>OZ004708.1:73467020-74194520 GCA_963924515.1 Vespertilio murinus
AAACAACAAGCAGACTGTCAAATGACAGCGGGAGGGGGGGGTAGGGAGATCTGGGGGAGATAAGAGATCAACTGAAGGACTGGTATACATGTATATAAGTACAACCAATGGACACAAAACTCTGGGGAGGGAGGGCATGTATGGGGGGGGGGCAATGGTAAGCGATGTACACATATAATACCTTAATAAATTAAAGGGAGAGAGAGAGAGAGAGAGAGAGAGAGTTAGAAACATCAATGAGAGAGAAACATCGATCAGCTGCCACTTGCAAACCCCCTATTGGGGATGTGCCCGCAACCAAGTTACATGCCCTTGACCAGAATCAAACCTGGGACCTTTCAGTCCACAGGCCGACACTGAGCCAAACCGGTTTCGGCCAGATCGCTTTATAACTCATGCGGGGTGGCCCCAGGCAGAGCACAGATGGTGTCTGACCTTGGCCTGCGCTCTCCAGGAGGTCCCAGATCCAACACACCAAGTGGATAGCTTCAGACCACATGAAAGCATCATCACCCAACCACTTCCACAAGTGACACACTCAAGGGGTGGACTCAGTGGGCATCCGTGCTCTGCTGAATTACGTCCTGCTCTGTGGAGTGGGCCCCTGCACAGCTCATCCTCCATGGGTGGTCAAAGGTCTTTGGTCACAGCCAGGCCTTGCAGCTGATCAGCCTGAGGTTGAATCCCTCCCATTGACATGCCAACAGCAGTCAAGGCTCAACTACAACAGGAGGGTGAAAACAGCCCACAGGGAAGGGGCACAAACAACTCAAGTGTCCAGCCTGGGTGATCTTGGAGACTGTGCCACTAGACCATACAGAACACCTACTACATTAGGGCACTGTACCAAGCCCAGGAGACAAAGTAGCTCTACCTAATACATAGAAACAAGCACAGGGAGGCAGCCAGAATGAGGAGACAAAGAAACATGTCCCAAATGAGAGAATAGAATAGTAAATTCTAGTAAAAGAACAAAACAAAATAGAGGCAAGCAATCTACTAGATGCTGACTTCAAAGCCTCAGTTATAAGGATGTCCAATGAACTTAGTGAGAGCTTCAACAGCATAAAAAAAGGACCAATCAGAAGTGAAACATACACTAACTGAAATGAAGAATAATTTATAGGGAATCAATAGTAGAGTAGATGAAGCTGAGAATCAAATCAGTAATTTGAAATACAAGGAAGCAAATCTGAACAGCAAAAAGAAAAAAAATTTTCAAAAAAAATGAGGAGAGTGTCAGGAGCCTCTGAGATAACTTCAAATGTACCAACATTTGTATCAGGAGAAGAGAGGAAGCAATAAATTGAAAACTTACTTGAAAAAATGACAGGAAACTTCCCTAACCTGCTGAAGAAAATAGACATGCAAGTCCAGGAAGCACAGAGAGTCCAAACAAGCTGAGCCCAAAGAGGCCCATACCAAGACCCATCATAATTAAAATGCAAAAGTTTAAAAGCAAAGAGAGAATCTTAAAAGCAGCAGTTGGTTATCTAAAGGGAGCTCCCATAAGACTCAACAATTTCTTTTTAAAAAAATATATTTTATTGATATTTTACAGAGAGGAAGGGAAAGAGATATAGAGCTAGAAACGTCGATGAGAGAGAAACATCGACCAGCTGCCTCCTGCACACCCCCCACCAGGGATGTGCCCGCAACCAGTGTACATGCCTTTGACCAGAATCGAACCCGGGACCTTTCAGTCCGAAGACAGACGCTCTACCACTGAGCCAAACCGGTTTCAGCAAGACTCAACAATTTCTTAACAGAAACTTTGCAGGTCAGAAGGGATTGGCAAGAAATATTCAAAGTGATGAAAAACAAGGACCTACAACCAAGATTATTCTACCCAGCAAAGTTGTCATTTAGAATTGAAGGACAGATAAAGAGCTTCCCAGACAAGAAAAAGTTAGAAGAGTTCATCACCAGCAAACCAGTATTATATGAAATGTTAAAAGAAAAAGAAAAAAAAATGATTAACAAAACATGAACAATGAAATGGCAATAAATATATATCTACCAACAATTGAATCTAAAAAAACAAAATAAACAAACAAGCAGGACAGAAACTGACTCACAGATACAGAGAACATTTTGATGGTTGCCAGATGGAAGGGGGTTGGGGAATGGGTAAAGGAGTGAAGGGATTAAGAAGTACAAACTGGCTGTTACAAATTAGTTATGGAGATGTAAAATACAGCATAGAAAATATAGTCAGTAATCTACCTAATAGCTGAAACCGGTTTGGCTCAGTGGATAAAGCGTCAGCCTGTGTACGGAAAGGTCCCAGGTTCGATTCCGGTCAAGGACATGTACCTTGGTTGCGGGCACATCCCCAGTAGGGGGTGTGCAGGAGGAAGCTGATCGATGATTCTCATCAATGTTTCTAACTCTCTATCCCTCTCTCTTCCTCTGTAAAAATTCAATAAAATATATATTTAAAAAAATAATAACCTACCTAATAAAAGAGTAACATGCTAATTGACTGTACCTTCCCAACACCCACCAGTCAGTCAGGAGTGAGTATGCAAATTAACCCAACAAAGATTGAAGGTTAATTTGCATATGTGGGCGCCTAGTGGCCGGAGGTAGGCCTCTGAGCTGTGTGGGAAGGAGGAAAGGCGGCTCTGGCCAGAGCGAAGGCAGTGCCGGCAGCCAGGGAAAGGAAGGTTCATTCCGGCACGAATCTTCGTGCATCGGGCTTCTAGTATTCTAATAATTATGTATGGGTGTCAAATAGGTACAAGACTTATCAGGATGAACGCCTAGTTATGTAATGTCCAATCACTGGGGTGTACCCCTGAAACTAATGTAATAATGTATGCCAAGGGTAATTGAAAAATAAAAAATGATTTTTAAAAAGTGATTCAAACATTTGAACACCCTTCAGTTCATTTAGTTCCATTGTATTTTCCTTTTTGTGAATACATTAACATAGGTAATTAAAATTTGTGTCTAAGTAACTCTAAAGATAACTTTTTAAAAATATATATATTATTGATATTTTACAGAGAGGAAGGGAGAGAGATAGAGAGCTAGAAATGTCTTTTTTTAAAATATATATTTTATTGATATTTTACAGAGAGGAAGGGAGAGAGAGAGAGAGCTAGAAACGTCGATGAGAAACATCGACCAGCCACCTCTTGCACACCCCCTACTGGGGATGTGCCCGCAACCAATGTACATGCCCTTGACCGGAATCGAACCCGGGACCCTTCAGTCCGCAGACCGACGCTCTACCGCTGAGCCAAACCGGTTTCGGCTAAAGATAACTTTTGGCAAGCATAAAAGTTATAAGTGATAGCAAGGAATCGGGTCGTTAGTTGTATATAAAATAAAAATGTCTTATAATTGCTAGCTTTTCAGAGCCAACAAAATCCATGGTGGTGGTAAGTAACATCACTGAGCACTTACTACGGGCACGGTGCTCTGAGGAGCTCTTGTGTGTGATCTCTCCTGCCACCTGCTCTGCAGGTGGAGAACTGAGATCCCAAGGGTCATGCGCCCCCTGCAGCCATCCAGTTTAGACTTGGGCTATCTAACCTAGAACCTGAATCCCTCCCTCCTCCCCGCGCCTCCCTCCCCGCCCCTCACCCTGCCCGTTCTACAGTCTGTCAAGAGACGAGAAAGGTTTTCTGCCAAACTCTGCCCTCAGAGCGCCTACCCAACCCTTCTGTCCTTACCTGATGCTATTCTCCATGTAGAACTTTCTGGGTCGAGCAAGTTCCTCCATTCGGGGGGACATTTCTGCACAAATGGGAAACAGCCCCAGCTTGAAACCTGCCCACCCGCTGGGGTTTTCTTCCTACTGGATTCAGCTTCCCATGGGCCAGAGCAAGAGGCGACACGTGAGGAACTATGGGCCCAAACAGTTCAGCGAGTATGACAGAGACGTGACTTTTGCTGTCCCCATCCTAGGGACAGAAGGCTCAGAAGCCTGACGTCTCTTCCTCGAACACAGGAGGTGGGAGTGCCAGGGCTGGGGCAGTTCCTCGGCGGGTTCTGGTTTGGAAAGTGGATTTTGGCCTGGAGTTTGCACGGGCCTAGGGTCGGCAGGGGCTCGGCGTTCACTGTGAGGGAGATTCTAAACCCCGGGAAAGAACCTGCCCTTTACTTCTCTCCAATAGCGAGCTTCGTTGACGTATTTTATTTAAAGGGATCCATTGGCCGAAACCGGTTTGGCTCAGTGGTAGAGCGTCGGTCTGCGGACTGAAAGGACCCGGGTTCGATTCCGGTCAAGGGCATGTACATTGGTTGCGGGCACATCCCCAGTAGGGGGTGTGCAAGAGGCAGCTGGTCGATGTTTCTCTCTCATCGACGTTTCTAGCTCTCTATCTCTCTCCCTTCCTCTCTGTAAAATATCAATAAAATAAATAAATAAAGGGATCCATTGCTCTCAAGGAGGACAGGAATCGTTGTGAGAGGGAAGAGGGAAGTCTTTTTTTTTTTTTTTTTTTTTTTGTAAAGCGAATACTAACCCCCATTTGGGCTATGGTCTGCAAACTGGGATTTGCCACACCCCCCTCACCCCCAGGACCAGATCCAGCTGGCTCTGGCTTCTTGAGCTCTAGCATCCAGAGATGAGCCTCTGGAACCCTGTGGAGGACAGATACTCCTGGGAGACACACGGAGAAGAGGGGAGGAGCCGAAGGGAGTCTTGGGGGCCTTGGGGCTAGGCTGGTCCCCAAGGTCTCCGCGGTCTGAGCGGGGCACAGGTTGGGGTGGGATGGGGGCAACCCAGCCCCAGGAGGCCAGGAGCAGCGGGTCAGACAGCGTGGCCGGGAGCCGTGGCTGGGACAAGGGCCACCTCTGGCCAACCCCCTGAGCCGGGTGGTCGCTAAGGGAGACGTGGAGAGGTGGTGGGGTGGGCTCCACCTACCAGGCACCGTGATGGTGAGGGTGGTGTCTTCCATAAATCTCTCTGTCCAGTACACGGATGGCCTGGAATGCATCCAGTCGTGGCTCAGGGTGAGGGAAGCCGGGGCCGAGGCTTCCTAAGCCCTGCTCTGAAACAAAACTCAAGGCTCCCCATAAACACAGACACGCGTGCAGACGGGGAGACAGCGAGGCAGAGGCAGGGTGGCTGGGGGAAGACCTGGCGGCGTGACCAGCGAGAAGGAAGGAGAGAATGCGGAGACACCAGAGGGGCGCAGGTCAGAGGGGGATGGGGGATGGGGGGGGAGGGGAAATCTTAGCGGCATGGGGCAATGTCGACGACTGTGAGCAAGGCTGGTGTTCAGAGAGGTGGGGAGCTGGGGGAGAGGGGCCTGGGGCCTGGCTGTTCCCCCCAACACGGGCGGGAGATGGAGCGAGGAGTCACCCTGGGACTTACCAGTAGATACAGAACTGCAAGTTCCTCATGCAGGGGGAGATCCAGACAAAGCCCTTACAGCGGCACCCCATCCTGCGATGAGACAGCCCAGCCCCTGCCTCGCTCTGCAGCTCCCACGTGCTCAAACGCCTCGCTCTCCTGGGCCAGCAGCACCCAGAGGCCGCTGCAGGCCACCGCACCTCCCCCAGCCCCCGTGGTGGATGCCCTGACGTTTCACCCCAAGTTCACCCTGCAGATGGCAGACGGGACCCCCAGGGGCCCGCTCTCCTCCTCGCAGACCCCCCGCCCTGCCTCCAGCAAGACCACCGCTCACTTGTCTCTCATGGTTTTCCAGTTGGTCTTGGGTCTTGCCAGCTCGTGAAGCCTCCTCCTCTTCTTCTTCCCTCTCACCATGGAGGTGCTGGGGAACCTCTGGGTGATGGACAGCCGGCTTCGGGAGAGTTGGAGGGTGAGGCCGGAGTTTCTGGCTTCCCAGACCCCCCCCCCCCCCGGGGAAAACTCTGGCATCCAGAGATGTGGACTGCCACTTTCACTCCAGCGGCTGCCGGACGTGTGACCCGGGCCAGGCGACCTCGTTCCCTTCTCTGTGGGACGGAACAGAGACCCGCCCCCACCTCACGGGATGGCCGCGGTCACCACATAAGACATCCTCTCATCTCATGGGTAGCCAGGCCCCCAGGGGGACCGAGCCACAGAGAGGCTCGGGGCAGCCCTCCCGGGGGCCCTGTCACTGCCTGCACCTACCCCACCCCCCCCCACCGCGCCCCCGCCTCAAAGCACCGCCCAACGGGTCACAGCTTGTGCCAGCAAATGTCCACCTGTGGGGGGTGGCGCCCCCGGAAAGGGCAGCCGAGGGGGGAGGGCACCGGCCAGCTCCTGCTGACCCACTGGGCTCCTTCCGGCCTAGACCACCACAGTCCGGGCCAGCCCAGAACGTGGCCCCGTGGAGGGAGGGAGGGAGGGAGGGAGGAAGGGATGCACACACGAAGTCCACAGGTGAGGGGGCACCTGGCTCTTTCCAGGATGCCATCAATTGCCCAAAAAATCAGTCCCACAAATGCTCGCTTCACCGGGTCTCAGATCCACCAGTGCGTGTGCTCCCAGCCGCCTCCGGCTTCCCCGGCAGTTTGTAGGGATTGGGATGGTGGGATGGTGGCAGCTTCTGAGCCAGGACTGGCCCACGGCGCTCTTAAGGGAGGACCAGCCTAAACCAGTCTGCAGACTGAGAGGTCCCGGATTCGATTCCGGTCAAGGGCATGTACATTGGTTGCAGGCACATCCCCGGTGTGGGGGGGGGGGGGAGGGTGCAAGAGGCAGCTGGTCAATGTTTCTCTCTCATTGACGTTTCTAGCTCTCTATCTCTCTCCCTTCCTCTCTGAAAAATATCAATAAAATATATATTTAAAAAAAAAGGGAGGGCCAGCTCTCTTGACCTCTCAGCTCTGGCATCTGGACACTGTCCGACTCCGACATGGAGCTTTTGTAGGGTTTTCCACTGTCCCTCCCCTGCTACCTTGACGGAGATTGTGTTTGCTGACTTCCCCTCCGAGGGCCAGTGAGGGTATGGCCCGCCCCGTCTGATACCCTCACCCTAGAATCGCTGCAGGGGCCCTGACGGGGGGGGGAGGGGGACCCACACTAACCGCAACGACACAGCGGCCACAGGGACGCAGGGTGGACCTGGGGACACCGCTCTCCCCCCAGTGCCTGGGCCCCACCCCAGCCTGGGCAGGCGCCACGCCCCATACCCACCTCATCTCAGTCACACCCTCCTCTTCCTCCTTCTCCCAGCTCCTCTCCACGGCCGAGAGGGCCTTCCTTGGCGCCCGGCAATCTGCAGTTTCTTCCTCAGCCACCTCCTCAGGAGGGATTTCCTCTTCTTGGTCTCCGAACCCCATTTCCCCATCGTCTACGTCTTGGTATTTGAGGTGCGTGGACCGTAGGCCCTCGAACACAGGGTTCTGGAAGCCCAGAGGATCATCGTTCTGTCCCCTCCCCGAGACAACCCCAGAATCCGAGATACTGCAATGGTTGAGCACTTTTCGCCGATGGTCCCCCATGAACGGGACCCTCCACGAGCCCTTCAACCTTACTCCCTACACACCCAATGTGTCTATGGTCACCCGGCAACAGGAGAATGGCCTGCCCACATTCTCAGCATCCACATTCCACGCCACGGGTGCTCCTCACTGGGTGCTGCGGAAGCTCCTCCCGTTGCCCCTCCGCACGGCCCCGTGGGGGGCCCACGCGCCCCTCCCTCCTCAGCCCCCCGTTTGTCCTCTCCCGTCACTCCGCCTTCCTTCTCCAGGAACATGCCAGGGGTGCCCCCTCCCCAGCGCCTTTGCAACCTGCTGGTCCCTCTGCCTGCAATCTTCCGCCCACACGCGTCCCAGGCCAGCCCCTGCTCAGGAAGGCAGCCCCAATCCTGGGCCCCTCTGCACCCCAACATTTTGTTTTCTTACTCCGAGGCATTTGTCATCACCCAAAATGACATTGTTGACCTGTTTGTTTTCTACTCGGCTTTGTAGAACTCACCTCTTCAGATGAGGGCTTGAGAGTGTCCCGTTCTGTACATCCTGGCACCGAGAATGGCCCCACCCACAGAGGGATCTCAGAAAGGGCTGTTGTTGAATGAATGGTTAGATTGGGAGCTTGGCTCAGTGCTGGAGCAGACCCAACTCCATCCTACATTTCTTCTCTTTTTAAAAAAATATACATATTTGATTGATATTTTTTTATAGAGTGGAAGGGAGAGAGATAGAGAGCTAGAAACGTCGATGAGAGAGAAACATCAACCAGGTGCCTCTTGCACACCCCCTACCGGGGGGTGGTGCCCACAACCAATGCACATGCCCTTGACCGGAATCGAACCCGGGACCTTTCAGTCCGCAGACCGACGCTCTACCACTGGGCCAAACCGATTTCGGCCATTTCTTCTCTTTTAAGACCAAAAATATGTTTATGTTGATTCTAAAGAGAGAGGAAGGAAGAGAGAGAGAGAGAGAGAGAGAGAGAGAGAGAGAGAGATTGACTGGGCCCTGCTGCAAGCCCCCTCCTGTGGATTGAGCCCACAACCCGGCAGGTGCCCTGCCCAGGAATCCACTCTGTGGATCCTTTGGTGCATGGATGCTGCTCAACCAACTGAGCCACACTGACCACGCCTACATTTCTTCCTAGTAAAAGACTCCACTTGTGCTCAGATGGAGGGAAGCAATGCTGGCGGTCACAGCTCACCCAGGATTGACTGAGGAATGAGGCCTGAGGGGAACCTGCAAGGGGCTTCTAGAGATGGCTCCCTCTGGAATGAAAGGAAGCAGATCCCTTGCCCCTTCTCCTTGGGTACTCTTGAGACTGCCTGTGATGTCTAGAGCTCAGGCAGCTCTCTTGTGGACACCTGCTAGTTTGAGGATTATGAGCTGAGGACGGGTCATTGGTGGCATTGCTGAGCCTATGAACTTGGCAACCCTGGAGACTTCTGTGTGTGTGTGTGTGTGTGTGTGTGTGTGTGTGTGTGTGTGTAGGGGGGGGGGAGCTTCCCAGACAGTGAGGGAAGAGGCCACCTCCCGGGTCCCAGCCTCAACAGACACTCCGTGGAATGAGTGTTCCATGGATGCAGGATTGTGGGAAGCAGAGCGTCTCCGTGAGGGTAAGCCGCTAACTCCGAGCTGTCCGTGAGGCCGCAATCCCATCCCGAGTGGTTTGTCCAGGCAGCCCGGCAGCCCTGCAGGGTCCCTGACAGGTTCCCGCCTCGGGAGGGCGAGCACCTGCCACCTGCTACACTGGCCCCCTCTCCTGTTGGCCTGCTCACACCCCACACGCCCAGTAGCCTCGTCTCTCCTCGCCTTGCCGTGAGCTCACCCCTCGATTTCCATGTGGCTGAGTCCTCCAAAACTCGCCTGACACATCTCCTCCTCCAAAAACCCTTCCCTAACGTAGAGTGTTTTCTCGCCTACATCTTTGGGGGGGGTTGTTGGTGTCTCACAGCATTGATCATGATCTCTTACTCTATATTGCATGTGTAACTGTCTTTCCACCCCATTAGAGTGTGTGGGCTCGAGTTGGGCGGAAACGGCGCTTGTCTAGCCTCGGCCCGGACACCCCACACCCAGAACAGGCGCTCCCTCCCCCTGCGGAGTTTCAAGAACCTCCTGGAACTGGATCTTCCGCCGCCGGCGCCAGGGAGGAGCAGCAGTACCGCAGGGCGACCAACAGAGGGCGCTCCGCTCAAGGGTTTGTGGGTCTTTCTGCCTGCCGGACACCGGCTCCTGTAAGCCTCCCCCGGGGGGCCATCCTCCGAGGTGGATTTCAGTGTCATCCTTCCTACGTTGCCCAGAAAGGCCAAGTCATGGCCCAAGACTGCACAGCGCGGAGCATTAGCCTGCCTCTGGCGCCCGGGGCTCCCAGCGTATATATTTGCAGAATTCAGTAATGATGGGGAAGGCCCTGCATCAAAGGGCATGTGTGTGTGTGTGTGTGTGTGTGTGTGTGTGTGTGTGTGTGTGTGTCTGTGTGTGTGTGTGTGTGTGTGGCAAAAGCTGAGGGATCCGGTGCCCTTCCTGCCTCTGGGGCAGGGATGGTCCAGCGGAGGCAGAAACAAGGACCCAGTGCCAAACCCTCCGCGGCTGAGTCTCAAGCGCAGTCCAGTTCCTATGGAGATGCAAGGAGTGGGAGCGTGGTGGAAAGCTTCCCTCCCTGCTCTTCGCCCGAGACTGAATTCGTCCTCCCAAAATGCACGGGAGGAAATGAGTAGGGAGGGAGTCCACATGGGGGTCCTGGCAGAGGGCCCAGGACGGTCCCCTACCCCCCACTCAGGTGGAGAAGGCGCAGAAGGGCCCAGCAAGGCCTGTGGGGTCTGAGACGGGCTGGATGGTACCTTGCTTCTTGGAAGAGCCCTGACGGCGGGGAGGGGGGCGGGGAAGAGGAACGGGGCGGGGTGGGGGGACTTTCCCTTGGCTACATGTCCCTCAGTGGATAGCAGGGTTCCTCCATAGAGGCGCCGCTGAGGTTGGGTAGTGCTCTGTGGGAAGCCATCCTGGGCACCATGGAAGATGGGGCAGCCCCCTGGCCCCAGCCACCCGGTGCCAAGAGCACCCCCAGGCCTGACAACCACAGATGTCCCCGCCGTCGCTCAGCGTCCCTGAGTGAGAACAACGTACGGGGGCTAAGGTGGTCCGTCCGATGAGTAACTCGGGATGACATGCACACCATCTGCTCTTGCCTAAAATAGCACAGCAGCTCTCCCTCATTATTTTAAAAAAAGCTTCGACTCCAAAAGGGCACTAGGCTTGGGTTTGATACCTCGGACCCTGATGAGGAGAATCTATTTTTTCTCCCACAGAGACAGGTGGTTTCGTGGCTGCAGCGAAGACCTGGAAGAATGTCTTCCTCCCCTAAGTCTGGGTGCCTGCAGTCCGTGCCTCCCAGCTGGAGACAGAAGGGGAGACGAGGCCGGACCCCATCCTCGAGGTGTCCAATGCCACATAGGCCTTTTCACAACAGGCCACCACCAGGTAACAGCCCCAAAGCCCCAGGCCCTCTATCTCCCCCGCTTGATCCCCGAAAGGGATAACCACTCTTCTGACTTCTCATACCAATGGTTCGTTTTTGTCTGATTTTGACTTGATAGGAATCAAATTTTGGGCTTCTTAAGCTCAAAACTATGTGAGATTCATCCATGTCCATGGTCAGGGCTAGGGGACACTCCACCGAGCTGAGTGGCTACACCAGGACTTTTTTTTTTTTTTTTTCCATTTCGCTGATCACAGTAACTTGGATTGTCTCCATGTCTTGTGAACTCCTTACTTTGGAAGGCACAGCCACTCTGGCTCACAACCCATTGGCTGGAACTTAGTCACAGGACCATGCTTGGCTGCAAAGGAGGCTAGGAAGTGTAGTCTTTTTTACACGCACACACATACACACATACACACACACACATACTCACACTCACAGACTGGAATTCTATTTCCAGGGCAGCTGGAATTCTGCTCTGTAGATACCTTTGACAATAGGCAACCACAATTCCTGCCTTGTAGGGAAGTAATGTGTTTCCTCCTCCTAAAAGAGGCTCGTGGACTCCACTGGGCTGCTCTGTGGTTGTTGTGGCTCTGCCTCCCTTTACACTGGACCCGTGTGGTGTGGTGTTTCTTCCTTTTCTGCATCCCGCACGGAAAGGGAGAAAGACAGGTTCCTGAGAGGAGGAGCTGGGGATTAAGAAATTAGAGAAAGAAAGAGACAAGAGACAGAAACAGGTTCAAGCTGGGCGCCAGGTGGGCGCCACCTCTCTGATGGAGAGACAGTCACGCTCACTTCAGACAACACAGCATATTTATTGGTTTCCAAAAGGGATTTTATGATCACAAGGATTTTCGGGTTTGCCCAAATCCTATTCATCAGGATCTGGGTAAGCTCCTTATTTTTTGGTACAAGATTGAGCATATCAAGACCTGGGGGGGTCAAGGTCCTTTTTGTTCCTCATTCCAAGCACAGGGATAAAGATAAGAAATCAGTACTGATAAGAAGATTCTGCTCAGCTGATAAGAATTAAAAGAGTATCCATGTGCCTTCCCTGATGGCTCTCTACAGATCCGTCCTCAGATGGGCACCAATATGGCTGCAGCCGCTCCAGACGTCTCATCGTGAGGCTGCGGTGGCCACAGGCAGAAAGGGACCGCTTTCTTGGGCCTCCCTCTCAGGAACAAGGACACCTTCTGAGTCTGCAGAGTAACCACCCCCAAAGGTGTCCACGTCTAAGTCCCCAGAAGCTGGCAGTATGTTCTGTGGCATGTCAAGGGGGAATCAAGATTCCAGGCGAAATGAAGGTTACTAATGCACTGACCTTGAGAGGGGAGATGATCCTGGATCATCTATCTCGATGGTGTGACATGGGGGCCTTCCTACGTGGAAGCAAGATGCAGAAGGACGAGGACAAGAGATAGCAGCATGAGGAACGAGTCCACCTTGTTGAAGGGGTCACAAGCCTGAGCCTCGGGGATGCAGTGATCTCTAGATGTTGCTCCCCTGACCTCACTCACATCTCATTGGCCAGAAGGGAGTCACATGGCCACACGTAAATGAGCCTCCGGCAAAGGGGTAGGACACCACTCGGGGTTTTCAGCAGCACCCAGGTACGATGGGTTTCCCCAAGTCACACAGGGTGGGGAGCGGACACCCAAACAGTATCCAAGCTCCGTCCACAAGGAAAGTGGAGGCTGGTGGGCAGACAATGACCCTAGAACAGCTGTGGGCAAACTATGGCCCGCGGGCCGGATCCGGCCCGTTCGTCTGTTATATCCGGTCCTCGGAGCTGAAAGAGCAGAGGGTTCTCTTGCTCTCCCCTCCGCTCCTTCACCAGCAGCCCAAGATGAGAGTTGCCAGCATGGTCAGGTTGCTTTTGTTCCGGCCCTCCTGTCCAGTTTAAGAACCCACTGTGGCCCTTGAGTCAAAAAGTTTGCCCACCCCTGCCCTAGAAGCGTGAGGGATGGAGCAAAGGGAGGCGTCATCATCACGTGCATGGAGCAGCCATGGGGGCCTGCGGGACACAGGGCAGCTTGAAGATGCCTGATGTGGACTGGTTACCAGTGTGGCTGCAGACCAGACGCCCACAGCCAGCCCAACAGTGCCGTGGCAATACCCAAACCCCGCCGGCCCAAGAATTTAGACTGCCTTGGGTTGGCTTGAATTGTTTCTCCCCAAAAACACATTTTAAGTCCTAACACCTCTCTCCCCCATTGATCTACGTCTTAGATTCTAAGAGGACCAGGGGGAACTGCGCTCTTTGGGGTCCCCAAAGCTCTATTAACCCTGACCTTACCACAGCTTGGTGGGGAGCGCGCTCCCCATTCCCGCTGGGCTCCCTCCTCTGAGCTGCTGCCTGCTGGCCTGGCTGCCAGCATCTGTTGTCTTGGCAACCTGCTCTGTACCAAGGTCCCCCTAGTCGTTGGGTCAGATATGAGTACTGTTTCTGTGTGAAATTTCCTAATCTTAATAACTGCGCCAGGGTATAAAAGAAAATCTTTTCTTTTCCCCCCAGAAAAATATGTGGTCCTGTGTTTATGGATGGAGGCCCGTAGCACCTCCAACATCATCTTAAATGGCTCAGGAAATGCCTGCCAATATATGCATATGCACATAGCTAACGGATGGGTGGAAATCCAGGTATAGGCACAGCAAACTGGGGAATATGGGCAGAATCGACAGGCGTGTCTGGTACGTACCGTGAGCTTTTCTGTGAGTTTGAAATTATACCAAAATGTAAAGTTGTGAAAACAACACCCGAAGGGCAGAGCTCTGGACCACCACCACCCCCACCCCCACCCCCAGAGACTCGAGTCCACAGGTCTAAACAGATCCAGGGTCCGATTTAACCAGCGGCTGAGGACAGCAGTGCCTTGTGGGCTGAATTGTGTTCCCCACACAGATGTGTTCAAGTCCCAGTTCTGTGACTGTGACCTCGTTTGAAAACAGGAAATTCTCCAGCGTAATCAAATCGAGGTGAGATCATGCTGGAGTCGGGTGGCCCCTAAATTCAATGGCTGGTGTCCTCGTAAGAAGGGAAAATGTGGACACAGACACATGGAGGAGAAGGTCATGGAAGACAAGGGTGGAGCCTGGAGCCAAGAAGGTACCAGAAGCCGGGAGGGGGCCTGGAATAGACTGTCCCCCCCCCCCCCCCACGTCCCCAGAAGGAACAGCTCTGCCAGACTTCTGGCCTCCAGAGCTGTGAGAGAGTCTGCTGTTTGAGCCCTCCAGGGTGCAGGCATTGGTACGGCCACCCGGGAGCTGAGTACAGAGGGCATCTCGGGCAGGGAGGAGGTAGTAGGGCTCCCTCACCCCGTAGCGTCCCACTCAGCCCACTGGGGAGCACTGGCCAGATCCAGACACCTCCAGAAAGAGTTTGCTGTGGCTCTGGACAGTCGCTCATTCACTCACATCCACAGTAAGCAGACACTGGGTACCTACCCTGTGCACACTGGCAGAGGGTTAGCCCCAGCAGTGAACACAGCTGATCAAAATCTCTGCCCTGGAGCTGATTTCTGAACAGGAAGATGACCACACGCGCCAAGGGAGTGTGTCAGGAGGAGAGAGGCGGGCAGGGATGGAAAGTGGCGTGGGTGCCGGTGAAGAAGGCGGTCATGGGGCCTTCTTGTGAGAGGGAGGGAGGAAGCTTTGGAGTTCCGGGGGACAGAGCCCTGGCAGGGAGTAAAGCCCAAAGGTGAGGGGTGTGGAAGCCTGGAGGAACCTCATGAGAACAGTGAGGCCGGAGTGGCATGAGGGGGGCTGGGAGGGGGGCATAAGAGACCCCGTTATGTTGCAGCGGTGATTTTACAGGACCGGCCTGCCACCCCGTGTGTGTGGATGCCTGAACCAGGCGAACACTTGCATGGGGGAGCTTCCCTGGCCTGCAGAGGGGGGAGGGGGGTGCAAGTGTTATGGAATTCAAGGGGTTTGCAGCAAGTAAAGAAGACAGGGACTGCCAAAACCAGTTTGGCTCAGTGGATAGAGCATCAGCCTGCAGACTGAAAGGTCCTGGGTTCGATACTGGTCAAGGGCATGTACCTTGGTTGCAGGCACATCCCCAGTGGGGGGTGTGCAGGAGGCAGGTGATCAATGATTCCCTCTAATCGATGTTTCTAACTCTCTGTCCCTCTACCTTCCTCTCCGTAAAAAATCAATAAAATATATTAAAAGAAGGAGGAGGAGGAGGAGGAGGAGGAGGAGGAGGAGGAGGAGGAGGAGGAGAAGGAGAAGGAGAAGGAGAAGGAGAAGGAGAAGGAGAAGGAGAAGAAGAAGAAGAAGAAGACGACGACAACAGGGACTTATATCCAAAGCTCTGTCTCCCAGAAGGGAGGCTTAGCCCTTGCTTATAGGTACTTTTTGGTCAGTTACAAGCTGCTTTCTTCTTTGTAGTTTACTTCCATCCCAGTGAGCCCCGTCTGCTCCTTCTGTTTACAGCTGGTCTGCAAAACACTGCACCGCATTCTAACATTTAGCAAGAATAACATTTAGTAATAGCATTTAGAGCTGCCCTGACCTTGGGACACTAGTGCCAGCCAGCACAAAGGGCAACATGTGAAGGACCATGTGGGCTGAGCTGGCACCCACAGACCTGCTGCTTGGCTGCGTGACTTCATGCTGGCTCACCCTCAGCTCATCCTTCAGTGTTGTGCAGTCAGAACACCCAGGTGGACCATCAGCAGTAAAAAGCATCCCTTCCCAGTCACCCAGAGAGAGACCGAGCGTGTGCGTGTAAGTGTAGGTGGGAAGGCCATGCCCCTCCCTACCCTTGTCGACTTCTCAGGAAAATACAGCATCTCAGCTTCTTTTTCGTTAGTTTTGTTAACTCTCCTTGACCAAGGATATTTTTTCCATAGATGTTTTTTAAGAGAGAGAGAGAAAGGGAGAGAGACAGAGAAAGAGAGAGAAACATCGATGTGAGAGACACATCCATCAGCTGCCTCCCACACGTACCCCGACTGGAGCTGGGGATGGAACTGCAACCCAGGTATGAGCCCTTGACAGGGGATGGACCCTGAGACTCTTCCACTCTACCACTGAGCCACATCGGCCAGGACATGCCTTCGTTTCTTTTCTTTTTAAAAAAAAAAATATTTTATTGATTTTCTACAGAGGAAGGGAGAGGGATAGAGAGTTAGAAACATCGGATGAGAAACATTGATCACCTGCCTCCTGCACACCCCCCACTGGGAATGTGCCTGCAACCAAGGTACATGCCCTTGACCGAAATCGAACCTGGGACCCTTCGGTCCACAGGCCGACGCTCTGTCCACTGAGCCACACAGGTCAGGGCACGCCTTAGCTTCTTGGTCATCATTCACTGATTCATTCATTCAGCAAATATTTGTCAAGCACCTCCTACATGCCAAGCACTGTTCTAGTCCTGGGACAAGAATGTCTCTCCTAGCTGAAACCGGTTTGGCTCAGTGGTAGAGCGTCGGTCTGTGGACTGAAAGGTCCCGGGTTTGATTCTGGTCAAGGGCATGTACATTGGTTGCGGGCACATCCCCAGTAGGGGGCGTGCAAGAGGCAGCTGGTCAATGTTTCTCTCTCGTCGACGTTTCTAGCTCTATATCTCTCTCCCTTTCTCTCTGTAAAAATATCAATAAAATATATAACTTAAAAAATGTCTCTCCTAGAGTGCTAGGAAGAAAACAAAGAAGGGCAGAAAGGAAAGGGGTGTGAGGGGCATTTTGGATGGGTACCCAGGGAAGGTGAGGGTACCAGGGAAGTCTGGGGAAAGGGAGCACCCGGAGGAGAATACAGCCCGTGGAAAGGCCATGAAGGTGGACAGTGCCTGGGTGTTGAAGGAACTGCAGGAAAACCTGTCTGGCTGGAGTGGAGTGAGTGGGGGAGAGAGGGAGGAGGTGAGGGCAAGGAGGTGACAGGGCAGGTTGTCCAGGGTCCCGTGGGCTCCAGAAGACTTGGGCTTTTATCCCAAGGGACATGGGAGCAGGACCCGGCTGATTCGGTGCTCACTGTCGCCCTCTGTATCTACTGACAGTAGGATAGGCTGTGGGGTCCAAAGCCAAACCTGGCTCAGGTGCTCTCAGCGCCCTCTGGTGGCTACCAGGAGAACAGACTGTAGACAACACGGGGCACCAGGGTGGCAGGTCTGGCGCTGGTCCAGGAGGGATGATGGGGGGGCAGATAGTTGGGCCCAGTCCAAGCAGGGACCGAAAAGGGGGAAGTAGCAGGCAGGTTCTGGGAAATTTTTATATCCCATTTTTAAAATATAGAATTTATAGTAAACTGTACAAATCATAAGTGTATGGAGCACAGTGAACTTTTTTAAAAAACTGAAGAAGCCCTAACCGGTTTGGCTCAGCGGATAGAGCGTCAGCCTGCAGACTCAGGGGTCCCAGGTTCGATTCCAGTCAAGGGCATGTACCTTGGTTGCGGGCACGTTCACAGTAGGGGGTGTGCAGGAGGCAGCTGATCAATGTTTCTCTCTCATCAATGTTTCTAACTATCCCTCTCCCTTCCTTTCTGTAAAAAAAAAAAAAATCAATAAAGTATATATGTATTTTAATTGAAGAAGTCAGAAAAGTAAATATTTTAAAGTGAGTAATTCGGTGCCATTTGCCACATTCACAATGTGCAACCAGCAGCGCTATCTAGTTCCAGGACATGCTCACCATCCCGAAAAGGAGCCCCGTCCTCACCAGTCATCACTCCCCCTCTCCCTTCCCACTCCTGGCAGCCACTAACCCACTTCCCACCTCCGTGGACGTGCCTGTTCACAGAAATGGAATCGCACACTGCGTGGCCCTTTGTGTCTGGCTTCTCCCACTGAGCATATGTTTCAAAGTTGATTCATGTTGTAAGGAGTGTCGGTGCGTCACTCTTTTTTAAAAATACATATATATCCATACATTTTTAACAATGTATTTTGTTGACTTCAGAGAAGAAGGGAGAGGGAGAGAGAGATAGAAATATAATCAATGATGGGAGAGGATCACTGACCGGGTGATTCTCTGGGGATTGAGCCCACACCCCGGGGGATGTTCCCTTAACCAGAATCGAAACCAGAACCCTTCAGTCCACAGTCCTACACTCTATCCGAGGAGACACACCGGCGAGGGCTTAAAATCTATTTTTATTGATGTCAGAGAGAAAGGGAGAGGGAGAGAGACAGAAACATCAACGATGAGAGAATCGATGGTCAGCTGCTTCCTGCAAGCCCCACACTGGGGATCAAGCCCGCAGCCTGGGCATGTGCCCTAACCAGGAATCGAACCGTGATCTCTGGGGTCATAGGTCAACACCCAACCACCAGGCCACGTCGGCCGGACAGGGCTTCACTCTTTCCCGTGGCCGAGTGACCTTCCCCTGAATGAATGGCCATTTCTCCATTCAGCCACTGATGGACATTTGGGCTGTCGCCATCTTTTGGCTGTTGTGAATAACACTGTTTGAACATTAAGATACAAGGTTTTGAGGAGCAGCTTTTGATTCTTTGGGGTATCCCGAGGAATGGGATTGCTGGGCCACATTCCATGTGGAGGTGCCCGTCTGTTTTCCACATCGGCCGCGCCGTTTTACATTCCCACTAGCAGGCTGTGAGCTTCTAATGCTTTCACATCCTCACCAACGCTGGTCATATTTCATTTTCTCCATCACAGCCATCCCGTGGGTGTGAAGTGGTTTCTTCTTACGACTTGCACTTCGTCGATGACTAACGACATTGGACATCTTTCCGTGGGCGTGGAGGGCATTTCTCTCTGAAGAAGTGCCTATTCGGGCCCTTCGCCCGTTTTTCAATCGGGCCGTTTCTTTTTCTGCTGCTGAGTTGTAAGAACTTTTAAAAATATATTCTAGCCAACACCGGTTTGGCTCAGCGGTAGAGCGTTGGTCTGTGGACTGAAAGGTCCCGGGTTTGATTCCGGTCAAGGGCACATCCCCAGTAGGGGGTGTGCAAGAGGCAGCTGGTCGATGTTTCTCTCTCATCGACATTTCTCGCTCTCTCTCTCTCTCCCTTTCTCTCTGTAAAATATCAATAAAATATATTTTTAAAAAGTCCCCGCCCCTCGTCTCTCACATCCAATCCCAGCACATTCCAGAGAGGTGATGTCAGAGGTGGGCAAACTTTTTGACTCGAGGGCCACAATGGGCTCTTAAACTGGACCGGAGGGCCGGAACAAAAGCAACTTGGCCATGCTGGCACTCTCATCTTGGGCTGCTGGTGAAGAAGTGGAGGGGAGAGCAAGAGAACCCTCTGCTCTTTCGGCTCTGCGTGCCGGATAGAACAGATGAACAGACCGGATCCGGCCCGAGGGCCGTAGTTTGCCCACGGCTAGGTTATATCCTCAGTCTCTGGGCAACGCTCGATCCCCTACCAGTCAGGGAGCATAAGGTAGAACCTCACCCCACAGCCTTCTATTGGGTCTGCCGCTCGCCTAGCCATAGTGCCAAATCAGCCCTTACCCCACCCCCACCGGTACAGAGTAGGATGCAAGGTACTGGACAGGAAACTGAGTCACAGAAAAGAGAGTGACCAGGCAGAATTCAAACCCAGTCTGTGTGGCCCAGGCAGGAGGTAGAGGGCCAGGCCCCAAAGGGGAGGCGGAGCCTACAGAGACACGGGAAGGCAGTGTGGGCGAGCTTGAGAGCTTGGAGTCTGCCGCAGCCCTGGTTCAGATCACCATCCTGCCACCTGCCAGTGTGGTGACGTCAGGCATGTTGCTTTGCCTTTCTGCGCCTCAGTCTCTCCGTGTGTGAATGGGGTCTGCAGTCCTGACGTGGATTCGGTGGGTCATCCTCTCAGCAGCAGGGGCCCTGCCGTATGTATACATACCTTATGTAACCCTGGAGGGAGGTGCCGGTCATGTCTCCGTTGACCAGAGGGAGGGTAAACTGAGACCTGGAGAGCCGGGAAGCCCGCTGTGAGTAGTGGAGCCCGGGCTGGCGCTTTTGCAACTGATGCTAACCCATCCATGGTCATTGGGTTCAACACCAACAGGAATCCCCTCGTTGGCGTGTGTTGAAGGAAGCTTTATGCAGTTCCAACAGCTCTGTAGGGCAGCAGCTCAAGAGCTGGACAGCACCCGCGTGAGGTGGCCACCCAGGAAGGTCGCTGTCCAGTAAGACCGCTCTGCTCCACCAAGACCCTCCTGGTGGTCCAGCCTCAACCAAGGGAACATAGTCCTCCTGTGAAGGGAAGCTGACTTATGTAGACAGGAGCCTCCACCCTGGTTCCAGATTGGCCCATCCTTATGCAAATAAGGACTTCAAACCTCACAGTTTGATTGGTCCTAGAAGCACTGTCCTGATGGGTTGGAATGGGGCCACTCTGGTCAGTGAAGATGCTACTGAGACAGAGCTGTGCAGCTATAATTGGATAGGGAAAACCTCCTACTGGCTGGAATACAATTCCAGCAACTCCTGTGCAAGAGTGGGCTCAGCCAGCAGGCAGGCTTCTCCCTGAAGGGCAGTCTGTCTGAGAGGCCGGGTTTAGCGATGGTTGCTAGGCTCTGTTTTTACACTGGAGCCCAGTTAGCCACCGGGAGCCCTTCTTGGTAGGTACCTACCTACCTTCTTTCTCCAGGTCAACACTGGACACCCACCCCCGTGGGGGTCATGGGCTTGCTCCTGGTGGGAGGGAGGGCATGGGCATGCCGGTGTCCCTCTGCAGTGGTTCCTTTTTATTGAAGTCATTTTTTCTCCTTCTGTCAGCAGACCCAGCTGCAGACAGCCCCTCCCTCCCACTCTCAGAAGAGCTGAGAAGAAAACAAAAGCTTAATTGAATCCCACACTGGAGGAAGGGGGTGCAAGCAGCTGGACAGAGGGGCAGGTGCAGTGGGGGAAAGGCCCCCCCGGCACAGGAGGGCCAAGGAAGCCACTGACCTCAGGGGGTCTGCCGGCAGCCTATAATTATCACCCTTAATGCGATTATGTTATATCATTGCTGCGTGGTGCCTGCTTCCATGGAACACGAGCTCTTTCCACTCACGAGCTTGAGCCTCACCACCAAGGCTGAAGCATCATCGCTCGTGGGGATCCTGAGGCCCACACCAGTCACGTGACTCGCCCACGGCCACACTGTGCTGCAGAGTGGGAAGCGCCGGGCTGGAATTCCACCATGGAACGCTCACCGGGCATGTCAGGGTTCCGGTGTGCTGAGGAGATGGGCACCACACAAGCGACGGCTCCAGGAAGGGGCATGCGCGGCGTGTGGGGCCATGATGAGCCGTGGAAGGTTTCCAAGCCGGACAGCAGGAGAAGGCAAGGGACAGACCGGGGCAGGCGCTGCAGCCGAGGCTGAGGTGGGGTGGGAGGGGGGCCCCCGTTGGCTGGACTCCCGAGCCCCTTCCTTTTACCTCTGGGATGTGCCTGCTGCCCCAATACGTCTTCCCTGCTTCAGGTTCTGTTCCTTGTGCAAACCCCTCCCTGACTGTTGCTCACACCCTCTCCCCAGGCCCACATTCCCCTGCTCTCTAGGACGTACAAATCCCAGGTTCTAGGATGCTGCCCTGCTTCCTGTCAGGCGGGGGCACACCTAGCTCCGTGCATTTGCTCCTTCCTCGTCCCGGAGGCTCTGTGCCAGTGTCCCTTGGCTGCAAATAAATAAATAAATAAGAAGTCAAGCTGGGGAAGGACTTCAGCCCCAGTCGGTTTGGCTCAGTGGATAGCGCGTCGGCCTGTGGACTAAAGGATCTCGGGTCCTGTTTCAGCCAAGGGCACATGCCCGGGTTTCAGGTTTGGTCTCCCCGTATCCCTGATAGGGGGCATGCAGGAGGCAGCCAATCAATGATTCTCTCATCATTGATGTTTCTATCTCTTTCCCATCCTCTCTGAAATCAATGGGGGGAAAAAATTTTTTAAAGGACTTTATTGCTTCTCTGGACTGAAATGGTGAGCAGGTATGGACTTCAGGTACAGCTGGATCCAGTGCCCACAAGGTCTCCGGGCATCTAAAGCCTCATCTCTTGGCTCTCCTGCCCGCTGAGCTGGCTCCGCTTTGAGAAGGGGGCACCATTTTGTGATTGCACCACGTGAGGTGCCTGCTGTTCGTGGTGGCCCTGGGTGCCCATGGCCCTTCCGACAGGAGGAAGCCTCGGATGATGGCTGGGCTGGAAGGAGAGTGCAAATGCCACCTTTGCTTGCACCACGGGCTGAGCGCTAGGATACTGCAGGTGCAAATAACAGGTCATTCCGACCAGATCGATAGTCCAAGGCAGTTACACTCACAAGGACCCTAAAAAAGGGTCTGACTTTGTCAGGGTAGGGGCTGCCCTGAGGAAGAGGCAGTGGGTCGAGACCTGAAGTCTGAGTGAGAGGACATAGGTGAGGGTGTTCCCAGTGAGGAGCCGGCATGGAGAGAGGGGGCCGGGGGCCTTCTGCAGCCACTGGTCCCATTATGTCCTCGTGAAGCCGAGGGCAGCCACAGCACACACACACACACACAAGCACACATGCACGCATGCACGTGGTGGCACACGTGTGCACAACTACATAGTAACACATATGCACACGCTCACAAGGTTACATACATGTACATGGGTACACACCGAAAAATATAGAAATGCAAGTGCACACACACACTTGCTGACACACATGGCTACTACACTTGTGTGCATACGTGCACACACATAATTATGCCCGCACTGACACCTGTGCATAAGCACTACTGCACTCTTGCATGTACGTCACTGCACTAACATGCACATACACGCATATGCATAAGGCATGCATGTAGTTACACGTGTGCCGAAGCCCACTGTTGTGTGCATGCACACATAGATGGTCCACACAGACACACACACAGAGGCACGCAGTCCCACATTGCACACACACAGGCTGCCCAGTGATGAGTGGCTGGTGGGAAAAGGGAGAGAAGGCGCCCGGTTGCCCTGGCAACACATCCTGGGTCCCGACCAGGCCTCGTTAGCGCGGCTCGTCTGGCAGTTGTCAGCCAGTGGAGGGCTGTTCAGGACCCCAACCCCACACAAAGACTGCCGCTGGCTTCGTGACCGCCCTGACAATCTGGGCCCTGGAGAGAGGAAGGAGAGGCCTGGGGTCAGAGCAGGAAACAGACTGAACTGGGAGCTCTGCGGGGAGAGCGAGCCTGACCTGGCGTGTGTGAGAGGGATGGAGGGTGGGGGCTGGCCTGCTGGCTGCCATACTTGCTTTCTGATTCCTGTCTGATCGCAGGGACTTGGGCAGACCACATGAGGATGAGGGTAGGTCAGTGGGGTGCTACTGAATTGGCAGCTGATGGGACCCAAGGGGGTCCCCATTAATGCTGGCACCACGTGCCCAGTCTCTGTCCCCAGGAAACAGAACCTGCCAGGGGCAAATCCTGCCAATTCTCTCCACGGGTGCCACAGTGAGGGCGCGAGTTCGAGTCCTGGCTTCCATTAACCAGGCTGCCTTGACAGGTCACCGAACCTGCGAGATGAGGATGTGGACAGCCTTCTCGGGGGCTGCTGTGAAGGCCCTTCGTGCAGATGGAGAGTAACAGCAGCGCCCACAGGCACCTGCTGAGCAAATGCCAGTTGCTGTTGTAACAGGGCCTGGGGGTGGGGGTGGGGCCACAGCATCGCCCTGGGCACTCTTGCTTCCTAGCCTCTTCCCCAAGCAGAGGGTCTGAAAGGGTTGAGGACTTCACGGATCTTGAAGGCTCCCGCCATCCTCCTCGGAATTCAAGACAAAACTCCTCTCTTGTTATTAAACAGCAAAAAAAAAGAGGCAAATCTCCACCCCCGCATTCCCGAAACACCTTTATTGCACTAAAAACAGCATTTATAAACAAACACACTTAGGAAGGGTGTCATAAAGGTTTGCCCACTGTCAGCTTCGAACACAAAGATATGAAACAGTGCACGGGGCATGTGAAAACGGGAGGCCCCGGAGGGAAAGCAGGGGAAGGGGGAGCTCAGGGTCAGAAAGGACAGGAGGGGCACGAGCTCCAAGCAGCTGGCTCCTGGCAGGGCCCCCTGTCGCCTCCTCGGCCCCCAAGCCTGGCCCTGGTGGTCTCCAAGTTCCAGAGAGAAGGGGGAGCCCCTTGGAAGGCAGGAGCAGGGGCAGGAAGGAACAGGCCCGGGGCAGAGACCAAAAGGGGGCACTGAAAGGGACCCCAGCTCCCAGGGTGCACTGGGGCTTTCTCCCCCGGCCCTGGGGGAAATCTGCTTCTTCACCTCTCCCCTCGTGGGCCTCGGAAACCTAGAGTCCAGAGGGGTAATGTTTGAACAGGGAGGGGCACCCCAGGACTCAGTGGGCTGCCCTGGGCCATCCCTGCCCAGCAGACAGCCCGGGAGAAATGAAGGGACAGAGCTGGCCCCTGCTTCAAACGGCACCGTTTGTTTCTCTGAGCTGGAAGACCTCCACAAACAGTATCCCCACGCAAGCAAACCGATGCAGCCACCGAGCAGCATGTAAAAAGTCACACGAGGGTCACCCCCCGCCCCAACCCCCCCCCACCTTTGTCCCTTTATCCCACCCACCCTAGCCAAAGCCTATTTACACGCGTGGAGTAAAAGCCACGGCCATCAGTCGCCGGCGGGCATCACTCTGTCCAGCTGCCAAGGGTGCCGGGCAGGAGCGGGTGGGGTGGGAGGGGTGGGGGATGGGAGTCCTGGGCGAGGGGGCCGCCCTCTGGGTGCTTTCAGAGCACCCCGCTCCAGGGGAGGGAGGCTCCAGGTGCCCCAGCGGCAGTGCCAGGGCTCCCAGGCAGATGCAGCGGAGCAGCCAGGCAGGCCTCTGCCAGGAAAGCAAGCAAAGAAGGTGCTGGAGGGAGACGGCCCCCGGGAGGGAGGGCTGCTGGCTCCAGGGACAGACGCGGAGCCATTGTTCCCATCATTGTTCCCATTTTCATCTTCTGGGATTTCCTGCACCGTGAGCTCCTCGCTCTGCTGCCTCCCACAGCTCCTCCCTCTCCCCCCACCCCATTGGTGGCAGAACCTAGGGCCTGGCACTGCTTTTTTTTTGGGGGGGGGAGTTGTGGGGGGGTCTGGCAGACCTGGGGGATGAGGACACTCGTGCCACACAGGGAGAGATTCAGCCCAGCCTCAGGACTGGAGACCGCTAGGTCTTCCCATCCTCCACGGCCACCTCCCGGCACAGGTGCCCGGCCGCCTGCGAACCCCTTTCCAGAGCTCTGTCCGCGCGGAGACCACACCAAGGGCCGTGGAACTTGGGGCACTGGGGTCGCGCTCAGCCCTGGGGTAGCAAATGGCCTTCTCTTCCCTGGCAGCCCGCTCTTTCCCTCCTCCAACCAACTTAACCCGTGAAGAACATATCCCGGTCACCGTGCAGCCTCCCTCCCGGGAAAGCCCCCGCCCCCGCTGCAGCCGAGCATCCGGGCCCCGCCCAGCCCGGATGAGTTCAAACCCACCTCCTCCTCCCCGGCCCCGGGCGCCGCCAATGAGCCTCCGGCCGTCCTGTCAGAATCTGGGCGGGGCGGGGAGGGGGGTGGGTCTCCCCCGGGGAACCTGAAGGAAGAAGGGAGGGGGGAGGGAGAGAGGGAGGCTCGGAGAGCGGGCAGCCAGCCAGGGGGCCCTTTACAAGAAGGGGAGCAGGGAGGTCAGGGGCAGCTCCTTCTCCCCCAGCAGCGTGTCCCGCTTGAGGCTGCTGCCCTTGTTGACCACCTTGATCCTGAGGGCCAGCTTCCGCGCGCTGGCCGGCCCCAGGCCGTCGAAGAAGAAGTCCTCGTTGAAGACGGGGTGGCGGCTGTTCTTGATGATGGTGCTGCGCTGCTTCTGCAGCTTCCCGGGGACGAGGCAGAGGCCCACGCAGCAGTTGATGCTCCGGGCGTCGCACAGGTGGTCGTAGAGGCCCTCGGCGGCCAGCAGCCGCACCCGCAGCCGCGCCTGCGCCGCCTCGTACTCGGCCAGCAGCCGCACGCTGCCCCGCGGGCCCATGCGCACCGCGTGCTCCGCGCGGGGCACGGGGCCCGGCTCGGCGCCCGGCTCCGGGGCGGCGGCGGCGGCGGCGGCGGCGGCCCTGCGCGTCAGGCGGCGCCGGGCGCCGGGGCTGGTGTCGGGCGTGCTGTCGTCCGCCGACAGGGAGCCGTGGCGGCCCACCGAGTGCTTGAGCTGGCTCACCTTGGCCTGGCTGTCCTGCGCGAAGCCCTTGAGCAGCGACACGGAGCGCGAGAGCAGCGGGGACCCGAACGGGGAGGACTCGGCCGAGGACCCCGTGTCGCTCTCGCCGCCGCTGAAGTAGCGGCTGGGGCTCATGAGCGCGCCGCCGCCGCCGCCCGCCTCCCGGGGCGCGCGGTCGCCCCCGTTCGCCCGGCCGGCCCCCGCGCGGCGCCGCGCCCCCGGGGAGCCCACCTGGGCCAGCGCGCCGTGCTCGCTGTGGAACAGGGACTCCTTGCGCCGCGTGTGCGGGCTCTCGGCCAGCGTGGCGAAGCCGTAGGACGTCTGCGCCTTGGGCACGGAGGGCAGCGACATGGCCCCCTGCGCCGCGGGGTCGGCGTTGGTGGCGGCCTCCTCGGCCGGCCAGTCCTCGGCGCTCTCGATCTGGATCACGTGCCGCGTGGCCGCCTTCAGCAGGCTCCGGCTCTCGGCCGCCAGCTTGGCGGGCAGCCGGGGGCTGCGCGGGGCGCGGCGCGGCGAGGCCGAGGCCGGCGTCTGCTCGGCGGCCGCGGCGGCGGCGGCGGCGGCGGCGGCCGCGCTCGGCTCCGCCGGCCCCTCGGGCTCCGCGGGGCCGGCCGGCAGCTTCGGGGGGATGAAGAAGTCGGGGATCTTGTCGGGCGTGAGCACGTTGCTGTACAGGGGCCCCTTGGAGGCCTTGTCGCCCGCCTCGCCCCCCGCGGCGCCGTTCTCCCCGGCGCCCCGAAGCCGCTCCAGAAACCACATGTTGGTCTTCCTCATGGGGGCGGCGCAGAAGGCCGGGGGGTGGGAGGTGGGGGGCGCGCGGCGGCGTCTGCGGAGAGAAGCGGGGGCCAGGGGCTGCAGGCCTGCACGCACTGGGGTGCCGAAAGGGGGGGCTCCGGGCACCTGTCTAGGGGCCACCTGGACAGGGCCTGGGCCGGCGGGGCCCAGGGGGGAGGAGGAGGGGGAGGGGATGGAGTGGGGGGGCGGGGGGGGGCTTGACCCCCCCCCCACCTCCCCAGAGGTCGCGCTTAACTTCCAGGCGCAGCCGGCGGAGGTGGGGGTGCTCGGACCCGAGGGCAGCTCCCAGGGGAGAGCGACCCCTCTCGCGCCCCCACCCCCGTTTTGAGGATCTCAAAGCGCTTTTTTTTTTAAAAAAAAGGGTTTCACACTCTGTCTACAGGGACCACGCCTCGGGGACCCCCGCGTGTCCCAGCTCCGCCCCCCACCCCCACCCCCAATCCGGCTCCCACCCACCTGTGGCTTCTCCCAGGGCCGAGGGTCCAGGCAAGTGGGGTGGGGGAAGGGAGAGGAAAGGAGCCCGGGGACCCACCGCGGGGCCGGCTGATCCCTCCCCTCCTCCCCCGACACTCCCCCCACCCCTGACCCACCCCCCGCCCCTCCGTTAACTCAGCTGGGGGTGGGGGTGGGGTCCTAGCGGCCCCTGCGGGGTCCCCGAACTCACCTGCCGGGGGTGGTGTGTCCCGAGGCGGAGGCTGTCCCGCGGGCTCGCCGGGGTCGGGCGCGGAGGCTGCGGGTCCGGGGCGGGGGCCGAGGCTGCAGCTTCCACCAGGGCGGCGGCGACGGCGGCGGCAGCGCAGTCGGACTCATTCACCGGCCGCGGCGGGAAACCGCCCAGCCCGGCCGCCGCGCCGCCGTATTCTCCCTAGTACCGCCGCCCTGCGCCCCCGCCCCCCGCCTCGCCGCACGCCCCGCGCCACCCGGGGCCGGGCGCGCCGGGAGCCTCGCGGGGGGGCCCAGGGGACTGACGAGGGTAAGTGGGGGGGGGGGAGCAGGTGGTCGCAGTTTGCCGATGGACACCCCCGGCGCCGGTCCCTGCGGAGGGAGGAACCCCACGCCTCTGCTTCAGTTCCTTTGGGGCGGAGCGCAGACCCACCCTGGCGGTCCGCCCTTTCTCTGGTGAGCAGCTTTCCCGACTTACAATGAAGAATAAAATAGTAGCAGCAAGAATAACTGCACCTGAATTTACTCCTGAGCGCTTTCTCAGTGCCAGGCTGCTCTAACGGTCCTTCTCCCCAACTCTCCCCTCCCTAGGCGAGCAAGTTTCCTTCTAGAAATAAGGACCCGCCAGCTGAGCCCCACTCCTGCAGGGGAATGGGCATCGCTCAGCGAAGCCACCCCAGAAGCCAGAGAAGACACTGCTCCCCCGTTTCATGGGCAGGTGTGTATTGAGCCCTTGCTGGATGTTGGGCAGTGACACAGACGCTAGGGACACAGCTGTGACCGAGGGGTGCAGGGCCCACTTTGTGATGCGTCCCACAGAGGCCGTGCGGGCTGGGGGACACAGGTGAGGAAGAATTGTAACAAGAGCGTGTGATTGGGGTAGAGCAGGGAGAGCGCAGGCGTGCTACCCACAGAGAGAGAGAGAAACCAAGGCAACCCCAGGCCTGGCAGCTTCTAAGCTCTCAGGGTCCCTCTGGGGCCTCACCCTCCTGCCTTGTGATCTGCCAGCCCTCAACCCTCTGCTTCCTCGCTCTCTGCCCTCCCTCTCAGCCTCACTTTCCCCTTCTGGCAGCCAAGGCCCACCAGTCCCAAGTCCAGTCTCAGTTTTCGAGGAGCCGGCAAGATAATGCGGCCAGATGGAGGCCCCGCCGCCCCCCCCCCCCAACACATCCACTGGGCCTTGGAGGGAGGTGGGGTTGAGAGTCCCGCCGTCCACGTGGGGAAAGCGAGGCTCAGAGGGGGCCATGACTCCAGGAGGCCTGTCTCAGATTTGCTCACCCAGCAAAACACTGAGCCCCACTTTGTGCTGGGGCAACCCCAGCGTGCCAGGGGAGGCAGATACCAGTGAATGTAGCACCTCACCACTGCCTGGGCCAGCCCCGCGTTGCAGCCTGACAGAGCCCACTGAACCCCAATTTCCGCTGTCATGAAGAGTGCCCTGGGGCAATTACTCCTGTGATGCTGCTGCCCCACGGGGCTCGGAGCTGTGGCTGGAAGGGTTGTTTCAGTCTTAGCCCTGCGGTGTCTCCAAGACACTGGGGTCTTTCATGAACACTTGCCGGACAAACGGGCAGACGACAGGAAGGATGACTCCTGGAACAGTGCTCCTTTCTGCAGTCGGGGCCTCGGCCCCCTTCCCCCATGGACAGGACAGGGACAGGGGGGCCCAGGAAGGGGAAGTGACCAGCTAGGGTCTGCAAGGAAGGGCAGTGCCAGGCTGACCTGGGAAGAGGGGGCTTCAGTCCCCACTCACCCTCGCCCCGCTGGGGGCAGGGTCTCTCTCCCCCGCCGAGTTGAAAGAGGATGCAGTGAATTTATTCTGTGCTCATTCCTGTGCTACGCTGCTCAGACATTAATCTGGAGCCACTTAATCAGGGTTTGAATCCTAGGACCAACATTTCCTGCTTTGTGACTTCTGGCAAGTGTCCAAATCTCTCTACCGCCTCAGCGCTCCACGGGCATCACGGCATCAGAGTCACTATGTGCAAAGTACTGAAACACGCCTAAACACGTGTGATGTAAGTGCTGGTCACCAGTTTACGGAAGCGGCTACTGGTGAGGAAAGAGACTCAGCCAGGGGGAGGTCTTGCCAGGCCTCAAAGTGAACCCCAGAACCTTGACCACTGCCTTGCTCAGCCAGAAGCCCCGCCCCATCACATTGGGGGGGGGGGGGGAACTGAGGCCCAGAGGGGGGAAGTACCTGGGGATGGATTCCAAACCCCTGTGCTGTGGGCCGCCCTGGAAGAGACCAGGACAGGGAGGCCACCGGCCCTGACTCCAAACAGAAACCTCCTCCAAGTCCACAAAACCTGCCGCTGCCTCTGCAGAGCCCTGTGGCTGACAGGTGCGGCCGCCCCCCACCCCTCCACCATGACTCCCCCAAGCCCTAAGCTGTAGCCTCCCTGGAATCAGAGATGAGAAGGCTGCGGGTTTCAGGCCCAAGCTAGGGAGGGGGCCCAGAAGGTATCCGCCATCCCCACCCACCCTGAGCTGTGCCCCTCATGCTGAGGCCTCGGGCTTCACCCCCTCCCGCCTCAGTCCTCACCCCCTCCTCCACTCCCAGGAGCATACTACATGGAAAGGGGAAGGTGGCAGGTCTCAGAAGAGAAGCAGGAAGGTGGTACTTCCCAGGATTCAGGCCTGAGTCACAGGCTGCCCCCTGTGGCATCCAGCAGGCAGGCTCGGAGGACACACAGGGAGGCGGCTCAGACAAAGAGCCTGCCATCCCCGCTCGAGGCCCGAGGAGCCACCTCATGCGCACGCAGCTCCGGGCTCTAAGCTGCCTTGTCCTCTGAAAAGGGGGACGGAAGGCCTGTCTGCAAGCTCCCATGTTTAGGGGCAAGAGAGGAGCAACTTGAGGGAAACAAGGAGCTTTTTGTCAGATATATTGGGATATCTCGAGAGAGAGGTTTGTAGCATTGGGGAGATAAAATAGGTGTTTCCAAAGAGACATTAGCCGAAACCGGTTTGGCTCAGTGGATAGAGCGTCGGCCTACGGATTGAAAGGTCCCAGGTTCGGTTGCGGTCAAGGGCGTGTACCTTGGTTGTGGGCACATCCCCAAAGGGGGTGTGCAAGAGGCAGCTGATCCATGATTCTCTCTCTCATCGATGTTTCTAACTCTCTATCCCTCTCTCTTCCTCTCTGTAAGAAATCAATAAAATGTATTTTTTTAAAAAGATTATGTGTGTAAAAGATTACACTTCTAAAAAAAGAGAGAGAAATTAGGGTGCATTTAATAGAGAAGTTGGGGTATTCTTATCTCTAAAAATAGAGGCATTTGAGAAATGTCAGGGATTCTAGGAGAGCAGACTCCCCTCTTCCTCCCCCTAACAGGCCCTCAGCCCCCCAACTCCTCCAGCCCCCAGGAGGCCAAGCCTGGTGCCACCCGGCTTTCCCCTGGGGAGACTGACTGCAGCTCCCAACCAAGAGGGCCCCTGAATGTGCAGTGGGCTCACGCTCCTCGTGGTCACTCCCAAGTTTAATTACAAACAGATTCGAAATGTCCAGTGCAGGTCCATACCCCCAAGACTGCCCCCCACTTCCACATCAGCGTGTGTGTCCCGGCCTGAGGACCCAAAGCACCTCAATTCTCCCCTCAAACACCGAGCGCCAACTTTTCAGGTGAAGACACTGAGGAGTTGGGCCAGAACAGGGCCCCAGCCCCACGCCAGGGACCTGGGAACCTTCCCCTCCCAGGGACGTGAGCTGAGGGCCAGCCGGGAAAAGGGACCGTGTCTCCCTGCCCCACCAGGACCTCACCAGGACACCGAGGGGTGTTGTCTTTTATGTATTTTCGTTAAAGGCGAGAAACGGTTCTGTCTTTGGTTTGGACACCCTCACTCCAGGCAGAAGAGAAGAGGCGGGGGGCTCGGTGAGAGAGAGGGGGGTCTCGGGCCCCCATCTCACGGCGTGGTTGACCTGGCCCAGCGTGGAGGGAGGAGAGATTCTCCCCCCAGGGCTGGAGAAGAGAGGTTCAAGGCCCACGTGGAGGAAGGAGAGGCCGCAGCGGTTCAGCCTGACCAGGGTCCAGAGAAAGGCTGTAAGGCCACAACAGGGGCATCCGGGGGGCAGGGACAGGAGACCCGGGCGGGAACCATCGCCTGGAGGAGAAAGCGGAGAGGTGGAGGGTCAGCGGAGACAGAAACCAGAGGCCTGGGTTCATGTGTCAGGTGCTCCAAACCTTGGTAACACCCCAGTGAAGTCACCCAGCAAGGAGTCTCAGGCCCAGGGGCCCGGGTCCCAGTCCCAGCGCCTCCATTTGCTTGCAGTGCGCCCTAGGGGAGTGTCTTAATCTCCGCGCTGTTTCTTCTTCAAAATGAGAACGCCGATAATAGCGCCTGTCTCAGAACCTCGTGGGAGATGTGGGGATGTGAGCACAGTCCTTAGACGCAGCAGTGGCTGCATTAGCAACTATTATCATTGCCACTGGCGTAATTGCTCAGGCCACAAGCAACTCCGGGGACAGAAGGCAATCAGGTCGTACCCTGGCCCGTGCCCCAGAGCACTGCAGATCCCGTGAGGTGTCCCACAGGCCCACCCCCAACCCCTGGAGCTCTTCCCCAGACTGGGAACCCCATCTCTGCCAGCAGCCAGGCCTGACTGGGGGCAGGGAGGAGACCGGCAATGAATGGGATGGAGGCAGGAGGAGACCTTTGTCATGGGGATAGGAGAGCAGAAGCCCCTCTGGCTCAGCCCTTGGGGAAATTCAGCAGGTGCCTTCCCCTCCGGTCCCTCCCTTACTCCCTCCCTGAGCCCAGCTCCGGCTCCCAGATCCTGGAATCCCCAGGCCCTGTCTCTCCCTCCTCCACAAACGCAGATCCGGTCACTCTACCCCTCACACCCCAGCTCAGCCATGCCCTCTCCTGCCTGGCCCACCCCTGAGCTCCCCCCAGAGCCCTCCTCTCTCACCAGAGGGCCTCTATCTGCCTGGCCCTCCCCCACTCACACCCTTCCTGTGGCTCCCCCGCACCAAAATCCAACGGTCACCACCCCCCTGACACTCCAGCCCGCAGAACCCTGGCCACACTGGTTCCCTCTCCCAGGGTAGCCAAATGCTGCCTCCTCCCGGGGATTTTTATCACCAGTTACACCGTCACCAGAACAACTCGGCCCTCCCACTCCTAGACCCACCCAAGGGCAATGAAGACACAGCCACACAAAACCCGTACACACATGCTCACCGTGGCCGATGACGAATGGGTACATACAATGCGGCCCATCCACACACTGAAATATCAACCATGGACAGGAGGTAAGTACCGACACTCCCTACAACGTGGATGAGCCTTGAAGACATGACGCTCAGTGAGAGAAGCCAGCCACACACACGGCCACACAGTGTGAGTCCGTTTATGTGAAGTGTCCAGAGCAGGCACATCCACAGAGACAGGAAGTGGGCTAGTCTTTGTCAGGGGCTAGGGGAGGCGGCGGGGAGCGACTACCAAGGGGGGCAGGGCTTCTCTTGGGGGTGATGGAACGTTCTGGAATTAGACAGGGGGATGTTGCACCACTCTGTGAAGATACTAAAAACTGCTGAGGTATCTACCCACTGTCGTGGGTGAACTGTGTGGCGTGTGGATTCTTTCTCAGTTTTTAACATGAAGAGGAGTGTGATGAGTGGGTGACGGCCAGAAGCCAGCCGGGCCAAATACACACCTGGCTCAGGGCTCCCGCTTGACCACACCTCGCAGGTGCAGCTCGCTCTCAGCCGCCACGATGGGCTGCCCGTTCTGCAGGTGATAGTCGATCAGGTGGCTGATGCTCTCAAACAGCACATCCTTCGTCCGAACCTGCGGGGACAGGGGTCTCGGCATCAGCACCACCAGAGGGCCAGCTGGGCTGGAGCCTGCATTGTCCAAGCCTCCCCGTGGCTCTGCTGCACACGCAAGTGTGGGAGTCACTAGACCCCAGGCTCACGGAGTTGGCCTCGGAATTCCAGAACTAGGTATGGTTCTGGGGCCACACTTCCTAACGGGTTGCATAGTGGCCCCAGAATGGTAGATTGTCCGTGCCCTCACCCAGGGATAGGCAAACTTTTTGACTCGAGGGCCACAATGGGTTCTTAAACTGGACCGGAGGGCCGGAACAGAAGCATGGATGGAGTGTTTGTGTGAACTAACATAAATTCAAAGTAAACATCATTACATAAAAGGATACGGTCTTTTTTTTTTTTTTTTAAATTTCAATAGTTTAGAACAGGCATCCGGCCCGCAGGCCGTAGCTTGCCCACGCCTGCCCTCACCCCTGGAACCTATGACTGAGAATGCATTTGGAAAAAGGCATCTTTGCAGATGTGATTAAGGGTCTTGAGATGAGCTCATCTTGGGTGACCTAGGAGTCCCCAAACCCAGTGACTTGTGTCCTTAAAAGAAGATCATAGCCTGGTTGGCAGGCGCAGTGGTTAGAGCATAGGCCTGTGCACTGAAGGGTCTCAGGATCGATTCCCAGTCAAAGGCACGTACCTGGGTTGCAGGTTCAATCCCCAGCCCCTGTTGGGGTGCGTGCGGGTGGCAACTAATTAATGTGTCTCTCTCACAACAGTGTTTCTCTCTCTCTCTCTTCCCTCCCTCTCTCTCTCTAAAAATCAGTGGAAAAAGTATCCTCAGTGAGGATTAACAGAGAGAGAGAGAGAGAACAACTTGGACACAGAAACAAGAAAATGTGTGAGAAAATGGGGGGCAGCGATTGCAGTGATGTGTCAACAGGCCAGGGACTCGCCGGGACGGCGGCGACCATGAGAAGCTGGAGAGGGGAGGGAACAGAGCCTCCCGCAGAGCCTCCACAGGAACCAGCCCTGCCAACATCTTGATTTCAGACTTCCGGTCTCCAGAGCTAAGAGAGCATAAATCCCTGTCGTTTCAAAACACCCAGTGTGTGGTCATTTGTAGGACAGCCCTCAGAAATGGATACATCCCTGGAATCTCAGAGACACAGATCTGAGCATCAGAATCACCAAATCCAAAAGCCATCTTGTGTCTTAGAATGAGAAAATCTTGGCATCGCTGCATGCTAGGCCTGGACACAGCACAGAGATCCTGCCTGCCAGACCTTGCGTGGGTAATGCTGGGCTCGCTGAGCACATGTCCCCTGGACCAGTGGTCGCCAGCCGGTGGTCCGAGGACCGCTGGTGGTCCGTGAGGTCCGAAAGGTTTGCGACCGCTGACCTGGACAGCAGGCTTAAAGGCACATGTCCGGCCACACAACCACCTCCCACCTGAGCACGCCCTTTACAGATAGACAAGGAGTGTATGCAGACCGAGGGCAGTCCTGAGGATTCTTCTGGACGGGTAAGAGCGGTTGGTAAGCTCTGAGGCTTTTAACACCTCCAAGCACCTTCCAACCTGAGAAATAACCAGTAAAGCCCAAGGCCCTTGGATGCTGGAAAATATTTCACAAACCCTAGAACTGCTTGTAAATGGGAGCACGTTTTTTTAAAAAATATATATATATGTTTTTATTGATTTTAGAGAGAGAGGAACGGAGAGGGAGAGAGAGAAAAACATCAATCCATTGCCTCCTACATACACCCCAACCTGGGATTGCACCTGAAACCCAGATTGCCCTGACCAGGAATTGAACAGGTGACCCTTTGGTGCATGGGATGATGCTCAAAGCAACTGAGCCACGCTGGCCAGGCTGGAACATGTTTAGTAACAACTGAAATACTTTAGGGACTGTAAAAGACCAACTCTCATTGACTCAAAGCAGCTGTTAGCTGCATCACCATTTCATGAGCCATGGTGGCGGAAGGGGAACATGAATAATCAAATAATAATGCTGTTCAGCTGAAACCGGTTTGGCTCAGCGGATGGAGCGTCAGCCTGCAGACTGAAAGGTCCCAGGTTCTGTTCCGGTCAAAGGCATGTGTGTACCTTGGTTGTGGACACATCCCCGGTGGGGGTTGTGCAGGAGGCAGCTGATCGACCTTTCTAACTCTCTATCCCTCTCCCTTCCTCTCTGTAAGTGAACAGAATTTTCTTTTAAAGTGCATCTTACAGTTGTTGGAATTTATTTTGTAAACCCTGAAAGGCCTTGAAATTGGAAAAGATTTTGTAACCCCATAATGCCTTACAGACCAAGAAATACTCTGAAAATCCAAACATTCTTAAACTGGAAAATAGTTTTTTTTTAATTCTAAAGTACCTGGTAAACAGAACAGAATCTGTAAACATAAAGGGCTTTGTAATCCGAAAAAAATGCTTGATTAAACCTAACGGGTGCTAGGAAGATGGACTCCCCCCTCCCCCCCAGTTCCTCCCACCCCACCCCCTACTAGCCCTCCCGCAGCTGGCCCGGCTCCCAGGCGCCCTGGAGCGTCCCAAACCGGCTCAGCGCCAGCCCTGGCCTCGCCCACCCCGCGTCCCGCCCCGCCCCGCCCCTCGCCCCCTTACCACGCCCTCGGGGTCCACAAGAAGCAGGTGCTTGGGCTGCCCGGCGTGCATGCCGGTGAGGACGTACTGCCCGGGGTTGGTGACGCTGTCGCGCACCAGGAAGTCCCCGTCGGCTCGCAGCAGTTTCTCCGCCGCCCGACGGCTCATCTGGCCGTGGTACCAGGGCTCCTGCCGCAGCTGCTCCTCTGTGGGGGCGATGGGGGCCCTGCGGGTGGGGGGGCTGGGCCACTGGTCCTCCAAGGGAAGGGAGGCTGCCGCGCCCGCGGCCACGGAGCACTCGTGCAGCTTCAGCGCATCCTCGAAGGGTCCTGCGGGCAGGGACGGGGTGCGGAGGCAGGGGGTGGGCAGCGGCCTCCTGCTGGGAAGGCGGGGGGCTGGACAGGAGGAGGGATCCACCCTCGGGTCCTGGGGGACGTGGATGGAGCACCTACTGTGCATCAGACCTGCACTAAGCCCACCACAGGGGGTCATTGGCTCTGCACTGTGTGCCCGCCAAGCGTGTGCTGGTCTGTGTGCTGTGCACTCAGTGTGCGCTCTGTGTGTTGTGTGTTGTGTGTTCTGTGTGAGTGTGCTGAGTGTGTGCTGTGCTGAGGGTGTGCCGTTTGCTGTTGTGTGTGCAGTGTGTGTGCTGAGGGTGTGCTGTGTGCTGAGTGTGCTGTGTGCAGTGTGTGTGTGTTGTGTGCTCTGTATGTGTGTGCAGTGTGAGCTGTGCTGAGGGTGTGCTCTGTGCTGTGTTGTGTGTGCAGTGTGTGTGCTGTATGCCGTGTGCTGAGTGTGCTATGTGCACTGTGTGCGTTGTGTGCTCTGTGTGTGTGTGTGTGTGCAGTGTTGTGTGCAGTGTGTGTGCTGTATGCCGTGTGCTGAATGTGCTGTGGGCACTGTGTGTGCTGATGGGAGCCTGGCAAGAAGCATCTCTTTCTCCACAGTGGTTGCTGGGCTCTGTGGTGTCCAGAGGGGACAGCCTGCCTCACACGGAGCTCACACCCAGCTCCTCCTTCCCCTCCGGAGGGAGAATCGTGAGGCGCCGGTGGGGCAGGCTCTCAGGCCGGTGCCTGGCACACCGCGGTGCTCAGGAGATCCACCGCACGTCATTAGTGCAGTAAGGTGGCCAGCTGTCAGGTGGCAGGGAGCGGGCTTTGCAAACATTGTGAAGAAAGACATTTCCAGCTGGCTTGGGAGGTGCTCAGGGAACGCCAACTAGGGGGTGTCCTGAAGGAGGGGACCACTCTGCCCGGCCCACATGGGGCCACACCTCCCACGGTGCTGTGGAAGAGGACGGAATTGTGTGGGAGCGAAGAAGGGCATCCCGAACACAAGCCTCCTCCATCAGACTGAGCCCTCCCTCCGGCCCAGGCAGGAGGAAGGAGCAAGCTCTGCCATCAACTATCAGGACCTGGATTAGGACTCCCTCGTGGGACTAGGGGTCCCCCAGAGAGCAGACAGCGCCTCCCCCATCAGGCTGGGATCCCCATCAGAATGGTTTGGGGCCTCCTCCCTCCCTCAGACCATGGAGTCACATGAGGATGGAGCTCAAATCCCTCCTCACACCCAATGGTAGGGAGCTAGGCCTCCTCCAACAGACTGAAGAGTCCTCCCCCCCAAAAAAAAGGGGGGCCTGAGCCTCCCCCATCATACTAGCCACTCTAGGTATATGAACTAGGCCTCTCCCAGAAGACTGGGGATCCCCATAAAGAGGAAGCTGTGCTACCCCCAAGAGACTGGGCCTCACAGAGGGGGAGGCTCAGACTCCCTGTCAGACTAGGGAGCCCCCTAGGAAACAGACTTCCACCCCACCAACATCATTGGGAAGTCCCAGGGGGAGAAGTCCCCAGGGGGGAGGCTGTGCCTGTCCCCCAAGACCTCCCCCCTCAGAATGGCTTGTCCCCACATACGCATGTCAAACAGGTCCTTCTTCGGGCTGTCCTCGGGCTGCAGAGGCTCTGAGGCGTCCAGACCCTGCGTGTTGACGTACAGGTGGTCCTCGTAGTCTCGGGGCCCCTGGGCATCTGCCTGCACGTAGCCATCCCCTGGCGGGGCTGGGGGGGAAAGAAGGGGTGGTGAAGTCAGCTTGTGGAGCCAGGGGAACACTGAGGCCCAAGGGTGCAGAGGGGGGCAGGGCGGGACCCAACCTGGGAGCCCCCCCAAACACCCATCTCACTCCAAGAAGGAAGCCTCATGCCCATTTGAGCAGCACCATCAAGAGCAACAACAACAACAACAAAAAAAAACCCAAAGACACCCAATCGGGGGTGGTGGGGCACCAGAGGTCCATACTCTGGTGGGACTGCCACCCACCCAGCCTGCCCCCATCTGCCAGCCAGGAAAGTGGCCCAGGGGGCCAGAGCTTTCCAGTTTCAAAAGAAGCCAGAGCCAAGACCGGTTTGGCTCAGTGGTAGAGCATCGGTCTGCGGACTGAAAGGTCCCAGGTTCGATTCCGGCCAAGGGCATGTAACCTTGGTTGCGGGCACATCCCCAGTAGGGGGTGTGCAAGAGGCAGCTGGTCGATGTTTCTCTCTCATCGACGTTTCTAGCTCTCTATCTCTCTCCCTTCCTCTCTGTAAAAATATCAATAAAATATTTTTTTTTAAAGAAGAAGAAGCCAGAAATCTCAGTGAGAAAAGAAAAAGAAACAGGTGCTGTCAAATCTCACAAGAGCTTGTGGAGTGACTACAGTCTCGCAAGTGAAAGTGAAGTGATGGGGAGAGGAGAATCTGTGAAGGGGGGACCCAGGCACCCAGTGGGGGAGGGGCTGGGCCACTCCTGCGGCCCAGGGGCACCCTGCCCTACCTGAGGGGCCCAGCTCCCAGTGCAGGCCGTGGGTATCCCTTCGAGGAGGAGATGCTCCCTGAAAGAGAAAGTGAGGGTTCCTCCAACTGCAAGATGCAAGCCCCTCTTCCAGGATCCCCGCCCCGCCTGCCGAAAGCACTGGGGACACAACTCAGAGGGGAAGCTCGGCTCACGCCCTCTAGCCTTCCCCCAAGCCCCGGCTCTCCAGCTGCCGGGCGTCCACCAGGCCCAGCTTGGCATCCGCTGCCCACCTCTGCTGCAGCTTCATCAGGCCGTCTCCGCTCCGGAAGGTGGGATGCACGCACCCTCCTGCCACCCAGCACGTGCCCTTCTCTCCTTCCCGGCACTGCTCTCCTGGGCGACTCCGACTCACCCGTCAGAGCCCCACCCAAACACTGCTTCCTCGGGAAAGTGCACCCGAGGAAGGTCTGAGGGGGAAGGTCTTAGGGGACAGGCACAGCCTCCTCCCCTGGGACTACAGACACGTCAATCTCCCTTTTGAACATCCCTGTTGCCTTCCTTGTGAGCCCTTCGCACAGCCCTGATTGAATCACTGATATAATCATTTGTTCCACCGAAACCGGTTTGGCTCAGTGGTAGAGCGTCGGTCTGCGGACTGGAAGGTCCCGGGTTCGATTCCGGTCAAGGGCATGTACATTAGTTGCGGGCACATCCCCGGTAGGGGGTGTGCAAGAGGCAGCTGGTCGATGTTTCTCTCTCATCGACGTTTCTAGCTCTCTATCTCTCTCCCTTCCTCTCTGTAAAAATATCAATAAAATATATTATTAAAAAAATAATCATTTGTTCCATGTCTGAGGGTGTACATCTGAAGGGTCTAGACCAGGGCGGAGCAGATTTGTGCAGTTTGGGGAAGGAGGGAAGGGTAGGGGGCCTGAGAGACCCTCCTCTAGGATCGAGAACAGGAACAGAAGGAAAAGCTAGGGACAAGGCCCAAGGGGTCAGCAGGTGGGGACAGCCGCCCCCATCCCTCCCCCAGGTGTCCACGGGCGCTGACCTGGCTGAGAGCTCCCAGGGCCCCGAGCGCGCAGGGCTGTGTCAGGGTGAGCCTGGAGTCCACCAGTCCACCCAGGGGCGGCTCCTTCCCTGGGATGCTGTTGTAGTAATTGTGTTCCATGTCCTCCTCATCGCCCCAGGCCGACTCCTCCATCCCGGTCAGCCTGGAGACAGACGGCAAGCGGGGCGCGTAGGCAGGGGCCCCGGGACACGGGGCACAAGGAGCCGGGACGCCAAGGCCTTGGGGCTTGAGCTCTGAAGGGCGGGTGGAGAAAGCCAGGCCCGGGGGGACTCTGATCACACCTCCCGTCCGCCCGCTGAGCTTTCCTCTTTCACACAATGGGGCACGGCTCGGCTACAGCAGGTAAAAAGGTGGTCTCCACGTCCTCCTGTCGGCTTCTGGCCTGGCCAGGCGGCCAGGACACGTCAGACTTGCACCCAGGACCGGGATGCCCGCTGTGCGTTACGGTAAGACACCCTCAGCATTTAAAACGCCCTCCCCCAGCCAAAACCGGTTTGGCTCAGTGGATAGGGCGTCGGTCTGCGGACTGAAGGGTCCCAGGTTCGATTCCGGTCGAGGGCATGCACACTGGTTGCGGGCACATCCCCAGTGGGGGGTTGTGCAGGAGGCAGCTGGTCGATGTTTCTCTCTCATCGACGTTTCTAGCTCTCTACCCCTCTCCCTTCCTCTCTGTGGAAAATCAATAAAATATTAAAATAATAATAATAAATAAAACGCCCTCCCCGTCGGGCCCTGTGGTGGCACCTGTAGAAATGGTGTCCCACCAGTGCTCGTCCAAGTAAGCATGACTCCTAAGAGCAGACAGACCACTGCCTGCCCCTCAACCAGGCACCAACAACAGGTTCCAGTCCGGGCAGCAGGGCAGGACTGTGGGCCCAGGCAGGCAGAAGCAGCTCCCGGTGCCCAGCAGTAGCAGGGGAGACCCACCAGGCACGTGTGACCGAGGGGCAAACCCATAAGGAAGGCGAAGGGGCCATTGCCTCCCGGGGGAGGCCTCGCGCTGCACTGTGCACTCCGCTTCCTTGGTGTGTGCCAGTGGTCGGCAAACTCACTAGTCAGCAGAGCCACATGTCAACAGCACAACGATTGAAATTTCTTTGGAGAGCCAAATTTTTTTTAAACTTAGACTTCTTCTAACGCCACTTCTTCAAAATAGACTCTCCCAGGCCGTGGTATTTTGTGGAAGAGCCACACTCGAGGGACCAAAGAGCCGCACGTGGCCCGAGGGCCGCAGTGTGCCGACCACTGGCATGCACTGTATGCTTATTTGAATTTCCAACGATTAATAGGTACGTAAGTGGCTGAGAGCAGGGGTCAGCCCAGGAGCCATAAAACACTTAAACGGTTAAGAAAACATCCGAAGGCCGAAACCGGTTTGGCTCAGTGGTAGAGCGTTGGCCTGTGGACGGAAAGGTCCCAGGTTCGATTCCGGTCAAGGGCATGTACCTTCGTTGCGGGCACATCTCCAGTAGGGGGTGTGCAGGAGGCAGCTGGTCGATGTTTCTCTCTCATTGACGCTTCTAGCTCTCTATCCCTCTCCCTTCCTCTCTCTGGAAAATCAATAAAATATATATTTTTTAAAAATCCGAAGAACAATATTTGGCGGCGTGGTGAAAGTTCACGAAATTCAGATTTTGGTGTTTATAAATGCAGTTTTGCTGGCATGCAGCCCGCCCGTTGCTTTATTCCCCTCCACAGCTGCTTTCACAGACAGCAGCCAAGACACTGGCAATATTGACCGCCCGGGCCTTTGCAGAAGCATTGGCTGCCCCTGTCTGCACTGATGACAACAATGACGGCAGCGCTGACTGGCTCCTGAACCCTCACCTTAGCCCAGGGAGTGGGGGCCGCCTTCATCTGGGGTTTGCAGCCAAGCGGAGGGGGATCCTGTGATGCGCTTGCAGGGAGCACAGGGGGTGGTGGTGGGACAGAGCAGACCCACGCCCAGGAGCAGCAGGTGGGGGGCTGGTACCTTTCAGGGGGGACGACCACCTTGGGGGGGCTGTGCAGGTACTGTTTGAAGCGCAGCTCGAAGGCTTGGCCCACAGTGCTGATGACGCTCTGGGCGAGGCCCTCGCAGCACTCCAGGATGTGGCAGGCTGGGGGGGGGGGTCGTTCGTGACAGCATCAGTGTGGCCTGGCAGCTGACTCGGTCTACACCGGGCCCCCCACCCCCACCACCACCCCCGCTGGCCCTCACCTCTCTGGTTGATGGGGTCCTTGGCGACATAGGCCACATAATCTGTCATGTCCTGGGGGGAGAGGGGAGGGGTGAGGGGGGCCAGCTGGGCCCACTGACCGGGACTCCTGGCTGCCCACCTCCAGCCCTGCAGGGGACCGAGGACGCCAAGTCCACCCACCCAGCCCCTTACCGTGTCGCCGCCCGACGCGAAGGAGATGGACTGCATGTGGTGGTTGGCGATGATCTGCCAGAGAGACACACGTGGTCACAGGCCGTCCTGAGGTCAGGGACCTGAGGCTCGGGCGGGCACTGGACCAGGGCCGCAGGGAGGGGACTGGGAGGGCAGGGATGCACAGGCACATCCAGACACCCAGACACACACAGGTACACACTCGGTGCCAGGAGCAGCCTCAGTGGTGACAACTGTGGGGCTCTGTGAGGGCAGCGGCTGCAACCCTCCTGGGCTCCAGGGTGGGGCTCAGCTCACCTCCAGGTGCACATATCACAGGAAGCCCTGCCCCAACCATCCCTCCGGGCCTCACTTCGCGTGAGTCCCCAGCGCCTGCCCTTCTGGGGCTGAGGACAGGCCGCCCGGCCCTCACCTGGCGAGTGGCAGGCACGGAGAGGTTGAGGCCATCAGTAGAGATGCTGATGGCAATGCTCATGCCCGCGAAGCGCAGGTTGCTCTTGCCCAGGATGGAGGCCAGCGCCTTGTTGGGGGCCTGAGGAGGCAAAGGGCCACAGGGTGGGGGACCTGAGGGAGTAGAGGGCCATAGGGTGGGGGTTCGGAGAAGCAACACAGGGTCACAGAGTGGGGAGGCAGGACAGGGCTGCGGGGTGGGAGGCCCGGGCTCCCGGCGGGGGCTGCAGAGGGGCTCTAGCTGGGCAGGGTCCGGGCATGGCCTTGAGGTCCCCTCCTGCCCCGCTCGGAGACCACAAGCCTCTCACCAACCTTCTTCTTCCAGGAGCCCCGGACTCCGGGCACGGCCTCATGGAGCCGGTTGATGGCCTCCCTGTGGGGGGACGGGAAGGGAGCTTAGAGATCTTTGGGGAGAGGGATCTGGGAAGGGGCAGGAGCTCAGAGAAGGGTAGGGGTCAGAGGGCAATGGGCTGAATAAAGGGGTGCAGTGGACCCTGAGATGAGGAGGGGCTCAGAGGAGGGAGGGGATGAGAGAGCAGGGGTGCTAGGCAGGGCCAGAGGCATGGGGTGGGTTCCCCGGCCATCTGACAGATACCCGCCTCAGCTGCTTCTCTCTGCAGGTATCAGATTCAACACAACCCCCGTACTTAGACCCCAACTTCTGTGTGGCCACGGGCACTGAGGGGATGACCTCTGATAAGGGCAGAGCCAATGAAACCAGCTTCCTGGGCCCCTCACCCCCTCCCCACTTCGTCTGGAAGGCTCACCTGGTGACCTGGGTGCGAGTGTTGAAGTCCAGGGATCGCATGGAGCGGAGCACCTCGATGCAGCCCATGTACTAAGGGAAGAAAGAACGGGGTGAACCTGTGGCGCCCACAGAACCAGCGGAGGAGCCCAGCTGGGGTTGACAGATGAGCTCTCCACCTCCTCCTCCCCTGCACCTGCTGGATTCTAGCTCTTCCTTCGGTCCTTGACAATGTCCAGCCTCGGGGTCTTTGCACCTGCTGCTCCCTCCCACCTATTTTCATACTGATTCCCCCCAATCTCCAGACTCGGCGTCACCTTCTCAGAGCCCGCCTCCCTGGCTCTGCATAATTTGCTCCACAGAATCTGGCTGATTCCTCCAAGCTCATTAAACTATCTGTCCAGCCCTAGCTCGTTTGGCTCAGTGGATAGAGGGTCGGCCTGCTAACTAAAAGGTCCCAGGCTCAATTCCAGTCAAGGGCACATGCTTGGGTTTCAGGCTCGATCCCCAGGAGGGAGCATACAAGAGGCGGCCAATCAGCCGAAACCGGTTTGGCTCAGTGGATAGAGCATTGGCCTGCGGACTGAGGGGTCCCAGGTTCGATTCCGGTCAAGGGCATGTGCATTGGTTGCGGGCACATCCCCGGTGAGGGTGTGTGCGGGGGGCGGCTGGTCAATGTTTCTCTCTCATTGACATTTCTAGCTCTCTATCTCTCTCCCCTCCTCTCTGTAAAATATCAATAAAATATATTTTTTTTAAAAAAAAGAGGCGGCCAATCAGTGATTCTCTCATTGTAGTTTCTATCTCTTCTCTCTCTCTCTCCCTTCCTCTCTGAAATCAATAAAAATATATCTAATAATAAAAGGGCAATATGCTAATTAGATATGGGCTGAATAAAGGGGTGCAGTGGACCCTGAGATGAGGAGGGGCTCAGAGGAGGGAGGGGATGAGAGAGCAGGGGTGCTAGGCAGGGCCAGAGGCATGGGGTGGGTTCCCCGGCCATCTGACAGATACCCATCACAAGATCACATGTCATTCCAGACATCCATCTGGAGGAAGCCGGGACTGGAGAGAAGCCTGGACCTCAGGTGCCTGCTGGCAGCCGGAGGGAAGCTCTCCTGGGTGCCAGTTGGAAGCTGGTGCCAACAGCGGGGCCAGGAAGGCCTACTCTTGCATGAATCTCATGCATCGGGCTTCTAGTATCTAAAATAAGTAAATAAATAAACTATCTTGCTGGAAAACAAATCAGTTTCACTAAGAAGAGATGTTGACAGGAAGCCAGGAAGGCTGGTCAACAACCTTAATTGCTCTAACCTTTACTTGAGACACTGTTAGCTGAAGCAGCCTCCACCTTGTTTGTCCGGTGTAAGTTTCTGTTGTTTCCTGCCTAAGGGCTACATGTAAATTTCTGTTTATGTTGCCTAAGATGTTTTCCCCAAAGCCTCAATAAAAGGGGATGGCAGGGCCAGAGCAGTGAGTAGTTCTCCCAATAGAGTTGGACTACCGCCTGCCCCCAACCCCTCATATTGCCAAGTTGAGTTTCTTCAAGTCTCAAGTCTTTTCATTTGCGTGCGGCCCTTCTCCAGAACCCAAACCCTGAATTGGAGCTCTTTCCACGTGGATCGTGAAAGAGACTCCTACACAAGCCCAGGAGGACCAAGATGGTGGTCATCGTGCCCACTTTGCGTCCCAGAGTCCAGCACAGGGCCTGCGAGCAGACAGGATGGAGACCGTCTGGCCCGTGAAGCCCAAAGCACCGACTATCTGAGATCCATTACAGAAAAGCGTGATCCTGACCAGGTCACCATTCCCAGGGAAAGGTAATTCAGGATCTCCAAGAGAAAGTGCTGAGGGACAGAGGAGGTGGAAACGACCAGCAGAGTTCCCAGGCAACTTCCGCTGCTGCCAAGGGTGGGGGCGTGAGCATCAGAAGATGGCCATAACCATCCCTCCAAATCCTAGGCTGCTGGAGGGTAACTGGTACAATTGGAGGGCGTACAAGTGGCAGCATCACAAGATCCCATTGGCATGAAATGTCCAGAAAAGGCAAATCCACGGAGACGGAGAATGGGTCTGTGGTTGCCAGGAGCTGGAAGGGGTGAATAATACGGGTGTTCATGGAGACAGGGGTTCCTATTGGGGTGATGGAATGTTCTAGAGAGTGGTGATGGTTGCATAACCCTGTGAATATACCAAATGCCACAGAATTGTACACTTTAGGATGATTAATGATTACATTCGTTATGTGAATTTTACCTCAATTTGTAAGGTAAACTATGGTGACAGAAGCTGGGATAATGGGAGTGCTGTGAGCGGTGCCAGCGAGGAGGGCACCAGGCAGCTGCCCAGCTCAGTGTGGGCCCCATGCACCTGAGACTTGCTTACACAGTGTGCTATATGTATGTTGTCCTTCAATTTCAAAGTCTACCAAGGAAAAAAGTACACCCCCACAGATACTTATTAATTACTAGTGTCTTGCTGCATGGATTCCTGCACATTGAAAGGAAATTAATTGAAAGAAAGATTTGTGAGGGGATTACATTACTGCAAAAAATTACATGTTAAGCCCTAGCTGAGTTGGCTCAGTGGATAGTGTAGGCCTGCGGACCGAATGGTCCCAGGTTCGATTCCAGTCAAGGGCACATGCCTGGGTTGCGGGCTCGGTCCTCAGCAGGGGGTGTGCAGGAGGCAGCTGATCAATGATTCTCTCTCATCATTGATGTTTCTATCTCTCTCTCGCTCTCCCTTTGAAATCAATACAAATATATATTTTTTAAAAGAATTGGTTTATAAAAAAATTACATGCTGCCGAAACCGGTTTGGCTCAGTGGATAGAGCATCAGCTTGCGGACTGAAGGTTTGATTCCGGTCAAGGGCATGCACCTTGGTTGTGGGCACATCCCCAGTAGGGGGTGTACAGGAGGCAGCTGATGATGTTTCTATCTCTCTATCTCTCTCCCTTCTTCTCTATAAAAAAATCAATAAAAATATATTTTTAAAAATTACATGCCAAAATAGTATATATAATATAGTATTATAAAATTAAAATACAAGCTATGTTAATATCACTATTTGCTTTATAATAGAAGTGTCTAAGATGAAAGAAAATTAGTAAAATGTATATGAAAATAACATATAAATTGATTAATTAATAAACAATATTCTGTCAACAACGACGACGCTTTCTTTCAGCTTCAGAGGTATGTTGTGCCAATAGTGGGTCTTCAGATACATTCTGGCACCGCCTGCCATTGGTGCCAGTGAGAACTTTATATGTATTGTGCATGCCAAGTCAACATTTATTTTTAAATTGCCAGTGCGGGTCGTATATACCAGTAGATCTGACAGACAAACGGTAGGTCACTTAGCCTTTTATATATACAGATAGATGAAGGAAACAAATGGTAACTTCACCAGGGAGAAAGGTCACCTTAGCCAATGTGTTCGTTTCCTGGGACCGCATAACAAAGCGCCACAAACTGGACAGCTTAAAACAACGGGGATGTATTCTCTCTCATTCTGGAAGCCAGGCGTCCAAAGTCTAGGCGTTGAGCAGGCTGAGCTCCCGTTGAAGAATCGGGGGGGGGGGGGGGGTATTCCTTGTCCGCTCCAGCTTCCCATGGTGGTGGCCAGCAAGCCTTGATTTGCAGACACATCAGGCCAGTGATTGCCTCCATCTTCACATGGCCTTCTCCCTGCGTATCTACGTCCAAGTTCCCCTCTTCTTATAAGCACACCAGTCATATGAGATTTAGGGTCCCTGATATAGTATGCCCCCAATCTCAACCTGATATCATATGCAAAGACTCTATTTCCAAATAAATTCTCATTCTGAGGTTCTAGTAGACATGAATTTTGGGGGACACCATTCTCCCCAGGACACTAAGTGATCACAGTTTCCAGTGTGAGAGTTTCGAAACACCGAGGCGATACAGCATGCCCCTGTGCTTCCTGCCCCGGATGCACAGCCTGAGCAAACACCAGTCTGAAGCCAAATGGTGTGCACTCGTCCAAAGCTGGGACACCTCTGGCGTTTCTCATGTTGATGTCAGGCCATATTCTTTTCGTGTTGTTGTCCAAATTTTCCTCTTCTTATAAAAAAATTTCTTTTGCCAAAACCGGTTTGGCTCAGCGGATAAAGCGTCGGCCTGCGGACTGAAAGGTCCCGGGTTCAATTCCGGTCAAGGGCATGTACCTTGGTTTCGGGCACATCCCCAGTAGGGGGTGTGCAAGAGGTAGCTGGTTGATGATTTTCTCTCATCAATGTTTCTAACTATCTCTCTCTCTTCCTCTCTGTGAAAACTCAATAAAATATGTATTTTTTAAAAATTTCTTTTTTTAAAAAAATATTGCATTAGAGCCACCCCACTCCAGGATGACCTCCTTTTAACCTGATTACATTTACAAAGACCCTATTTCTAAATAAGACCACGTCCACAGGTCCAATGGACATGCATTTGGGAAGGACGCTATTCAGCCTGTTCTGGAGGAGGGGAACTTTGGTAAAGGCACCAAAGGTACAACTGAATGCAAACATCACTTTTCAGGGTGCTGGTACCAAAGAGCCAGCAGAGATGTGACTTCTGCCCAATGGTCACTGACACTCTGGGATACCTGATAGATAGCTTTCCTACATGTAAAGATGGACTGTGGGTGCGCAGGAGACCAGGTGGAAGCATTGAACAGCGAGTGTCCTGCGCTGGCACCTCACTTCCTAGAGGCTCACCAGGGACAGAGAAACTGCGCCTAGAGAACGTGACATTGTAACAATCATAGGTGCAGGCGCACAGACGATCCATTCCTCCAACGTTTCCGTATGTTTGAAAGGTTCATAATAAGATAAAATAAATTTTAAAAACCTGGGATAAAGACCCATTCCTCTACCACACCACATTCTAGGTTCCCAGGCTCACGGGTGGAATCCTGAGGTCTGGCTGGGCGCCGTCCCTGCGCTCCCTACCTCAGGCCAAGGTCGCAGCGGGTCCCGATTCTGTTGTCTACGAAGGAGCTTTTTTAACGGGGGTCTGGGTAGCAGAATGCCCCCACCTGGTCCCCTCGGTCCAGGCTCTCCCGCCCGACCCGAACCGGGCAGAGGCGTGATCTGCGCATGCGTGTCCCCCACCCACCTGCGGTCCTCAGCCCGCCTCTCCCTCCACACGTGACGCCGTGGGAACCCCGACCCCAGCGCCTCCCGGCTGGGGGCGCCCAGCGGACCGGGCTGGAGATGGGGGCCCGGAGTGGTGGGGAGAGAAGGAAGGATGGAGAGGGGAGGCCTGGCCCTCAGCTCCAGGGCGTCCGAGAGGAAGAAGTGGGGGAGGGGAGCCCCAGCCCGCAGGTTGCGGTGTCGGAGGACGGCATCCCCGCGGACCCGGCCGGCGCACTCACCCGAACGATGTAGGAGACCCCGGGCCCCAGGACCCTGGCGTCTGGGTGCAGCCAGCCGTGCGCGGGCTTGTGGATGAAGCTTCCCTTGCGGATCCACTCGTCGGCGGCCGCGTCGGGGGCCCCGGCCGCGCCCCGCGCGCCCCGCGACCCCCGCGCCCCCGCCGCCCGGCAGCGGCTGAGAGTCGGCAGCGGGCAGGGCGCGGCGCAGCGCGGCTCGCAGGCGCCCAGGACGGCGGCCGCCAGCGCGGGGACGCCAGCCGGGCCGGCGGGGTCCGCCTGGGGCTCGGCGCCCCCCGCGGCCCCCGCGCCCCCCGCCGCCCGCGCCGCCGCCGCCGGGCCGCGGCCCAGGAAGCCCGCCGGGGCGGCGAACTTCCACTGCGGCATGCGCGGCAGCAGCGCGCAGAAGGTGGTGGGCGCCTCGGGCTCCGGGGCCGCGGGGGGCGCGGGGGGCGCGCGCCCGCCGGGACCCTGCGTCATGGCCGCGGCCGCCGGACCGAGCCCGCCCGGGCGCTGAGCCGGACGCGGAGGAGGCCCTCTCGCCGCCGCCCGCTCCCTCCCCGCCCCCGGCCCGGTGATGTCATCCGCCCGGCCCAGCGCGCAGCCGCGGGGGGCTGCGCCCCTGGGACCCCGGCCCCCGGCGGCGCCGCGGCGCCTGGCGGGGCGGCTGGGTGGGGAAACTGAGGCCCGCCGAGTGCGAGGCGCTAACTTCGACCTTGGCCGTCAGGGAGGGGAGACGTTTCCTACCCAGGGCCCCGGCGGGCATGGATCCCCTACTTTGCCCCCAACCCACCCGTAGACCCGAGTTCCTAGGACAGAAGTGGGGGAGACTTAGAAACCGCTTCCCTTTTGTGACTGATGGGGAAGCCGGGGCCTGGAGAGGGGCGGAGGCGCGGTGAGAGAAGAGAGCCCCAACCCCCCCAAGGTCAGCCCCCTCCACTGTCACTGTTCCAGCCGGAAGGTGCGGGAACAGGGAAACCGAGACCCAGAGGGGGGGGGGGTCTGCCGGAAGGCCGTGCGGGGACTCGGGAGAGCCGTGCCAGGTTGGGGTGGCTGGGTCTGGAGGGGGGGGGGGGTCCGCACGAAGCTTAGCGTCCACTCCGCAGCCTCTCCCTGAGCCCGTTTCCCAGGCTGGGAGCCAGGAGCACGCGCTGGAGGGTCCCAGGCTCCCGCATTTCTGGGGAACCCTACCGGGCTGCAACCCAGCTGAGCCCCTGGGCCCCAGCCTCCCAGGCTGCCGGCCCCTCCGGCCCCAGGCAATCCGACCCCACCCAGGCCTCCAGGGTGGTCACGGTCACCCCAGGACCCAGCCTCTGCAGATCCTCCTCCCGCTCCGGCCCCACCCCAGCGGGGCTGGCTGCTGGGAAACAAAAGGAGGGGCCGGGCGCGCGGGCAGGTGAGGAGGGAGGGATGGGCCGGGCCGCTCGGAGCGGGATCGATCAATCAGAGAGATGAGGTCACCGCCCAGCAGCCGCGATGGGGGTGGCGGGCGGCCGGCGTGGCTGTGATTGGCCCATCGCCGGCGGGAGTGGGGGGTGGGGGGGCGGGGATGCTGCCCGGGTGTCACGCTGCAGTCGCCATAGTGAGTCCGCGTGTCCACGGGGTCTGGGGTGAAGGAGTGCGGAGGGCGTGGCCTTGGGGTCTGTGCAGAGGGTAAGGCTTGTAGGGGTTCGGAGCCCTTGTCTGCACTTGTGTGTGCTGGGTGTCTCTGTTGTGGTTGACATGCATGTGGACTGCGCGAGGGTCAGGCTGTGTGTACATTGTGTGCCGATGGGAACAGGCAGAGGGGTTCTGGGGCCTCCCCGGTATATGGTCAGGGGGTCGTGTGCATTTCGGTGTGGGTGTGCAGGGTCCTGGTGTGTGTCCATGTGTAGGGTAGGGGGTTTGGTGTGTGTTCAAGGAGTGTGTGTTAAGCTTTGGCACCCCCAGGCTGGGGAAGGGGACAGAGTTAGGAGAGAGCAAACACCCACCTACATCCCCTCTGGGGTCTCCCTGTGGTGCTGCCGCTGAGACCACCGCCTTCAGGAAAATGCAATGGCACTTTGTTCCTCCCAAATTCGAGTTAGGGTCTTTCTGGGTCGGAGTTTTTTTGTTTGTTTGTTTTTGGGGTGTGTTTTTTTAAAATATATTTTATTGGTTTTTTACAGAGCAGAAGGGAGAGGAGAGAGATAGACAGCTAGAAACATCGATGAGAGAGAGGCATCGACCAGCTGCCTCCTGCACACCCCATACCAGAGATGTGCCCGCAACCAATGTACATGCCCTTGACTGGAATCGAACCTGGAACCCTTCAGTCCACAGGCCGACGCTCTATCTACTGAGCCAAACCGGTTTCGGCCTGGGTCGGAGTTTTTAAGGCCTAGGCTCAGGTGTCATCACACAGAAGGCTTGGTCACATGACATCATCCCTAGGAAAGAATGGCAGGAACAGAGCCCAATGGCCAGAATTCAAATCCTGGCATCAGACAAACACTAAGGCTTATAGAGTGTGCCCCTAGACAAGCATCCAATCTCTGAAGCACCATTTCCTTTCGGTAAATATCACCTAACTCCTGAGTTACTGTGAAGCTTAAATGGTCTTTATCAACATCTGGCACATTGTAGAATATATCAAACTCCTATGCATCCTTCAAAACCCAGCTTCTATGCCCCCTCTTCCAAGAAACCTACCTGGCTCCCCCCACTCCAAGCTCTGCCTCTCCCTCTGGGCTTCCCCCAGCTCTGGATCCCTCCTCTGGTCCCATCCAGACTCCAAGGTGTTGCAAAGTTGGGGGTCTGGGTGTTGACAGCCGTGTTTCAGATCTTCTGCAATGTAACTAGACCCTGGGTTACAGGAGCGTGCGTGCGTGCGTGTGTGCGCGCTCCCTACAGCTCTTGATGCCACAGATTTATTGGCAAACAGCTAGAGGGGTGGGACAAGGAGGGGAGGGCATCAGGACTGCTTCTAGCCTGTTTTTGGGCTGGGATCAGGGCAGGAAGCTGTCTTCCATGAGTAGCAGTTTAGATCCCAAGTTTGGCAGAAACCTGAGCCGTGTTGGGGACCCAGGTCCTAGCAATGTGGACACCAAGTTCTAGGACACAGGAAGCTCCGTCTCCAGCCAGCCACCGGGGAGAGGAGCCAGGGGTGTCTCTTTCTCTGCCCGGCCTTGCTTGGCCTGGCACGACCAGGAGAGAAGAAACTGGGGCGCTGGAAGGAGGCTCACCCAGCACGGGGCCAGGGGGTCACAGGCCCCAGGGACTGGAGGACGCAGGTGGCCTAGAAGGACCTCAGACCGTTCAGAAAAGTGGGAGGGAGGAAGGAGGCTCCTCCCCCTCCCCCAGCTTCTCTAAGCCAATCCCGCCCCAGCCAAAGCCTTGCCCACCCCCCACTTCAGGACGTAGGAAATCTGAGTCTTAGCCCAGGTGCCGCCCTGCATTCCGTCCCCCAAAGGCGGAAGGGTGCTGGCGTGTTCGGGGTCATGTTGGTGGCCCGCTTGGAGTGCCGGATGCCCATGGTGAAGGCCGGGGCTCTGGCCTTGGTCACAGTGACCCGCTCAGGGCTGTGGGTGCCGGGGCCGGGAGTCTCGTCCAGGGGACCTGGGGCCCGGGGCCGCCCCAGCATGGTGAAGGCGGGCGGGCGCTGGCGGTAGGCATTGGGGTCTGAACTCTCGTACTGGCCGGGGCCTGGTATCTCAGTGGGGTCCTGCGGGGGGCGGGCAGGGGGCGTGCGGCCCACCACTGTGTAGCTGGGGCTACTGGGCTTGATGAAGATCTGGGCGCCCCAGAGAGAGGGCAGGGTGTAGGCATTGGGGGCGGGGGCGGAGGTGTCCAGGGGCGGTGGGCGCAGGCGGGAGCCCAGGGTGAAAGCCGGGGGGGTCCGCTGGCGCGGGGGGGCCACCTTCTCCGGGCTGTAGGCTCCAGGGCCGGGCGTCACCTCCAGACCTGTGGGAATAACGGGGCAGGAGGGTTGGCAATGGACAGGGCGCTCCCCTCGTCAAAGACCTTGCCTGGCTCCCCATTACCCACATGCATCCCGGAGCCCGCAGCACTTCTGAGGAAGCCCCCCGTTACTTCTCCTTCCTCCCGGCCTGGCCACACAGGGCATTCTCTCTCGAGCCTCCAGGCCTTTGCCCAAGATCAGCCCTCTGCCAGGCCAGCCTTCTGCATCCCAGTCCCTCTCCCAGGAGCTGCTTCTCATCCTTCCGGAGCCCCAGAGCCCCTCCTCCCGGCTGCCTTTGCCACCGCCCTTCTAGGGGTCCCGTGGCCCGCTTCCTCCCCTCCCCCCCAGACATGGCCACACACTGAAGGGATGGTCCCCACCGAAGTCTAACTCCACCATACTGAGATCTCACAGAAAAGCAAGGGCCTGTCGAATCTACTTCAACTCCCAGCAGTTGGCCTACTATGTGTTTGGGAGGATGAGTGAGTAAAGGGCGGTGCATGGCTGGGTGAGCAGGGGAATGGATCCGTGGGCGTACAGGTAGATGGGTTGATAGATAGATCCTGGATGGATGGACGGACCAGGAGATAGGTAAATGGATCAGTAGATGGTTTGGATGTGAACAGGTGAGTGGGTGGGTAGGTTGATGGGTAGAGATAGCTGGGCAGGCGATGGATGAAGCTGAGTGAAAGAGTGGATGGGTGATAGGTGCAAAGATGAAAGGTGGGTGGATAGGAGACTGGAGTCGGCTGATGAACGCTTTAGGTGACAGTAAGCTGTTTGCAGCCTGTGGAGGGGGTGTCCACATTTGCCACAGCCCCCCCTGCACCCCGCGTCTCCTGATGCCGAGGGTGAGCTCCCGAGGCCCAGGTCACCATCACCTGGACCCACCTCACTCACTCAGCCCCGCTTCTGAAGTCTTCCGTTTCATCACTGCAAAGTGCTAAGGGCTTGGGGATAAGAGGGGAGGAAGGAGACAGAGGCAGGACAGCCACTGAGACCCTGAAGGGGCAGGGTCCTCTTAGGGTAGCACAGGCCAGATACTCACCCCGAGATTTGCCCCTGCCCTGCATGGAGTAGGCAGGAGTGCAGATCCGGCCAAACCGGGTGACTTTGGGGTCCAGGAAGTAGACTGGCCCAGGGCTGGAGTCCTGTGGAGATGCTGGAGGGAGGAGTCCAGGGTCCTGAATGCATCCTGATGGCCCCACGGCCCCCACTCAGTGCCCCTGGTTGCCTTACCCTGGGGCCCTTCCACCCTCCAGACACCCACTGCCCCATCTCGGAGAGCAGAGACCTCAGCCTCCTGAGGTCTGATTGCCCTGGCCAGGGGGACCTGGATCTCAGCCTGACTTTGTCTTGAGCACCCCTGTGCCTTCCCGATCAACACTGTGCACCTCTCCTCTGCCCTGAGCTGGGGGAGCAGCTCTAGAGAAACCAGCCCAGGGGTTGGTTAGGAGTGTGCATAAAGTGAGAGTAACGAGGCTCTCACTAAGGTCCGAGGGGGCTCCTATCCATGCCAGGGCTTGTTGGCATGTGACAAGCTTAAGGAAAGGACTCTAGGTCACATTGAAATCCCATCAAGGCCTCTCTGAGCTCTCACCGGGCCTGTCAAAGCCCCTTCTTCCTCAGTAGTAGGATGAGAAGCTTGACAAGTGAAAGCATCCATGGGAGGAGTGGTCCAGAGCCTGGCACTTAGTGATTGGGGCCAATGGCCGTGGTGGTCACTACCATCTATAAGCACCACCAGATGTAAGTGTATGGTAGGTTTGACAAGTGTTAAGTGATTTACACATGTATGTGCACACAAAGGGCACCATGCACACACTGATGCATGTTCTTGATAAATGAGCACGTCCCGGTACCTCTCATTTCCCACCTCCAGGCTTTTGCCTCTGCTACAAACTTTGGGGCCTCCAGCGAACTCCTGCACATCCTATAAAGCCCAGATCCCATGCCTCCACCTCCAAGAAGTCCCCGAACATTCAGCAACGTCTACACTAAGCACCCCCACCCTGATTTCCCAGGTGTGTCCTAGAAATAGAGTCGGGGACACAGGTTCCTCAGGGTCACAGGCTAAGTTTTTAACCTTCCTGGTGACAGATGTGACACTGACTCCCTCACTTGCCTTCTGGGCCCCCTTGCACTTCTTGAGTTCTCTCTCTCTCTTGGTTTGAGGTATTTGTTGATTCTGAGAGTGTGTCTGCAGCTGCTCCCTCCCACCAAGCCTCTGTCCAGGTGAATCAAAGTCCCCACGTGGGACCCTTCTGGGCCCCGACCTTGGCCTACTTGGGACCTCAGAGCAGCTCTAGAAAATGGGCTGATGCCCTGAACGGTTTGGCTCAGTGGATAGAGCGTCAGCCTGCGGACTCAAGGGTCCCAGGTTCGATTCTGGTCAAGGGCATGTACCTTGGTTTCGGACACATCCCCAATAGGGGGTGTGCAGGAGGCAGTTGATCGATGACTCTCTCTCTCATTGATATTTCTAACTCTCTGTCCCTCTGCCTTCCTCTCTGTAAAAAATCAATAAAATATATATTTTTTTAAAAAAAATGAAAGAAAGAAAATGGGCTGATGGAGTTTGTGGTCACGGATATGAAGGGAACAGGTTTGCTGGATGACTGACAGGATGGACAGCTGGGAGCCACCCGCATCCCTGCACTTGGGTTCCGTCATACATCCTGGCCGGAAGGAAAGTGGACATCACAGAGGTCAGCTCACCCACTGACGAGGTGAGCCCCACTTCCTTCGGTCTCGCCACCCCTGGCGTGACAAATAGTTTTCACTCTGCTCTCGCCACACGCTGTGAGGTCAGCAAGGCCTGGAGAGCCGCTGGCTCAGTGACGGAGCCGCTGGCTCGGCGATGGAGCGGCTGAAGCCGGCGCTGCCTCTCTGGGGCCTCCCCCCTGAGCACGGACCAGACACCCAGCCCTGTCGCTACCGTTAAGGCATCTAACCCTCACTCAGCAAACATCTCCAGGCACCAAATGCTTATTTAGTCCTGACAACTGGGTGTGTGCAGGAAGCGTACCGTCACTGTTGACAGAGGGGGAACCTGAGGCACCGAGCAGTCAAGTGGCAAGAAATGTGCTCAGTGCGGAAGGCAAGTGCGGGTCCCACCACCACACTGTTCCTCGCACTCCCTTCCTCCTAAGGAAGCCGAGGGCCAGAGCGGCTCAGCAGCTTCCTGAAGCCCCACAGCAACCCACGGGGACCCCCGCCTCCCTCAACGGGGCCCAGACCTATCCAGTGAGTCAGTGCTCCCTGGGGGAGGGGGGAGGTTGGAGGCTCAGGAGGCCCCTCAGAACCCCCTCTCCCACCCCCACCTCCCTGCCCACCGCTGGCCTTACCCTCGCTGGGCCTCCGCAGGAGGGAGTAGGCAGGACTGGCCACCCTGGTGCAGTCGTGGTTGATGTAGCCGACGGTGGACGGCAGGGCGTACAGGCCTGGCCCGGACCCTGTGACCAAAGCCCCCGGATCACGGCCTGGGCCTCGGTCCCCTGAAACATGGTGGGGGGCTCAGGGCCTAGCCCTGTGCCCCCACCCAGGCTCCCAGCCACCCTCCATGGCGGGGGCGGGGGCGGGGGGAGCAGGGGCTGCCTGCGGCAAACAAGCGTTGTGAGCCAAACATGAATCACGGGGGGAGGGGCTGCGGAGCCAAGAGCCTCCTCCCCCACCTAAGGGCACAGGGGGTGGGATGCCTGGGACCTGGACACAGAAACGTGCTGTCACAGGTGGGCAAACTGAGACCCAGACACAGGGATATCCCGTTGCAATGTTTGACGGCCTCTGCAAGAATGTCAGTGCTGCCGAAACCGGTTTGGCTCAATGGATAGAGCGTCTGCCTGCAGACTGGAAGGTCCCAGGTTCGATTCCAGTCAGGAGCATGTACATTGGTTGCGGGCACATCCCCGGTAGGGGGTGTGCAAGAGGCAGCTGGTCGATGTTTCTCTCTCATCGACATTTCTAGCTCTCTATCTCTCTCCCTTCCTCTCTGTAAAATATCAATAAAATATATTAAAAAAAAAAAAAAAAAAAAAGAATGTCAGTGCTGCAAGAGCCAGGAAACCAGCCATGGATTCCTGACTCCAGATGTTCTGTTACAGACAGGGAAACTGAGGCACGATCCAGGACCCAACCTGAGATCCCACAGTGAACGTCACAGTCGGGATGTTCAGCTCGATGATTAATACACCATACACCCCCCCCCCAGTGCTCTGCCTGGCCTCTGTCCCCCCCCCACCCCCCAGGACCCTTGGCTGTTTGGTCCAAGGCTGCACCCTCAGCACCTAGAAGGGTACGTGGCCCATTAAACGCTCAGCTCCTGGTGGGTGGAGGCAGGTGCAGGGTCATGGAAGCACTATGTTCACACCCATCCCACTGGGCAGAAAACTGAGGTTTAGGGGAGGGCAGGGACGCCTCAGAGGCTCCCAGCAGGGGTCCCACCGCCATGGCCCCCCTCCTGCACGGCCCGCATGTACCGTTCTCCAAGGTGGCCATCCTGCAGGTCTTCCTCAGGCCGGTCTCTGGGATCTGGCACTCTGTGCACCGCCGGCCCGGGGGTGCCGGCGTCTGCCGCGGAGGGTGGTCGCAGCTGAGGGTGCCCATGGTGAGCAGGGGCGGGCTGCAGGGGGCCCAGGCCCGGGCTGCACTGGCACCTGAGGCTGTCTCCTCAGCCGCAGCGGCTCTGGGTCGCGGGATCCAGCCCCGTCCCCAGTCCTCGAGGCTTCTGCCTGTGTTGGCAGAGCCCTGGTCTCACCACACCCTCCCAGACACGGCACAGACGGCCCCTTGTCCTTCAGCAGGGAGTCTTGGGGCCCTGGCCCACGCGGGCTGGTCGGCAGACGCTGGCCTGGAAGTGGGGCTGGGATCGAGTGTCGGCCAGATGGCTGGACAGTCCAGGAAAGAGTCCGGTGTCAGCAGAGCGGGTCCCCTGGGAGACGGTGGAGCTGGGCAGCCGGGGCCAGAGCAGGCCCCGGGGGAGCTGGAACCACAAACACAACACCCGCAGCCTTGTAGCGGGAGGGACCGGTGAGGTCATGGACTGCGTGGCCCCATTTCTACACCTGGGGAAACTGAGGCTCCCCTCGAGGTCATGCGGCCAGTTTGACACTCTGGGCCAAGAAGCTTTCCTTCTTCCTTCTTCCCTTCCTTCCTTTCCTTTTTCCTTCCTTCCTTCCTATATCCAACAAACATTTAATGAGCACCGACTGTGCACAAGGTTTTGTTTGGGATGGTGAGGACACAACTGGACAGACAGACAGACAGGGAACTGATGTTCCTGGAAGGAGAAAGAGAAAATAAACAATAGCCCAGCCAGCATGGCTCAGAGGTGGACCAGGAGGTCACGGTTCGATTCCTGGTCGGGGAACATGCCCAGGTTTCGGGCTCAGTCCCCAGTGTGGGGCCTGCAGGAAGCAGCCAATCAATGATTCTCTCTCATCATTGATGTTTCTCTCTCTCTCTCCCCCTTCCTCTCTGAAATCAATAAAAGTATTTTTAAATGATAAATTAATAGCTGAAACCGGTTTGGCTCAGTGGTAGAGTGTCGGTCTGCGGACTGAAAGGTCCCAGGTTCGATTCTGGTCAAGGGCATGTACCTTGGTTGCAGGCACATTCCCCGGTAGGGGGTGTGCAAGAGGCAGCTGGTCGATGTTTCTCTCTCATCGACATTTCTAGCTCTCTATCTCTCTCCCTTCCTCTCTGTGAAATATCAATAATATATATATATTTTTTAAATGATAAATTAATAGATGAGCATAGTCTATTGCAAGGTGTTAAATGTGCTGTAAAACGCAGAGCAGGTGTCAGGAGCCCAAGAGGACAATGAGGGAGCCGCTGGGTTCTATTAGGGGAGGATGAGAGGTCACTGCACTGAGAAGGTAAGAGAAGAGGACACAGAATGGCTGTGCAAAGGCTCTGGGGCAGGAGCAAGGACGGCGAGGAGGCAGTGTGGTCCTCCAGAACAGCCACTGCCTCCCAGGAGCCCACAAGGGTTTGTTCCAGCCCAATCTAGAGTATCTTCCCTGCTCACCGGAGGCTACTGCTATGTCAGGGCTGCAAGACAGGGCTCAGGAAAATTTGGCTGAACAGAATACAATCCTGTCTCTTCCATGGTATCCTTGTTTGTGGCTGTATTGTCCGGCCCTTTTGAACTGTAATGTTTTAACAGCTTTATAGAGTTACTAGAGGCCTGGTGCACGAAATTTGTGCATGGATAGGGTCCCTAGGCCTGGCCAGGGATCAGGGCTGATCTGTGGGGTGACCAGTGAGGCAATCGGGGGCCCCTGCTGGCACCCGCCTTGGTGGGCCTAGGGCCTACTGGCTGGGGACAGCTCCTGCAGCGAGTGTCTGCCCCCTGGTGGTCAGTGTGCATCATAGTGACTGCCTGTTACACCAGCTGTTCCACCATTCAGTTGATTTGCATATTAGGCTTTTATTATCTACACAAATAAAAGAGTAACATGCAAATTGACCATAACTTTGTGACACCCACCAGCCAATCAGAAGTGGGTATGCAAATTAAACCAACAAAGATGACAGGCTAATTTGCATATCGTAGTGACAATGCAGGCATTCTGCACTGCCCCAGCCGCTGGGGGCCTCTGGGCAGTGTGGGAAGGTGGAAAGGCAGCTCCAGCCAGATCAAAGATGGTGCCTGCAGCCAGGGGAAGGAAGGCCCATTCTTGCAGAATCTTCATGCATCGGGTTTCTAATATAGAATAATCACATACCACACAACTCATTCCACAATGTAATTTTAATACATTCTGTCATTTTTTAATATTTTTTTAAATATATTTTATTGATTTTTTACAGAGAGGAAGAGAGAGGGATAGGGAGTTAGAAACATCAATGAGAGAGAATCATCGATCAGTTGCTTCTTGCACACCCCCTACTGGGGATGCACCCACAACCAACATACATACCTTGACTGGAATCAAACCTGGAACCCTTCAGTACACAGGCCGACACTCTATCCACTGAGCCAAACCGGTTTCGGCTGTCATTTCATTTTTAAACTTTTTAATAAAAAATGTTATTGTCTATATAAAAGGTTATAAAACAAGTCTTAAATGCTTGTATTAGAAAAGAAAAAAAAATCTTAAAATCAGTGACCAAAGGTTTCACCTTAAAATTTTTTTAAAAGGCCCTGACTAATGTGGCTCAGTTCATTAGAGCGTCGTCATCCCATACACCAAAGAGTGGCGGGTTTGATTCCTGGTCAGGGCACACGCCAGGGTTGCAGTCTCAATCCCTGGTAGGGGCATGCAGGAGGCAACCAATTAATGTTTCTCTCTCACATCAAGGTCTCTCTCTCTCTCTCTCTCTCTCTCCCCTTTCCTCTCTCTAAAAAAAAAAAATCATTTTTTTAGAAGTTAGAAAAAGAAGAGTAAGGGGCAGGAAGGGGATAAAAAACAGAACAGCAGAGCCCTAGCCGATTTTGCTCAGCATTGGCTCAAGGACTGAAGGGTCGCAGGTTCAATTCCAGTCAAGGGCACATACCTTGGCTGCAGGTTCAACCCCCAGGCCCTGGTTGGGGCTTGTGTGGGAGGCAAACAATCAATGTGCGTCTCATACAGCAATGTTTCTCTGTCTCTCCCCATCCCTTCCACTCTCCCAAAAATAATAATAATAATAATAATAATATAATAAAATCAATGGGGAAAATATCCTCAGGTGAGGATTAACAAAAAAAACACACAAAACAAACAAACAAACAAAAATGTAATGCAGAAATGCATGAAATAGGAAACTATAGAAAGAATTAACTACTCCCCCCCCCCAAAAAAAAAGCTGGTTCTTTAAAAGAAACAACAAACTTGATAAACCAATTAATGTTTCTCTAGCCAGACTGGCCAAGGGAAGAAGCGAAGAGATACAACATCAGGAATACAAGAGGCGCGTCCCTGCAGCCCCACACAGGGGAGTGAGTGCACGGTCCACACGCACATTCCGTATGTGCATCGTCTTCAATGGTCACAGCATCTCCCCGAGGAAGGCGCTGTGACTGAACCCCACCTGCAGTCACAGGCGGAGAAACAGGCTCAGAGAACGCAAATAGCATGTGTAGGTCCCTCGGCAACTCGTCAGCAGAACTGGGCCTTGAACCCAGGACTTTGTAATCAACGCCGATCAACTTTGTCATCGAGGGTCTTCTTCTAGGTTCTAATCCCAGCTCAGCTTTCTGGTGGTGCCCAAAGTCACGGAGGGTTCCTGTGGCCCCAAGAATTAAAGTCAAGTTCTCACTGTCACACAAGGCTCGCTTGCCCCCTCTGCCCTCACGCCTTGCCCCCTCTGCCCTCACCTCCGCCCCTCAATCCTCGCGCCTCCACTCCCACCACGTCAGCTGGCTTAGTATCCCGTGAACCACGAAGACGGTTTCCACCTCAGGGCCTGCACCTGCCCCCTCCACCTGGACGCCTCTGCTTGTCCCCCCTCCACCTGGACGCCTCTGCTTGTCCCCCCTCCACCTGGACGCCTCTGCTTGTCCCCCCTCCACCTGGACGCCTCTGCTTGTCCCCCCTCCACCTGACGCCTCTGCTTGTCCCCCCTCCTCCTGGACGCCTTGACCAGCAAGTGAGCCCACAGTTGGCTCCAGCCTCCGTCCCCTGCGGGCCCCCCACATTGGACAAGCCATTTGATTTTTTCCAGAAGCAGCAGAAACTTCAGAGCTGCGGACACAACTAGGCACTAAGGAGATGACAGAAAAATATCCCAAACTCTCTCTCTCTCTCTCTCTCTCTCTCTCTCTTCCTGCCAGTCAGAGCCTCTTATTGGCCAAAACTGGCCAGAAGTGCAGGCGCCCAGGGACCCCACCACTGAGGTCAGCCAGGCACAGCAAAGACACATGGCCCTCTGCAGGCTGCTCCCCGAAACCAGCCCAGGCTGCATCAGCCAGCATGCGGTGCAGATCCCCGGGGGCACTGGTTCCAGCCGGAACTCAGGCCCAGCTGCCTCCGCTCCCCACTGGAGGGAAACTATGACCACCTTCCAGGATTCAGCCGGGGCTCGGCCCTGGTTGCCTCGGTTTCCCCCATTGTAACTCGGGAAGGAACCAAGCGCAAGGGCAGAGTGGAAAGGCCATCTGAGCCTGTGCAGGGCGGCTTTGAGGACCTGAGGGCCCGGCCCCCTCACCAGACGGAGACCGGCCCCACTTCAGTCCTCGGGCCCCCCACTCACCCCTTCTGTCTGTGACTCACATTTAGCGCAGAGCTCTTCCCCAGCTGCCAAATAAATGGCATGCAAATGAGCTGCTATTTCATTTAAAGCATGTGCAAACAAGCCGTGGTGGGCATTTTTTTATTATTGATTTCGGAGAGAGGAAGGGAAAGAAGAGAGAGAGAGAGGAACACCAGTGATGGGAGAGAATCATCTGTCGACTGTCTACTGGAACGGACCCCGACACCTGAGCGTGTGCCCTGACTGGGAATCAAACTGTGACCTCCTGCCTCATGGGTCAGCGCTCCACCACTGAGCCACACCTGCCGGGCAGACAAGCCACGCTTTTAACTCAGTCTGGCTGCTCTACAGAAGAGAGCTAATCCGAGGGAAAGACAAAAGGAACCTGGATTGGGAGTGAACGTGTGAGGATCCAGGACACCGCCCGGGCCTCAGGGTTCTTTCTGAAGGATTGATACAGCTGGTGCTCCCTAAATCACAGCTTTGTCCTGGTTACTAAATCAGCCCGTGCTTATCTGTCTTCCCACTAGGCGCCGGGCACGGGCAGGTGCTGGGGAAACGGGTACGAACAAAACACGTAAACTCCCTTCCCTGCTGCCTTGTCGCGAGTGGCCAATAACTGAATTTCACATTACTTTGGAAAGCAAGGAGTGCCGTGAAAAAAAATATCAAAAACCAGGAACCAGGGGGGTGGGGGCATATGTGGGGAGGGGTTTGGGATGGGAATGGGCAGGATAAGGGCAATTATGTGATACCATAATCAATTAAAAAAAAAACAGCAACATAGGGGAAGAAAATAAAATAAAATAATAAAAAAGCAGGAGGATTGGAGGTGTGGGGAGCTCGCAGTTTGAAATCGGTGGTCAGGCCCTAGCTGGTTTGGCTCAGTGGATAGAGCGTTGGCCTGCTAACTGAAAGGTCCCAGGTTCGGTTCCGGTCAAGGGCATATGCCCCGGGTTATGGGCTCAGTCCCCAGTCCGGGGCTTGCAGGAGGCAGCCAATCAATGATTCTCTCTCTCCCTCTTCCTTCCTCTCTGAAATCGATAAAAATTTACTTTTTTAAGAGAAAGAAAGAAATGGGTGGCCAGGGGAAGCCTCGCTAAGAAGGTGACATTGGATAAGAGGCCTGACAGAGGTGAGGGGGTGGGGGCTTCTGGAGAAAGCGCTTGCTGATCAGAGGTCACACAGCTGGTCAAAGGCCTGAGGCTGGCGGGTGCCTGGCATGTTGGAGGAACAGCAGGAAGGCCCAGGTCGCTGGAACGGAATGAGTGAAGGGGTGAGAGGGAGGAAGTGAGGGCAAGGAGGTGACAGGGCGGGTGGTGCAGGGTCCTTTTGGCGCGGGAGGACTTGGGCTATTAACATGGGAGCGGAGAGGGCTGTGGACAGAGCAGGAGCCTGCCCACTCCGTGCTCATCGCATCCTCTGGTGGCTGCTGCCGGGAGGACAGGCGGTGGAGCCAAATCTGACTCAGCTGCTCACAGGCGCCCCCTGGTGGCTGCGAGGGAGAACAGGCCGTGGGCGGCGCCGGGAGACCACGGTAGAGGGGACTGACTGCAGGGCCCGGAGGGATAGTGGGGGAGGGTCGGGAGAGGGATAAGGGGACAAGAGTGGGAGGTTAGAGGTGAGGGGGGAAGAAGGATGGTGGGTTCCACCTAGGTGGTGGTGGAGGATGGGGGTGATACACAAGTGGGTTCTGGGTGTGTTCTTAAACTGGAACCGACAGGTGTGCATTGGGTGTGGAGATTGAGGAAATCAGATGTATTCAGGCCGCCTCCAGGATTTGGGCCTCAGAACCCGGAGCGTGGAGCCACTGTGAGGAGGCGGGAGGGGAGGGGGAGATGCAGGACCGAGGAGGTGCAGGAGGGGCAGGTTTTAGGAGAAGACCCAGAGTTCAGCTTTGGAATTGTACGTTTGGGGCTCTGCTAGGAGATGCAATAATGAAAGATGAGACAGAGGGCCGGAAGACCAGGACCACAGGCTTTGTTAGAGGAGAAGGACCCTGCCGGGCTGTCTCAAAAGGGGAGAACATGCACATGTGCAGAGGGGAACAAGCCTTTTGAGAGGAGGAACGGGAAGGGACGGGGCTTAGGGTACTCGGCACACGCTGATGGTGGTTTCCTATAAGGCACATGATTAGACACTTAGGGACTTAGGAATCGGGGGCTCGGGGTATTTGGCAGGTGCTGATTGGTGGCTTAATGTACAGTCCATATGAAGTGCCTGGTTAGGTGCTCAGGAATGTCCGGGCCGCAGGTGCAGGTTACATCATATTCTGTCCATCAGCTGGGGGAAGGGGGATCTATCACATGTGGACACCGGTAGGCTGGTTGTTTATGCGTTATAACAAATCTCCCCAAAAGCCGAAACCGGTTTGGCCCAGTGGATAGAGCGTCGGCCTGCGGACTGAAAGATCCCGGGTTCGATTCCGGTCAAGGGCATGTACCTTAGTTGCGGGCACATCCCCATTGGGGGATGTGCAAGAGGCAGCTGGTCAATGTTTCTCTCTCATCGATGTTTCTAACTCTCTATCCCTCTCAATTCCTCTCTGTGTAAAATCAATAAAATATATATTTTTAAAAATCTCCCCAAAAGCAGTTACTTAAAACAAGAACGTATATTATTTATCTCACAGTTTCCAGGCTGCAGAGCTGGATTCTCTGCTCGGGCCGCACCGATGGCGTTGGCCAGCACTGGGTTGTACCAGGCCAGGCTGGGGAAGGTCCCGCTCAGCTCTCACAGGGTGTCTCAGGATTTGTTCACATATTGACATAGGAATGGAGCCCCCCCTCCTTGCTGGCTGTTAGCTAGAAGCCACTGTCAGTTTCTGGCCGTGTGGCCTTTTATCCCAAGTGAGGCAGGAGCCAGGGAGGACTCCGGGCAGAGGAGGGGCGCGGTCTGGTGTTAGAGGAAGGGAAGGGTCAAAATGGCTGCTGATTTCTTTAGTTGTTCGTTTTCCATTTCTTCCATGCCGCAAGCACGCATGCACACACACGCACAGGAAGAGGCAGGAGCCGAGCCCCTTGGGTCCTGAGGGTCCAAAACAGCACTGGCCCACGGCAGGTGCACAACCAATACCTGCTGAAGAGACGGGGGAAGGGGGTCTCGCATCAACATTGCTGCTGCTGCTGGTCTGAGTGTTCAGCATCCTTTCCTAAAATCATTTGGGGCTGCAAGTAAGGACACACACACACACACACACACACACACTCACACACACACACACACACTCACACACACACACGCCCAGGAGGCTGGGTTTACCGGGTGACCCGTTGTTTTCTGCCCTTGTTGCACAGGAAGTGGCAGGCCAGGTGTCCACAAGAGCTGACACTCCATCCAGTGTCAGCCCATGCCGGCTCTGTCACTTCCCACCTCCCCAGCGCCTCCAAATCGTCCTTTGTCCGGTGGCCAGGCTCCTGACTCAGACTCACGTGCCTCTGTGGCCGCCTGCCCCTTTTCCGGGAGCCTCTAACAAGGCGGCCTTGTTCGTCCCGGAGGACCGGGACGCAGAGAACCTGCCAGCCACCACACCCCGCCCCCTTATCCTAGAAAAGGCTGGCTCTGCACATGGGACCCAAACCACTTTGCTCTATTGGGCTCCATGCTGCGCGGCTGCCAAGCCCCCGTTTTACAGACGAGGACACTGAGACTCTGAGGAAGAGGTGGCTCACATTCGGAGGACTGGGGGGCGGAAGAGGGGTCCCAGCGGGCTGTCCTGGAGCACACACTGTCCTCCCTGACCCTGGCCTTTCTCCTCTCCGGCTTTATCCATCCCTCTGGCACAGCCCCTCTGGCGCCCGACCCCCTTGTGTCCCACCACCCCCCTTTTTTTAAAGAATTAAACACATTTATTACATGAACTAAGATAGGAGGGAGGGGAATTTATTTGCCTTTCTGGGCCTTGGTTTTCCTCAGCCAGAACTCCAACGCATAGCCATCTGCATGGCCACCCTGGTCTGCTTTTTTTATCCTTACCCAAGGAGTGAGGGAGGATCTTTTTTCTATTTATTTGTTAGAGTGGAAGGTGAGGGGGAGGAGGAGGAGAGATAGAGAAACATCAAGATAAGAGAGACAAATTGATTGGCTGCCACACACACACACACACACACACACACATTCACTGGGGTCCGGAAATCACCCACCCAGGTATGCGCCCTTGACCAGGAATCGAACCCGATACCCTCCAGTGCCCAGGCTGGCACTCTAACCACTGAACCGCTTCGGTGAGGCACTGGGCAGGTCTTGAAGCAAAGCATGCAAGAAGCTTGCCCTGCTGGAACTGTTCCTCTAGAAAATTGCTGATTTGGGCATTCTTTTCCCTTTCATCATATTTTTTCTGAATTTTCTTTGATTTTGTTTTCTTGTTTGTTTGTTTGTTTGTTTGTTTAAAATATATTCCTCCTCAGTAGCTGGCGTGGCCTCCTTCTTGTGGCCCAGGCGCAGAGCATAGTGGGACTTGTACCACTGTCCGTAGGCTGTGCTGTCAATGAGCACCGAGCAGTTCTTTACCAGGGTTTTGGTGCAAACTAGGTCATTGTTGGATGCATTATAGGCAACATCAATAATCCCTGCTTTGCACATGCAACACTCTGAGCCCCAGAAGAAGTTGCCCATGTCCAGCCTCAAGGCAAGGTACCATGTTTCCCTGAAAATAAAACATCCTCCGAAAATAAGACCTACTTCATGGCAAAATAATACATCCCCTGAAAATAAGACCTAGCGCATCTTTGGGAGCAAACATTAATATAAGACACTGTCTTATTTTCGGGAAAACAGGGTACTTGTTGCCTCCCTGCGTGCAGCCTGTGTGTGTGTTCAGTAAGGGCCAATCTTAGCCGTAACAGCAGGGTGCCCCGGCTCGTATATTCCACTTTTGTGGTAGGGCATTCTCTTGCCCCTGGTCTTATGGTGCTTGTGCCAGTTGTCCTGAGAGATGCCCATGGCTCAGCATCCCCTGGAAAGAGGCGGCCCACTTGCTTTTCAAAACCATACCAGGTAGCCCAGCCAGGCATGACTCAGGGGGTTAGAGTCTACCTGTGAACCAGGAGGTCACAGTTCGATTCCTGGTCAGGGCACAGGCCCAGGTTACAGGCTTAATCCCCAGCGTGGGGTGTGCAGGAGGTAGCTGGTCAATGATTCTCTCATCGTTGGTGTTTTTATTTCTCTCCCCCTCTTTCTTCCTCTCTGAAATCAATAAAAATTCAAAATAAAACAAATCAAATAAACAAACAAAAGACACCAGGTACTGCTGGCCGGTGTGGCTCAGTTGGTTGGAACCTTGTCCTGTGCACTGAAGTGCTAAGGTTTGATTCTAAGACAGGGCACATATCCAGGTTGCAGGTTAGATCCCAGTTGGAGTGCCTGGGGGAGGCAACTTATCAATGTTTCTCTCTCTCTCTCTCTCTCTCTCTCTCTCCTGCCCTCCTTTCTCCCCCTCCTCCTCTTCCTCCTCCTCTTCCTCCCCCTCCTCCTCCCCCTCCTCCTCCTCCTCCTTCTCCTCCTCCTCCTCCTCCTTCTTCTTCTTCTTCTTCTTCTTCTTCTTCTTCTTCTTCTTCTTCTTTCTCTCTCTCTCTCTCTCTCTCTCTCTCTCTCTCTCTCTCTCTCTCTCTCATCAATAGAAACCTATCCTCAAGTGAGGATTTTTTTAAAAAGCTCCAGGTAGCTCTGGCCTCGGGACCTTCGCACTACTGTACCTTCTACCTGCTACATCCTTTCCCACACGGATGCTTGCCACTTCTCTTCCCTTCCTTCAAGTTGTTGCTCACACCTGTTGATCTGAACAAATCTTCCTCTGCCCATCCAACTTGATTCTACAACTTGCCCCAGCTGCACATTGCCAACCCCCCCCCCACTCCATTTCACTTTCTCTTTGTCTCCTAGCTTACCGCCAGCTGGGCACCCAGCTAAGTGTATTCAGTAGGATAGTTACTTGTTGCACAATGGGGGGCTGGAACTTGTCAGAGGTGTGAAATGTGCAGTGTTGCAAGCTGGCTGAGGTAGCTGTGATGCAAGAATCAGGACCCACTACCAAGCAGGGCCTTTTGCCCTGGAGCACCAATCCTTCAACATTTACAGTTGTCTGTTTATTATGCTTAGTGTTTGTGGCTACCCTGGGCCCCATTAGAATCTAAGTTCCTGGGGCAGGGGTCTGCCCACCTTGCTCTCTGCTGTCACCCTGGCACCTAGGACAATGCTTGCCAACTAGCTGGCACTCAAAAGTATGCCAAGGTTGAGGGTTCGCTCCCCAGTCAGGGCACACACAAGAAGCAACAAATGAATGCATAAATAAATGGAACAACAAAGTGATGTTTCCCTCCTTTCCTTTCTCTAAAAATCAATAAATAGAACACCTAAAATAAATATTTGTTGAATGAATGAGTGACCCTCATCCATAGCAACGGATGCTCACAAGTAGGGCCCTCCTGACGAAAGCCCCCTCAGCACACCCTGGTCCCTGGCACCATCATGTCAGTTCCCAGAAGCATCTTTTCAACCTTAGGTAAAACAGTGGCTGCTCCCTAGCACCGTGATCCTTGGCCAGGCAAGAAATAAGACTCTGGGTGCCTTAGCAACGTGACTCCATCCAAACTACACGACCTTTATCATCATCCCATAGCGAGATGCCCGAGCAGCTAGCTCCTGGTGTCCTGATCCCAGCCCTGAGGGGGGGGGGTGACATAGAAGAAACACTATGGCCTCGGACTCAGGTCCCAGGGATCATCCTCTGTGCGTTCATTCAGCACCTTGAACACCCGTCCTCTGGGTTGAGAGATGCAGTAGCTTCTTACCTTCCCCATGACCTCCCCCAAGGCAACGCGACCTGCCCCTGTCCCTCTAGAAAATGCATTGCAGCCAGGGAACTAGGGGACAGAAGTTGGTTTAAAGAAGCACAGGGGGCAGAAACCGGCTTGGCTCACTGGGTAGAGCGTCAGCCTGCAGACTGAAGGGTCCCGGTTTGATTCCGGTCAAGGGCATGTACCTTGGTTGCGGGCACATCCCCAGGAGGGGGCGTGCAAGAGGCAGCTGACCGATGATTCTCTCTCATCGATGTTTCTAACTCTCTCTCCCTTCCTCTCTGTAAAAAAAAAAAAAAATCAATAAAATATATTTTTTAAATAAAGAAAGAAAGAAAAGCACGGGGTTTTGTAAAAAGGGGGAGAAGGGAGGAAGGGAGGAATGAAGGCGGGAGGAAGAGAGGAGAGTGCGGTGGCGCTGGGTGTGCGCAGCGCCTCAAGCCCAGTCCGTGCAGGTGGCACAGGGCTCGGGGGACAGGCGAGTGGGAAGGAGGGCGGGGGGAGGCTAGAGGGGCCCTGCGGTGCGCGAGGCCTTGTGGGAAACGAAGCCCCTGGCCGCAGCCCCGCGGCGCCCGCCCGGAGCATGCTGGGAGGTTTGGTCCTGCCGAGGCCGGAGAGACCGGAGCGCGATGCGCGGCGATGGCAGCGGCCGGTGGTTGCTGACGCGGGGGAAGCCAGACCCGAGTTCCTCCCCGGCCCCCCGCGGCTCCGGGCTGCAGAAACGGGCGCCCCACAGGGCCGGGCCGGGACCGCGGCTGGGGCACCCTGCCCGCCAGAGGGAGCGGATGAACCGCAATGATCAAGAGGGTCATCTAAGGACGGCGGCGCCTGAGTGCGGAGGGCCGGCCCGACGCGGGACCCGCCCCCGCCGCTGCCCCTGACGGTGGGCACCCACAGCCCATGCAGACCAGCTGAGACTCAGCGTCCGCCCTGGGAGATGAGCCCTGGCCTCCCTCCCTGCTCAGGACCCGCAAACCCAGCCTGGCCCACCAGGCACAGTCCTGCAACCCCGGCTCCCCACCCTCCCTGCAGATCCACCCCAACTCCACCTGGACCCTTCTCTGAATCTGGCCCCACCTCATCGCCAGCCCTGGCTGCCAGCCTCCCACCCCGCCCCATCCCCATCCCCGGCCCCACTTGTGTTGCGGGTGCAAACACTGTGACTGAACGAAGCTCCTTTGGCAGAGAACTTCCCTGAGGGGCTCTGGCCTGGGCACTGACCCAGACACACACCTCCAGCCCTTCCCGCTCTGCACTCAGGCCTCTCCCACCCGGGGTTTCCCAGCCCCTGACATTCCCAGCACTGCTGGCATTGGGACCTGACTATTCTCGGGGCTTTGCAGGGTGTGGAGCAGCACCTTTGGCCCCCACCCCCCTGATGTCAGGAGCACCTCCAATCTTAATAACCACTGATGTCCCCAAACATCACCCAGTGTCCGCCAGGGTGGGGAGTGGACAAAATTACCCCCAGGTGAAAACCACTGTCCCGACCCCTTCAAACAGCAGGGGGTTCCCAGGTCTCTGCCTGAGGTGAGGTAGAGAGGAGAGCTTGTCACGTGTGACCAAGAATATTTCCATTCTGTGTCCCAGGGGGACCACAGACCCAGTCTGGGACCAGAACCCCCTGCCCACCAGAAATGGAATTTGAGCTACACAAGATCCTTTGAATTCTCCAGCAGCCATGCTGAAAAAACAAAAACAGAAATGGGTGACGTAAATAAAATTAGTTTTAGAAAATATAAAATAAAATGTACTTTCCTTAACCCATGCTGACCTGGAGAAGAATATACCTGGCCAAGAAGGAATCCTTGTGGTTTAGTGGACCGCATTTCATAGCCGGAGTCTAGCAGCCATTGTGTACAGGGGCCTTTCGGCCAAGCTACAGATCAGAGAAAAGCCACAGACTGGGCTGCCAGGCTCCTGCAACAGAGTGGCTCTTATGAGAGAACGCCGAGGATCAAAATCTGACCACCAGGACGGTTCCCACCCAATTGGAGCTGTGCAGCTGTAGCATTTGCATCTTACGGACCAATCAGAGCATTTCATTCCAACTACTCCATGCACTGCCTTTTTTTATATATCTATAATAATAAAAGCATAATATGCTAATTAGACCGGACGTCCTTCCAGATGAAGCTGGGGCTGCCTGGGGAAGGAAGGCCTCCTCTTGCAGGAATTATGAGAGAAATTCATTGAATGGCTGTTTCCTGCACGCCCCTACTGAGGATCACGCCCATAACCTGAGTATGTGCCCTTGACCAGAATCAAACTGGGGACCCTTGAGTCCACAGGCTGACCAGCTACTGAGCCTAACTGGCTAGGGCCATGCAATGCTTTTTGGACCAATCAAACTCAAGATTTGGAGTCCTCATTTATATGAGAAATGACCAATCAGGAATGGGCTGGAACTCCTTTACATCTGTCTCTGTGGAGTCCACTTTCAGTTTTCACTGAGGCCTGTGTTTCCATGACAGAAGTTTTCCAATAACTGAGTTAAGTATCTGTTTTTAAGTTGAAATTAAAGTTTACAGCCTTGACCCATGTGGTTCAATTGGTGGAGCATCATCTGAAAGCTTTCTGGCTCCATTGCCAGTCAGAGCACATACCCAGGTAGTGGATTCCATGCCCGATTGGGAAGCAACCAGTCCATGTTTCTTGCATTGATGTTTCTCTCTCTCCCTCTCCCTTCATCTCTTCCTCTCTCTAAAAATAAAATAAGCCCTAGCCAGTTTGGCTCAGTGACTAGAGCATTGGCCTGCAGACTGGAGGGTCCCAGATTTGATTCCAGTCAAGGGCACATGCTCAGGTTGAAGTCTTGATACCCAGTAGGGGGTGTGCAGGAGGCAGCTAATCAATGATTCTCATTGATGTTTCTGTCTTTCTCCCTTCCTCTCTGAAATCAATAAAAATATATTTTACAATAATAAAAATAAAATATCAATTTTAAATGACATTTCAGGTGGTCAGTAGCTGAGAGTGGCGCAGAGCTGTGCCCTGTCCTGTTTGTGGTGTGACCTACCTGGTTGTTCTCTGCTGGGTCAATCATCCAGGGGCAGCCAGCTGGTCTGGGACAGGAAATTGCACACATGGGCCCAAAGCTAGCTCTGGTACCCATGCCAAATCCTTCTGTTTTCATTCATCACCACCACCCACGCTCCGAAGTAGACCACGTTCAGGCCACTCTTCCTCTTCTGTACCTGCTCCCAGAGCCCTTTCATCCACCAGCACAAGCACCTGGCCCTGTGGCCCAACACCCACAAGGAGCCCAGTGATGAGTCCCTGAGGCTCCTCTCCCCCCACCCACCCCATCCCACCCTGCCCCACCCCTGCAATTCCCCAGTAAGGAGCTGCTTCTAAAGAACAGCATGGCCTCAGGTAGCCACAGGGCCTAAGGTCAGAGATCAAGCTTCAGATCCTCTGCCTCAGGGCGACAGAGCCAGCACTCCCAAATCCTCTCTCACCAAAACTGTGGGGCGAGTGAGGGGCCCTGGCACCCTCAAAGCTCCTCCCTACACCTGTCTCCCTTGGAGTTGCTCGCCTGAGCCCTGTTCCCCAATGGGGGACCGGCTGCAGTCTCTGGGGAGCTTCTATCTAGCCACTTCCAACCAGTCTGAACCCAGGTGTCACCACTCAAAGCCTTTGCTCCCCTTGACACTCCTGGTGACTTAAATCTCAGGCCCCAGATGGCCAGAGGGGCGGGGCAGCATGCAGACCCAGAGGATGGCCACCTGCCACCACCTGTTTTGAGTTCAGCTTCACAAACAGGTTCATCAATGTCTTCACAGGCATTCTGTTACCCTATTTCCCCAAAAATAAAACAGTGTCTTATATCAATTTTTGCTCCCAAAGAAGGTCTTATTTTCAGGGGATGTCTTATTTTTCCATGAAGAAGAATACGGTACACATTTATTGTTAAATGAAAATAAAGGAAGTTTATTACCTGTATACGGTACGGTAGTATGGTAGTTGTCAACACAAACCAGACAAACTGTGAATCCTACAGTATCAAGAATTTACTCATTTATTCAATGACAATCATGTCATCATCTTCTGGAACATCATCATAACAACCCAATTCCTGAATTTCCTGGTGAATTTCTTGTGACTCCATTTCTTTCAGAATCGGTGGACCAAATCTCTCATGGTTAGCAATAGCACTGTCTTTAAATGAGTACTTCTTGTCAAGGTAGCCTGCTCGCAGTGCATTTGCAATGCAACTGTCAGTGATTTTCTCCCATGAATTCACCTAATCACAACTTCTTGCAGTTTAGATTTCACAAAGTTTCCATGCTGATTTCTCTCCATTCACACTGCAATGACGTCAAGACTCCGTGTAACGTCACTAGTTGCTAGACGCCAGTCAGGGCAGCCCTAGAGACCAGTTTAAGGTAAATTAATTTTCATTCTGAGACACAGCCTGGGGGCCTTATTTTGGGGGGGATGCCTTATATTTCACTCGGAAGGAAAACTGTAAGTAGGTCTTATTTTCGGGAAATGCGGTAGTTATTTATTTGGGGTTCTGACCCCCCAGCGTGATGCCCTGGGTGTCACTCCTGCCACGCCCCCTCAGTTTAGCTAGGGGCCAGCAGGGGATGGAAGACCTGATGAACTGAAACAGCCCTTCTTACTCTAGGCCCTTCTGTGTGGTCATTTATTACACAGACCCACCCAGGCTTCCACCATCCCCAAGACTCACCAAAACAGGGAGTTACCCCAAGGGACAGGACTTGGGCTGACATTTCAGGTATGGGGTCCTCCAGCACCAGAAATGGGTGGGAGGGATCTGACAGCGGTCGCAAAGGACCCACCTGCCCTCATAGCTGCAGCCCACCCCCAAAAGAAAGAGCCTTGAGTCCCCCCCAACTGACCGGTGGTGCTGGTGAGGGGAGCTTGCCCAGGCTGGTGAGAAGTGTGTTCCTGGAGGGAAAAGGCGTCTCCAGGGCTCCCTCTCCTGGACACCCTGCTTGGCCCAAGTCCCTGCAGAGCACCAGTGTGGTCATGGGGCAGGAAAGGCCAGGATGTTGGGTCTTGGAGAGGGGGCTGGGACCCTCTGTGGGAAGGCAGCTTCCTGCCGTGGCCGCTGAGGACTTCCTCCCTGGTGGGGACAATGCCGGGAAGGGGATCTGGGGGGAGTCTGCCGGAAGCCCAGGCCAAGGGTTGCGGGGAGGAGGGATTGAGCAAGGACCTCAGCCCAAAACCCGGCGGCTCCCATGGACTGAATTTTCCAGGGACAACACCTCATGTCCCAGATGCAGGTGTGAAATTGGCTCAGTCCTCAGCTATTGTTGCCCTCAGGCTTCCAGGGGTCTCCCCCTCACCCCTCCCGGGGTCCACCCGGACTCCTGCCCTATCCCTTCTCTCCCCACGCCGCCTCCCCCTCCACCCCCTCCTCCGCTTTGTCTGTCTCTTTCTCCACCCCCTTCTTTTCCCTTTCCCCAAGCTTCACCTCTGCCCAGAACTTTCTTCATCCATTCAGCCCACCTACCCTCAGGCTGGTGGCACTGACCGCCCACCCACCCACCCCAGGTCACGGGGTTCTCCTCAGTGCTCTCTCACAGCGATGTGAACCTGAATGTGAAGACGCACCCGCCACTTACACAGATAGGGCTCAGATCTGGGAGCGTGGGGTGGGCAACAGTGGGGGAGGCAGGGCCCGGAGAGCTGGCCACGCCCTGCAAGGGGCCTCAACTGCCAGGGCAGCAGGAAGGAGGGTCAGAGCCTGGGAAGAGGCCCATTCACCAGGCCAGCTGGGTTAAGGGCCCAGCTTCCCGAGAAGGCCCACACCTCCGGGCTGGGGAGGACCGAAACGTGGAGTCCATCTTCCTGTGTGGCCTTTCCCGGCACCAGGGCAGGGGGGGGGGGGCAAGGAAGATGGACACTGAGTTCACACACATGGACCCTTGCCTCTGAGGCCTCAGTCCCTCAGCCTCAGTTTACCCCTTCTGTTCCCAGCCCCCTCAGAGCCTCCGTTTCTGCCCCTGACAAGAGGCTGGGGAGACACAGACCGGCGGGGCAGTGGTGCCTAGAAATCCCATCTCCTGGCTGCTCAAGGGAAACGGACACAGGCCACACCTTGAGTTTGGTTCAGGACAAACCAGCATGCCTCGTTCCTCCCGTGTGTCTGCTCTGATGGTGTCTGGGGTCAGGGGGGCCATGGCAGACAAGACACCCCACCCCGCCTTCGCGACAGGGGAGTTAAAGGCTCTGAGGAAAGCACACCTGGATCCAGTGAGATAGAGGAGAGGGCTGTGGGAAGGTGGCTGGGGAGGACGCTAAGGGGGCAGCATTTGGGCAGAGACTGAGGGTGGGGGCCCAGCCCTGCAAAGGCCTGATCCCCCAAAGCCAGCACGGAGTGGGCTTTCCTTTATGCCCTAGGCAGCCTTGGGGTGTCTGTGTGCTCAGAAGGTGGTGTGCTGAGTGGTGTCAGGTGGGAAGGGCAGACAGGGAACTTTGGCTGAGAGGCAAATTCGGGCGTTGGGAAGATGAGGGCCTCAGGACGGGCTGATGGACGACCGCTGTGGTGGGAAGCCTGGCCAGGGCCCCTTCCCGGGAGGTTTAGTCCCGCAAAGGCCAGGCCACTCCTGTGGACCCCTGATGCAAGTCTCTCTATGGAGGCGCCCTCAGGCCAGGGGCTCCCAGGCTTCCACCAGCCTGCCCCTCTGACAGAGGGGAGCATGCTCAGAGGTAGGCCCTGACGTGTCCCAGGCACGGGCGGGCCTCAGCTCCATCCCCCCAGGAGACCCCACCACCAGAAAAACCCAGAAGGTTCCATCGCGAAAGACCCTCGCCCCCCAGGGGATTCCCGCACCCGAGGCCGCCCGCCGGCTTGAGCGGGAAGGCGGCTGCTCAGCACTGACCCCGCGCGGCCGCTCGGGGCAGTGACGGCCGAGATTCGCCCGACGGGGCGCGCGCGCGGGGGTGGCGCCGACCCTGGGCCTCGCTGGGTTTTCCATTCACTTGACCTCACGGCCTCCTTCCTCCGGCCCCACCTCCCAATCTTTCCGTCTCTGAAAGGGGGACCTGGAATTGGCCCAGAACTAGGCCCCCCCACTTCTTCTCCCCACCCCCCCCCCGCTCTATCTGCTGTGACCTTGGCCCCGCCCCCTTGGCCCCCGGCCCCCGCCTCTCTGTCGCCTCCAGGGTCGGGGGTCAGGGGGGTGGGAAACCCCCGAGGAACAGCTGGGCGGGGGAGAGGGGGAGGGAGGAGCGGCAGGGTCTTGGGGCGGCAGGAAGGAGCCCGCGGCACCGCTATTTAAGCCACTTCTCTCGAGGGCCATGGACAGAGCCGGGCCCCAGCATGGAGCAGGGCCTGGCCTTGCTGCTCCCCCTCTTCTTGGGGCTCCTCCAGCAAGGCCGCGGTGAGAGCGGGAGGGGCTCCGAGGGGCAGGGGCTCAGGAGGGAGCAGGGAGTGGGCGCGGAGGGGGCTCGGTGGAGGGCGGTGGGGAGGTTAGGGCAGGTGATGGGGATCCCCAGAGGACCCCTTTGGAGGGGCAGAGGGGGAGCTGGGGTCTGAGGCGGGGGTGGGATGGGAAGGGGGCGGGACCGAGAGCGCTGTCTGCCTGCAGGTGGGCGCCTGGAGGTGGAGCCCCCCGAGCCCGTGGTGGCAGTGGCCGTGGGCGAGTCGAGGCAGCTCACCTGCCGCCGGGCCTGCGCGGACGGCCAGGCCGCCGTGGTGCAGTGGCGGGGCCTGGACACCAGCCTGGGCGCCGTGCAGTCGGGCGCCGGCAGCAGCGTCCTCTCGGTGCACAACGCCTCGCTGTCGTCTGCGGGGATCCATACATGTGTGGGCACCTGCGGGAGCCACACTCTCCGGCACCTCGTGCGACTCCTGGTGTTTGGTGAGCCCCCCCCCCCGCCCCTCCTCGCAGCCTTTGCACAAGCTGGGCCCACCGGGCAGCCCTGCTTTATCTCTGTTTCTATGCCTCCTCTGCCCGCGAGCCTTCCCAGATTGCCCGCCCTGCTCCAGCTCAGACTGAAATGCAGCCCGCTTCGCTCTCTCCACATCCCCCCTCCAGGCTCCCAGCCTTCACTCCCACAACCCCAGCCTCCCCCCAAACCTCGCATACCCGACCCCCAGCCCTCTTTCTGCGTGGGACCCCTCTCCATCTTTTTTACAGTATAGCCACTCAAGGTGTGACCACAGGGTCCTCCCTGTCTCTCTGCACCAGCCGTCCCTACTCCATCCTGCCTGGTCCCACCCGCCTCACCCTCCTTGGGGCCCAGTCCTCACCCTCTAGGCCAGTGGTTCCCAAAAGGGCAATTTGATTTTTAAGGGGGGCAATTTGAGAATGAGTTACTAACAGTGAATTTTTTGCCTTTCTTATGGTGCTAGGGGCCTCATATACAGTATATAAATATATATATAGTGACATATTTATGCATCTCAGCTCTCTATTGTATGTTTTGAAACTTTATTTGCTTTTTTTCATATCACTTCAAGTTATTTTAAAAATAATTTCTTAGTGATTTCTTTCTCAGTACTTCAACTGTCCTTTCGTTCTTTTATTTTTCTCTTTCATGGATGCCATGTTCTTTGGAAGCTTGTTTAGACCAAATTAATGGCCTTTTTAGGCTTCCTCCACAAGAACAGAGTTCACTTTTTGAATAATGAGAATTATATGGCCCTAGCCGGCTTGGCTCCATGGATAGAGCGTCAGCCTGCGGACTGAAGGGTCCCAGGTTCGATTCCGGCCAACAGCACATGCCTGGGTTGCGGGCCATTCCCCAGCAGGGGGCGTGCAGGAGGCAGCCGATCGGTGATTCTCTCTCATCATTGGTGTTTCTCTCTCTCTCTCTCTCTCTCTCTCTCTCTCTCTCTCTCTCTCTCCCTTCCTCTCTGAAATCAATAAAGAAATATATATATTTCTAAAGTTATATGTAATGGGGGGACATCAGGATTTCAAAGATGCTTAGGTGGGCCATGGCCAAGAAAAAAAAAAAGGTTGGGAACCACTGCTCCAGGCTCAGCCCATGCCCTCCAAACCTCCCTACACAGCCTTCCCGGACCAGCTGATGGTCTCCCCAGAGGCCCTGGTGGCCGGGCAGGCCCAAGAATTGGCCTGCACAGCCCACAACATCACGCCTGCCAGCCCTGATGTCCTCTCCTTGTCCCTACTCCTGGGGGACCAGGAACTGGAGGGGGTGCAGGACCTGGGCCAGGAGGAGGACGAGGAGCCCCAGGAGGGTGAGGACCAGCTGTTCCGAGTGACAAAGCGCTGGCGGCTTCCCCCCCTGGAGACACCTGCTCCACTCACCCTCCACTGCCAGGCGACCATGAAGCTGCCGGGCTTGGAGCCGCGGAGCCACCGCAAGCCCATTTCAGGTGAGTCTGCAGGGTCCTGACCGCCCTGCACCTTAGTGTCCCCCAGGAAGTGGGCGAAGTCTCACCACCCAGCTCCTAGGAGCCTTGATGAGTGGGGTACAGCAACTCTTCTCTGTAATTCTGATTCTGCCCCTCACCTGCTGGATCCCCATCTAGGACCTACTCTCCGTCAGAGTCCTAGGAAGGTGGGAAAATTGCATCCCATCTTGAGTCTGTCCCTTACTGCCAGCCAGGGAGATACTTCTAAATCATTTGTATATTCATCCACTCAACAAATTTACTGAGCACCTAGCACCTACCTTCCATGTACTCTGGTACCAGCTCTGCCCTTTCCCTTGGTTCCTGGCTCCCATCCTCATCCCCACAGTTTTTCTTCTTGGTAGCAGCCACCAGAGGGCGCCTGAGAGCACCTGAGTCCAACCTGTTCTGCTCACAGCAGTTCAGGGCTCCCACCTCCCTCCAAATAAAAGCCCAAGACCTCCCTGGGGCCCCCAAGGCTCTGCACCACCTATACCATCATCTCCTGCCCTCACTTCCTCCCTCTCTCCCCCTCACTCTGCTCCAGCCACCACACAGATGTCCTCACTATTCCTCCATCAGACACGGTCCAGCCGCAGGGCCTTTGCATGTGCTGTGCCCTCCACTAGGAATGCTCTTCCCCCAAATTTCTCCTCCTCACCTCTCTCGGGTCACCTTCCCAGTGAGGCTTCTCCTGACTTCCCCCTTCCCCTCACAGATGGATATGTTTACACACACACACACACACACACACACACGCCCTTTCTCTCTTGTTGAATGTTTATTGAAACATTTTTATTAACATCTGACCTCCCGTATGTTCTTTTTATTTTTTCTCCATTATCTATCTCCCCTACTCCTGGCTTCACTGAGATAGGAATGTGTGTATTATTCATGGTGATGTTCTCATTGGCTAAAACAGTGTCTAGAACATAGGTGTTGAATAGATACACTCTGAATAACTGTTATAGCACCTAGCACATAGCAGGTATTCAATAAGCATGATGATGAACGAATAATATTTAACATGGGCCCTAGCACACAGTAGGTGCTCAGTTTGTGTCAGATGCATCCTCCCTCTCTCCACCTCCTAGTCCCATCATAACAATCCAATGCTCGTGCTCACTGACCCTACGCTCTGGGCGCACGTGTGGGCCTCGGTGGAGGGCTCTCATCTCCTTTACAGTTGAAGAAAGTGAGATCAGGAGGTTCAGGAGTTCCCTTAGGGTGGAGAGGGCCACCACATCCCAACCCCACTCCCACCCACTCGCATACATTGCAATTTACCAAGCGGCCCACGGTGGGAGTTGGAGCAGTTCTGAGCCGACCCCATGGTCCAGACGGAGAGACTGAGGCAAGAAAGCAACTGGGGTGACAGGAAGAAAGACGGCTGCCCTCTTTTCCAGTCCGGCACAGCCTGACCTCCCAGAAGACCCCGGTCACAACCTCCCTGGAGGCCACCCTGGCGCAGAACTCCACCCACAGCCCCGGGAGTCCGGGCCCCACGGCTGGGAACAGCTCCACCAGGCCCTGCCACCCCGAGATCCACCAGTCGCCAATACCAGGGGGTCTGGAGCTGCTGTGCGAAGCAGCCTGCGGCCCTGGCGTAGCTGTGCGCTGGACCCGGGCACCCGGCGACCTGGCAGCTTACAAGAGGAAGGAGGACGGGGCCCAGGCTTGGCTGATCGTGCTGTGGGCTGGATGCAGCCCTGAGGGCTGGTTCCAGTGTCGCCTGGACCCAGGGGGCCACACAGCCAGTCTGTACCTGCTCCCGGAAATCTGTGAGTTTGGCGGGGCGGGGTGGGGCGGGCCCTGGGGGAGCCTAGGAGGGAGGAAGCCTTGCTCACAGGCCCTAGACAAGGAGGTGCCCTGCCCAGTCTGTTTCCCAACTGCCCGGTGGGTTTACAGATGCCTGGCTTGGCAAGGACTACATTTCAGGAACTACATAGATTCACAGCAATCTGTAAACTGAACTGTACAGACTACAACAGCCTGTGGAATAAAGATAGAATATAGCCACTTAGGTTATTTCAAATTTTCTAGTAGCTATATTCAGGAAAAAAATAAGTTAAATAATGTATTTTTTAAAATGTTTTTATTTATTTTAGAGAGGAAGGGAAAGGGAAAAATAGAAACATCAATGATAGAGAATCATTAAATCAATTGGCTGCCTCCTGCACACACCCCACTGGGGATCAAGCCCCAAACCCAGACAGACATGTGCCCTGACCAGGAATCAAACCAGCAAACTTTTTTTTAAAATATATGTTATTGATTTTTTTACAGAGAAGAAGGGAGAGGGATAGTTAGAAACATCGATCAGTCGCCTCCTGCACACCCCCTACTGGGGATGTGCCCACAACCAAGGTGCATGCCCTTGACTGGAATTGAACCTGGGATCCTTCAGTCCGCAGGCTGACGCTCTATCCACTGAGCCAAACCATTTAGTGCCAAACCAACAAACTCTTGGTGCTTAGGTTGGCACTCAACCACTGAGCACACTGGCCGGGCTAGAGGATATATTTTATTGAACCCAATATAACTCAAATATCATCACTTCAACGTGTAATATGTAAAAAGATATGAATGGGTATTTTATGTTCTTATAATGTGTATGTTACACTGACAGCAACCACTTCTCTACCCAGACAAGCCACATTTCAAGTATAGACATGTGAGTGGCCGCCTCTGTGGACAGCCCACTTCTAACTCTAAGGTCCTACATACCTCTCAGAAGATTCACTCCAGCCCTGGCTGGTGTAGCTCGATGCATAGAGCGTCAGCCTGTGGACTGGAGGGTCCCGGGTTCGATTCCAGTCAGGGCACATGCTCGGGTTGTGGCTTGATCTCCAGTGGGAGGCGTGTAGGTGGAAGCCGATCAATGATTCTCTCTCATCACTGATGTTTCTATCTCCCTCTTCTTCTCTGAAATCAATAAATATTTTTTTAAAAAGATTCACTCCAAAGTCCTTTGAATATGCCAGTGGTTTTTAGACATTTCAAAAGACATTCTAAGCCAGTAATTTTCAATCAGCGTGCACAAGAATTTTTAAAACATGCAATACCTACTTAGTCAGGGGCACCGAACTCCTTTCACTTATATTGTCCATTTAAAAATGACAACAGCTGCCGAAATCAGTTTGGCTCAGTGGTAGAGTGTCGGTCTGCGGACTGAAAGGTCCCGGGTTCGATTCCGGCCAAGGGCATGTTCATTGGTTGCAAGCACATCCCCGGTAGGGGGTGTGCAAGAGGCAGCTGGTTGATGTTTCTCTCTCATCAAAGTTTCTAGCTCTCTATCTTTCTCCCTTCATCTCTGTAAAATATCAATAAAATATATTTTAAAATGACAACAGCCAACAAAACAATAGCCGTCCCGTTTGAATGAATAAAAATTACACCTGTTTTTATGTCATATCGGCAAAAAATATATGTTTTAATGTGCCACAGAATTTCTTTTTTTAAAACATTTTAATATATTTTATTGATTTTAAAAATATATATTTTATTGATTTTTTTTACAGAGAGAAAGAGAGAGGGATAGAGAATTAGAAACATCACTGAGACTCATCAATAAGCTGCCTCTTGCCAAAACCGGTTTGGCTCAGCGGTAGAGCGTCGGTCTGCGGACTGAAGGGTCCCGGGTTCGATTCCGGTCAAGGGCATGTACATTGGTTGCGGGCACATCCCCGGTGGGGGGTGTGCAAGAGGCAGCTGGTCGATGTTTCTCTCTCATCGACATTTCTGGCTCTCTATCTCTCTCCCTTCTTCTCTGTAAAATATCAATAAAATATATTTTAAAAATAAAAAATAAAATATCAATAAAACATATTTTTTTTTAAATAAGCTGCCTCTTGCACACCCCCCACTGGGGATGTGCCCGCAACCAAGGTACATGCCCTTGCCTTGGAATTGAACTGTGCCACAGAATTTCAATAATTTATGTGTGCCATGGGATGGAAAAGGTTAAAAGTGGCCGTTCTAAGTCATTAAGTAAGTCCTTGTTAAGTCGTAGGGAACGTGGAAGCCCTTGGCAGGTTCTGCTGGGCTTATCCCCACAAACTGCAAAGAGGTGCTGAGGCTCCGCGTGCTTCTCTCCCCAGGCTCCCCGCCAATGTCCGCAGCCCTGTGGATGGGCAGCTTGGTGCTGGGGCTGCTCCTCCTGACCTTCCTCACCCGTCGCCTGCGGAGATGCCGCCAGCCCACCAGGCCCACCAGCACCCCCAAAGTGGCCTGCCTTCCTTCAACCCAGTTGTGACTAGAGGGCGATTGCAGGGCTCTGGACAGCATGAGGGCTGACGGAGGGTCCTTGCCCTGATGGCCAGAACATCTAGGCTTCTCAGCTGGCCGGGTACCCGCTGTGGGACCCTTGGGGACCTGCCCCTGCCCCCAACTGGGAGAATAAAGAGCATGCTGTCTGACCTCAGTGGCTTCTGTTGTAGGGGGACCCTGGACTTCTCTGCCCTGGGCGACTCCCCAGAGAAACAGGATAGACAGACACCCTAGTTCCACCAGCCTGGGGCTGGAGGAGGCTGCACTTGGCCTGGGGAGGGAGAATATAAATGCCGTGCCTTTCCCTGGATACAGGGAACCTGGAACTCAAGAATAACTGGGGGTCATCAAAAGAAATGGAGAACGTATTTGGTGGGGGGTGGGGGGACAGGGTGGAAAAAGACACAGAAGAGATGGCTTATTAAGGGAGCTACGGAGGAGACAGGGCCAAAACAGAGTCAGGGATGGGCAAACTTTTTGACTCGAGGGCCCCAATGGGTACTTAAATTGGACTGGAGGGCCGGAACAAAAGCAACCTGACCATGCTGGCACTCTCATCTTGGGCTGCTGGTGAAGGAGTGGAGGGGAGAGCAAGAGAACCCTCCGCTCTTTGGGCTCCGAGGGCCGTAGTTTGCCCACAGCTGCCGATACCAGGGACCAGAGCCTGTGAGCCCCAGGGAACTATGGGAATGTGGAGAGCCCTAGAGGAGACAGGGTCAGGAAGATCCCCCCCCTCCCCGGTGGTGAGGAAAGGTCACAGCCTGGGATGGGGGTGTGTGACCTGGGATGGGAACTGGGGGCTGTGGGTGGTCTACTGACTCCTCAAACGCGCACAGGGGTCTAGGGGCGTGGGAGCCGAGCAGACCGCAGCCTGGGGGTGGCTGGGCCGGGGATCCCCACGCGGTGAACTATAAGCTCAGACCAAGACTGGGTTGGGTTGAAGGCCAGGCTGAGGGGGGCAAAGACTCCAAGACAAAAATTAAAAATGGGGCAGGGCGGCGCTCAGTCCTTGACTCCGGGTGGAACAATCCCCTCTCCAGCGCTGCCAGCGGCTCCGGTCACCGAGGAGACTGGTTGCTAGGGAACCGTGCCAGGAAGGACTCGCCCACTACCGAGTTGGCAAGCCATCCGGCTTCCTGTCAGACATCAAGCCCTTCCTTGGGAGCCGTTTTTCAATCTGGCAAAGTTCGGGGCCTAAGCCAAGAAAGGCAACCGGTACACGTAAAGAGGACACTGGCAGGGGGGATGCCCACAGAACCTAACGGAAAGGGTGACCTGCATTACGGATTTTCCCAGTTTCCAAGAGTCGCCCGGCGTCCTCTGCCCTTAACCAAGATGGCCACCAAGAGGCGCCAGCGCGCTGTGGAATATGACGGCACTTCCGGCCCCGTTGCCCTCAGCGAAGATGGCGGCAGTGGAGAAGCGGCGGTTGGCCCTGCCCCCGGCGGCCAATTTCACCGACAGCAGCCGGCTGCCGGTGTCCGGGGCGGCAGCAGCGACCGAGAGCGAGGAGGACTTCCTGCAGCAGGTCGGCGTGACAAAAATGCTGCGCGCAGCCCTGTTGAAGGTGCTGGAGGCCCGGCCGGAGGAGCCGATCTCCTTCCTGGCGCACTACTTCGAGAACATGGGCCTAAGTACGCCTGCAAACAGCGGCGCCGGGGAGCCCCCGGGCCAGCTCCTGCTTCAGCAGCAGCGCCTGGGCCGCGCGCTGTGGCACCTTCGCCTGGCTCACCACTCCCAGAGGTGCGGGACTGGGTCGGGCCTGGGCGGGGGTGTGGTGGGGTCGGACTTCAATTCCCAGCATGCTCCGCGCGGCTCTTCGCCCCGGTCCCGGTACTTGAATGCGTGGCATGCTGGGAACTATAGTTTACAGTGCCTCCCGGACGCTGGATCCACCCAGACCGTGATGGGCTAGAGGTCCCTAAGTTATTCTGGCAGTGACCTGCGTGATATGCGCAGGCTTCAACTTTTGTGATGCCTTTTTGTAGGTAATGAGTTCCCCTTGCAGCCCACCCAACTTTTTTTAAATCATGGAACCCAGAGAGGACTTGGCCTAAGGTCACAGAGCAATCCTCTGAGCCAGGTCCCTCCTAGCTAGCTCCTTATGAGCATAGAAACTCTGTCCATTGAGCCAGAAAAGGAATATTTTATAGGGTTGGGCTGTGGAGACAGAAAGCAACCTCCAGTCACCCAATGCCCCCTATCCTAGAGGGAGGCTCCCAGCATACAGGAAGAGTGTCCAGGAAGAGCCCTGAGTGACACACAGAGAAAGGTGGTGCCTCAGGTGCACCTGCCTGGAGGCAGTACAGGTGCATGTGGGACACACTTCCTTCTCACAGCTGATCCATGGTGGGATAGAGGGGGTGGCGCCTTCCCACTCCCCTCAAGTCCCTGCTTACCCACAGTTGTAAGCCTAGGGAAGGTGGTTGAGGAATATATGTTGAAATTGAATGCATGGTCTGCATCAGGTGGATTGGGGAGAAGCATCATCAACCAGACAAAGTCACTGACTGGATGTGGGTGGACTAGGTCTTGGCTAGGGGCATCTCCAGCAGCAGATCCTGAGGCAAGCATTCATATGGGGGTGATTTTATAAGAGGGTGTTCCCAGGAGACCTCAGGAAGGAGGACAGCAACCAAGGGCGCATTTCAGCTTAATTCCCAAGATATTCCCAGGTGCTTCTGGACAGACCTCCAGAAAGAGTCCCAGGTGCAGACCACGCGAAGGAAAGTACAGAGGTGCTGGGGAGGGAGCTCAGCTGTGGGAGTGGGGTGGAGAGCAGGCATCTGAGCAGAGTACCACATCTCCACCACAAATTACCACAAACGTGGTGGCTTAAAACAACAGAAATATATTCTCCCACAGGAGGAAAGGGAATGCAGGGTATGCAAGATGACAGCCAGACAAGAGAGCAGCAGGATATCTGGATGCTGGGGCCACTCCTGAGATAGGGACCTGGGAAGAGGAGCAGGTGGGACATACATGGGCTCTGGACATCCTCTGAAGGCCGAGCTGATGGGTTTGCTGGGGCCAGGGTAGAAGGCGGGTGTGTAAGGCAGTCCCAGATATCTACTGAGATGGAAGGTTACTGGTTTGGGGAAAGTTCCCAGAGTCAGGGAGCTGGGAGAACCTCTCAGCAGGAAAGTGGACAAGTAGGTCTGAAACTGAGATGTGCAACTGAGACAGGAGGTTGTCAACTGGGAGGAAAGGTGAAGGCCTCAGAAGGCCTGAGAAGAGCTCAGGCTCCAACTTTGAGGAGCCCCAGCTTCAGAGAACCCACAAAATGTGAAGGCAGACCAGTTGTGAAAGTGGGAACCAGACGAGATTGGCATCCCAGGACATCTTCCAAGGAGGAAAAGTGGTCAGTGGCAGGGCCACCATATGCAGTTGTTCAGGTCAAGCAATGCACAAGCCACTCTCCCCGTAGACATCACAGACAGGGATATTTATATGAGGCTTTTTGTAGAGTTCTTTCCTAATTCATACAAAGACACCATGTGGGCAGTAGCCTCTTGTCCAATGGTCCAGTAAATGAAGGCTGAGAAGCATCTGATGGATTTAGGGTCAACAGGAAAATGTATTAGTTCCCTCTGGCTGCTGTAACAAATTACCACAAACTTGGTGGCTTAAAATAACAGAAATATATTCTCCCAGTTCTGGAGGCCAGAAGTCTGAAATCAAGGTGTTACAGGGCTGAGCTCTCTCTGGAGCTTCTGGGGGAGGGTCTTTCCTGCCTCCTAGCTCCTGGGCATCTCTGGGCTTGTGGAAGCATCGCTTCAGCCGCTGTCTCTTCATCACATGGCTGCCATCTCTGTCTCTCTGTCCTCTCTCTTCTAAGAACATTTGGCATTGAACTGGGAGCCACCTCACCCTATCTCCAGATCCCGAACTAATTAATATTAAATACCCTAGTTCCAAATAAGGTCACACTTATAGGTTCTAAATCAGCCGTGGGCAAACTATAGCCCGTGGGCCAGATCCTACCCGTTCAGCTGTTCTATCCGGCCCGCAGAGCCGAAAGAGCGGAGGGTTCTCTTGCTCTCTCCTCCGCTCCTTCACCAGCAGCCCAAGATGAGAGTGCCAGCACGGTCAGGTTGCTTTTGTTCCGGCCCTCCGATCCAGTTTAAGAATCCATTGTGGCCCTCTAGTCAAAAAGTTTGCCCACCCCTGTTCTAGATAGATATACATTTTGTGGGGACACAAGTCACTTCAGTGCAGGGGGATTGGGCTGTTGTAGGCAATTGGGAGCAGCAAGGGCACAGAGGGCGAGCAGTGAGCAGAGGGCCCTTTATCACGCCTGTCAGGTCAGGAGTAGAATTGTGACCAGGAAGTCCCAGGTGTGGGAGACAGGTGCTCCAAGGTTGGGCAACTTTACCTGATGCTGCAAGGTTGACCAGGCTATCATGAGGCTGTTCTTGCGCACATCATCACAAAAGATTTAGGGAGAAGAGTGTGTGCAGGTGTCTCGAGAAGTCAGAATTGCTGGCCTGCAGGACTGGTGATGGCATCCCATCACCCCCCTGCTGACCTCAGGACCCTGGGTTTCATCTGGACTCGTGAGGGCTGCATGGCCATGAGGGGTCAAAACCAGAGTCGGACCCAGGCAGTGTGGCTCCAAGGACTTCTAAGCCATCGTGTTGCTAATAGTAACTGCAAGAATGCCAGGCACCAACAGGTCCAGACTAAGGCTCCTGAGCTCACGCCACCTCTGAGGGCTGTCCTGGGTACTGTGGAGTGCTGGGCATCATTCTTAGCCCCCACCTCTGTGTGACGACTAACTACAAATGTCCCCAGATATTATCCAGTGAGCCCTTGGGGCACAAGTACCCCTATTAAGAACCCCTGGTCTAAAATGAAAAGTTTCTGTGTCTTTATGAGACATCCCATAAATATATTCTTTTTTTGTTGTTGTTTTAACAAATGGTCACATATTTCACAAATTGCTGACAGAATGGAGCCCTCAATAAGTGCCCAATTCCAATTCACAGACAGGGAAACAGGCCCAGGGTTCCATGGTGGAGCCAAGATTGAACCCAGGCCAACAAGTCCAGAGCTGGCTGCCTTCTTTTTTTTCTTGTCTTTTCTTTTCCTTTTTAAAAAAATTTTATTGATTTTATACAGAGAGGAAGAGAGAGTTAGAAACATTGATGGGAGAGAACCATTGATCGGCTGCCTCCTGCACAACCCCTACTAGGGATGTGCCCACAACCAAGGTACATGCCCTTGACCAGAATCGAACCTGGGACCCTTCAGTCCGCAGGCTGACGCTCTATCCACTGAGCAAAACCAGTTTTGGCGCTGGCTGCCTTCTTGCCCGCCCCCCAGATGGCATGTTTGCCCCTCATGATTGGGAACCTCCTGGGGAGCCCCCCCAAAGGGGTTGTGATAAGGCCTCGGCCTAGAGGTTGGTTGTTGCCTTCCTCTGGGCTTCTTGCCCATTCTTCGTCATAGCTCTGATCTCACTGGGCTGTAATTACCCCTTTGCATGCCTTCCTGCCCCACGAGGCCAGGAGCCTAAGATAAACAGCTTCTGGACAGCCCGGCTGAATTGCAGCCCAGGTTATTGCAAATGACAGGCACACATGGGGCCCCTCCCTCGTGCTGGCACAATCTGGAACACTGGCATAAGATCTACCCTTCTGTCCTCACAAGACTCCAGAGGCTCAGATTACAACCCTCGTTCTCCAGATGAGGAAAGTGAGAGGCAGTGGCTAGGACTTGCGTGCAGGTCTGAGCTGGGTCCAGGAACACCCGGGGGACCTACAAGCACCTAGATGTTTGCCCCCCTGATGGGTCAACCAGATTCCTGGGAGAGAGCTTCAGGGTCCATTGTTGGATGGATTGTGGGCCACTATGTACCAGTCAGGGTGAGCTGTGTCCCACCAAATGAACAAATACCCCTGAAACCTCAGTGGCCTCAACACAATTAAGGTTTGTGTCCTCACACCGCTGGGCTGCTGTGAGCTTACACCGTGGCAGTGGCAGGGGACCATGGGGACTGATGTGATGGCTCTGAAAATTTCCATTAAACGTAGCCCTCGCATGGCTCACATTCACATTTCAGTCACCAAAGCAAGTCAGGGGGCTCAGTCACAGGGTGGAGGGTTGGACAGTGCTTTCCAGCCTTCCAGATGCCCCTGGAGGCCCTCACCTCTTGGTATTCATACCTGCATGCACTGGTCTCCCACATCTACAGGATGTGTCAACTCTAGGTGTCACGGACATGACAGCTACTTCTTCCTGGGAGCACACACTCCATGTGTGGAGGTGCTCAAGTCATTCCATGGGGACACCCAGGGCCGGGACCCAAGGTCTCCAGTCTGAACCAGCATGTGAAACAGCTCCACTGTCCAGCTTCAGAGGACCATGGCCACAGCTGACATCCTGACCTCGACCTTATAAGGGAACAGGCCAGAATCCTCCCGCTAAGCCTCTCCTGAGTTCCTGCCATACAGAAACCGCGTCATAACTGTTGTTGCCATTTTAGGACACTAAGCGTGTTATGCAGCAATGGGTAACTGATACAGGCGCTCATGGCCGCCACAGTTACGCCAGATTCCCCACTTCCTTCTTCTGGTGAAGGAGCTAATAAAAGCTCCTACAGAGGGTTATTATGTGGTAACAGTCGTAATCATGGAAACAAATATTTGTTGAACATGAAGCTGCATCTGGCACCCCTTCTGCTTCCCTGGATGGTCTTATTCACTTCAAAGGGCCCGATAAATGGGAAGACAGAGGAGTTGATAGCCAGATGGGTGTGAACTGGGTCCCAGCTGGGAGAGAGACCTCCCGAGCTATTGCCCTCACCTCTGTGCCAGTTTCCTGTGTAATGGGGTTTTGACCTACATAGCTCATCAGGTCAGCACAGCTATTTATAAGCCTCGTGCTGGGCAGCAGAGGCGACCAGAGTATAAGTTTACTGGACACCTATATGTTGGTCAGCACTTACTGGGCGCCCACTGTACACTAACCCATAGAAAGGTGAGGTGATGTGCCAGGTCACACATGAGATAAGAGTGGTGCTGCAGCCCTGGTCAGGTGGCTCATTGTCCCATACCAAAAGGATGTGGGTTCAATTCCTGGTCAGGGCACATACCTAGGTTTTGTTCCCCGGTCAGGGCACCTACCAGAGGCGACCAATGTTTCTCCCCCTCCCTCCCTCCTTCCCGGTCTTCCTCCCTAAAACATATCCTTGGAATTGCTTCTCAGTCTTTTGGCTAAGATCAAGTGTAGTATCTGTTATCAATTTGAAAGGCATCCTTGAGTGAGGGTTGGAAAGAGTGGGGCTGCAGTGTGAGCCATGGAGCTGAGCTCCCAGGAAGAATGAATATGAAGGCCTAGGGTCAGGCCCTTCCTCCCTGGGATCCTTGGCCCACCATCAGCCTGCCCTGAACCTCACTTCCCAGCTGTGACTGTGAAACTAGTAACAGGCCAGCAGCCACCCTTCCCTGGGCCAGGCCAGGTACTGGGCTGTCGATGTGATGAGGAGAGTGAGACACTGGGCACCACTGTACACTTAGCTGGTTAAGTGTGTGGGCTCCAGGCTCACCCTGCAGCTCACACTTAACCAGTGCTGCCCTACTTTGCTCATGAAGTTCACAGCACATATGGCCAGGGCACATAGTAGGACCTCAGGTTGCTCAAGGGGCAAAGAACCATACCCACCTCATAGCCCCCACCTTACAGCTAAGAGCAGGGTTGACAGACTTCTGTAAAGGCGGCAAGCTCTCCCAGCTTTGCAGGCCGATTTCTGTTGTGAACATTGGACTGGGCCATTGCAGCAAGAAAGAAAGTTCCCATAAGCAACATGTCCCTGGGTTAACGAAGCTGTGTGCCAATAAAATTTTATTTATAAAAACAGGCAGTGGGCTGGGTTTGACCCATGGCTATAGTTTGCTGACTCTTGGCCAATGGGACTAGGGGAATGGAATGAGATAGGCACAGTGCTTGGGCCAAGAATGGCCACCCTCTGAGTGCAAGTGTCATCCTTAGAAGGGCAGTTGGAGAGTGCCGAGGGGCAGATGCTAGTCAGCTGATTGAGCAGACCTTTATTGAGCACCTGCTGCGGGCCAGCCACTGGTTTTGCACAGTGACTGACAGCTAAAACCTGGTGTGGGCTCCTGGACATTCAGGTCGGAAAAACAAACTCATAAGGACACCATATAGTGAGTCCGATGGTAGTAACTGTTAACAAAGACAAAGAGGAGGAAAAGATTAAGGAGCAGAGGGCCCCACGGGAACGGCGACTTGGGTTGCCGTGGGGAGAGCTGTGGGGAGGGCATTCCGGGGGGAGGTCACAGCCTGTGCAGAGGCCCTGCGGCTGGGCCAGGCCTGGCGTGTTGGAGGAAGAACCGGGGGACAGGAGCCTGGACTGGGCTTGTGGGGCGCGGGGTGGAGGGCTTTGCTGGGCTGGCCCAACACCCCTGTCCGCCTGCAGGACAGCCTTCAACAACAATGTTGGTGTGGCCTATGAGTGCCTGAGCGCCAGTGGGCGCAAGAAGAAGCCGGGGCTGGACGGGCGCACCTACAGTGAACTGCTCAAGCGCATCTGCCGAGATGGGGAGGCCCCTGAGGAGGTCGTGGCACCCTTGCTGCGCAAGATCCAGTGCCGGGACCACGAGGCTGTGCCACTGGACGTCTTCCGCACTGGCATGCTCACCTGCTTTGTGCTGCTGGAGTTCGTGGGGCGGGCCAGTGCCCTCTACCAGCTGCTGGAGGACCCCACCCTGGCCGTTGCTGACCGCCGCATGGGCCAGGCTGTGCTGGACACCCTGGAGGAAGCCCTGCAGGCCAGCAGCGGTGCCTCTGTCCCCATCCACTACCTGGAGGCCGGCTCACGCCTGGGGCCTGACAGCCTGGCGCTGGCCATGGACCGCGCTCTGGTGTCTCGGCGGCCCAGCTCCCCCATGACCCGAGAGGAGTTCCTGGAGAAGGCTGCTGCCCTCTTCATTGCCAAAGTCAAGCCAGTGGGCTGAGCCCCTCCTCACCTGCCTCCTCCACCCTGACAGCTGGGGTGCTCTGAGGCCTGGCTCGCCTGCTCCTGGGCAGAAGAACATGGCTATGGGACCAGAACTGGGGTTTCTGCATGCAGGGGGAGGTGCGGAGAGCCCTCACCCCGCTTCAGCTCTGGAATGATCTTCTAGCCCCCTTCAGGGGGAGGCCAAGGGTACCTGAAGTGGACACCCCTCCCCACATACCTGTAAAGGCCCCTCTCCTCAGCAACAGTAATAAAATCTGTATCCAAAGCGGACCTGACATGTGTTGCTCCCCACACTCCAGCCCTGTGCCACAGAAATGTTTCTCCACCCGGCAGGCCCACCGCTGCCCAGAGGCCATATTTGCCACCTGGAAATGCCAGGGTGCCCCTGGACGCAGCTTTATGGGAACAGAGGACAATGGGCATTCAGTGAGGTGCCCTAAGCCCAGAGGCCCTGCCTCAGGGCTGAGGACCTGCATGACCAACGCTCTGGAAGATGACCCAGTCCCCAGCCCTGCTCTCTACACATGCCCCCCCCCCCCCCCAGCAGTTCCTCCCCGGGCCTCAGTTCTCCCAGCTCTCAGAGGAAGAGTTCACAGCAGATACCACTGGCAATGATGACAGCACAGCTAACATGTTCGAGACCTGCAGTGTCTTATTGGACTCGCCATAGCCCTATGAGGAAAGAACATTTGGCAGACGAGGAAACCCCACGGGAAAATCAGGTGGTCAGAAAACGGGAGGCAGAAATTCTATAGACATCCACCACTGCAACTTCAGAGCTTGAGCAGGCTTTCCTGAGAGACCGGGCCCCATGTGGGACCAACCCAGGGCAGGGGGCAGAAGCCCAGCACTTCCTTTACATTTGCAGCACTTCCCAGTACATAGGGAGGGACTTCGGGAAACCTCTCTGGAAAAAATCATGACTCATCTAATAACTATTATTGACGGGCTGCCAACACTATGACATTGGTTTTATGGGCAGACAATGAGGGTAACACCTGGACCATTCAGCAAAGGCAACAGCCCATTTGACAGATGAAGGGGCCCTATCCAGGTCCCCAGGGTGCAGGGCACAGGCAAAACCTAGAGCTTTGTGGTTGAGAAAGCCAAGGCCCAGCTCTGAGCAGCCGTTTGAGCTGCTGCTCTAACTCTTCTGTCCTTCCCCACTGTTGACGTTTTATTTCCCTTTCCCAGACAGGTTTACCTGCCTGTCAGCGGGGGCAGGGCAAAGGGTCAGCTGGGGGAGGGTGTAACTTTGGCACAGCCTGCAGTTGTTGCAGGTGTTGGCTGTCCAAGACACCTGCCAGGACGGCCACAGGCACAGCAGGAAGCCGGGGCCACAACAGCATGTTGGTCACCCTCACAGGGAGCTGTCATCCTGTGGAGGTGGAGGAATGGAGACCAGGGCACCACACCTCACTCTCCTGACCAGGTGTCCTGGGTCCAGGGACTCAGCCAAATCAGAGCTCCCGCAGGTCAGGGTGAAGTCCTGGGTCAGGACTTGGGTGGGGTCAAAGGTCAGCCTAAGATGAGGGCCCAGCCAGGACTAGGGATCAGTCTGGGGATTCCTCCAGGATGGGTGCCTAATGAGTGCTGAAGGGGGAGTGGACTGACTGATTCCCGTTTCTCCATCTCTTCCGATCCCACTCGGTGGATCCAAATGGTGACTAAAGTTCTGCTGTCTTCCTCACCTCCCAAGCATCCGCATGGCCGTCGCGGGGCCTTCGCATCTGCCCGGAGGGCCCGATCCTCAACCCCACCGACGAGAAACTGAGGCACAGCCCGCCGAGGACCGGGTGCGTGGGCTCCAGCGCGGTCTCTCACTTGTCCTCCCGCCTCACCCTCGGCCTGGCGCCCCTTCGGGTCGCCCCGTGCGATCCGGGGAGGGAATCAGCCAGTCCCCTCGCTTACGGGGAAAAATAGTATCTTCGGGACGGTAGGGTCACGACCGGAACGCTCGGCCTCGCGAGGACCCCGCCCCGGCCCGGCCCAGTTCCCAATTCTCCGCCCCGGCTCCCAATTCCCCGCCCCGGCCCCGCCCCGCGCCGGGGACGTCACAAAAAAAGACCCCAAAAGCCCGGCGTGCGGGCCACGGCGGCATAGCCCAGGCCTGCCCTCCTCTCTGTGGACAGGCGTCGGGGTGCTCGTCCGAGCGGGGGGGCTGCAGCAGCCTCCCAGAGGTCGGCAGCACCAAGGCACTTGGGCGTTCGGCCCCCTCCCTCCCGGCTGTCGCGCTCGGCGCGCGCCCGGCGGCCCGAGGGAGGGGGACTCCACTTCCCGGCGTGCCCCGCGAGTGAACGCAGGTGTAGTCCGGGCCGAGCCGCGGCACGCAGGCGCAGTCGGAGCCCGGTGGCGCCGCGCAGGCGCAGCGCGGGGCGGGGCGCGCGGGCCGGGCCGAGGAGAGCGCCGGGCAGGCGGCGGCGCCAGAGCGAGTGGAGCGCTCGGGGGTCCCGGGCGGCGGCGGCGGCGTAGAGGAGGAAGGCGGAGGCGGTCCCGGCGGCGCCCCCCCGGCCGGCGCGCGGCCCGGCCCGGCCCGCGCCCCCGAAGCGGCCCCGCCACCCATCGCGCCCCCGCTCCCGGGCTCCTCCTCCTCCTCCGCCGCCGCCGCCATGGCCCGGCCGCTGGTACCCAGCTCTCAGAAGGCGCTGTTGCTCGAGCTCAAGGGGCTGCAGGAGGAGCCGGTGGAGGGCTTCCGGGTGACCCTGGTGGACGAGGGCGACCTGTACAACTGGGAGGTGGCCATTTTCGGCCCCCCCAACACCTACTACGAGGGCGGCTACTTTAAGGTGAGTCCGCAGCCCTTTCGGATGCCGCTACCCACCCTTCTCGCTTGGTGACCCCCCCTCCCCCTTCTCCCTTTGCCCAGGCTCTCCGCTGTCACTCGGGGTTGCGCAGTCACTCCTTCTCGGGCGCCAGGAGTCCCCGAGAACTTAAACTCAGGCTCCCCCAGAGCGGAGGCATGAACGCCGCTTGGTTTGGCCGGGTTCTTGTTTACCTGGGAGGTCTCAGCTCCCGGTGCCCCCTTCCTCCGACCCCGCCCTAGCCGACCCATCCTGCTGCTGCCTTCCCAGCCCCCTGCCCGGAAGAGACAAAGGCTTCCCCAGAACTAGCAAGCACTATTGTTGGGGAGCACCGGCCTCGGAGAGGGGAGAAGAGCGGGAGGGTGGCCAGCCGTGTGGGGGTAGGGGTCTGGCTCCGCCACTTGTTCAGATTCTAACAAAGGCCTGGATGGGACCTTGGCAGCCAGGACCTGCTTGGAAAGCAGCCACCCTTGCCGATAGCAACGGGCCAAGCCCTCTCAGCTTTATCCGGAGCTATCCGAACCTGTTCTCTAGGGAAAGTTGAGGCAGAGGTGTCACTCCCTATCTACCCTGTCCCTGAGGGCCACCCCACAGAGGAGCCCCCATGGCCTCCAGGACCCTAGCCTCAGAAGCTCCAGCTCCTTCCTCACCCCAGCTGGCCTTTCTCGGGTTCCACTAAGCAGATGGCCAGAATCTCACACCCTGGGCCTTTTATTCTGCGGTTTAATCCCAAGCATTTCCCTTTTGTTGTTGTCGTTGGGATCAGTAAAGGGAAGTTAGTGCTTTCCCTGGGACTGGGGCGACAAAGGACGCAGGCCCAAACCCAGGCAGCTTTCTCTTCCTCATGATCATAGTCCAGATGAGGCCTTGGAAGGACCCCTTTCAGGTAGCAGGACTTGATTTTTTGAGGCAGAGGGATGAGGCTAGGGGTCTCCCTGAGGGAGAGGTGAGAAATGAGCATTAAGCACAGGAACACACCCCATCACTGCCTGCCAAGAGCATGGCTGGGACCTGCCAGGTTTTGCCTGGCTGGGAGGCCGGGGTGGGGAGCAGAAACCAGCTAGGCCAGGCTCGGGGGTGGGGAGGGAGGGGCCCTGCTGCCCAGACAGATGTCTCTGTTTGTACTTTTGACTAATGTTTTGGTCTCACCTGCTCAGTTGTCTGTGAGGGAGCCGCCTGGCCTGCCGGGGTGGGAAGGGGGGAGGAGTGTGAGCAGCCCTGGTCTGAGTTCTGAATCTGGAGCCAGACTTCCCCTTGCAGGGAACAGATTTGGGGCCGATTACTGCAAGGTTTACCCAGCCCCCCTCAGCCTTTTTTGTCTGCTTGGAGAGCCGCAGGCTGTGAGGATAAGGGCTCCTTCAGAACCAGGACCCCACCCTTAGGCGAAGCCAGGCCAGGTCTAGGTAAGATTAGTAAAGGATGTGGTGTCTCGCTGTGGCTTACTAAGCGGTAGCCAGGGATTGTGAGTAGAGCCTCCCAGGTTTTTCTGGAGATAATCCAGTTTTCCTAGAGAAGAATGGATTGTGGAGGGAGCCTGCCAGACTTTGATCATATCTGCCACACGGTCTATCCTCTAGGAAGCCAGTATGGAGTTCAGGGTGGTTCTGCCACCCACCCAGTCCCCCCATTCAGGTCTGCATGCGGTCAGGCAGGGAGTGGGGGGGAAACCCTCTTCCCCAGGAGATGTGGAAATGCCCCTGGGTCACCACCACTTCGCAACCACTTCCTCCAGCACCTTTTCCAGGCCTAACCCAACTGCCCCTGATTCTCTTTTATGAGCCTTGGAGGCACTGGGCCCAGGACAGGTCCCCGGACAGTACAGTGTGCTAAAGCGGTCTCAGGGAAAGCAGGTTCTGGAGCGCCCTCCACATTTTCCTTGCTGTGTGCCCTTAGGGAAGGTGTTCTCATTCTCAGAGCTTTGGTTTGCTCAGAGATAAGACACGATGAGACCTGGTGGGTGCTTGGTGCAGGGGAGGCCTGTTTCCCCTGCTCCACTGAGGAGCCTCAGCCATTTCTCAGGTTGTCACTTAGAAGCCCGGCTCTGGGCTTGGGAACCCAGGTTCCAGACTTGTTCTGCTGCCATAGCTAGTGACCTCATCATTTAGCCGAGAGCAGAGGGACTTGACCCAAATGACCCCCACCCAGCAGAGACGCCCTGTTCCTCTGTGGCCCCTAGCCTGCTCTTCGCCACTAAGAGCCTGAGGACATCCTGGGCCAGATGTCCCGAAACCTGCGATTTGGGGCTTAAGCAAGCAAAGGAAGCTTCCTCACCTACTGAAACTTTGTAGCTCTGTCACCCAGTCAGGTGGCCCTTCCTGTCTCCCATGTGACCTTCCTTCCTGTCTGCCTTCCTGATCTCCCAAGATGGACACCTTCGGGCAGAGAGTGTCCACCCAGCACTGACTCATCTCCTCCCACGGGGCCCACAGAGGTGTGGGGAAGACCTGCCAAGTGAACACACATCTATTTTAATCCTCTCCACAACCTGGGAACTGAGGCAGGGACTCTAGCACTGTACCTCCCAGGGCAAGCCTAGGCCCCTCTGGTCTGTGGAGCTGTTTGCTGGTGTGAGCCCACTCTGGGGCCTAGCCTCCTGACCCTCCTACAGGCCTGGGCCAGATGGGCTCGGAGCTGCTCCTTGGGCAAGTGCCCACACTCCCCAGTAGCAGGGTGGTTACCAGGATCAGCTCAGGTGACCCCCCCCAAAAAAAAAAAGCCTGAGGCAACCTATTGTGCACTCATGCACTCAAGAGTGCCCGTCCCAGCTGAGCAGCCCTTCTGTACTGGAGGTGTCCGTCCCAGCTGGTGTCCTTGTTTGTGTGTTTGTGGATGGAGTCCTCAAGAGGTATCCTGTCCTATCCAGCCTGAACCCATACTCGGCACTGATGGGACAACAGGGCCAGCCCTGGTTGAGTCCTCCTGCTCTCTGCCCACCCCCCAGGCACGCCTCAAGTTTCCCATCGACTACCCTTACTCCCCACCAGCCTTTCGGTTCCTGACCAAGATGTGGCACCCCAACATCTACGAGGTGAGCCTGCCTTTCCCACTTATCTCTCCCAGCCTCTCTGTAATGGGGGCGGGCAGGGGAGGGGCACTGTGTGGCCTTACATGCTGGTACGGGCACTGATCCCTCCCTCCTGTCCCTGCACAGACAGGGGACGTGTGCATCTCCATTCTCCACCCCCCAGTCGATGACCCCCAGAGCGGTGAGCTGCCCTCGGAGCGGTGGAACCCCACCCAAAATGTCAGGTGAGGCTGGTCAGCAGGTAGACGTGTCCCCCACCCCCAACATTTCTGACCTCTGTGCTCCAGACAGAGGGAGACACACCTGTGTCATCCCTGAGGTCACAGCTCCTTGCAGTGCTTTGGCATCGGGTGAAACTGGTCTTCTGCCAGCGTGCTGGGGCCCTGGGGGTCCAGGGCCATCTGCTGGCCTCTCCCCTCATTTCCTGACACTCGCTGCCCCATCAAATGGGAATCCGATGTCCATATCTTTCCGCCCACAGGGTCTTCCCTCGGCCTTACCCTGAGGTCTCCTCTCCTCCTTCAACCTCCACTGAGCCTAGCCAAGTCCCTAGGCCTGGCACCCGCCTCCTTGTCTGCATAGCCTTAGTCCAGTAGCAGGGTGGCCATAGTAAAGGACGGCAGTACAGAGGGACCCATTTGCCAGGCGGGCTCTAGGGCATGGGAGAGGCGGGTTTCAAGTGGAAGGAAGGTGCTCCTGGGTTTGGCTGCCCACACACGTCTTGTCCAGGGAGTTGGACATGCGACAAGGGGCAGGAGTAGTCAAGGAAGGCCCAGTGAGAAGTCCAGACAAATGTTGCTTTTGGGATAGGGAGGTACAAGGGGATCTCTGGGTGGGTGTTGGCTTTAGGGTGTGTCCAAAAGCTCCCCCAGTGACATTCAGGCCTGAGAGGCTGCAAAACCGGGACTTTGTGTGTTCTCCAATAAATGGCAGGCGCCAGGGAGCTGTGCTCAGCCTGTGGCTTTTGCTACAACGTCAAACCTGACTTCAGGATGCATCCCGTGAACACCACCCACACCCTGTACCTGCTGACTGTGTGCTCCCCTCCCCAGGACCATCCTCCTGAGTGTCATCTCCCTCCTCAACGAACCTAACACCTTTTCCCCGGCTAACGTGGACGCCTCTGTGATGTACAGGAAGTGGAAAGAGAGCAAAGGCAAGGACCGGGAGTACACAGACATCATCCGGTAAGGAAGGGCTCCCAGATCAACCTGGCTTCTCACATCTGTCCACAGGGCAGGAGTCACTAATGGGGAAACCTAGGCCACTGGACAGTGGGAAAGATCCAATCAGATTAAAGCCCAACCCATTGGTTCTTTCTTCCTGTTCTCTTTTTCTTTCTTCTTCTTCTCCTTTTTAAAAAAATTTTTTAAAGAAAATTGGGTGTGTTTTGCAATTTGAAATATCTTTCGTACAGGTCCATGTATTTAATGTAGTAAACAGACATTGTGCGTGTGTGTGTGTGTGTGTGTGTGTGTGTGTGTTGGGATGTGGGTGTATCACATACACAGGCATAATAGTGCAGCACAGAAATAGACACCCAGGTGTCCAGCAGCGAGCTCCAGAGGTCCTCCCAGTGTTCCCTTTGACCCTTGCTGCTCCCCTCTCTCTAGGGCAGCATCTCTCACATTTGGCCTGTGGTAAGTGTGTCCAGCTAAGGGGGTATGGTTTGCCTATCCATTTTTAGGTGCTTCATGACCCCCATCTGGTCATACACGTGTCCTTCACTGCTTGCTTCTGTTCCTCATTAGTTTTTCTTATGGTCATTTTTCATGTTACTGAGATTGTGCTTTGTGTAATGTTTTATCTTTCCCACTTAATAATTTGCTGCTGTGAACATCACTTAAGTTTGTAATTTTGAAACTTGGAATCATTATTTAAAGGCATAAAAACCATATGGTATCAGCATATTTTAAAAAATAGCCTTTAAAATATATATATATATATATACATATATGTATATATATATATATATATATATTTGGTTCTAAGAGCAACATATTAAGGATTTGCCAGAACTATCCTCTTATTCTCATAGTTGTTCCCAGTGCTCTCCCCTCACAAATGAGCAGGGCAAACATCTTCCAGACTTTATATAGTGGATTCTCAGCAGTGCAGGCGCCAGATCGGGGACAGAACCTTGTTCAGGGCCTGGGTGTGCAAGCCATTGGGTCCCAGGCTTTCTGTCCGAGCTATCGGACCCATTCTTTTGCATGTTCTGTTTTGTCCAATTCTGTGGGCTCTTGTGTCCATTGTCCATTGTCAATTTTTATCATGGAGTTTACTGACTTCTTTCATGACAAACAGCCCTTTATTAGATGTTTTCCAAATACTTTCAGTTTGTCATTTACCTTTTATTTTTTATTTATTTAAATATATTTTTATTAATTTCAGAGAGGAAGGGGGAAGGAGAGAGAGAATCACTGATTGGATGCCTTCTGCATGTCACCTACCGGGGATTGGACCTGCAAATCGAACCTGGAACCCTTCAGTCCACAGGCTAACGCTCTATCCACTGAGCCAAACCAGCTAGGGCTCATTTACCTTTTAATTAGAAAAGTAAGCCGAAACCAGTTTGGCTCAGTGGATGATAGAGTATCGGTCTGTGGACTGAAAGGTCCCAGGTTCGATTCCGGTCAAGGGCATGTACATTGGTTGCAGGCACATCCCCAGTAGGGGGTGTGCAAGAGGCAGCTGGTCGATGTTTTTCTCATTGATGTTTCTAACTCTCTGTCCCTCTACCTTCCTCTCTGTGAAAAATCAATAAAATATATTTTTTTAAAAGTATTGCTATATAAACCTTTCTCTTTAAAAAAAAGAAAGAAAGAAAGAAAAGTAAGAAGTTTTAGACACACCCTGCCTTATGGCCCAGTCATTCCAGACTTAAGTACTTACCCAAGAAAAACAGGCACATTCTGCACCAGCATCTATGCAAATATTCAAAACAGAATCAACTTGCCAAAAACAAACAACAGCCCAAATGTACATCCTCAGTTAAGGTGAGCGAGGTTGGCCTGTCCACCAGCCATTGTGGGCACATCTCCAGGAGTTAAGCTTCATGAAGGAAGCCAGGCAAACAAGGGGCACGCTCCTGGACAGGAATTCTAGGAAGTGTATCTGTGGCCATCGGGGATATGAGCTTTAAGAGGCATAGGGGCCATAACCAGTTTGGTTCAGTGAATAGAGCGTCATCCTGCAAACTGAAGGGTCCCAGGTTCGATTCTGATTAAGGGCACGTGCCCAGGTTGAGGGCTCAGTCCCCAGTGCTGGATGTGCAGGAGGCAGCCAATCAGTGATTCTCATCATTGATGTTTCTATCTCTCCCTTCCTCTCTGAAATCAATAAAATATACTAATAAAAATAAAGGAGGCATAGGGGCATCTGGAGGTGATGGGTACATTTGTGATCTCATTTGTGGGGTGCTTTTAGGAGGCACACGTAGGTCAGAGCTCACTGCTGACACATGGGTACAGTTTGTGTTAATAAAGCTACGAAACAAATCAAGTAACAAGAAGGAAAGAACTTTTATTTACAAATAGAAGCAAAACCCCATGATCCTAATACCTAACGGTTAATGTCTGGGTGTATCCTTCCAGATATTTATCCAAAAAATGGGACCATGCGATATAGGCCACTTTGTAACTAACTTTTTAGTCAGGTTTGTTGAGATGTCATGTGCAGTAGAGCTCATCCTTTTTGGACTCAGTTTGGTGAGGTTTGATAGCTGACATGATTATCTCCTTGCTGCGGTGCAAATCCAGCTTTACCACCTGAAACTTTCCTCCCTCTCTGCCATCCCTTCCCTCCCGCTCTATCCCGGAAGCCGGCTCTTACCCAGGAAGCAGGAAAGAGCCTTTGGTGGCTTCCCGGTGCCTGACCTGCGCAGCTGTCATGTGCTTATTTGTCAGAACTTGCTTTATCCCTTCCTAGGAAACCAACCTTTTTTGTCTCTAAACAGCCCTTAGTCCTCCATTTCACCTCATCCTGCAGTTTGACTAAGCCCTGTCTTACCCATGTGCGTGTGCACCTGTGAGCCTTCTACCTCTCCTGTGGCACCTCTCTCTATTAACTTCTGTTTTGTTTTCCTTTACTAAATTCTGCTGGCTTCTTTTAGTCTGGCCTGTTTTTGCTGGTTGTTCTATAGTGTTTATGTAACAATTTCTAAACCACTTTGGCACACACAGCCCCCAGGGGATCCGTGAGCAATAGGGTGCACCCTTCTCTGCGTCACCCTGTAGTCCCGGGAAAGCGTCCTTGATGCTGGGCAGTCATAGTTTCCAGTCTCTGGAGCTGATGAAGAACTGTGATGGACGTAGCAACACTAGTCCCCCACCAGCCATCCTAGGAGGTGCTTAGCAAACACCTGCTCTGCCAGCCTCATTGGTGTGAGGCTGTACACAACCCTCAGGGTCTCAGAGTGAGTGCTGGGTGGCACCTTCAGAGGATCCTGCCCACGTGGCCCACTCCTTTGCCAGTTCTTCCCCGCCACCTCCCACATGATGCTGAAATAAAATCCAGACTATTTTTATCTCTCCAGATTCCCTGTGGGCCAGCTCACATGTGCCCACGTGGGTAGCTATGATGGCTGCTTTCTGCCTGTTTGTTCACCCCATCTGCATTCCCACATGTTCTGTCAGCATGACCAGGCAGAGCCCCTGGTGGGCTTAGAGGTTTTAGCATCTGTGGATTGGTCCTGTGAAGTTCCGTTTCAGATGTTCCTGATGTAAGGGTGTTAACTGTCAGGTGTATGTCCTGTGAGATGTTACTACCCTGTCACCTCATTTGTCCTCCCTTTCACTATAAACAGGAGCATTTCCCTAACCTGCCTCCTGCCTCGTGAGCAGTGCAGTGCTGAGTCCGCTCTTTCCTGGGTGAGCCCGTCCCATCCTTGCTCTCTCTCCCCGAGTGCTGTCCCCACCGTCCACTTTTCCTCCCTCTGCCTGCCTTCTAGGCTCCTCAGCTGTGGCCCTGGAGGACTAACCCCTCTTGATATTTTGTCATCTGGGTTAAGTGTATAGTTTGATGGCAACCTTTTAAACCCAGTGTAGCAATCTCGGTGTCCTTGGTCCCTGCAGCAGTGTCCCCTGTGGCTTGGCCTCAGTCAGGCCCCTCCCTGGGGCTCAGTGCACAAGCCACCCTCCACAAAGCTGCCTGGTCACCTCCTTTCCTCCAAAGGCATCTGGCTATGGCTTCTGACGAGGTCATATCTCTCCTGACTCCCTGCCTGTCTCTCCCCCAGGAAGCAGGTCTTGGGGACCAAGGTGGACGCGGAGCGGGATGGTGTAAAGGTGCCCACCACACTGGCAGAGTACTGCGTGAAGACCAAGGCCCCAGCGCCCGACGAGGGCTCGGACCTCTTCTACGATGACTATTATGAGGATGCCGAGGCCGAAGCTGACAGCTGCTTTGGGGACGATGAGGATGACTCTGGCAACGAGGAATCCTGACACCATGTCCCACGCCGAATAAACTTACAGATTTTACCTCACCAGGCCCAGACTCTGTGGGCTCTCGGGCACCTCCTGACGCCGAGACTACCTCAGGGAGGTGGCTCCGCTCTTGCCTTGTCTCCTTGGTCTCGCTTTCCTTTCCCCATGTTTGTTCTGGGTTTCCCTCTGCTTCAGAGAGGAGGGGCCCCATTAGTGCTGGGCACCTGGTGGGCCTCAGGGCAAAGGTGGCCTGAGGGGCCCGGACTCCAGCCCTGTCTACGGCCCCACTGGCTGGAGCCAGAGACTCGGGGCTCCCAGCTCATGAGTGGACAGATTAACTTGTCATCACTTCTTCTCTCGGCTTTGGTTTGTTTGGAATCTAAATAAAACAACTTTATGAGAAGCCCAGAGACCAACCTTTCCTTGGCCTCCCCTAGGACTACAGGGTACAGTGGCCGGGCCTGAGGCCTCAGCACCTAAGTGTGTGGAGCCCGGGGGCAGGCCTAGCACCTGGGGTGCACGCCTGAGCCTGAGGCTGAGGATGTGGGCCCAAGGCCCTGAGCCATAGGCTGAAAACAAGCTGCAACCTCCAGCCCTCGGGTGGCTCCACCCTGCTGTCTGCAGATGCGACACCCAGTGTCACCCAAGCCTCTGACTTTATTTCAGTGTAACTGAAAAGCCTGGAGCAAGCTGGATTTAGGGTTCGATGGTGACATCAGAACAAAGGCCCGAGTGAGCCCTGGCCTGACTGGTTACTGTGGCTGGAGCCTGTGTGACCCCCTTGCAGGTGGTGGACAGGGGCACCTAAGGCCCCGGCAGACCCCGTAGAGCCTGTGCACCTGGTCTGCTTGCTCCACAAATACAGCTTTTATAGTTGGCCCTCACTATTTTGTTTGTTAACATGATTTTCCTACATTAAAATGTGCAAAGTTTTACGCAGTCGTTTTAATTTCTTGCTTAAACTCAACTGGAGAGCAGCACAGGGCCAGTGAGGCTTTGCTCTTGACAAACACACCCACTCACCAGAGTTCTCAACTGGATTTGAGCAGTTCCCCACCCCCACGGCAACCACGCCCATCCCTCTCCTGGGCCTTGTCCGGGAGCCTCAGCCCCGCTTGCTTGCATTACAGGTGAGGCGGCCCGAAGAGCACCCATGAGTATTCGCAGACCCCTCCACACGTGTGACCCTCTGCAGGCACTGAGACCAGGACAGCAGCCTGTGTTTTGTTTTGTTTTTTAATATATTTTATTTATATTTTACAGAGAGGAAGGGAGAGAGATAAAGAGCTAGAAATGTCAATGAGAGAGAAACACCGACCAGCTGCCTCTTGCACACCCCCCACCAAGGATGTGCCCGAAATCAATGTACATGCCCTTGACTGGAATCGAACCCAGGACCTTTCAGTCCGCAAACCGACGCTCTACCACTGAGCCAAACCGGTTTCGGCGCAGCCTGTGTTTTTAACTTGCAGGCACCTCCTGCTGCTCTGGCCTGGGCATGTACAGCCTCTCTTCACTTCCTCTTTTTTAAGTTAGAGGCGTTTCCTGAGGGAGAAGCTGAGTCAGCCTCTGCACCTTGCGGGTGGTGAGGGGGAAGATGTCACCCACAGTGTGAGCTGCTCTCTGGGGCTCTTTCCTGTGAGCCCAGCAAGTTGGTGGCAGCCTTCAGAATGGCAGTGAAAGGGCAGGGCCTCCTGGGGCCCAGGAGCCACTAGCCTGCACCAGAAAGCCTTGTATTAGCAAACTAGGACCTTTGGCCAAACTAGCCACACCCACTTTACCTGGGTCTGGCTGTTTATGAGCCGCAGCTTCAGTACTGAGTAATGGCCCAAAAAGCCAAAAATACTTAGCTTGGCCAATTTTAGGGAGTTTTGTCAACCTCTGTCTTAGAGTCATGCCAACACCCACGGCCACTCTCGGGCTTGTTGGTTCAGCCTTTCTACTCCTCTGGACCTCTTCCCTGTCTCCACACCCAGAGCTGCAGACCAAACCTTCTGAACGTAGTGACATAGGGCCACTGCCACTTTATACACAGCTTCTGTGGGTCAGGAATCCGGAAGCTTGTCCCCTCTTCACCATGTCCAGGTGACCTAAACCATGGGACCTGGGGTCTTCTGGAGGCATCTTAACTCAGGTTGGGTGCCTGGGGCAACTTGGAGCCCAGGCTCAGAGGGACTGAGTGCCCACACACTGCCCCACATCCATCACCAGGGCTTCCTCTCAGCATGGTGGCACAGGCTCCAAGATGACCGTCCCAGGAGCAAGGTCATTTCCGAGCAGCCTTGGAGGTCAAACCATGCCGCCTCAGCTGCACACAATTGGTCTAAGTAGGCACAAGCCCACCCAGATGCAAGGAGAGGGGACACAGACTCCATCTCTTGGTGGCAGCATGTCTGAGAATTGGTGGCCATGTTCTAAAACCGCCACAAGCCCAGCCGGCGTGGCTCAGGGTTTGGGTGTCAACCTATGAACCAAGAGGTCATGGTTCGATTCCCAGTCAGAGCAATAATAGGACACGTGCTTGGGTTGTGGGCTTAATTCCCAGTGGGGGTGGGGAGGTATGCAGGAGGCAGCCAATCAATGATTCTCTCTCATCATTGATGTTTCTATCTTCCCCCTCTTCCTTCCTCTCTGAAATCAATAAAAATATTTTTAAATAAATAAACAAAAACGCCACAATCTACCCTGGCCAGTGTGGATCAGTTGGAGCATCGTCCCAGACACCAAAAGGTCGCAGTTTGATTCCCAGTCAGGGTACTTACCCAGGTTTCAGTTCAATCCCCAGTTGGAGGCAACCAATCCTTGTTTCTCATATCAGTGTCTGTCTCTCTTTCTCTGTCCCTTCCTCTCTCTCTCTAAAATCATAAAAGCATGTCCTCAGATGAGGGTTTTTTAAAAATAAATAACAATCTGTCCCCTTTTCCTCCATAGTCTGTACTCCACATGATTGCCAGCAGAGCTTTTGCACACACAGATGTGACTAAAATATCTGAGGCCTCCAGTTCTGAATCATCCTCACTGACCAAGCCAAGGACAGGTGGCTTTGACACGCAGAACTTCAGTGTCCTACACTGCAGAACGGGGTTAATAATTAGAGTTGAGCCCTAGCCAGTTTGGCTCAGTGGATAGAGCATTGGCCTTGGACTGAAGGGTCCCAGGTTCCATTCTAGTCAAGGGCAGGCACCTTGGTTGCAGGCTCTCCTTCCCAGCCTGGGCCGGGGTCAGGGCGAGTGCAGGAGACAACCAATTGATGTTTCTCTCTGTCTCGCCTGACCTGTGGTTCAGCAGGATAACAGCCCCAACGATGTCCATTCCCAAATCCCCGAGTCTGTGCTCTAGGAAAAGGCAGGAAACAATTCTTCCCTGGAGGGTCCTGCCTACACCTGGGGTTAGCCCAGTGAGGCCCACTTACTACTTCCAGCTTCCAGAACTAAGAGAATTAATCTGTGTGGTTTTAGGCACTGAATGTGAGGTGACTCCTTAATCTGTTAGAGCTGCAAGAGGAAACTAACATCCCCAAACTCGGCTTTCTCTGTGTGGGCCTCATTTTCAGGTGAACTCTCACTTTGAGGCCACCTCCAGGCTGACATCCTTCCAGCTCCAAGTCCAGGAGAGAGTGAGGCCTGTTTCTGAAACGTTCCAGTAGAAGAAACCCACACCATGGCCCTCAATGAGCCTGCTTAGAACATTCTGTCCTGAACCAACGGAGGGGGAGTGGAGCAATCTGATTGACCAATTTGGGTCACGTGGATGGGGAGGGCTCAGGAGTAGCCTCGGATTGAGGGAGGGAGGACTGAAGCCCCTGGGAGCCTTCATACCTGCCCCTACCGCGCCTGGCCCAGAACAGACATCACTGCTCAATGCAGCACTCCATGCAGCCGAGCCTGACTAGGACCCCCAGATTTGTGGTCACCCCCCAAGTGCTCATAGCACACGAGTGTTCCTGTGGTTTAGTGTGTAATGGGAACAGACTGTCAGTTTGGGAAGATGAGAAAGTACTGAAGATGGATGGTGGGGTTGAATAGCTACACAACAGCATGAATGTGCTTAATGTACTTAATGCCACTGAGCTGTATATTTAAAAATGGTTAAGATGGTACATTTTATGTTACATGTTATATGTATTTCGTCATGATAAGAAACAGGGGGCCAACGCCGAAACCGGTTTGGCTCAATGGATAGAGCATCGGCCTGTGGACTGAAGGGTCCCGGGTTCGATTCCGGTCAAGGGCATGTACATTGGTTGCGGGCACATCCCCGGTAGGGGGTATGCAAGAGGCAGCTGGTCGATGTTTCTCTCTCATTGACGTTTCTAGCTCTCTGTCCCTCTTCCTTCCTCTCTGTAAAAATCAATAAAATATGTTTTAAAAAAGAAAAGAAAAGAAAAGAAAAGGAAAGAAAAGAAAAGAAAAGAAACAAGGGGCCAAGAAAACAGACACATTAAAACCACACACACACACACACACACACACACAGGTGTGAGATGGGGGTTGAACATGATGAGATATTAGATGATGAGGGGGAACTTTCGTTAATTTTTCAGGTGTGATATGTGGTGTGGTTTTCTCTCCGGAGAGCCTTTTACAAAGACTTTTCTGAAATGCTTGTGGGTGACAAGCAGCGAGCTGGGGGTGGTGCGTGTGCTGTGGGGAGGGAAGCTGTGAATGTGGCCTCCCCTATAGGAAGGGGTAGGTCGGGTGGGAGGTGCTGGGGGCCCAGGCAGCACCCAAGGCTGAGTTCCCAGCGCCATGGAGGCCTCCTTATCTCTGCTGCTGCTGCCGCTGCTGCTGCTGGCCCCGGGAGCCCTTCGGGCAGGTGAGTGAGAGCTAAGCAAGGGGGAGCTAAGCCTGAAGCTTGGGGCCCTGGTGTTCATGGGTGGGCGTCACAACAGAGGGGAAACAAGTCCCTTGTCCCCAAGAGGTGGCTGATGGAAGAAATGTCGGCCACTCCAAAAGGGAGGCGAGGCTGAGCAAGGCCCCTGAGGTAGTGAAGTCAGGTCACATTCAGGGCAGACACTTTAAGATTTTTTTCATTTTGACTTAACTTTGATCTTACAGAAAAGTCACTAGAATCCTTCGGGTAACTCCCATCTCCTTCCTCCTCCTAGATTTCTCAATTGTAAACTTGCTGCCTTATCACCAGCCCCTGGGTGTGTGTGCAAAAAATAAATGTATGTCTTATTTTTATGAACCAATGAGAGTAAGTTTCAGGTGCATTGCCTCTCCTAAATGCCATGGCGTGTTTTCTGTGAGCAAGGACATTCTCGGCACAATCATAGCAGGATTCTCAACACCGTGCGTTCATATTAGCTCATCTCCAGGCCTTACTCACAAGTTCCCATAGCTTCCCTGGTGGGCACAAACCACCTCCTCCTCCTCCACGACAGCAGTTTCTTCGTTCCCCCTGGGTCTTGTGACCCTGGTACTTGTGATGCCCGTGGGTCTGCCCGTTGTGCCCCTGAGGATGGGTTCAGGTTGTGCATTTTCTGCAGGAATCACAGAGGGTTCACGCCTGCTTCCTGGTGCCGTTGTCTAGATGGCTTGGTGAAGCTGACATTCCCCTGATTCCCGGAGTAAAACCATTAATTCCCTCTTGTAGTTGTTTTACTGGGAGACTTTGGGACTCTGGGAATATCCTGTGCTCCTCACACCTCACCCTGGAGCTGGATTCACAGCACACCACAGAAGGTGGGGCAGATGCAGGCTTTTTGCTTCCTGGCAGCACCCACAGGCGGGGTCCTGATAAACATATGTACATAACCCTGGGTTGCAGAGCAAGAAACTACAGCCTAGTGAGTGAGGCAGCCTGCCCAGGATCGCCTGGCTGGGAAGGACAAAGCTGGAATTTGAGCCCCTGCTAGCTGCCTGGACAAACCATATGTTTGGCCAGGACCCAATGCCCTGGCGCTTAAGATAGAAGGTGGTGGCGAAACCGGTTTGGCTCAGTGGATAGAGCGTCGGCCTGCGAACCGAAAGGTCCCAGGGTTCGATTCCAGTCAAGGCATGTACCTTGGTTGTGGGCACAATCCCAGGAGGGGGTGTGCAGGAGGCAGCTGATCGATGTTTCTAACTCTCTATCCCTTTCCCTTCCTCTCTGTAAGAAAATCAATAATATATATATATTTTTTTAAAAGATAGAAGGTGGGGGGGATGGGCATCCCAGAATTCTCACTGGGCTGGATGAGAATGGCCCTGTGATGAATTGGGGGCTCAGTGGGTACATATTCAATCACCCATTTATCATCATTTCTCTCTCTCCCTTCCTTCCATCCATCCATCATTCTTTCTCACTTTCTTCCTTCCTGCCATCTATTGTCCATCATCCTCTCTCCCTCTCCCTTCCTTCTCCTACCCATCCATCCTTTTTTTTTTTCCATTACCACCAAACCATCACTGCAAGAAATGCTAAAGGCACTGTTGTAAGAAGAAGAAACAGAAAGAGAGGGAGGAAGGGAACACCCATGTGAGAGAAACACATGGATTGGTTGCGTCCCACACATGCACCCCACCTGGGCGCTCTACCCACTCAGCAACACCAGCCAGGGTTATCCATCATTCTTTCTCTCCTTCTTCCTTTCTGCCATCCATCGTCCATCCACCTATCATCCTTTCTTTCTCTTTCTCCCTTCCTTCCTTCCATTCATTTATCAACTATCCATTCATCTATCACCCATCTATCCATCATCCATTTATCATTCATCCATTCATTAGTTACCAGCCATCCATCATCCATTATCTATTTTGTCTTTCCTCTATCAATATTTGCTGAGCACGTACTGTTCAGGCCTATTGAGAACACGACAGGCACGGAGCCTGCCCCCGGGGGGACTAGTGGGGTAGAGGGTCAATGAGCAAGTCTGTGTGCGATACACTGGCGGGAAGGGCTGAGGGCTAGGAAGAGAACAGAGCAGAGTGAGGGAGGAGGGTTATATTAAGGAAGTTGGGGCGCAGGGGTCTCTGAGGAGAAGGCTTTCGAGCGGATATACAGAGAGGAAGCCAGAGTTGGGAATGTCTGGAGGAAAGGCTGCCAGAACAGCATGTGCAAAGACCCCGAGGTGGGAATGAAGGCGGCGCACTGGAGGAACAGCGGGAGGGGGGGGGTGGCGGGAGTGGAGTGAGGAGGTGTGGGAAGGAGGCAGGACTAGCTGATATGGCTCTTGTGAGTCATGGGGAGTTTGGATGGTTAAAGCAGGAGGGGAATCAGGAAGATTTTTATCTGATTTACATTTTAAAACTTTTAAAAATATTTTTTAATTGATTTTAGAGAGGAAGAGAGAGGGAAAGAGAGATAGAAGCACCTATGATGAGAGAGAATCATTGATCAGCTACCTCCTACACACCCCACACTGGGGATCGAGCCCACACCCGGGCATGTGCCCTGGCTGGGAATCAAACCCAGGACCCTTCCGTCCGCAGGCCAACGCTCTATCCACTGAGCCAAACCAGCCAGGGCTAGTTTCTCCACTTTAAAACAGCTCCTCCGGCTGCTGCCAGAGGCTGCCGTGCTGTGGTTCCCAGGGATGGGATGTGAATGTCAGATGGTCACCTGCTGGTGACCAGGATGTGGGAATGAAGGATGAGCCGGGACCAAGGGCAGCCCCACCTGTCGATCTGGATGTCTCGGGCAACAGAGGGGGCTGTGTTCGGGTCCAGGCTCCTCGGGCCCGGGGTGGAAGGGTCGTGGTGGGGACGGGGCACCCTGTCCTCACCTGGCTCTCTGTTCCTCTCCCCAGGAAGTGTCACACTTCAGACCCGCATCATCGGTGGTCACGAGGCTGCCCCCCACTCCCGGCCATACATGGTGTCCCTGCAGAAAGCCGGCGCCCACCTGTGTGGGGGCGTCCTCGTCCACCGGCGCTGGGTGTTGACCGCTGCCCACTGCGTGGCTCCGCCGTGAGTGCCCCTGCCCTGCCCAGCCTTCTGTCCCCCCAGGCACCCCTGAATCTGTCTCGTGGTTCCCTATTCTCACGGGGGGTGGGGGGGTCCTGACAGATTTAAGCCAATACTAGGGTCATAGGGGTGTCCCCTTTCCCTCTCCTCTGATTGCTGTGATGTGTGCATGTGACATCGATCTACGTACGTAAGTGACATGAGAGTGAAGGGTTCCTAGGGAAGCTTTACTTGCTACCACAAAGCACCTTCCAACTGGACAGTCGGGCCTCTTGTGACACCCAGAATGTGTCTCCCTCTGGTCTGCGGAGAGTGGCATAACCAACCCAGGAAGCCACCAAAATCAATCAACCTTGGAGCTGCCCTACCTCTGGGCTAGCCAGTAATAAAGACCCCAGGTCAAACTGGGGGAAGGAACCAAAGGGGATCTGCTGGCTCGTGGTACTGAAAAATCTAGTAGGGCATCGGGCTTCAGGAACAGCTTGATCCAGGTGCTTCCATGAGCTAGTAGTCAGTGGTCCGCCCCTCCGCGCCTCTGTTTTGTGGCTATGTAATCAGGAAGGCTCTCACATGGTGGCAAGGATGGGCCCCCTTAGATCCTGCGGAAAGTTTGTCTCTCTCTAGTGTGGGCAAAGTTGTGAGGATGGATACTGATGCGTCTACCTAGGTCTTGTGCCAGCCTTAGAACAAAGCACTGTGCTTGAGGTATAAGCATATGCCCTGGATGAGGCTGGGGCCCCGGCTGAGGGGAGCCCCAGGCTGACGGTCATCATTTTTGGACACACAGCACCTGCCTCTGGTGGGGAAAGAACTGGAGTCTGGGGCGGGGGTGGCAGCAGGGGTAGCTTCCTGGAGGAGGGGGGGGGTAGGCAGTCGAGAAGGAGCAGGGGAAGGACCAGGCAGAGAGAGGCCAGGGAGTCTGGGGAAAGGCAGGATCGAGTCCCCCTTGGCCTTGACCTCAGCCTAGATGGACCCTACAAGCAAGGCTCAGGGCACGTGGAGGGGGTCCTCGGGCTGCAGGAGGGCAGCCTGTACCCTGATCCTGCCGCCCACAGGACCCAGCAGCTGAGGCTGGTGCTGGGGCTCCACAAGCTCAGAGAGCCCGGCCTCACCTTCCGAGTCAGGGCAGCGGTCCTGCACCCCAAGTACAAGCCAGCCCCCAGTCTGGACCACGACATCGCGCTGCTTCAGGTGCGGGGGCAGGCGGGAGGAGTGACAACTGCACCCGGGTCCCCTCTCCCCCTGCCGCTTACCCCCGCCTCTCGCCCCCCTGTCTCTTCCTGTCACCTGTAGCTGGACTCCAAGGTGAGGCCCAGCAGGACTGTTCGGCCCCTGGCCCTGCCCCACGGGCGCCAGGCAGTGGCAGCCGGAGCAAGGTGCAGCGTGGCGGGCTGGGGGCTGACGCAGCAGAGGGGGCGGCTGGCGGGCGCGCTGCAGGAGCTGGACATGCGCGTGCTGGACGCCAGGATGTGCAACAACAGCCGCTTCTGGAAAGGCAGCATCACCCACCACATGATCTGCCTGGAGGCCGCGTCCAAGAACCAGGCCCCCTGCAAGGTGAGGGGCAGCGGCAGGGGGGGCGGGGCAGCCTGGCCTGTCCATTCCCTGGGGAATTCTGGAGATTCTCAGACACAGAATCTGAGGCACAGAGAAGTTCAATGACTTGCCCACGGTCACGTAGTCAGTGAGCATCAGGGATGTGCTGTGAGCTCTAGCACCAAAGATAACTATAGCACGTGCAAAAGTCCTGGGGTGGGAAGAAGAAGCAAAGAGTGTTAAAAGAACAGGAAGGAAGGAAGGAAGGAAGGAAGGAAGGAAGGAAGGAAGGAAGGAAGGAAGGAAGGAAGGAAGGAAGGGGATGTGTGTAGTGACATGTGGGACCAGGGTACACAGTCAGCCTCCCACCCCCAGGAATAATCATGCTTTGTCCAAGCGACATCAAATGTGACCTGCATCCTGTGGGTCTGGCAGGGGGACTCGGGCGGGCCCCTGGTGTGCAGCCAAGGCCGGGTGGCTGGAATCCTGTCCTTCAGCTCCAAAGCCTGCACGGACATCTTCAAGCCCCCCGTGGCCACCGCCGTGGCCCCCCACGTGCCCTGGATCAGGAAGATCATCAGCCGCTGGTCGGCCCCACCACGTGCCTGATGCTCCACGGTGCCCCTGAGCCCTTTGTTTGCAGGACCCTCCTTTGCAGGATTATAGGGAGGGGCGGAGAGAGGACTGGACACAGCTCAGAGGACCAATAAATTGTAATAAAGAAATTGTAAGAGTCCTGCCTGAATTTCTTTTTTTTTATTATTATTATTGATTTGAGAGAGAGAGAGAGAAACATCAATGATGAGAGAGAATCATTGATCAGCTGCCTCTTGCATGCCCCCTACTGGGGACCACAACCCCAGGCGTGTACCCTGACCAGAATCAAACCATGACCTCCTGGTTCGTAGGTCAACGCTCAGCCACGAGCCATGTGGCAGGGCGAGGCTGCACGTTTGAGGCTGCCGTGAGGAGCCCAGCAGCAGGCGAGGGCAGGCTTCTCCCAGGAGGGGCCCAGGGTGGGTGGGGCCCAATGGATGGCAGAGGATGGCACTGGGCGTGGCTGGGAGCCTCAGCCAGAGTCCGGCTGGCAGGGGTGTGCTGGTGCTGGGGAGCCGGGTGGAGGTGGAGCTTACTGAACAAGCATTCCAGAATATTCTTCCTTTCATTTTTTTTTTAGTAATATCTTTCCAGTATTGAGATATACTTCACCTAGGCTTTTGTTAGTATAGATTATTGACTAGAGGCCTGGTGCATAAAATACTGCGTGGAGTGCTGCATTGAGCAGTGATGTCTGTTCTGGGCCCAGCACGGTGGGGGCAGGAATGAAGGCTCCCAGGGGCTTCAGTCCTCCCTCCCTCCCAGGCTACTCCTCAGCCCGCCCCGTCCATGTGACCGGGCCGCTGTCAGGCCTTTGGGATCAAGGGCTCAGGACAGGGGGAAAGCGAGCACTGGCCACTTCACCTCCATGTGTGCGAGCCGGGCCAGCTGCTGGTGGAACACGCTGTCCTCTCGGGCTGCCCACGGGGGCGCAACCACTGCTGCCGCTGCTGCTGGGGCTTGAGGCGCTGACGGAAGCTGCAGGGCGCGTCCGAGACCTACCTGCCCCAGCAGAGGAGGCGGTGTTTGGCCTGGGGACTGGCCAACAGGCAGAAGATGGTCCTGATCACAGGTGAGGCCTCGGGACCCTCCCTGCATGGTTTCATGTGCTGGGCCTCTAGAATAGGATAGTAAGCAGGTACCTACATGTAAGGAAGTCTTTCCCTGAGGTCTGTGAGCAGCTCGAGCAAATTAAACCCAAGGAGGGGGCTGTGGGAACCTCTGACTGTAGTCTGTCCATCAGAATCTCAGGTGACAACCTAGACTCTTTCTATTTTTTTTAAATATGTTTTTATTGATTTTTGGAGCAAGAAAAAGGGGAACTAGAGAGATAGAAACATCAATCAGAGAGAATGAGAGACAAATATCGTCCATCAACTGCCTCCTGCACAGCCCCACTGGCTCCCGCAGGGCCCCTACTGGGGATTGAGTCGGGGTTGAGCCTGCAACCCAGGCATGTGCCCTGATCACTGAGCCACACCAGCCAGGCACAACCTGGACTCTTGGCTGGCACCTGAAGTGGGGGCAGTCTAGAGGGGTCTGTCCTCCCCCCGGCCCACCTTTCATGGTGTGCGTTTTCAAACTGAAAAGTAGAAGGTTTTATTGACAACAGTATATCCTGCCTCTGGATTGGGTAACATTTTGCCGTATTAACCTGACCAATTATCTTTGATATATAAAAGCCAAGCGATTGGAACAACTGGTTGCTATGACGCGCACTGCATCTGACCAACTGGCCCGATTGGGGGTGGGGCCGGCCAGCCAACCTCCCAGGGCTTCTCCCCTGGCCAGCCCTGATCGGGGCCGGGCAGACGGGACCCCACCTGTGCACCAATTCGTGCACTGGGCCTCTAGTACATATATAATTTAGAGGCTGAAGCATTTGAAAGTGAGTTGGGGCCCTTCATCCCTACATTAATTTACTTGCCTCTTGTCCCAGGAGGAGTGAACACCCCCCCCCAATTTCCCCATTAGGCCTTCACTAGGGGTCACCAGGAATCCCACCCAAATTTCAGTTCCTTTGCACTTAAAAAAAAATCTTTTTAAGCTCTGACCCTATAGCATTGGTTAGAGCATTGTCCCATATGCCAAGGTTGTAGGTTTGATCTCCTGTCAGGGTACATACAAAGAGCAACCAATGATGCATAAGTAAGCAGAAAAGCCCTGGCCAGTGTGGCTTGGTCTGTTGATCATTGTCCCACGCACCAGAAGGCCGCCGGTTTCATTCCTGGTCACAGCACATGCCCAGGTTGTGGGCGTGATCCCCAGTGTGGGGCGTGCAGGAGGCAGCCAACTGATGTTTCCCATTGGTTTTTCTCCGTCTCTCTAAATTTGGTAAAACAAACAAATAAGCAGAGCAACAAATCAATGTTTCTCAAATCAATAAAAAAATTAAAAATCTTTTTAGCCCTTGCCGGTGTGTCTCAATGGTGTGAGTATTGGCCCGGGCACCAGAGGTCATGGGTTCAATTCCCGGTCAAGGGCACATATGTGGGTTACAGGTTTGATCCCTGGCCCTGGTCAGGTCGAGTTTGGAAGGCAAACAACAGATGTGTCTCTCTCACATGGATGGATGCTCTTCTCTCTTACTTCCTCTCTCTCTCTCTCTCTCTCTCTCTCTCTCTCTCTCTCTCTCTCTCTGTCTCTTCTGGGGAGAGGATTAACAGAAAAAAGGAAAAAAAATATTTTAAAATTTGATGATATTTATATAACAAACTGTTGGAGATGGGGAGCTATTTCCAGCTCTACCCTTCTCTAGTGCTTGCAGCTGAACTAGTAATAAAATAATAAATCTACACAAGGACTAGATCAACAGGAGAAACACCAATTCAACACATGTGCATGGGAGAATCAGAATATGGTGCTCAGATCATAAGGTGAGGCTGAACAAAATGATCGAACCAGGCTCTTTCTATACTTTTTAGACAAAGAAGCAGTGCATTTGTGGGAAGTCACAGAAGGAACTCTGAGCTGGGCGTGAGCGTGGTGGGGAGTCAGCAGTGTGTTTATAGAAGCTCTTTGGTTCTGGACTCCTTGCTCTGGTAATGAGGGGAGCCTTACATCCTGAGTTAGGGGGGACAGAGAGGTCATGGTTTGCTTCTTGCACAGGCAGTTCCTTAAGTAACTTTGATGTAAAATAATTATGTGCCATGAATGTGGGACATCTTGGGGCAGCCTGCCCAAGGCCCTGGAAATAGTAGTTACTCCTTTAAAGTATACAATTCAGTGATCTTTAGTTCATTTACAATGTTGTGCAACCACCCCCTCTATCTAATTCCAGAACCTTCCATCACCCCAAAAGACGCCCCATCCCCATCTGCAGTCACTCCCTAGAACCTGACAACTGCTGATCCACTTCCTGTCTCTGGATGTGCCTGTCCTGGACATTTCACACTGATTGAATCACACACGCTGTGGCCTTGTGGCTTCCCTCACTGAGCATCATGTGTTTAAGGCTCATCCACGCTGTACCGCGTGCTGGTGCCTCGTTCCTTTTCTTGGCTGAATAATATTCCACCGTGTGGATGGATATAGTGTGTGTGTCCATTCATCCCCTGAGGGTCACTTGGGCTATTTCTCTCCCTTTTGGCTGTTGTGTGCATGGTCGCCTTTCCTCTCTGACTGCTGGTTTCCCCCACGTAAGCTTCCAGAGACTGGCTGTCATCCCCTGCCCTCCCCCCTCAACCAGCACTTGGCCCCTGACTATCTTTGCAAGAAGCTTCGGGTTTTATTGTTCTTCATCCTCCTCAAGTGAGACTGGATCTGGAGGCACCGCAGATGTGAGAGGCTCCACTGGACCAAGATCGGGGGAGGCCAGGCCTGTGTTTGCAGGGCGGAAGCCACCCTCCGGGCGGAAGCTTATCTTGCCTTCTCAGCTGTTCCTTCCCGGCCCAGCTGGGTCCTGCTCCACCCCCAGGTGTACAGGAGGTCTGGGGTTGCTTAAAGGGACAGAGGAAGCCACCAGCTGGAAGGAGGTGCCGCAGCTCCCTAGGGCTGGCAGGGTGGCAGGCTGGGGGTTGGGGGTCTGGTGCGGAGGGAAGGTGCTGAGCAAAGTCCCGCACCCGGTGCCCCGTCCAGCCTGGGGACTCAGCGCTTCCCAGCTGGTTTCTGAAGGTGTCCACCCACGGCCGAGTGCGCTGAGCTCCGGTTTCTGAGGCGTCCAACTGGACAGGTATAGAGGGGAGGGCGACAGTAACCCCTGAGTGCTGTCCCTGGGGGGCCAGAACAAAGCACCCCAGTATGGGAACCCCTTTCTCGTTCCACGTGGTTCAGGGTTCCGGTTCAGGGTTCTGGAGAGCAGCCGCACGCAAATTAAAGAGAGACTAGAAGAAATTTAATTTGGCGACATGGGGGTCCAGGCGGGAGCCCACCTCTAGTGGGAGGACTGCCGCTAGGCTCTGGCCTTGCTATTCCTTTTATTGAACCCCACCCCTGGAGTCACCACCCGGGAAGGGGTTGGATTTCAAAGCTCCACCCTTTCAGAAAAATACACATAGTTAAGCTGGGACATTTTAGGATCAATGGATGGCGTGGGTGTGAGAGAATAAAAACCCTATGCCCTCTTCTCCCCCTTGTGTCTGTGAGTACGACATATATATATATATATATATATATATATATATATATATATATATATATGTATATATAATCAGTTAGGATTTACACGATTACAAGATGGGGAAGTTGCCTCAGTCACCATTGTCTCAGTTAGATAGGGAGTGGTTGGCTCTGACCTTTCAGAGCTTCAAGGTTGACCAGCTTTTCTCTTCGTGAGATGATGGTCGGTTTCCAGCACCACAGACCAGGTGGCCCAGAGCAACAGATGTTTTCTCCCCCACCTTCCTGGAGCCACACATTGGAAATCAAGGTGTGGGGAGGCCACACTCCCTCCCGCTCCCGAAGCTCCAGGGGAGGGATGCTCTTGCCTCTTCCAGCTTCTGGGGGTTCCCCTGTCCCTGGGCCTGTGGAAGTATCACTCCAGTCTCTACCTTCTGGGGGCTTATCCTCTTTGTCTGTGTCTCATCATTTTTTCTAATGTGTTTTTATTGATTTCAGAGAGGAAGGGAGAGGGAGATAGAAACATCAATGATGAGAGAATCATTGATCGGCTGCTTCCTGCACGCCCCCTTCCCCCACTGGAGATGGAACCCCCAACCCGGGCATGACCCCTGACTGGGAATCAAACGGTGACCTCCTGGTTCATAGGTGGACATTCAACCACTGAGCCACGCCGGCCAGGCTAGGTCTCATCTTTGGTCTCCTTTAAGGACACCAGTAACATTGGATTTAAGGCCCATCCTAATCCAGGATGACCTCATCTCAAGACCCTAAATTTAATTAGCCCTGCAAAGACCATTTTTCAAAATAAGCTACCACAGGTTCTGGGGGCCACCATTCAACCCACTGCACCATCCTGTCCCCTACCCCAGTCCTCTCCCAGCGCCCCCAGCCCCGCTCCCCTCCGTGGAACAGATGATGGTCCTCCCTTCCTCCAGTCCCTCCCAGGGCTCCTAGTGCCCAGAGAACAGAATCCATGCTCACCCCCACCCCTGGAGTCACCACCTGGGAAGGGGTTGGATTCCAAAGCTCCACCCTTTCAGAAAAATACACATAGTTAAGCTGGGACATTTTAGGATACATGGATGGCGTGGGTGTGAGAGAATAAAAACCCTATGCCCTCTTCTCTCCCTTGTGTCTGTGAGTATGAAAGGTTTTGTAAGAAAAAGTAGGAAGCAAACAAACGGAAGCCAGCACCCTGTGATGGAACCCTGTCTGGTGTCCTGAGTATGAGGCGCTGGAACCAGCACCGCCAGGAGGGGCTCTGCCCAGAGGTGCCAGGACCACAGTGTTAGGAAGGAGCCAGGCAGCAACCTGGGAAGGACATCCCTGGCGGCAGGCCGGCCCCGGCAAAGGCTTGGAGGCAGCAAACGGAGCCAGTGAGATGTGAAGTATGGTAGAAATCATATTTTGATAAAGCCTGCTGTCTGAATTCTAACTCTGCTAAGCCTGATTAAAACACAGGGTACTTACCTCAGCTTCCAGGTGGAGACCTGGAGGCTAAGGCAATTATCCCGTGCCTGAGACCAGAACCAGGAAATTGATACCCACTGACTCAGTAGCTTCAGGGAGAGAAACCTTTAGAGACTAACCGCTGAGCTCTGCTTTTGTTTTGTGTATGGGCTATCCTCTGCTTTTGTTTTGTGTTTGGGTATAGGGCCACATTCCAATGTCCAAGAGGATGTGACTGGGAACCAACCCTGCGGGCTGTCCCCAGTCTTTAGAATTTAGCCTTTAAAATTAAAACAAAAGAAAATTCCTGTAGTTTGAGCCTTTAAAAGAGCTAGCTACATCTATAGCAGTGGCAGTTGTATGGAACCGCCTGCCTGTGTGCTCTTGTGTCTGCCCTGGCCAGAAATTTCAATACATCTTTGCCTGCTTTTTTAATAAATCATCAGCCTCCGGTGGTCTTATTTTGAACCCAGGTTTCGACCCCACAACAAGACGAGAGCTAAGGCTCCAAAGAGACAGAGGGTGCTGACACCCAAGGGGTCAGTAAGGGCCAGGCCTGTGGGCTTCAGAGAGAACCTTGGCTTTTCCTTTTCCTGCGAGAGTAGCTGGAACAAAAAAGGAAGGGCTGCAACCTTCTCTCCATGGCCTCTCTAATCAGGGAGGCCTGTCTACTGCCCAGAACAAAGTTGGAGAGGCAGGCTGACGTAGAGAGTTGCCTGCCTAGCCTCAGTGAGCATGGCTCAGGGGTAGAGCATCGACATCTGCACCCGGAGGTCACGGTTCGACTCCCAGTCAGGGGCCATGCCCAGATTGTGGGCTTGATCTCAGTATGGGGTGTGCGGGAAGAAGCTGATCAATAACACTCTCATCATGGATGTTTCTGTTGGGTTTTGGGACCAAGATGAAAGGGTTGTAAGGTCCCGACGGAGAGGTTTGTCAGATCCCAGCTGAGAGGTAGGCGGCGCAGAAGCAAGACGCGGAATCCAGGCGATTAAGAAGGGGGTTTTAATCTGCACTCCCGGGCGAAGCTCTCTGGTCCAAGGGTGGGCCAGGGAGGTTCACGCCCAAAAGCGGCATAGGTATTTCTTTTATACAGCTGTTTAGGGAGGGGAGGGGGGAGGGCATGAGAGGTGTGGAATTCCTGCCTCGGGCCAGGGGTCTAGGAAAGCCCTAGGAAGGAGCCATCCATCCTGCAGATGCTTGCATGGGCTCTGGGCTACCCCCCTTTGCCTCGACCTAACAGTTTCTATCTCTCTCTTCCTCTCTGAAATCATATATATATATATATATATATATATATATATATATATATATATTGATTAAAAAAAAAATATATATATATATATATATTTTTTTTTTTTTTAAGAAGAGAGTTGCTTGCCTTGCCCTCTGTTGGAGAAAGATGTCCAGACCTATCGCAGAGGGTGCAGGCATCAGAGGCGGGGCAGGAGGGGAGGGGAGCCAGCGAGTGAGGACCACCCACAGCTAAGCAGGGAGCTGTTGTGCTCAGATGAGTGCACAGCAGGAGCCCAGATGAAGTGGTTGTCCCTGACCTCACACAAGGTCTGAGGGCGACCAGGGCCTTGAGGACAATTCCAAAGGGGGGTGGAGCCAGGCTGCCTTCAACTGGGTCAGAGATGCCAGGTGAAATACAGGATGGCCAGTTAAGTTTGAATTTCAGATATAGAGCAGATAACATGTTTTTAGTGAAAATATGTTCCAGATACTGGGTGGGATATACTTCTAATAAATATATATGCTGATTTTTTTTAAAATCTGAAATGCAAATTTAACAGGGAGTCCTGTGCTTTTACTTTCTAAGTCTGGCTACCCCGACCAAGTGGTGCTGAAGGCCTGTCGTGGGAAGCAGAGGGGGACTCAGAGTCTTCTGCTCTGGGGTGGGGCCGGGTCTGAGCAAAGCAGTGATCCGGGGAGCGGGAGGGGGCAAGGCAGGCTTTTAAGGGACATGGTCAGAAAACTGGGTCTTAGGGAGACAGCTTTATTTTGAAAACAAAAGCAAAGGCTCTTTCCCACGAGAGCTGTCCTCAGCCCGCCTAGCGGGGGCAGGCTAGGAGAAATTCCCCCTCCCGGCTGCTGGGCTTTTGAAGCCAGCTGGCTGTCGTCCTCCTTCATTCTGCACGTAGCTCTCGCCCCCCATCTGTGCGGCCTCGTGGCCTTGTTAAGCCTGGGGCTTCTGGCTGGCGCCGAGGTTCCCAGGGCCTGCGCGTGGGTCTCCCAGGAGTGAGATCCTCACCCTGCAGTCCCACTGGCAGCAGGTTGTGGCCTGTCTGCTACATTCCTCCAGCCTTTTCCTTGAATGTCCACTGCAGCTGGGACTCCACACGCCCTGCCCAGCCTCCTCTCTGAAGGCTGCCTCCCCCACCTGACAGGCTGTTGTCAGACTACCACTGACTCCTGCCCATGGCTCCCGCCTCCTCCTCATTCTTCTGTCACCTCATGTCATTGACTGCAAGAAGCTGCCTGACCCCTTATGCAAAGCAGCCCCTCTTAGATCACCTTATTATTTTTTCAATCTTCACCTAAAGATATGTTTTTAGCCGAAACCGGTTTGGCTCAGTGGATAGAGCGTCAGCCTGCGGACTGAAGGGTCCCGGGTTCGATTCCGGTCGAGGGCATGTACCTTGTTTCTAACATCAGTGATGAGAGAAGCCCCTTTGGGAGGGATTCTGGAGGCGGCCTCCCATACGCTCCCTGCAGGAAACGGACCATCCATCCGGCTGGGTCTCGCAGCGTCTCCTTTGAACGGGAGCCCAGGAGCCTGGGGAGGTACCCTGAGGGCGGGCCCCCGCCGGGGGTGTGCTGGGGCGAGGGGAGCGGCGGAGGGCCCTCTGGACTCCCCAGACTTTTGGCTCTCATCTGGAAAGCAGGCTGTTGTTCTTAAGTGGTCGCTGGAAGCGAATGCATGTGAGTGCCCCAGAGTCAGGCGGCTCCTTTCCTCCACAGAATCGAGCCATGACCAGTTCATAGTTGATGTTCAACCACGGAGCCACACCAGCCCGGCTATTTTGTAACTTTTTAAAAATATATATTTTATTAATTTTTTACAGAGAAGAAAGGAGAGGGACAGAGAGCTAGAAACATTGATCAGAGAGAAACATCGACCAGCTGCCTCCTGCACATCCCCTACCGGGAATGTGCCCGCAACCAGTGTACATGCCCTTGACTGGAATCGAACCCGGGATCCTTGAGTCCGCAGACCAATGCTTTATCCACTGAGCCAAACCGGTTTTGGCTATTTTGTAACTTTTTAAAGTGTTTGTTGAAAAACATTGGGAACTCAGGGTAGGTTTTCCAGACAAAATACAGGACTGACATCGTTACATTTGAATTTCAACTACATAGTGAATGTTAGATAAATAACGAATACATTTGAATTTCAACTACATAGTGAATGTTAGATAAATAACGAATACTTTCCTTGCATCACTATGTCCACATATTGCATGGTACAGTTCCATTAATAAATTACTCATTTTTCTACCTAAAATTCAACTTCTAACTGCCTTCAAGGTGTTTTCACGAAATCTGGCAGTCCCAGCCAGAGGACTTATCCCACTGGTTCACAGGGATCCAGATGGCCTCCCTTAATGTTTTTTGATAAGGTGACCAGACTTCCCGCTTTTGGCGGGACAGTCCCGATTTTTAACAATTTGTCCCGCCGCGTTTTAAAACGTCTGGTCAGCCGAAACCGGTTTGGCTCAGTGGATAGAGCCAACTGAAAGGTCCCATATACCTTGGTTGTGGGCACATCCCCAGTAGGGGGATGTGCAAGAGGCAGCTGGTGGATGATTCTCCCTCATTGATGTTTCTAACTCTATCCCTCTCTGTAAAAAATCAATAAAATACATTTTAAAAAACACGTCTGGTCACCTTATTTTTTTGGAGTGTGGTGAAATACACAGGATATAAACTGAGCATTTCCACTACACTCACAGTTCAGTTATCAACACTTTCTGGGCAAATGAAGGCCCCGCCCCCCCGTTCCCTAGCGAGGTAGCCACACCCCAGCTCGCAGGGCGTGGCCCCACGCGGTCACGTGACGCGGCCTCCACCCTGACGTAGAGCGGATTTGCCGGCCCGCCCCGGCTTGCGTGAGTACGTGCGTCTTCACGCGTGCGCAGACGGCTCCTCCCTGTGCACCCGGGCCCGACCCGCCTTCCGGGTTCTTATAGCGCCGCGGGCGGCGGTTGGCGACGGGGACAGCGGCGACCATGGCGGCGGCACCACTCGTGGTTCTGGGGCTCGTCCTGCTGGGCGTCGAGAGCGGCTCCGGGGCCGGTGAGGACTGGGATGGGCGGGCTCGGCCTCCGGGGTCCTCCGGCTGGGGCGGAAGGGGACGCCCGGCGAGCTCCGAGGGCGGGAGGACCGGGCTCGGGAGGCACCAGGTGTTTGGAGGCACCCTCGGGACTCCCCGCCGAGGTGGTGTGTGGGGGAACCTTGACTCGGGGGACTGAGATCCGACGGGGGAGATCCCTGGAGGGGAAGTCCTAGATTTCCGACAGCCGGGGGGAGGGACGGGGTCCGGGAGTAGCCTGGCCCCTTTGGGAGGGATTCTGGAGGCGGCCTCCCGTACGCTCCCTGCAGGAAACGGACCATCCGGCTGGGTCTCGCAGCGTCTCCTTTGAACAGGAGCCCAGGGGCCTGGGGAGGTACCCTGAGGGCGGGCCCCCGCCCGGGGTGTGCTGGGGCGAGGGGAGCGGCGGAGGGCCCCCTGGACTCCTCAGACCTTTGGCTCTCATCTGCAAAGCAGGCTGCTCTTCTTAAGGGATCGCTGGAAGCGAACGCATGTGAGTGCTCCGGAGTCAGGCGGCTCTGGGGTTGGCAGGGATTGCCATTCTTGACGGGATTTAGTTCTGAGTCTTGCTCCGGATATGCCCCCGCTCCTGGTATTCGCACAAACATTTAAGTTTAAACCCTGGTAGAAAGCCAACAGGTTCTGCTGCCTGTTTTTCTGATTAGACAGATAAAGCGGCTAAGTCCACTTCCCTCCCTTTACAGGGGTGGAGTAGGCGGGGAGGGAGGGGGCAATTCCCAAGGTCACCATAAGGTCTTGCCAGCCTCTAGTAAAGAGCCGGAAGTGGAGAGAGTTTTTGCCGAATATCACCCGGCGTTCAATGTTAGTGCCCTTCTTGGGGGTGGACGGGTGTGTGGTTTGAATGCTCATGAGAAATGGACTGAGGTATAATTTTCCAGGGGAAGGCCTGATAGAGAAATTTTTCCCCCCGGATGAAGACTTCCCATTTGGTTCTGGGTTAAAGATTTATAGCGACCAGAATGTAGGGAACAAAGTGCAGACCAGAATGGTCTGGGGCTCTTGCGGGGAGGCAGGACCTGTTGGGCTCTGAGAGGCTGGTCAGCTGCCCTGGGCAGGAGCCCAGAGAGACTACCTCTAGTAGAAGCTTCACTGGGTGGTTCCTGATCTATTTTATGATCTCAGTTCACCTCTTTTGTCTTCATTATAATCAGAACAGCCATTCATTGAATGCTTCTGGGTAAGGGCCTGTCTTCCTGCCAGCACTCTCTGGAAAGACTCAGGAACCTGTAGACAAGTGAGTTAGGAGGGCACGGCTGCATTTGGCAGCTTGAGCCCTTTGAGCCCTCGATGGCTGCGGACAGCCAATGGCTGGAAGCCCCTGTGGCCTTCTGGGAGCACAGTTCCTACGTTTGTGCCTCTCTCCTTAGAGCTGAAGCACTGGGCGCTTCTGAGCCCCAGCCAGGAAGCCAGGAAGCCCAGAGGGTCTGTGCCATTTTGCATCTTTGGAGCTGCTCTTGCACATTTGCCTGAGTCTGGCTCCCCTGGGACTCCTCTTTGTCTTGTCCTCTTTCACTCTTGACAGCTCCCCTTTCCCCAGGGTGTCTTGGGAAGATCGGAAAGTCTTTCAGAGGACGTCACCACATGTCCTTTTTCTGCCTAGAAGTGACTTACTCTCTTGGCCAGGTCAGCACCCCAGGAATGCTTTGGGGGCTCTGCCAGGTACAGATTCCTTGACCTGAGCATCAGCATCAGCACCACCCTGTCCCCGGAGGCCCTGGGTCGATTATCCTGCTGGAAGACCCCCGCTCTCTCTGAGATTACCTAGAACCCTGGTGTGCTGCCAGAGAGGGCGGGAGGGCATGGGCTTTCCAGCTGGGTCCCTGGGGCCGATGACTTCACCTCTCTGAGCCTCAGGTGAAGGAAGCGGGAGCTGCTTCCTGATGGGATGAAAGGGAGGGGTGAGGAGCCACTGGCTGGTATCCCTGAAACACTCTTGGCTCCTATCTGAGCCCTGCTGTGCTGCCATGGGTGGGGAGAGGGCGGGTGCCTTGTCTCATCCTGCAAGTTCCTTGGCTGTTTACCACGAGGCCTGCCTGGCTCTACGCCCCGGCCTGGCTGCCGAGTGGGCACGGAGGAGGGGTAGCTGTTTTTAGATGAAGGTGACTTTACTTGAGAACGTGGGCTACGGTCACGGGGCCAGAGTCGCAGAATGGAGTTTTCACTTTTCTCTCCCTGGTCTCCTAGTGTTCTAAGGGTGGAACACTCTTCTCCCTCTGAATTAATTCTAGGGGTGCTTCCCCCAAGTCACCTGGGCAATGGGTTTGGTCAGGGGTTGCCAGAGGATTTGTTTTTCAACCTTTCTCCAACATTGCTCAATCCCCTCCACCCCCACCCCCTTCCCCACCCTGCCCAGGAGCCTTTTGAGACTTTTTCCTAATGGCCCTGCCCCAGTGATATTTTAATATCACTGATTTTGACATACTTATAGCAGTAGGTCTCTGTGTGTGGTGACCCTGGATAGGGCAACAATCCTTGTAATGCCTAAGATACCCCCCCCCCTTTTCCCCCGTGTCCCCCTGGGAGTGTTGTGGCCCTATTGAGGATGCATGAGAGAGAGAGAGATGTGGTAGCATGTTGGCCAGCTCACAGGAGACTCCTTGGTGGGAGGCTGGCAGATGGCCCAGGTGGGCCTTGGTCCCCGGCTGTACATGGCCCGCAGGCTGGAGCAGGGGTGTCTGCCTAAGGGGCTTAGGCTCACTTTTGAGCAACCTCATTCTCCCACAGGGAGGCAAGTGCAGCTGGGACAAGATCTGACTGACCTCCTTTCCAGCAGCTCCTGGGTGAGGGAATGAGCACAGATGGGGTCCCAGGCTGTAGAGGAGAGAGGCAGGCCTGTTGGAGTAGGGCTGCCTCGGCCTCAATTCCTTCCCTGACTGCTCCCAGCTTTTCATTTAGCTGCTTGTTTTGCAATCTTGCAAATTTTGATTCCTAAGAAGTGTGGATTACCTGGAGGCTTCCAGATCAGGCAGTGGGGCTTCTAGCTTCACACCCCTGTCTGGTTGTAACTGTGCCGGTCCTGAGTCCTCTGAGTTGCTTTTTGGGCCATCGCAGGTGGGGAGACCTGAAGGCCCACTTGTTCCTGGGGCTTTGTGGCCACCTTGCCCCAGAACAGACAGCCTGAGGCTCCCAAGACCTCCTGGCCAGCAGTCTGCTCTCCTACACGCAGCAAGGGAGCCGTGTGCATGCATGCCCATTCATATGTGTGTAGGTACACATCTATGTGTGTGCATGTCCCTATCACCCACATATGCACACATGTAATGGTGCATGTATGTACATGGCCTGGGAGCAGATGGGTGCCCCAACCCCAGGGGCCTCTTTCTATTTACTGTCTGGCTGTTGAACTTTATATATATATATATATATATATATATATATATATATATATATATATATATATATGTTCATATTTGTATTTATTGATTTCAGAGGGAAAGGTAGAGAGAGAAAAATATCAATGGTGAGAGAATCATTGATTGGCTGCCTCCTGCACATCCCCTACTGGTGATCGAGCCCACTATCTGGGCATGTGCCCTTGACAGTAATCGAACCTGGGACCCTTCAGTTCCCATGTGGACGCTCTATCCACTGAGCCAAACCAGCTAAGGTTGGCTGTTGAACTTTTTGCTTCATCCCATGCTTGCCTGGAATTCTGAGTCATCGTGTTCTCTTTTAAAGAAAAGGCCAGCAGGTGGCCAGTAGTGGGTCAGGAGGACTGGCCTGGCTGTGCATGTGTCCTGCTCACAGGCAGGCCACCATCCTCCCAGACTAGAAACTAGCTGGGCAGCTGGGTCTGCATGAGTCAAGTTCGACAGGATGGAGGTGCCAGTAGCCCACTGAGGACATAGTGCCAGGCCCCTAGCTATTGCCCTGGGTCCCAGTGCAGGTACCCAGTACTGCACCCTCAGGCATGCTGATCTCAGCTGCCCATGGATCATGTTGATCCAGCTGTAATGTCTCTTGAATAAAGTTTCCCTGCTGCCCTGTGGGTTTTGAGGTTTAATTTTCTTATGTTAATCATAAGGGGATATTTTTCCCATTGATTTTAGAGAGAGTGGAAGAGAGGGAAGGAAAGGAGAGAGAGAGAAACATCAATGTAAGAAAGACACATCGATTGGTTGCCTCCCACACATGCCCAGATTGGGGTTGGTAATCGAACTTGTGACCCTTTGGTGCCCGGGCTGATGCTCTAACCACTGAGCATACTTGCCATAGCTTGAGGTTTAATTTTCCTAATGACTAACCCGGTCTGCCTGTGGATGGGTGAGGTTGAGCAAGCTTTGTTTACGTAGTGAGAAGCTGGTGTCCATGGATGCAGAATACCTTTCCTGTCATTTCCCTCTGGATTAGCAGTATTAGGCTTGAGCCAGAGGTTTGCTGCCCAAGGAATCAATTTATACTGTTGCTGAGTTCCAGGCAGCTAAGATAACCATTCAGACAGGGAATCACTACCTTAGCAATTCTGCCCGATTTCATGTGTTTTGTTCTGTGATTCACAGTTTTGCTCTAGAAAGTCACTATGTGACCCCAGTGAGAAAGCAGGTATCCAGGTAGAGCAGACCTGCTGAAGGGCTGCTAGATTGCTGGGTTTCTTTTCTTTTTTAAAAAATATTTTTTATTGATTTTTTTAGAGAGGAAGGTAGAGGGATAGAGAGTTAGAAACATCGATGAGAGAGAGACATTGATCAGCCGCCTCCTGCACACCCCCTACTGGGGATGTGCCTGCAACGAAGGTACATGCCCTTGAAGGTACATGCCCTTGACCGGAATCGAACCTGGGACCTTTCAGTCCGCAGGACAACGCTCTATCCACTGAGCCAAACAGGTTTCGGCAGACTGCTGGGTTTCTTGTAGCTGATTTTCTGGAATGGTTGGCTCTGAGCAGAAGTTGTTCAAATATAAGTCTCGTATTCTGCTTTTTTTGCCTACCTTTATACCACAGGCTTCTCCCCCACAAACTAAAAGGAAAAGAAGCTCATTGCAAACAGTTATGGCTGGATTTGTTTATGCTCAATCCTGTGGGCATAGCTTTTATAAGTACCGCGAGCTAACTGATTGTGCCACTGAAGCTCCATGTGGGCATAGCTTTTAGAAGAGGTGCCTCGCCCTGCACATCATCCCAAGCATCAAAAGGTTGCTGGTTTGATTACCGGGTCAATGTGCAGGTTGAAGGCTTTATCCCCAGTAGGGGGCGTGCAGGAGACAGCTGATAGATATTCTGCTCTCACATAGAAGTTTCTCCTCTCCCTCACCCTTTCTCTCTAAAAATAAACCATTAAAAAAAAAAAAAATCCCTCACCAGTTTGGATCATTGGCCCGTAGACTGAAGGTTCTTGGGTTCAATTCTGGTCAAGGGCACATACCTCAGTTGTAGGCTAATCACAGGGCCCCAGTCAGTGTGCATGCAAAGGGCAATCAAGGACATCTCCAGGGTTCCAGCCCTTGGGTGACCATTCTGGAAAAACAGATACTTCTGAGTAAAGCTCTGCTTTGAAGTGATTCCAAAGAAGACAAATAGAGGCCAGTGTGGACAGCCCTGTGGTGCCTGGGACCCTGTGATGATGGGTAAGGGTGTCCCCACAGCACCTATCCTAACCTGGACAGGGCTCTGGTGTGGACATGGGTGTGCTCGCCGCCCCACCAATGGTGGCATGGCCGGGCAGTGGCAGGCCTGCCCTCAGAGCTCTCCATTTCCCTCACCCTCAACTTCTGGTCCGTAGAACACGTGCCTGGCTTTTTATCTGAACACTGTGCGGGCTGGTTTCATCTCCCATCCCTGGTCCCCGAGGAGGAGTTCTCCCACTTACCTCCCGTCTCTTGTGCTTCTCACTTTCTGATTCCTAGTGATTTTCACATTTCGATTCTTCAAGAGACCATCTGAAACTAACGGGAAGATTTGCCTAATTGGAAATCGAGTTGAAGGGCTTTTACTCGATTTGAGTCCACCCTCAGTGTCCTGGGCAGGACAGCATACTGTCTCCTGTGCAGGGTTTGTGGCTGCTGTGAGTGGGCTGTGGGAACTCTTGAGCTTCAAGGAAATTGGGATCTATGCTGGGCTGGACCCACGAGTTGGGACCCTGAGTGGGTTTTGGTCTCTGTTCCCAAGCCTGTGATCCACGTCTCCTTGATAAAACCTGCATTGAGCCCAGCATCCTGCCCTGTAGCCCATCACACCCAAAGCCCATTAATTCTGTAGGAGGTAGCCTTCCTGAACGTGCCAGTGTGATTCAGGCTTGTTAACAAGGCTGTGTGTGGAGGAGCCGCTGTGAATTAGCTGCGGGGCAAGTAGGCAGGCTCTGATCCCTGGGCTAATCTCTCCTTTGACCACACAGGGAACAATATCTCGACTTCCGTACTTGATGTTGGCTCTAAAATACGCCTCACCTGCATCTTGGGTTCCAGTGACACTGCCATCCTGGGACACCGCTGGATGAAAGGGGACAAGGTGCTGCAGGAGGACTCCGAGACCGGTCTGACAACGCAGTATGAGTGCGTGAGGCCCATGGAAGTACCCCAGCCCCATGTCCCGCTGGTCCTAGCGGAAGAGGGGTGGGCCTCGCTTCCGGAGCTGGTTTCACTCTGGGGCCCCTGTTGCCCTGTTTGCTCTGATGTAGTCTCACTGATACAGCCATGTGGTCAGCAGGAATGAAGGCTGTGATCCGTGGGCTCACTTTAGACAGACGTTAGATACAAGCTCTGTTCATATCCCTCAGTTGTGAAAAACTCAGGAACCTGGGAGGGACCAGTAGCTGCCAGACATCACGGCCTCCATGACCCTTTCTTTTTCTTCCAGGCGCTGAAGGGGAGGGGTCACTACATGAGTTCCCTTCAGCCTGGAATCCCTGTGTTGCCCGTTTATTAAGGTCTTGGGCACTCAAGGCTGCCCACGCTGAAGCCTTGTCTTAACTGAGCCCAAGCCAGCTCTGGAAACAGAGCTCTGTTGTTTATAGGCTTCTAGGGTCACGGTACAGAAGCCCATTGGTTTGGGGGCCAAGTTAGGAGTGGGGCCAGACCCATCTACGGTCCCCAAAATCACTTCCCTTCTTGATGGGATATGGACAGTATGCGCCCTCCTGCAGGATCTCCTGATCATGACCGCTGAGGCTTGTTCTGGCCCCGCAGGGTCACCAGTAGAGGGTCAACTCACGGCTGCATCTGCTTGCAGGGTAGACAGACAAGAGAGCTCGGGACAGTACTCCTGCACCTTCCTCCCGGAATCTACAGGCAGAACCGCCAGCGTGAATGTGAAGGGTGAGTGAACGTGAAGGGGAGCGGCTTTATGGCCCCCAGAGCACGTAGGAAGGGGCAGGCTCATCCATCCCTGGGGTGAGAGGAGCCCGCACACTGAAGGAGGGTCGGCTCCTCCAGGCTGTGGGACTCAGGCTCCACTGTGCTCTGCTCCCCACCAGGCCCCCCCAAGATTAAGGCTGTGAAGAAGTCAGACCATGCCACCGAAGGAGAGACAGTTGTGCTGGCCTGCAAGTCTGAGTCTTTCCCCCCAGTTACCGACTGGTTGTGGTACAAGATAAAGGACGAAGGGATCGAGGTGAGGGATGCACCGGCCAGGGGTGGGGCAAAGGCCTGTGCCTCTGCCCTACAAGGTCTGCCTATCCCCAGGTTTTCACCAACGTGTCCCAGAGCAAGTTGGTGGTGTCCTCGGAGACCAAGACGGAGTTGCACATCCAGAACCTAGACCTGGAGGCAGACCCTGGCAAGTACGTCTGCAATGGCACCAATACAGAGGGCACTGACCAGGCCATCATCACACTGCGCGTACGCAACCGCCTCGCTGCCCTCTGGCCCTTCCTGGGTATTGTGGCTGAGGTGCTCGTGCTTGTCACCATCATCTTCATCTATGAGAAGCGGCGGAAGCCGGACGAGTTCCTGGACGGTGAGCTTGCCCCTGCCCTCTACTCCCCGCCTGTAGGGGACCTGGGCACCATCCTGAAATGCAGTATGGTGGGGAGCGCTTGGGTTGAGGGACAGCCCCCTCTTACAGGTCGGGGTCAGGTCCCCAGGCTTCTCAGGACCTGCTCCACCTCATTTATTTTATTTATTTTAGAGAGAGAAACATCAATTTGTTGTTCCATTTATTTATGCATTGATTGGTTGATTCTTGTATGTGCCTTGACTGGGGATTGAACCTGCAATCTTGGCATATCGGACAATGCTCTAACCAACTGAGCTACCCAGCCAGGGCCTCCTGCCCCACCTTCTGAAGCTGGATCTGCTGCTCCCACAGCCTCACTTGGCTGCTAGCAGGTGTCTCTAGGGAGCATCTGCCCTCAGTTGCTTAGCCTTCCTTCACCTCAGCTGCTCGGGTCCTAGGGCCAGGGCCAAGCAAGCCCCTGGCTACCTGATGAAGCTCAGGAAACCTGAGCCGCCCTGGCCAGGTGAGGGCACCTGCATGCCCACCTGCAGGTGGACAAGGAGAGCAGGCAGGGCTCCCAGAGGCCCTTGGGTTGACCCCATAGCTCATTTTGAGGGTACATGTCCCAGGGATGGACTGCCTCCCCCCATGACCAGTCCCTGCAGCACAGGAACCACCTCTGACACCTGTTCTTCTCTTTCACATGGCGTGGCTGCACGTCTGCACAGATGAGGACACGGGCTCTGCTCCACTGTGAGTCCTGGCCTGGCTGAGCGCGGGGGGGTGGGGAGGTGGTGTGGGCAGGATTAGAGGAGCTGCTGACCTGGATGCCCCTCCATCTGTGACGGGATGGGGGGCAGCTGTCTTGTCCTGAGCACTGAAAAGCCCCCTCCTGTCCCCAGGAAGAGCAGCGGGAACATGAATGACAAAGACACGAACGTCCGCCAGAGGAATGCCAACTGAGTGAGCAAATGAGTGAGGTGAGGAGCGTGACAGGGTGGGAGCGAGGGCTCCTGCCCTGCCAGAGCTGGCGTCTGAGTGCCCTTCCTTCCTGCAGGCAGTGAGGAGGAGTCTGCGCAGGCTTGAGCTGCTGTCCGGAGGAGCCTGGGGTTCCAGGTGTTCCTGGTTGGTGTTCACACCATTCCAAGTCCTCTCCCCTTAAAGGAAACCTACCCTGCAAAGTAGACCACACTGTTGACTCAAATCACATGTTTTCTCTTATTTTTAAAAGAAACTAAGCTAGGGTTTTCTCTGTGTAGAATTCCATTCCTTAGGGGTTTTGTTTTTTTATTTTTAAGAGCACTCCACGGGAGCTGCGAGGTTCTGTGGGAAGCCCCTGCTGTCCCCTGCCTATCCCCTCCTTGTTCCTTCCTTGCACCCAACCCTACCCTTGGTGTCCCCTGGGCATTTAATTTAGCCTCTAGTCCGTCATGCTGGGAGGCTGTGGAGGGCAGACTGGCTTTTCCCTGAGACAAGGAGTTGTCTCAGGGAAAAGCCACCTCCTAAGGCTGCTTTCTGCCACTTCACTGCCCTCTTCAGGAGGCCACAGGTCACAATGCCTGGTGTCCTGTCTGCCTGAATCAAGTCCCGTCACATCACTGCAGGTCTATGTGACCTGGTACAGCCTGACTTCATGGCCACCCCTCAGAGTATCTCTCCATCTCTCCCTCCCCCCCCCCCCCCCCCCGCTCCTGCCATCCCCACGCTGGAAGAGTGGGGTCTGGATGACCGTCATGGGGTGGGAGTTGCTGTGACAGTCCCATTCGCATCTGTGCCCATGGTGGCTGAAGAAAGCCCCTCCCCAGTTGGGCCTGAGGTTTCTTCCTTCATAGCATTCTGACATGGGAGCTCCCAACCCCCCTGCCTGCTCACCAATAAAGGCTGACCCACCTCTTCCTGTCCTGGCTCCTGTCTGTGCCTGTCCTGAATCTTCCCAGGAGCGTTCATAGGGCAAGCACTAAGCTGTACTGAGACCTAGAGGTTGCAGTGCACGTAAGGGCCAGACAGTTCAGGGTGGAGTGAAGCTGAGCACTTGGATTGGGAACTTTGTCCTAGGACAAGGGGTAAAAGGGGTGGGCAGGCCACAGGACCATGGGGGGCCTGTACCAGGTCTGAATGGAATGCATGGTCACTAGGTTTTAGAGGCCCTGGGCACTTCCTGGGACCCTTCCCCCTGGTTCCCCCGTAAGGGATGGGCAGCCTTTACTCACCGTCCTGTGCGGCCGGGACTCTCCAGGGCTGTGTAGGGGAAGGTGCAAGTGGGAGCACCTGGAGCCTGGCCTCTTGGGACTGTTGTAGCTGAGGAGGGCTGGGGCCTAGAAAGCAAGAAGGGGTGCCTGCTCATCCAGACTGCACCCCAATAGGTGGGGAGTTCTGGACAGGTTGAAGGGCCAGGGAGCATTCTGGTGGAGCAGGAGGTAACGGGAGGGGCGGCCTCACTGAGCCCTGGACTAGCAGGTGCCATATGGGCTCCCACCGGTGGGGAAACAGTCTCAGAGGGGAAAGAGCTTGTCCAGGCTAAACCCATTTCCACACCTAGGGAACTAGACACAGGCTCAGACTATAAGCAGTCTGGGTGAGGGTTGTGAGGAGCATTGGACCAGCTCTTCCTGGGCCTCCAGAGAAGCAGGCTTTTTCCAGGGTTGGGAAAAGGTGCAGCATAACTGCCACAAAGCCGAAACGATCAGCTATGCCCAGCCACCAGGTGCCCCCCCACTGACCAGGCACTTCACTGAGCCCTCTGAGGCCACACAGCTGTCAGCGACCAGTCTGATTTCCCCAAGTTTCTGGTGGGGGGAGGATAGAGAGTTCTTTAAAGGATCCCTCACCCTGTTTGTCCTGCACCCCACAGCCTGGGAAAAGTCGCCCCTTATTTCACAGAAAGGAACCAAAGTTGCTCCATGTCAGAAAACCCGAAGCCTGGTTATTGGGGACTGTCCCTGCCAGGCCCTAGCCTCTGGCCACCACCAGAGGGAGCCACGTGCACACTGCTGAGTGGGAAGCGCCAGGGAAGTAAATTCACAGCCCCTTGTTTTTTTAATTGATTTTTGGAGGAAGGGAGAGATAGAAACATTGATAAGAGAGAAACAACTTCAATGGCTGCTTCCTGCATGCCCCACTGCTGGGCATCCAGCCCACAAACCAGGTATGTGCCCTGATCTGGCATCCAACCAGCAACCTCTTGATGTATGGGTTGGTGCCCAACCACTGAGCCACATCAGTCTTGTGAGAGCCCCTTGTTTGTTTGTTTGTTTGTTTGTTTGTTTGTTTGTTTTTTACAATTTTTAAAAATATATCTTTATTACTCATATTATTACAATTGTTTCTCCTTTTTCTCCCACAAAGCTCCCTACCACCCTTCTCACCTTCTGCCCTTTACCCCCTCTCCCCCCAATTGTCTTCATCCATTGGTTATACGATTTCAATCCAGTCTCTCACTGCTTCCCCACCCCCTTATCCTCCTGATAATTATCAGTCCACTCCCCTTCTTTGCCCCTGATTCTACTATATTCACCACTTTATTCTGTTCCTGACTCTTTTCCTTTTTTCCCTATATGAATTTCAAGTGGGACACTCTCATTTGTTTTTGTAGGGAAATACAACAGAGTGTTCTGTAGCTAACGGCTGCAGACTGTCCAAATGTCTCAGGGCCACTCGAATAGAATCCGCTCCTCCGGTTCACACCCTCCCCTCCCCCCCCCCAGTCCCACCGCTTCCCCAGGGCACACGGCTCCCCGGGTCCCACTGCCCCCCTTGGGCACACGGCTCTCCCGGCACATCTGGCCCCCCCTGGGGCACATGACTCATTTGGGGCACACGGAGAGCCCCTTGTTTTTACTGCCTGGTCCTGTGTGTCTTCCCGCTGGACACACCTGAGTGCCAACCTCCCTGAGCCCAGGGGTCTGTGGGAACCCACCACTTTAACTTTTCTGTGACCCCTAAGTTACACATACCTACTCATGCTCAGCAACATGGGTTGGGCACCAATGATATAATGGGGCAGAGGAATCGAGCGGCCTGAGGTCCAGTGGGAAGAGCCAAACCTGTGATGAGGTGACAGTGAGGCTGATCCCTCACTAGGGATGGCTTGGCTACGCCTCCTGATCAGCCTATCCAACTCTGAGGGCCGGAGTGGGTGTTTGCTTGCTTGGGGTCAGATGAGGCAGCTGCACTGGGTTCCTCAAGATGGGCAGTGCTGCCCTAGTTGGGTGGCTCGGTTGGAGCATTGACCTAGGCACCAGAGGGTGGTGGATTTGGGGTACATACCTGGGTTGTAGGTTTGATCCCTGGTTGGGTGTATGGGAGGCCACCAATCAAGGTTTCTCACATCAATGTCTTCCTCTACCCCCCCCCCCCGCCATTCTTTTTCTAAAATCAATTTTAAAATGATTTTTAAAATTGTTTTTGAAATAAAAGATGGCCAGTGCTATGGGTCAGATGTGATTTTTGGGAGCACAGAGCAGCAGGTGGAGGGTACAGCATGGAGAGGTGAGCAGCACTTGGCCTTGGCATCCTTCCTCCGGGGAGAGGTGCTGCTCGTGGTGTGTAGGTCACCGCCCACTTCTGTGCACATAGAAAATAAACATAATTAGCAACTGGGCCAGCAGCCTGGTCCTTTTCCTCACACTAGGTATTCTTGTCCCTTCATCCACTCAGCAAGCAGCCCGGTGCCACTATGGGTGTTCTTGGTGACGACTCACTGAAATTACCTCAGTTTCCCCCGGGGTGAGATGGAGAAATCCAAGCAGCCAAGCCTGGATTTATGAGAACATTCGGCAAGTGCTTGGAGGGTTCTGGAACCAAGGTCTCAGGGTCAGCCTGCTCAGGGCAGAGGGGCTGTCAGATGAACAAGAGCCCATCCCCCAGACTGCTTTGAAATGTTCCACCTGCTTCTCTGGGACACCGTGAGCACAGGGACCGCGGTGGAGGCCTCTGTGGGCCCTCCCTGAGCCTCTGCGACAACCCCCATCTGGTGCCATGACCCTAAGAGGACCTCTACCTGAAACAAAGGGCTGTCACCTGGGCCTCCCACCCCTCCTGACCCCCGGCAGAGGTTCTGGGGGCAGTGAGCTCACAGGGAAAGGAAGCCCAGATGAGTCCTAAGTTAGCACAACTGGCTGGAGACTCCGCCCTTTGGTGCAGACTGAGGCCAGTGGCGGCGGGATGCTCTGCCTAAGGTCACCTGCCTCTTGGGGTGGGCACCAGGGCTCTGTCCTGCACAATGGTGGTTAGACATGCCACCCCCCTTCCTAGAGGTGAATGTGGGGTCCCAGTCCTGCCATGCATGCCTGGCCAGCCATTCAGTATTTCTTGAGTGTGGCCATGGATTTTCTAGATAGCTCTTGAAACTTAAACTCCAGGGCTCCTCACTGGTCCCCAAACTACGGACTTTAGTGCTTTGGACCTGGGCCTGCCCCAACTGCTGAGAGGGTGTGAAGTGGTGGCTGAGAGGTCATCACCAGTGCTGTGGGTGGCCTGGGGGCTGTTGGAGTCTCAGTGCGCGGAGGCCTGTGTGCCCAGAGCTCTGGATGGTGGGAGAGACGGGTTTCTTTCAAAGCTACTGGGGAGTCAGGAGCAGATTTAGGCAACAGATCATTATAAACTTAGGCCATTATAAACTCAACCTGTGGGTCGCGACCACTAGCAGGGTCACCTAAGACCATCGGAAAACACAGATATTTACATTATGATCCATAACAATAGCAAAAATTACAGTTATGAAGTAGCAACAAAAATGATTTTATGGTTGGGGGTCACCACAACATGAGGAATTGTAATAAAGGGTCGCGGCATTAGGAAGGTTGAGAACCGCTGCCCTAGGTCCTCAATACCCCTTCCCACACAAGGCAGGCACAACCTGCCTCAGGGCCTTTACACAGGCCGCCTGCCACTTCCTGCGGATGAGCCCTGTCCCTCCTCCTCCCTCCAGGTCTTCATTCAGACAGCCTCTCCTTGGGGCCTCCCGACATCACACCTCACACCTTCCTCCCCTTTCATGGCTCTTAATAGCTGTGTAGCACTTACCACCTTCTAAAGGACAATATGTTGCCCTAACCGGTTGGCTCAGTGGAAAGCGTGTGGGCCTGCACACTGAAAGTTCTTGGGTTCAATTCCGGTCAAGGGCACATGCCCAGTTTTCAGGCTCGATCCCCAGTAGGGGGTGTGCAGGAGGCACCGCGATCAATAATTCTGTCATTGATGTTTCCATTTCTCTCCCTCTCTCTTCCTCTGAAATCAATAAAACACACACACACACACACACACACACACACACACACACACAGAGGCCCGGTACACGGAAATTCATGCACTGGAGGGGAGTCCCTCAGCTCGGCCTGCCCCCTTTCACAGCCCAGGAGCCCTCAGGGGATGTCCTACTGATGGGCACCTGAGCCTCTGGTGGTCCTAGGAGGTTGGGCAGCCACCATCAGAGGCTGAGCAGCTGCCACCAGAGGCTTGCCTGCACAATCATCCCTCAGGGGATGTCCTACTGATGGCTTAGGCCCACTCCTCCTGGGGAGCGGGCCTTTGCTGCAGTCTGGTCTTCCTCTGCGGGAGGCAACCAGGTTGATCAGGGGAAGGCACTGCCCCCATCAACCCGCTACTGCTGCCACTGCCAGCCAAAGTGGCTGTGAGGCTTGAGCCCTGGGTCTCACAGCCACTGTGGCTTTGTCCGATGGATGTCCAGAGGACATCTGTCCTAATTAGCATATTACCCTTTTATTAGTGTGTGTATATATTTTTTAATTTAAAAGTACATATATAGCCGAGTGCCCCAAGGGGTCGTCCCGGTGTCCCGGGTGAGCCGTGTGTCCCAGGGGGCGTGTGCCCCGGGTGAGTCGTGTGTCCCAGGGGAAGCAGTGGGACCCAGGGGAGGGGCGGTGAAAACCAGAGGAGGAGCGGACTCTATTCATGTGTTCCTGAGATAGTCACCATAAAACAAGCAGATTGTCAAATGACAGCCGGGAGGGGAAGGAGACCTTGGGGGAAGATAAGAGAACAACCGAAGGACTGGTATGCATGTATATAAGTACAACCAACGAACACAGAACTCTGGGGAGGGAGGGTATGAATGGGAGGGGGGGTGAATGGTAAGCTTTGTACACATATAATACCTTAATAAAAAAAGAAAAGAAAATTACATATATATTAAATATATATATATATATATATATATATATATATATATATATATATATATTTAATGTTTATTAAGCCCTGACAGGTTTTGCTCAGTGGGTAGAGCATCGGCCTGCCGACTGGAAGGTCCCAGGTTCCATTCTGGTCAAAGGCACATGCCTTGGTTGCAGGCACATCCCCAGTAGGAGGTGTGCAAGAGGCAGCTGATTGATGATTCTCTCTCATCGATGTTTCTAACTCTCTATCCTTCTCCTTCCCTTTCTGTAAAAAAATCAATAAAATATTTTTTTTTTTAAAAAGGACACTATGTCTACTAAACATAATGTTTGCAATATCTGTGTTCTCCTCTCAGCTGTCAGCCTTACCAGGAAAGGGTGGCCCATTAGGCTCACTTTTGAGTCCCAGCCCCTGATCAGATGTTTAATATTTTAGAATGAATGAGTGAGCGAGTGAGTGCATTCAGTGCAAAAAATCCTCTGACTTGGCAAGTAGAGAGGGTGAGTGGGAGAGATGCGGGAGGCAGGTAGCAACCCAACCCAGGGTGGAACCTGTGCTTCGTGGAGGAGTCACCGGGACTTGGGGACAAAACTACAGGCTCAGAGAGAGGCTGGGACCTGCAGGCCCCAGAGCCCTCTGACTTGCAGCTCTGTCCCAGGTCCCTAGGAGGCAGCTGCAGGTCTGCCTCTCCAGCCGCCAGGCGTGGTGGGTTCTCAGGCTGGTCTGCACAAAGTTCACTTCCCCACTCAGCAACCAACCCCAGGGGTTCTGGCGGCTTGCCCAGACTGACATCTTCCCAGGGCGCACATAAAAGATCCCCCTTCAGCAGGAACACACATCTGCCTTGGGCGGGGGGGGGGGGGGGGGGGGGGGGGGGAGGCAGCGGCACACAGCCTGGCACTGCCAAGTCTGACCAGCTTCTCTTGCTGTCTCTGGACAGTGGCCCTGCCTGCCTCCCCAGGGTCTGGCTGAGGGCAGCACAGAGGTGGTCCCTGGTGAAGGTGTAGGAATTCCCAGGGCTCAGGGCAGCCTGATGGAGGCAAGAGATGGCCTAGCTCAGCTCACCCATTGTCCAGATGTGCAGGGCCAAGTCACATCTCCACTCTCATGGCCCCGACATCCGGGTGGGTGGAGGCACCCAATAGGACATCAGGCTGAAAAGTGCCATGGAGGCTGGACGGTCCCAGGAGGTCAGGGCTCCTGTGTCCTAGGCTGGGGTGTTCCTCCCACTCTTTGAGACCCCTCCTTTTCCTGTCTTTCCTTTGTGTCCATCTCTAGCTATCTCCATCCTCCTCGTGACACTCTGGTTGAGCTGGGGGAGACGGGAGGGGCGAGGGACAGAGTCCCGGGCTGTGCCCCCTGTCACCTAACACCAACGTGGCTCCAGCCCCAGAGACAGAACCTCAGGTGCCTTCTCGGAGCTGGAGGCAGAGGGGCTGGAGGCTAGGGGCCTGTCTGGGGCAGAGCAAATTGGGCATCTGGAGGGAAGGGGTGGCAGGCTCTGGGACTTCTGATTTTTAAATATATATATATTTTATTGATTTTTTAGAGAGAGGGATAGAGAGTTAGAAACATCGATGAGAAAGAATCATTGATCAGCCACCTCCAGCACGCCCCCTACTGGGGATGGGCCCGCAACCAAGGTACATGCCCTTGACCGGAATCGAACCCGGGACCTTTCAGTCCGCAGACCGTCGCTCTATCCACTGAGCCAGACCGGTTTCAGCAGGGACTTCTGATTTTTTAAAAAAATATATTTTTTATTGACTTCATAGAGGGAGAGGGAGAGAAAATCATTGATTGGCGCCTCCTGTACATCCCCTACTGGGGACCGAGCCCACAACCCAAGGCATGTGCCCTCGATTGGACTGAATCCAGGACCCTTCAGTCTGCGGGCTGATGCTCTATGCACTGAGGTAGGGCCGGTTTTTTATTATTATTTATTTCAGAGAGGGAGAGAGAGATAAGGATAAGAGAGAATCACCAATCTGCCCCCTACTGCTCACCCCACACCGGGGATCAGGGATTGAGCCTGCAATCCGGGCATGCACCCAACCAGGAATTGAACTGTGACCTCCTGGTCCATAGGTGGACGCCCAACCACTGAGCCACCCTGATTTTAAAGCCCACTAATTTTGTCCCGGTTGAGTCGCTCAGTTGGTTAGAGCATTCTCCCTATACACCAGGCTGGTCAGTTTGATCCCTAGTTGGGGCAAGAATTGACAAATTAATGCGTAAGTAAGTGGAACGACGAAGTGATGCTTCTCTCTCTAAAAATCAATACTAAGTAAAAATTTTAATGCCCACTAAATTCACACTGTGCTCCACTGTGATTTGGGACCCTGTTTGAGGGTGTGAGTCGCCAGCGCCTTTCCTATTGGCCTCGGTTTCCTTAGATGCAGAAGGTGGGGGTAAGGGGTGACTGAGGAGTGAGAACAGCGGCACTGACCCCACTTTGCCCCTTCCCCCATAACACATTCTCACTCGAGGGGGCCCTCCAGTGAACGAGGAAGGCTCCCCTCGCCTTTAGAAACAGCCTTTTATTATGGAAATCTTCAAACCCAAAAGAAAGGAAAGAGGCTGGCGCGGGAACGCCCCACTTCGCGCCCCGCCGGTAACGGTCACCGCCCCGCCGGGCGCTCCGGGGAGAGGAGAAACCCACGGCCAAGGTCGCGTGCGGAGGTCCAGGCCCCGTGGCTGGGCTCGGTGACCTTGAGCGCGTCCTGCCGTCTCGCGGGCCGTGGTTCCCACTTCTGGGGAGACACCCGGGCGGGTCTGCCGGGTCTCGGGGCCGCGTGACCTTGGGCCGTCCCCGAGGCGCGGCCTCAGTTTCCCGGCGGCGCGTACCCGGGCCGAGGCGGGATTCCCGCCCCCGCCCAGCCCCTGCGAGCCAGGCTCCACCCCACGCGACTCCGCCCCGCCCCGCCCCGCCCCCGCCTCCCCCTCCCTCGGGCTCCGGCCAGCGGCGGCGGCGGCGGCGGCGGCTCCGCTCCGCACTGCCCGGCGCCGCCTCGCCATGGACGCGCGCGGGGGCGGCGGGCGGCCTGGGGAGAGCCCGGGCGCGACCCCCGCGCCGGGGCCGCCGCCGCCGCCGCCGCCGCCCGCGCCCCCCCAGCAGCAGCAGCAGCCGGCGCCGCCGCCGCCGCCCGCGCCCCCTCCCGGCGCCGGGCCCGCGCCCCCCCAGCAGCCGCCCCGGACCGAGGCGGCGCCCCCGGAGGCGGCGGACGAGGGCGGCCCTCGGGCCCGGCTCCGCAGCCGCGACAGCTCGTGCGGCCGCCCGGGCACCCCGGGCGCGGCCGGCGCGGCCAAGGGCAGCCCAAACGGCGAGTGCGGGCGCGGCGAGCCGCAGTGCAGCCCCGCGGGGCCCGAGGGCCCGGCGCGGGGGCCCAAGGTGTCGTTCTCATGCCGAGGGGCCGCGGCGGGGCCCGCGGCGGGCCCGGCTCCGGGGCCCGGCCCGGCGGACGAGGCGGGCAGCGAGGAGGCGGGCCCGGCCGGCGAGCCGCGCGGCAGCCAGGCCAGCTTCATGCAGCGCCAGTTCGGCGCGCTCCTGCAGCCGGGCGTCAACAAGTTCTCGCTGCGGATGTTCGGCAGCCAGAAGGCTGTGGAGCGCGAGCAAGAGCGCGTCAAGTCGGCGGGGGCCTGGATCATCCACCCGTACAGCGACTTCAGGTACCGCCGCCCCCGGGAGGGGCCGCCGCGAGCGGAAGCGCCGGGGCTGCCCTTGGAGCGTCTCGGGGAGGGCGGGGCGGCCGCCCGGCGGGTGACCTCGGGGCCCCTCGGTGACCTCGGGCGCGTCCAGGACCCGCCTGGGACGACCCGGGCGCCTGAGGCCCCGCCCTTGGAGGGGCCCTGGGAGGTGCGCGCAGACTCCTGCCTTAACCCCGGTGCTCCCCCTCTCACGCACCCACACATCCCCGGCTCTGCCGGGAGGGCGCGCACGTCACAGCCGCAAAACTAGGGTCTGAGCGCGGAGGGACGGAGAGGACGAATAGAGGGGAACGTGAGCGCCGGGGAGGCGGCAGAGCGGAAGGAAGGAGGAAGGAGGCGCGCCCTGGGAGGATGCGCCTTGGGAAAGGCTAGCAGGGAAAGGGTTAAGCGGACCCGGCCCGCTCCCCGATTTCCACCTGCGCTTCACACCCCCGGGAGGTGCCTCCCGTCCCGAGCCTGGGTGTTGCGCGGGGAGGGGGCGCTGAGCACCCCGGGGTCTCCCGGCCGTGTCTTCTCTGAGCCGCCCAGCCTCTGGGTGGTGTATGCACATGTCTCAGTGGGTGTGTAGATGTTATGGATGAAACCGGCTGAGTGATGCGTGGAGAGGCTCGGAGCGAGGTGAGGCGCAGGGTCACCACCGTGGCCCCATCCCACCCCTGCTGCGGCCAAGAGGAAGCCTGGGGCCACCCTACAAGCCCTGTGTTATCGCTGTTCTTGTTCCTTGGCTTGTGCTCAGTGGCCTGCGAGCGTGGACACTGCAGACCTTGTGTGTGATCACGAGCATGTGACTGGGGGGCGGGGGTCCGGGGGGCGTGGGCCGGGGAATGGGGAGGAGCGTGTTCCCGGGGGTGTGTCTGTGTGGTGGGTCACTGGCATGTGTTAGGGGGAGATGGGGTGTGTGTGTGCGTGTGCCCGGGTGGGCGTGCACCGGGGGGCAGTGTTTGTGAGTTGTGTACACGGTGTGTGTGTGTGAAGGGTTGTGTTCGCGAGGGGCATCCGTGTGGGACGCTTCCTCCAGGCCTCCCAGCCCAGCTCTCAGGGCGGCCGCGATTTCAGCACCACGGACAGCACCCCAGCCGCGGCTCCCAGCCCGCCAGAACTCCCCACACCGAGGTTCTCCACCCCCCACCCCGCCACGTCCCATGTCCCAGGTCTCCGCTCGACAACTGGGGAAGCCCAGGGGCACACAAGTCTGGGACAAGGCTGGAAGAAAGTCTGGGATTTCGACTCCTCAGCCCTCAGCCCTTCCCTGCGAAGTGACTATAGCCTTAACCAGTGGCTTGAGTTTTGAGGCCGTGGAGGGGTGAGGGTCGGGGGCCGAGGGGCAGCACAGATGGTATGCATCTGGATGGTCTTGACCTGCACGGGGGCTCAGCATTCCTCTGTCGATGGTACAGGCTGGGAGGTCTGGGGTCTCAGCTGTGCAGGGCCATGTTCCAGTCTGTGAAAAGGGGGAGCTAGTGCCAGCTGGCTGAGACAGTGCCCTGAGGGCCTGGAAGGCAGGGGGCGATGGCTGCAGAAAGTGACGTCCCCTCAATCCCTCCAGCGCTTAGGGGGTCCTGGGCTTCCTCTTCTTCACAGAAGGGGTAGTGTGGGGCGTGGTTGAGGGGTGCTGGGGGGAGCAGTGGGGCTCCCCATCCTGCGTCCCTTGAGCACAGTGGCCTGTGGGATCCTGGGCAGGCCATGAGGTCTGGGCTGGTTAGATAATTGTCAAATAGGAGGAGCAAGTGGAGGGTAGCCTGTAGATGGGACCAGGGGAGCCACAGTCAAATGGAAAAACTTGGGTAGGGGAGGCTGGGAGAAGGTCAGTGGCGGGGGAAAAGGGAGATATATGTACTACTATGTGTAATACTTTAAACAATAAAAAAAAATTTTAAAGAAAAACTTAGGCTGCTGCCAATCTGGGGTGCAGCAGGACCTCCCCAGCCCCCCAGCTTTCAGAACGTTGCCACATCTAGAACCTCTGATTCCATACGGAGACGGACTCCAAGCCCAGGACCAAAACAATTCTTCGTGAGCCCCGCCTGGGCCAGGTGTTGCAGGAGCACCTCAGGAATGTGGGTTCAGTCCTCACGTCAGCCGTGCCGTGGTGCTGCAGCTACCTGCATTTTACACCGGAGAAAGGTGGGGCACAGAGAGGTGAAGTCACCTGCCCAAAGCCCACAGCTAGTCAAGGGCAGATCCGGTATTTACACGCAGGCAGACTGGCCCATCCGTGTTCTTGACTGCTGGGCCACCTGGCCTCTGGCCATGTGCCACACAGGCCAAGAAGACACGGGAGGAGAAGGCTTTCTGGGGATTGATCGAGATACTGGGAGCACCTGGGTGTGTGCTAAGTGGTTTGAGCAGTGGTCGGCGAACTCATTGGTCAACAGAGCCAAATATCAACAGTACAAGGATTGGAATTTCTTTTGAGAGCCAAATTTTTTAAACTATATAGGTAGGTACATTGTTATCAACTTAATTAGGGTACTCCGAAGCTGGCCTTTGCTTAAAAACTCAAAGAGACCCATGTGGCTCAAGAGCCACAGTTTGCCGACCACTGGGTTAGAGCATTGTCCCTCGAAAGGAAGGGCTGCAAGTTCAATTCCCGGTCACAGCGTGTACCTGGGTTGTAGATTTGATCCCAGCCGGGTCAGGTGAGTGTGGGAGGTAACCAATCAATGTCTCTCATTTTGATGTCTCTCTCTCTCTCTCTCTCTCTCTCTCTCTCTCTCTCTCTCTCACAAACACACACACACACACACACACACACACACACACACACCTCTATCTCTATCTCTATCTCTATCTCTATCTCTATCTCTATCTCTATCTCTCTATCTCCCTCCCTTCCACTCTCTCTAAAAATCAATGGAAAATCCTTGGGTGAGGATTAACAAAACAAAACAAACAGTCCACAGAGCAGTGGGGAGGAGGGGCCTTTCTGGATCCACTTTTCCACGTTGGCTTCCTTGTGTCCTTAAACCCTGAAGATGCAGATACCACTTCCGGGGGTGTCCCTCCCTATCTGCACACCATCCCTGATTTTAAGAGGAAGTTGGGGTGGTGAGACGGAGGTTCCCTCCTGAGCAGCCCCCAGGGTCCCGCGTAGGGCCACGGAGTCTCCACTTCCTTGAGCTGTGACTCCTTTGCTTGCCCGTGGAGCCCACCCCTGCACGCTGGCCTGACACTTGCCTGGTACTGGGAACCGGACAATGGCTGATTGGTGTCCTGAAGAGCCTTGGCTGTGCCTCATCCTGTGGGCTGTGCGCGTGTCCAGGGAGGAGGGCATTTGCAGAGGCCCGTGGGAGGGCGGCCATTCCGCCGAGAGGTGCTGTGGAGGGTGTCTTCCCCAAGCCCCTGCCTCATCCACCGCTGGTCTTGGGTCCTCTCTGGAACTCCCAGCTCCGTTTCCCCAAGTGTGCGATGGCGGTGGTAGGAGCAGAGGGGGTGTCTGGCTTTCACAGCTATGCCAGCACCACGCCAGGCCTCAGATCTCACTCTGTCCTCTCCTTCCTGTGGAATGATGGCCTTCGTACAAGCGGGTCCCCCCGCCACACGTGTCCTCACCCCAGGGCTTCTGGTTTCCAGCTCCCATTCACAGGCCGCTTTCCCCGGGACCCCATTCGGCACGTGCACCTGCTGTTCCCACCTGCGTTGTGCCTGCTGCCTTTTCACTTGGGGTTGTCTACTGGCCCCTCAGTGCCCCACCAGGGGAAGAGGGTCTGTAGAGACCCCTGCCGCAGTGGGTGCCCACGGCATCTCTGAACTCCCTGAGGGGAAGTCGAGGGGAACTCTCGTCTGGGGGGTGGAGTCATCGCCCGGAGAGAGTTTAGGCAAGTGGCGTCCTTGCTGCCTTGCATCCGTTATTATGTCTGTAAGTGCCTCTGAGATCCGACTTGAGTCTTTCCTACTGCTGTTGGTTTTCATATAATGTTCCGGAACTGTCTCTTGCTGGGAGGCCTGGCATGGGAGGAAAGAGACGAGTGGGTCCCTTTCCTGATCCCCAGAGAGGATTCTAGGAAGCCAGGATCTGTGGATGCTGACCTGTTTTTGAGTCATGTCTTCTGGGGTCCCCCAGACGGGGGTAGTGGAGGAGGCTGACTTGAAGAAACTTACAGGACTGGACACCCTGTCCCCTCCCCCCCCACCCGCAGAGGGCCCAGATGATCAGCTGGAGATCAGAATGCAGGGGGGGGGGCTCTCTGCAAATCCTACATTATCTCATGGGAATAAACCCCACTTTATCCAGAGCGGGTGGGCCAAGGGCCAAGGGCTAGGGTTCCCTGGCTCCAGACCCAGCACGAAGGCTCTGGGAGTCAGGAGCAGTGAAAAAGCCCATTTCCCAGGTGGGAGGATTGAGGCCCAGCCCACCCCCCACCTGGAAGGAAGTTAACCCCATGATCCTTGTACAGGGGTCAGGGCTGGGGTCCACCGAAGCCTCTCTCCTCACTCCAGCGGCTTCCTGCGAGAATTTCAAATCTCTGGCCCCTGAGTCCCCTGCTTTAAACTTTCACCCCCCCCCCAAGGGGGTGCTTGGGGGTTGGGAGGGAGGAGCTTCCTCAGCCACCCGCTTGCTTAGGCCGGACCTTGCCACACTTCCCGCGGCAGCAAACCCACTCCCCGTCCCAGCAGCACACGCTGTCTCCCCTCCTGTCTGCAGGGCATCCTCTGCCCACTTCCTGGCCTTCCGGCTGCCAGCAGGGGCCTCTCAAGGCACGTAGAAGTCCATCTCTCCCATCCCTGAAAGTCTCCCGGGCCCTGTAGAGCCGTCTTCTGTGCCCTCCCATCATCTCCTCTGAGCTTCTTCACTCCCCTCCGCCCCCGCCCCAGCCCCCCAGCCAGCCTGGGAAGGGGAAACCCCACAGCAGCCACGGGGCCTTTGCACTTCCTGCTCCCTCTGCCATGGCGCAGTGCCCCCCACACCCAACCAGGGTCCCTCTCCATAATCCGTTCAAATGCCACTTGCTGCCGAAGCTGGTTTGGCTCAGTGGATAGAGCGTCTGTCTGCGGACTGAAAGGTCTTGGGTTCGATTCTGGCCAAGGGCATGTACCTTGGTTGCGGGCACATCCCCGGTAGGGGGTGTGCAAGGGGCAGCTGGTCGATGTTTCTCTCTCATCGACGTTTCTGGCTCTCTATCTCTCTCCCTTCCTCTCTGTAAAATATCAATAAAAAATATATATTTTTTAAAAATGCCACTTGCTTCAACAAGTCCTCCCCGACCTCCCTGGCTGACGTGGTCCCTCTGAGGCTCCCCTTTCGTGTATCTGTTTGTGTGGAGCACCTGTCTCCCCTGAGGGAGGGCCAGGCCTGCCTGGTCCCCGTGTGTCCTCATGGCCTGGCGCACTGTCAGCCCCACGGTCCGCCCTGGCCTGGGCTAAGCCGGGAATCCGGCATCGTCCCCGGCAGAAGGATCCCTTTCCTAATCCCTGACACTCGCCTCCCCCGTAGCTCTGCATCCGAGGGCTCAGGCCCCTAATCCTCTGTCCCCGCTCCCCCTTAATCGCCGGCGTGACCCCTAATCCCTCCAATCTGCCAGATATGTAATTCCCACGGCTCCGGCTTCTCGCATCCTGGAGGGAGGGAGCCGGCTGCCTTGGCCGCCGTGTCTCCCACCGGTGGCTGTGGGGGCCTCGACCCAGGTCCCGCCGGGGAGCCTGGCTGTGTGGGTGCTGACCCTCGGCCCTGGCCACGCCTCCGATGGGCTGTCTGCGCCCCAAGAACAGCCGGGCAGCTGCTAGAGGAGAACGGAGCTCATGGTGGTGGCAGCCACCAGGGCCCCACTGAGGCCACCAGCCTGTGGGGTGCTCCTGGAAGAGGTTCCAGGCCCTCGCCCATCCATGGGGCGCGGGGGCTGAGGAGCCTGGGCCTGGGCCGGGGCCACTGCTGCTGAGCCTTCTGCTCGCTGTGTCTCTCTGGCCTGCTTGTCTCCGTGAACAAGGTGTGAGCTGGCCAGTCCGTCCACTGCTCTCCTGGAAGAGCAGCCGGGATGCGGAGGCGTTTTAACACACAGGACTGAACTGTGGTCGTTGGAGGTGCCGGGTAACAGGGCTGACTGTGCATCCGCTCCTGCTTCGCTGCCTGACGATGTCCCAGTGGCCCCTGCATCCTGGGGTGCCCGATGAGGAAGGGGCTGCTGGGATTGGGCGGATGAGGCTTTGGGGCTCAGAGAAGGAGAGTGATTAGCCCCTGGCTGCACGGCTCAAGGGGTGGGCAGGGCAAGGAAAAGGTGAGGGTGCTGACACACATACCCTGGGTTCCTCTACCCTCCACCCAGTTCCTTTACCCCCAGGCTCAGTTTCCCCTTGGGGGGACCAGGCTGGCTGGAGAGGACAAGGGTCGAGGCCCCAGGCCAATTTGGGGGCATCCAGTTGGAGCAGGTGAGATGCCCTGTGCATGATGCCAGGTCACCCTGCCCATCAGCCCCTCTCTAGTCCCCTGCCTTCTGCTCCAGCACCTAAAGCCCAGGGGACACCACGCAGAAGGGGAGGACCGTGCACAGCATGTGACCTGGGGCTCAGCCTGCGGGCAGAGTTCCAGACAGCGGGAAAGTAGACAGAGGACAGGCCCTGGGGTGGCAGTTCTGGGTTCCAGTCCCTTGCCCCGGCTCCCTCTCTCATCTGTCAGTGGGGAAGTGTGGTGCCTGTCCCTGCTTCCCCCACCCCAAGAATAAAAGGAGAGAATGCCTGGAGAATCTCATGTCAGGGATGCCCTCATGCTCTGTGCCATTTAGATAGTTTCTAGGCCCTCTGGTGGTTTCTAGGCCCCCCCAGGCCTTCTGTTACTCTTGCTTGCTTGCTTGCTCTGTAACAGGGTGTATGCCCCAAGATGGGGGCAGCAGTTCTCATTTCAGCGAGGGTGGGGATGGGATTAGGAGCTCTGTAGTGGATGCTCTGGGTATTGGGAGTCGAGACGAGAAGGAGCAAGCAGGTGGGGCCCCTCCATCCCATTGGATGTTGAGGCCTTGGGGTCTCAAGGATGAGTAGGTGTCTCAGATCGGGGGGCCCCGAGCCCCACACCTTGTCTAGATTCAGGTGAAAAAAGGTCTGGAATTTCTAGTAGTCATTTGATTTTGCCCTTCACCCCCCACCCCCCAGGTCAAGTCAGCCCTTCAGTTCTCTCTGGGTCTTTATCCCACCCCAGATGGGTTTGTCCGGGGCTCCCCCAAAGGCCCGGCGCCCTCCCCATCACAGCCAGATCACCCACGGCCATTCCGAGAAGGTCCCATCACATGTGGGGGGGCAGTTCCCTAGGAGGACCCTCCAAAGCTGCCTCGTCCTGGGCTCCTCGGGGTGAACAGAGGAGACTGAGGTTCCCCAGGACTGGAAGGACGTGCCAAGGTCACACCTGCCCGTGGGCAAAAGTGGGTGCCAGCCGGCTCTGGCTACTGCCACCCCAGGGTTCGACGTTGGGTCTCCTCCAGCCTTTGGCTCCCTCAGGCCGAGCTGTTGTGAACATGTTGGTGCAAATAACTTTTTAATTTTTTTCTCTTCCTCTTGGACAGTTTCCTTGGGATCAGTTCCCTGGAGTGGAACACCAGCGGGCAGGCGTGGTGTTAATAGCCCTCACAGTGCCTTCCGCAAGGAGCCAATTTACGGCAGCTACCAAAACAGGGAGCTCCCTGCAGCCAAGCCGGTGCTAGGCTCCGGCTTCCTACTGATGTGTGCGCGTCAGGGCGAGTCCCTCCGGCCACTGAGGACCTCAGTCTCTTCTTCTGTCCCCCCGGGAGGAGCCCCGGGAGCTGCAGGCTTTGAGGGTCCTTCGGGGCAGTGGCCCGCCTCCCCCCAGTGAGCGTGGGGTGTCCAGCCATGAGGGGGAGCGTGCTGGTCCTACAGGAGAGCCCCGCACAACCCCACTTGGGGATTGAAGACCTCGAGAGACACCTGAGAGGACCGACGTGATGGGGGCGGGGGGGGGGGGGGAGGAAGGCCGGGGGAGCCTCTCCCTCCACATTAAAGGCAAAATCACATAATCGTTCCAATTCGAGACCCTCCTTTGCCTGAATCTAGGCAGCAGGTGTGGGCTTAGACCCATGACCTGGGGTAGCTGCTCGTCACTGAGACCCCCAGGCTTCGTTTTGGTTTTTTATAATGTTAATGTGTGTGTGTGTGTGTGTGTGTGTGTGTGTGTGTGTGTGTGACATGAAATTTGGCATCTACTCATGTGAAAGTGTACAGTTGAGGGGCATCAGGTACAGTCACAATGTGTTGTGCACTCCTCATCTCATCCACGTCCAGAACATTTTCATTTTCCAAAACAGAAACTCCCTATCCCCCTCCTCACCCCCGGCAGCCAGGAACCTACTTCCTGTGTCTAAGGATTTGCCTGTCCTGGACGTTTCACAAATTGGAATCACACGCTGAGCGACCTTTTATGTCTGCTTCTCTCACTGCGCATCATTTTTTAAAAGTTTACACGCATGTTCTAGTGTCAGTGCTTCATTCCCTTTCATAGCCAAGTAATATTCCTGCATGCGATGGGCCACCGTCATTCAGTGATGGGCATTTGGGTTGTTTCCACCTTCTCGGTGTTATGAATCCTGATGCTGTGAACATGGGCGCACGGTACCTGTTTGAGTCCCTTCTTTCAATCTTTAATATATTATATATATATATATATATATATATATATATATATATATATATATTAGAGAGGAAGGGAGAGAGAGAAAAAAAACATCAATGATGAGAGAGAGTCAGTGATTGGCTGCCTCCTGCATGCCCCACACTGGGGATCGAGCCTGCAACCCGGACGTGGGCCCTGCCTGGGAATCGAACTGTGACCTCCTGGTTCATAGGTTGATGCTCAACCACTGAGCCACGCCAACCGGGCCCTTCTTTCAACCCTAAGATGGAATTGCTGCATCATACGGTGACTCGGTTTAACTTTTTGAGGAACTGGCAGTTCTCGCTCAGAGTGATTTTGATTTTTAAAAAAATATATTTTATTGATTTTCCATAGAGAGGAAGGGAGAGGGATAGAGAGTTAGAAACATCGATGAGAGAGAAACATCGATCAGCTGCCTTCTGCAAACCCCCTACTGGGGATGTGCCCGCAACCAAGGTACATGCCCTTGACCGGAATCGAACCTGGGGCCTTTCAGTCCACAGGCCGACGCTCTATCCACTGAGCCAAACCGGTTTCGGCGTGATTTTGATTTGATGGCTGCGGGGCCGGCAGCCGGTCCATGTGGCCTTTTGCTGTGTGTGTCTGTCTGTCCTCACGAACGCGTTACTCAGGGCACCATGCGTGGCCGCCTGTAGATATATATATTCCTTGAGTGGACGGGCTCTTTTCTGAGAGCACTCTCCAGGTGGAATTTCGGAACTGACCTTGGGGTCCTGTATTTGGGAAGAGAAGCAACCCATCATCACTTTCCCAGGCGCATTTATGGCACCAAATGTCCACGCAGCTGCCAAGTCCTGTTGCTCAGGTTCCTCCCACGGGCTCAGCCCTTCGCCCCGGCCCCACCTCTTTCCCCCGCTGGACTGGCACCCCCGCCGCCTCCCTGTCTGTGGCACTCAGGGCGCTTCCTGAAATGGAAGCACCGCACGTGGAAGCCCACCTGCTGGTGTGGGCGGCCTGGGTCCACCAGGTCAAGCGCACCGTCCAGCTGCCACCCTGCACCCTCCAACCCCGGGGCCCCCACCGAACCCGCCCTCCTGCTCCTGCTTCCCTGCCACCACCACCCACTCCCCCCACCCCGGCCTCTCTCTGCTTACCTCCCTCTCCTGTCTTGTCCCTTGGACTCCACGTTGGGTGTTTTTGGTCAAAGGAAACATTTCGTCCATTTTTGAGTGACCTCTTTCTTAGGCTTTGTGAATTCTGGAGCTTCTTCGTGGAGGGAAGGTTAGAACGGAGCCAGCCAGAGGGCCTTGGGCTGGGGGAGCCCAGCTGGCTGTAGGGCTCTGTTAGGGGGGGTGGAGGATTTCCTGGAGACAGAGTCCACACTGGGGCCACAGTCTCGGATTTGCCGGAGGAGGAGAGAGATCTGGGCTGGTCCCCGAAGGCGCACGTGCTCAGTGGGGAGGGCAGGCCTGCAGAGCGCGGGGCGTGGGCCGGGCTCTGGGGCTGACGCCGGGCCTCCCCCCAGGTTCTACTGGGACTTCACCATGCTGCTCTTCATGGTGGGCAACCTCATCATCATCCCGGTGGGCATCACCTTCTTCAAGGACGAGACCACGGCCCCGTGGATCGTGTTCAACGTGGTCTCGGACACGTTCTTCCTCATGGACCTGGTGCTGAACTTCCGCACGGGCATCGTGATCGAGGACAACACGGAGATCATCCTGGACCCTGAGAAGATCAAGAAGAAGTACCTGCGCACGTGGTTCGTGGTGGACTTCGTGTCCTCCATCCCCGTGGACTACATCTTCCTCATCGTGGAGAAGGGCATCGACTCCGAGGTCTACAAGACGGCGCGCGCCCTGCGCATCGTGCGCTTCACCAAGATCCTCAGCCTGCTGCGCCTGCTGCGCCTGTCGCGGCTCATCCGCTACATCCACCAGTGGGAGGAGGTGAGCCCCGGGGGCGGGGCTGTGAGGGCCTAGGGGCGGGGCTGTGAGGGCCCAGGGGCGGGGCAATGCTGCAGGGGCGGGGCTGTGAGGGCCTGGGGCGGGGCTGTAAGGGCCTGGGGGCGGGGCATTGCTACAGGGGCGGGGCAATGCTATAGGGGCGGGGCTGTGAGGGCCCAGGGGCGGGGCCACAGGGAGGAGGCAGGCGGGCACCAGGCACAGGAGATGGGTTTTGAAAGGACTGGGTGGGGTCACCAAGGCTGCAGTGCAGGGCCTGTACCGCAGAGAACAGAACTCAGGCGTGGCGTGGGGCACGGTGGGGTCTCAGGGTCCCCCACAGGGCGGAGCCACGGGCTGTGGTCACGGGGAACACAGCACGGACTCCGGACGCACCTGCGCCCCTTTCCGTCATCCTGCCCTGTAAGAGGAGGAATCCACAGCCCCGCTGGCATTGGGGAAACTGAGGCCCAGGGAACCCCCAGTTTCCAGGGCAGCGACAGGCTCCGAGGGGGGAAGCGGGCAGGGGCAGGGTTGCCGGAGGGGACAGTGGTCCTGCCCACAGGCGCTCAGGACGTCTCACCCACCAGAAAGGCAGCAGGGCCTCCTGGAGTGTGGGACGCTGGGCGGGGGTTTGGGTCCAGCCGGGCGGGCGTGGGGCGGTGTTGTGGGGGGCGGGGGGCTCCTTTCTACCTCTCTGCGTCCACCGCCCAGATTTTCCACATGACCTACGACCTGGCGAGCGCGGTCATGCGCATCTGCAACCTCATCAGCATGATGCTGCTGCTGTGCCACTGGGACGGCTGCCTGCAGTTCCTGGTGCCGATGCTGCAGGACTTTCCCCGCAACTGCTGGGTGTCCATCAACGGCATGGTGGTGAGCGCCCCCAGGGACCCAGACAGCGCCCCTCTGGGACCAGGAGCAGGCAGCTCCTTGATCTTCCCAGGGACTAACAGCTTTTGTCACCCAGACATAATATCCTCTGCTCACTGCCCCCGCCATTGGGTCTACTTTCTAATGTACATCACTTATTCAGAAGACAAAAGAAAAAAAAAAGACGAGGTATCATGGGCCATAAGATACAACCGTCCCTGAGAGCCCGGGCACCCATCGCCGCCTCGCTGAGGTGCCCGCTGTGGTGCAGGCGAGGCTTGGGCGCTGTTTAGCGCCACAAGGAGCCTTTCTCCCACCCTGGAGGGCTGTGCCTCTGGCCCTGGTGGGGGTGGGTTGGCGGGAGGAGGGACTGGGGCGCTGGTGGGCGGGAGACAGCGGAGGGAGCGTCCTCAGGCGCGCACCCAGCGCCTGGCACAGCTGCTGGCTGAGGCAGCTCATTGTCTGGCCGGACACCCGGGCATGCTGTCCTGTTTCCTGAATGGGCCCCCCCGCCCCTCCCACAGCCGGGTTAACTGAGGACTGGCGGTGGGGGTGGGGGTGGGGAGAGCATCCTCCTGGCCCTGCCAGATGCCTCCACTCTCGTGGGCTCTGACCGGATTCTGGTGTCCCCAGCTCACCGTCCACGGGGTCCCGGGAACTCTCACTTCCTCTCGACCCATCCTAATCCGAGGCTGCAATGGGGCGGGGGGTGGGGCTCCCTCTGACCCTGGGTTTCTCCAGGAGTAAAGTGAGGAAGCAGCTCCAGACCTGCTCCTGCTGCTGACTCGCTGTGACACGTGTGCACGTCACGTCACCTGCCTGCCTCTTAGTTTCCTAGTTGTCTCCGGACACGGGAAGCTCCGCACGCTGGATGCCGGGGGGAGGGCGGGGGAGGATCAGGGAGCTCCGGGGGCTGTGAGCGCCCGCCCACCTGCCCGCCCGTGTGTGGCCTTGCAGAATCACTCGTGGAGCGAGCTCTACTCCTTTGCGCTCTTCAAGGCCATGAGCCACATGCTCTGCATCGGGTACGGCCGGCAGGCGCCCGAGAGCATGACTGACATCTGGCTGACGATGCTGAGCATGATCGTGGGGGCCACCTGCTACGCGATGTTCATCGGACACGCCACCGCCCTCATCCAGTCGCTGGACTCCTCCAGGCGGCAGTACCAGGAGAAGGTCTGGGGGCCACCCCACTGCTCCTCCAGCTCCCTGGGGGGGGGGGGGGGGCCCTAGAGCGAAGTCTGGAGCCTGGAAGGGACGTAAGCCGAGGAGCGGGGGCGGAAGTCAGGGGTCCAGGCAGGGCAGGGCCAGTCCACGAGGCATCAGGGCGCTCTCTGGGGGCAGAGAACACAGGGGGACCTCTCTAGGAGGTGACATTCTGGGGGTTCTGGGCTGGCTTGGGAGGGGCTATGGCAGGGGGTGGGGGACGGGCACTGAGCAGGTTCCAGAGGACTGGGGTCACTTGGTTACATGCTGGTCAGCCAGGGCCATGGGGGAGGCCACTTGGGGAGCAAACACATTCAGCCACTTGGACCTGGCCTCAGGTTTGGGGGAGCTGCCTCCATGGGGCTCGTCCAAGGGCCCGGGGGCTGGAAAGGGAGAGCAGGTGCTGGCCCCGCAGGCCGGCCCTTTCTGGAGTGTGGCCTTGATGTCTACCCCGTGCCTCAGTTTCCCTAAGGGCCGACGGTGACTTGGCCCCCACCCCATTGCCGCCCCCCTCTCTCCTGCACTGCTACCTGATGGCTGAGCCCGGCTGGGCAGCTGTGAGCACCCCCACCAGTGCCAGTCGGGTTGGCCGGGTCCGCTGGGCCCGGTGCCAGGCGTCCTGGCCGTCCGGAAGCCATGGCCTCACCCCCAAACATGAGCTGGTGCTGCCACCCGCCCACCGTCACGGGTTCTGCTGAGCTCAGGGCAGCTGTGGCTGGGTGGGGCGGGAGTGGAAACGGAGCTGGGGCACCCCTGTGGGTACCACCCGGCGGATAGCAGGGCCTGGTACCTCTGCCACATCCCCTGCGTTAATAGAAAGATCCTGGGGAGGGGCACCAGGGCCATAGGCAGAGCTGGGGGGGGGGCTCTGAAATGGGGGGCCAGCATCCTGGGGGCCTGGGGCCAAGCTGCCAGGCACAGGGTTGCCAGACAATTGAGGACACAGGAGTAGCTTCTGCTAGTGTAAGCACATCCCAAGTATCGCACGGGGCCCGCTCACACGAAACGTTTTTGCTGTTGATCTGAAATTCAGGTGTAACTGGGTCTTGTGCTTGCGGCGGTAGTTAAACTTGGAGCCCCATTCAGGCCGAGGCAGGGGTTCCCTGAGCCGCAGCCACTGACCTCGGCCCCTCGTGCCCCCCACAGTACAAGCAGGTGGAGCAGTACATGTCCTTCCACAAGCTGCCCGCGGACTTCCGGCAGAAAATCCACGACTACTACGAGCACCGCTACCAGGGCAAGATGTTCGACGAGGACAGCATCCTGGGCGAGCTCAACGGGCCCCTGCGAGAGGTGAGGCCTCGGGGTGGGTAAGGTTTGCGACCCCCCGGCTCTCCGGCTCCCCGTCCCCAGGACGAGGAGGGACCGGTCCAGCTGGAGTGGGAAGGACTAAGCTGGACTGGTACACACACCAGTGTCCCTCCCTGAGCCTCTGGCACCTGCGTTCCACAACGCCCCAGCCACCCTGGGTTCGAACCCTGACCCCGTACAACTTCCCTTGTCTGGGGCTGTGATAGGCGGAGGGAGACGGCAGAGGGAGGCAGGCGGAGCCCCCCGGGAGGGTCCTTCCTGCCTCTTCCTGCTGCTGGTGTAGCCGGCAGTCATTGGTGACCCGTCACCCCACCCTCCACCGCTGCCTCGCATGGCCGCCTTCCTGCGTGTGCGCGTCTGTCCTCTTCTCATCAGGACGCCGGTCACTCAGGGCCCGCCTGCTCCAGTGGGACCTCATCTTAACTGATGACAACTGCAGAGACCCTGTTTCACCATAAGGCACATTCCCCGGGACCCGGGTTCAGGACTTCAACCCACCGCACTCACCAAGCAGCTGCTGAGCCAGAGGGAGGAGCTTGGGGAAGGAGGGGAAGGCGGAGGGAGGGGAGAAGGAGGGAGGGGAGAAGAAGAAGGTGACATCTTCTGGAGGCTCTGTGACCCTGTGGGCATCCCAAGTGGAGGGCACAGCTAGGAAAAGGCCTTGAGGAGGGAAGATGGTTTTTTTTCTAATGCTTGTATAGTTCCATTCATTTTTACTTTTTAATCTTTATTGAGAATATTACAGATGTCCCTCTTTTATTCCCCATTGCCCCCCTCCACCCGCTTCCTGCCCCACCCCCAGTCTTCACCACATTTAAAACACACACACACACACACACACACACATATTTTAAATATATTTTATTGATTTTTTACAGAGAGGAAGAGAGAGGGATAGAGAGTTAGAAACATCGATGAGAGAGAATCATCTATCAGCTGCCTCTTGCACACCCCCTACTGGGGATGTGCCTGCAACCAATGTACATGTCCTTGACCGGAATGGAACCCGGGACCCGTCAGTCCACAGGCTGATGCTCTATCCACTGAGCCAAACCAGCACATTCACCACCCTATTGTCTTTGTCCATAGTAATGCATATCCTATATAATCCTATATAGGATTATGCTGCCCAGACTGACAGCATAACAACCAGATCACGATCAGCAGGAGTGTGGGGCAGCGATCTACAAGCAGGCAGTGGAGAGCTACAGGAGGGGGCAGGGCAGCAAGCTATGGGGGAGGCGGAGAGAGCTACTGGAGGGTGTCAGCGAGCTACTGGCACACGTATTCCTGTGTAGGGCTACTAGCCTGCATATAAGGTCTTTGATTAATCTCTTCCTTTACCTCTGAGATTCATCAGTCTGTTTCATGTTTCCATGCCTCTGATTTTATTTTATTCACCAGTTTTTGTTCAATAGATTTCTTGTTCATTTGATTTTTAGATTCAGTTGTTGGTAGATATGTGTTTATTGCCATTTTATTGTTTGTATTTTTTATCTTTATCTTTTTCTTTTTCTTAAAGAATACCCTGCAACATTTCATGTGATACTGGTTTGGTGGTGATGAACTCCCTTTAGCTTTTTCATGTCTGTGAAGCTCTTTATCTAACCTTCAATTCTAAATGGTAATTTTGCTGGGTGGAATAATCTTAGTTGTAGATCCTTGCTATTCATCACTTTGAATAGTTATTGTCATTACCTTCTGGTCTGCAAAATTTCTATTGAGAAATCAGCTCACAGTCATGTGGGTGTTCATATGTAGGTAACTAATTGCTTTTCTTTTGCTGCTTTTAAGATTTTTCTCTTTGTATTTAACCCTTGGCATTTTAATTATGATGTGTCTTGGTGTGGGCCTCTTTGGGTTCCTCTTGTTTGGGACTGTCTGCGCTTCCTGGACTCGTAAGTCTATTTCTTTCACCATGTGGGGGAAATTTTCTGTCATTATTTCTTCAAATGGGTTTTCAACATCTTGCTTTCTCTCTCCTCTTTCTGGCACCTCCATAATGCAAATGTTTATATAGTTGAAGTTGTCCTAGAGGTTCCTTACACTATATTCATATTTTTTTCTTTTTGCTCTTCTGATTGGATGTTTTTTGCTTCTTCATATTTCACATTATATATTTGACTCTTGGAGTCCTCTTCTCTACAGTTGAATCCCTGTAAATTAGTCTTTTAATATATATATATATATATATATATATATATATATATATTTATATATATATAATTAATTTTTTACAGAGAGGAAGAGAGAAGACAGAGAGTTAGAAACATCAATGAGAGAGAATCATCGATCAGCTGCCTCCTGCACACCCCCTACTGGGGACGTGCCCGAAACCAAGGTACATGCCCTTGACCAGAATTGAACCCAGAACGCTTCAGTCCACAGGCTGACGCTCTATCCACTGAGCCAAATAGGTTTTGGCTAAATTATTCTCTTTATTTTATTTTATTTTATTTTATTTTACTCATTTATTTATTTTTAAGTACATTTTATTGAGTTTTTACAGAGGGGAAGAGAGAGGGATAGAAAGCTAGAAACATCGATGAGAGAGAAACATTGATCAGCTGCCTCTTGCATACCCCCTAATGGAAATGTGCTCACAACCAAGATACATGCCCTTGACCAGAATCGAACCTGGGACCCTTCAGTCTGCAGGCCAACACTATCCATTGAGCAAAACCGGTTTCAGCTATTTTTTAAAATATTTTTATTTATTTCAGAGAAGAAAGGAGAGGGAGCGAGTCCTGGCTCGTTTGGCTCAGTGGATGGAGTGTCGGCCTGTGGATTGAAAGGTCCCAGGTTCGATTCTGGTCAAGGGCATGCACCTTGGTTGTGGGCACATCCCTAGGGGGTGTGCAGGAGGCAGCTAATCAATGTTTCTCTCTCATCGATGTTTCTAACTCTCTATCCCTCTCCCTTCCTCTCTATAAAAAAAATCAATAAAATATTTAAGAAAAAGAAAGAAAGAAAAGAAAGGAGAGGGAGTGAGATAGAAACATTAAGGAAGAGAGAGAATCATTGACTGGCTGCCTCCTGCATGTCCCCTACTAGGGATCGAGCCCACAACCTGGGCATATGTACTTGACTGGAATCGAACCTGGGACCCATCAGTCCACAGGCCAACTCGCTACCCACGGAGCCAAACTAGCTAGAGCTGTAAATTATTTTTATTTCGGTTAGTGTGTGCTTAATTTCTGACTGGTCTTTTTTCATATCTTTGACATTCTCACTAAGATTCTTGAAAGTCTCACTAAGTCCCTTGAAGCTCTTATGAAAATCCTTGAGTAACCTTATAACTGTGGTTTTAAACTCTCTATCCAGTAGTTTGCTTTCTCTGTTTCTTTCTTTTTTTAAAAATATATTTTATTGATTTTTTTTACAGAGAGGAAGGGAGAGGGATAGAGAGTTAGAAACACCAATGAGAGAGAAACATCGATCAGCTGCCTCTTGCACACGCCCCACTGGAGATGTGGCCGCAACCAAAGTACATGCCCTTGACCGGAATCAAACCTGGGACCCTTCAGTCTGCAAGCCGACATTCTATCCACTGAGCCAAACAAGTCAGGGCTTCTCTGTTTCTTTCATTTGTGACTTGTTCCTTGGTCTCCGCATTTTGGCTGCTTCCCTGTGTTTGTTTCTATGTATTCGGTAGAGCTGCTTTGTCTCCTGGAGTTGGTAGAGTGGCCTTCTCTAGTAGGTGTCCTGTAGGGCCCAGTGGCTCAGCCTCCGCAGTCCCCTAAGCTGGGCACTTGAGGTGCACCCCTTTGTGAGCTGCATAGTCCGGCTGTAGTTGAGCCTTGATTGCTGCCGATGTCACTGGGAGGAATTGACCTTCGGGCCAATTGGCTGTGAGGACCAGCTGTGGAGAGCTGCTGTGCAGGAAACACCCCTGTGGAGCAGAACTTGCTTCAGTGGGGCTGTGGCGGTTTCTGAGGCTGCCCCTTGAGTGTATTGTGTGTCGCTTGCGGATGTGCGGAGTTGTAATCTGGTATGGTCTGAAGCCGTCTGCTGGTACCACTGGCTCTAGGGTCTCCAGGGAGGTGCAAAGCCAGCCACTGCCGGGGGCCACATGGCGGGGGCTACGGAGAAATCTACAGATGCCTGCTATTTGTATTGGGCTAGGAAGTGCCCAGGCAAGACCTAGCTGTGAAGCAAGGCAGGCTGTTGCTAGTGCTGGGTCTTTGGCCTTTTATTGATAAGTGTGGGGCTGCTGATATCAGCTGCCGCTTATTTGAGAGGTTTTAACAAAGTCTGAAGCCTGAGCCAGGACAGGCCGTTCATGTGGAAAAGCTGCTGCAAACAGCGTGGATGGGGCTGCAAATTGGATGGGGCGGGTCTTCAGGGAACCACCAGGGGAGCAAACAGTGTGCTCTAGGCCAGCGTTCACCAACCTTTCGGACCTCACCTCACGGGCCGACCGCTGCCCAGGCTGACTGAGACTCAGCGATGGCGCCTGCCAGTCAGCCCTGTGACAGGGGAGGTCTGAGCACAGGAAACAATCCCCATCTGGGAGAAAGCAGCCCCCGAGTTCCTGCCTCAATGCCAGACAATCCAGTTCCTCCCTGTATGTTTCTGGGTCCCCCAACACCTCCTGGCACTGGAGCCCGGAGGGATGGAGTTCAAGTAAGTTTGTACGCTGGCTCTTTAAGAGGGGCAGGGGGTCTCCGGCAGCCTCCCGTTTCACTGAGCCCCAGTCCCCACTGGTTTTTACGGCCCCAGTTACTGGGACTTCTCTTTTCAGCTCTGGGAGCCTGGCTGGGGGTCAGGTGTGGGGCTGGGCCCTTTGCGCCCACAGGCAGCCTCTGCGGGGACCGTTTCCCTCCCGATTGAGAACAGTGGTCCACGTGGGGTGTCGGAACCCCTCTTCTGCGCCTCCTTCCCTCCTACCAGTCTCAGCATGTTTCTCCTCCACTTCTCTAGTTGTAAGACTTCCATTCAGCCAGCTCTCCGGGTGGTTCTGCATTTTAGTTGTAATTTTGACGTGGTTGTGGGAGGCCGCAAGTACCAGTTTTCCTACGCCACCATCTTCGTTCTCATTCATTTTTTTATTCCAATTTCCCATCCCCTCCCCTCCGGCAACCTTTAACTTGTTCTCAATATCTGTAGTTCTGTTTCTATTTTGTTTTGTTTATTCATTTATTTTTTATTTATTTTCCTTTAGATTCCATATGCAATACAGTATTTGTCTATATTGACTTATTTCACTTGGCTTAATACCCATAATAACCATGGACGTACATGTCCATTCACGTTGCAAATGGCAATATTTCGATTTAAATTTATATATATATATATATATATATATATATATATATATATATAGAGAGAGAGAGAGAGAGAGAGAGAGAGAGAGAGAGAGAGAGACTTTAGCCCTAGCTGATTTGGCTCAGTGGATAGAGCGTCAGACTGTGGACTGAAGGGTCCCAGGTTGGCTTCTAATCAAGGGCACATGTCTGGGTTTTAGGCTTCATCTCCACTGTGGGGTGTGCAGGAGACAGCTGATCAATGACTCTCTCTCGTTATTGATGTTTCTCTCTCTCTTTCCCTCTTCCTCTCTCTCAGAAATCAACCCCGGCATATGCTCTGACTGGGAATCGAACCGTGACCTCCTGGTTCATAGGTTGATGCTCAACCACTGAGCCACACCGGGTGGGCTGCTTTTTTTATCCAAACACCTAGGTTGTTTCTTGGTTATTGTAAATAATGATGCAGTAAACATGGAGGACCATATGTCTTTTCAAATTGGTACTTGCTTTCTTTGGGTAAATACCCAGAAGTCGTGATTGCTAGGTCATATGGAAACTGTTTTTAATTATGAGAGGAACCTCCATACTGTTTTCCACAGCAGCTGCACCAGTCTGCAGTTTCACCAACAATGCACAGGGTTTCCTTTTCTCCACATCCTCACCAACACTTATTCTTCGTGTCTTTTTTAGAATAGCCATTCTGATGGATGTGAGGTGACATGTCTCATTGTGGCTTTAATTTACATTTCTCTGATGATTAGTGACACTGAACTTCTTCATGTCCATCTGTAGGTCCTCTTTGGAGAAATGTCTATTCAGGTCTTCTGCCCGTCTTTTAACTGGATTGTTTTTTCTGGTGTTAAGTCGCATAGATTCCTTATATATTTGTGTTGTCACGTTTTTGTTTCTTTCTCTGTTTATTTTCTTTTAAAAATATATATATATTTTATTGATTTTTTACAGAGAGGAAGGGAAAGGGATAGAAAGTTAGAAACATCAATGAGAGAGAAACATCAATCAGCTGCCTCCTGCACACCTCCTACTGGGGATGTGCCCACAACCAATTACATGCCCTTGACCGGAATCGAACCTGGGACCTTTCAGTCGGCAGGCCGACGCTCTACCCACTGAGCCAAACCGGTTTTGGCTCCTTTTTTTTTTTTTTTTTTTTTTTTACATATTTTGGATATCAATACCTCATCAGATGTATCATTGGTGAATACCTTTTCACCTTCAATAGGTTGTATTTTCATGTTGTAGTTTTCTTTAGTGTGCAAAAACTTTAGTTTGCTGTAGTCCCATTTGTTTTTCTTTCGTTTTCCTTGTCCAAGGAGACATACCCAAAAGGATTGCTAAGGCCCTGGCTGGTGTTCTCAGGGGTTAGAGCATCGGCCTGCACTTTAAAGTGTCTCTAGTTAGATTTCCGCTCAAGGGCACATACCTGGATTACGGGTTCACTTCCCACCCCTGCTTGGAGCATGTGCAGGAGGCAACCAATTGATGAGTTTCCCTTACATCAGTGTTTCCCTCCCTCCCTCCCTCCCTCCTTCCCTCCCTCCCACTCTCTGAAAAGCAATGGAAAAAATATCCTCAGGCCCAGCCATTGTGGCTCAGTGATTGAGCACTGACACATAAATCAAGTTTGCTTCCCCATCAAGGGCACATGCTCTGGTTGTGGGCTTGATCCCCAGTAGGGGGCGTGCAGGAGGCAGCCAATCTGTTTCTCTCTCATCAATGTTTCTCTCTATCCCTCTCCCTAAAACAAAAAAAAAAAAAATATTTTAAATTAAATAAATAACATAGTCCTAACCGGTTTGGCTCAGTGAATAGAGTGTCAGCCTGTGGACTCAAGGGTCCCAGGTTCGATTCCTGTCAAAGCCATGTACCTTGGTTGCGGGCACATCCCCAGTAAAGGGTGTGTAGGAGGCAACTGATTGATATTTCTCTGTCATCAATGTTTCTAATTCTCTCCCAGCCTTTCTGTAAAAAATAAATAAAATATATTTTAAATAAATAACATATTTATTTACTTATTTATTTATTTTTTCATTCACACCAGATGTCTAATGCTGTATTGGTGGTGGTCATTTAAATATATGCATATATATATATATATATATATATATATATATATATATAATTGATTTTTCACAGAGAAGAATAGAGTCAGAAACATCGATGAGAGAGAATCACCCATCAGCTGCCTCCTGCACACCCCCCCTGGGGATGTGCCCGCAACCAAGGTACATGCCTTTGACCGGAATCAAACCTGGGACCTTCCAGTCTGCAGGCTGACGCTCTATCCACTGAACCAAACCGGTTTCGGCTAAATAACATATTTAAAAAGAAAAAGCATCCTTGGGTGAGAACAACAAAAGATTGCTAAGACCCATGTCAAAGAGTTTACTGTTTTCCTCTAATAATTTTTTGGTTTCCAATCTTATGTTTAAGTCTTTAATCCATTTTGAGTTTATTTTTGTATATTAATGTTAGATAGTGATGCAATTTATTTTACTTTTATTATTTAAATCCTCACCTGAGGATATTTTCCCATAGATTTTTAGAGAGAGTGGGAGAGAGAGGGAAAGACAGAGAAATATTGATGTGAGAGGAACACATTGATTGGTTGCCTCCTGCATGCGCCTGACCAGGGTCCGGCCAAGGAGAAGCCTGCAACCACGGTATGTGCCTTGCCCAGAATTAAACTTGGGACCTTTTGGTCCGTAGGCCAACGCTCTATCCACTGAGCCAACAGGCCAGGGCAGAAAGTGATCCAATTTTAACTTTTTTTTTTTTCATTTTTCTGCCTAGTTTTTTCAATATCACCTTTTGAAGAACCTGTCTTTATCCTATTGTATTTCCCTTTTCTTTATCCCACATTAATCCATCATATAAGCAAGGATTTCTCAGCTCCATGTTCTCTTCTCTGTTTTTATGCTACTGCCATGCTATTTTTTTTTTTAATTAAGTGTATTGGGGTAACATTGGTTAACAGAATCATACAAATTTCAGTTGCACAACCTTGTAATACACATCTATACAGTCTACTGTGTGCTCACCGCCTGAAGCCCAGTCTCCCGCTACCACCACACATCTGATCCTTTTACCCTCTGTCCACACCTCTTCCCTTCTGGTAACCCCCTTCCTGTTGTCTGGATCAATAACTTTATTTGTTGCTTTTTGTTTTATATTCGACATGAATAAAATCATACAGTTCTTATCCTTTTCCATCTGATATATCTCACTTAGCAAGATTTGTTTCAAATGGCCATACTTCATCCTTTTTTATGGCCGAGTAGTATTCCCTACCACCTCTTTATCCAGTCATCCATCAAAGGACACTTAGGTTGTTGCCATGTATTGGCCACAGTCAACACAGGGATACATATATCCCTATGACTAAATGCTTTCAAAATGTTTGGGTAGCCCTAGCCAGTTTGCCTCAGTGGATAGAGCATTGGCCTGCAGACTGAAAGGTTCGATTCTGGTCAATGGCACATGCCCAGGTTGCGGGGTTGACCCCCAGTGGGGAGGCATGCAATGATTCTCCTCACTGATGTTTCTATTTCTCTCTCCCTCTCCCTTCTTCTCTGATTAAAAAAATTTAAGTTGCCAAAACCAGTTTGGCTCAGTGGAGAGAGCGTCTATCTGGGACCTGAAAGGTCCCAGGTTCGATTCCTGTCAGGGGCATGTACATTGGTTGCGGGCACATCCCCAGTGTGCAGGAGGCAGCTGGTCGGTGTTTCTCTCTCATCGATGTTTCTAGCTCTCTATCTCTCTCCCTTCCTCTCTGTAAAAAAAAAACCACAAAAAACATTTTTTTAATTTAAGTTATAAAATCAGGGAGGGTGGGGGACAGTGGGGATAAGATCAGCCAAAGGTCTTATATGCATAAATATGAGCCTAATCAATGCACACAGACAACAGGGGGATGGAGGGTAAAAGAGAATGAGGACACCTATGTAATACCTTAATAAATTTTTAAAAAGTTACAAAAATTTGGGGGGGGGGAGTAAATACCTGGAAGGATTACTGGGTCATGGTGGTAGCTCTATTCTTTTTAAAATCTATATTTTTTATTGCTTTCATAGAAGGAGAGGGAGAAATAAAAATGTCAATGATAAGGGACAATCACTGACTGGCCACCTTTTGCACACTCCACACTGGTGAACTAGCCCGCAACCTGGGCATGTGCCCTGTCCGGGAATCAAACCGTGACCTTCTGGTCCGTAGGTCTACAACCACTGAGCCATGCTGGCTGGATGTCTCTCATCCTTATGCAGTGAGCTTATGAGGTTTTCTAAGAACACACGGTATGTTCATGTTTCCTTCAGTGCCTTTCCGGAGCGTTTTCCTATTTAGGTTTGGACACGTCTTATTACCTGCAGACCACATCTGTTTGTGTAGCTCTTTATGCTGCTGTAAATGTGGTCTTCTCACCCATTATATTTTCTTCTTTTTCTTTTTAAATTAGAGAGAGAAACATTGATTTGTTATTCCGCTGACTCATGCACTCATTGGTTGATTCTTGTATGCGCTCTGACTGGAGATTTAACCGAAACCTTAGTGCTTTGGGAAGACGCTCTAAGCAGCTGAGCTACCAGCCAGGGCTCATCCCTTATACCTTCCCCGAGAAGTTACTATTTGTGTATACAAAAGCTATTGATTTTCTTTTAAGGCATTTTCCTTTTTATTGAAATACATCTTACAGAAAACTCATAAGGGCACACTTGATGAAATACCCATGTATCATCACCCAGTTCAAACAGGAAACATTTTAAGTCTCCCAGCTTTTTTGTCAAGGTTAACTGTCAACCTGACTTCCTCCACATTGGTTTATGTTTATTTTTATTGATTTTAGCGAGAAAGGGAGAAGGCAGGAGAGAAACATCAATGATGAATCACTGATTGGCTGCCTTCTGCACACCGCTTCTGGGGATCAAGCCCATAACCCAGGCATGTGCCCTTGATTGGAATTGAACCCGGGACCCTTCTATCAACTGAGCCAAACTGGATAGGGCTTTATGTTTATTTTTGTATCACTTGATAGTATGATTAACTTCCATTATAGCTTTCTATTGATTCCTGGCAGTCACATTAAAGGAGATAGTTTTAATTTTTCCTTTCTAATTCTTACGTCTGCAATTGCTTTTTCTCATGGCCACCATTGCCAATAGTGTTAAATTATAGGAAATCAGAGTACATATTTTCTTGACCCATTCTTTCTTTTTTTTTTTTTTTAATGTATTTTTGATCTCAGAAAGGGAGATGGCGAGATGCAAACATCAATGATGAGAATCATTGGCTGCCTCCCGCAGGTCCCACGCTAGGGATCGAGCTTGCAACTCGGGCGTATGCCTCACTGGGAATGGAACCCTGGCCTCCTGCTTCAATGGTCAATGCTCAACCACTGAGCCACACTGGCCTGTCTCTTGCTCCATTCTTTGATGGCAAAATCTCTAGTATTTGTCCATTAAGTAAAAGGCTGGCTCTCAGGCTGAAGTGTTAGACACCTTTCACAGACGAGGAAACTGAGGTGAAATAAGTCCCAAAGGTAGAATGAGGTGGAAACAAGAGCTCAACCTGTGTCCTGACGTCGGCCCTGCCTCCTGCCCCTACAGGAGATTGTAAACTTCAACTGCCGGAAGCTGGTGGCCTCGATGCCACTGTTTGCCAACGCTGACCCCAACTTTGTCACGGCCATGCTGACCAAGCTCAAGTTCGAGGTCTTCCAGCCAGGTGACTACATCATCCGTGAGGGCACCATTGGCAAGAAGATGTACTTCATACAGCACGGCGTGGTCAGTGTGCTCACCAAGGGCAACAAGGAGATGAAGCTGTCCGACGGCTCCTACTTCGGGGGTTAGTGTCTGTGGGGACCAGGGACAGGCCACACAAAGCCGGACCCTGTCTGGGAATGGAGGGTTGTGTGGGGAGGCCCGAGGTGTTGGCAGAAGGACCTCTGACAGAGGGTGGGCTAGACTGTGTTCAGGGCAGCGGGGAGCACCCCAGGGAGGAATGGGTGCAGCTGGGCGCTGCCCAGCCCCTGAGGTGCCTCCCTTGACCACACAGAGATCTGCCTGCTAACGCGTGGCCGGCGCACAGCAAGCGTGCGGGCTGACACCTACTGCCGCCTCTACTCACTGAGTGTGGACAACTTCAACGAGGTGCTGGAGGAGTACCCCATGATGCGGCGGGCCTTCGAGACCGTTGCCATTGACCGCCTGGACCGTATTGGTGAGTGGGCCTGGTTGTGGTCGGGGAAGAAATCGGGCTGCGATGGGAGATGGCGTGGCCTAGATGGCCCACACACAGGAAATTGGTTCCGACTGGCTTTCTCCCCTGGCCAAACAAGGAAGGAAAGTGTGGGGTGTTTCCAGTTGTGCAGAACTCTGAAGATTTGGCAAACACTTGCTGAGACCTACCGTGTGCCAGGAGGTGTAGCTGGTGGGCCGTGAAGATGTCACAGGTGTCGGGGAGCTTGCGTCGTAGAGGGCGTGTGGGAGGGGGGGGCTTCCTGGAGATGCCGATGGGAACCAGCACTAGCAGGTGCTGCTGGGATGACATGGGTGCAGCATGTGCAAGGCCCTGAGGTGAGAGAGGACTGGAGTCCAGAGAGCTGGGAAGCTAGGAGGAGGGAGGCTGGGGAGGTAGGCGAGAACCCAGGCACACAGGGCCTAGTGGGCAGTGGGGTGGGGGGAAGACATTTGGACTATAAATCAGGATTAACAGGGAGCCACAGACGATTCTAGGCAGGGGAGGACCTGACCAAATTTATATTCTACAAGGGAACACAGGTGGGTGGTATGTGGTAGCCTCGGGTGTGAGATGAAATGGAGGGAATCTCGGGAATAGTGGAAATGTGGAGCCCTCAGGACTGGCTGCCAACCAGAGGCAGGGAGATCGTGGCCCTTGCTGCTATTTGTGGGAATAAAGACAATGGCTGAAAAAGCAGGACCGCATGGGGCCGACAGAGGTTAGAGGGAAGACTTTTTTGTATACAGGAGGTGCTCAATACATGTTTATATACAAAAGACACTCAACAGTTTGCTCTATACAGTAGGTATTTAACGTATTTATGAGTGAGAGGTGCTTGGACTTGCTAAATACCACAGGCACTCAACACATGCCTATTGTATGTTATACACTTGGCACTCTGGCTGTGAACAGGCAGGTATTCTGGGTATGTTGCTATATACTATAGGTGCCCAATACATGATTACTACATACAGGAAATGCTCTATATATGCTGGCAGCTTACATAGGTGTCTTATACCTGCTTTATGTATGCAGCAGGTGCTTTTCGCTTGCTACACTCAATAGGTGTTTGATACCTGTTTGTATATAGATTGTGCATACCTGCTATATACAGAGGTTCTCAATTTTTGCTTCCCATACACAGCAGACACCTGTACCATCCCTTTGTATACAGGCGGCTTTCGATACAATAGAGAGTAGGTGCCAATACCTGCTTGCTATATGCAGGAGGCACTCAATACACTTGATTCTTATCACTGTATGAGGAGGCGCTCAGGAGTGCCTGTGGTATGCTTTGCAAACAGGCTATAGAGAGTAGGTGTCTGATACATGACGCTTGGGATTTACAGGAGGCAATCGCTATACTTCTGTATATGCAGACTGTAGAGAGCAGGTGGGCATACCTATGGGCTGTATGCAGGTGTTCTGGCTCGAGAGAGTAGGTGCTTTACCTGCTTGCTTTATGCAGGTGTTCTGTGCCAATACCTGGTTGATGTATGCAGGAGGTGCTTAGTACATGCAGCAGTGTGCCTACTGGATACACCCACTCACTGTATCCAGAAGGCGCTCCCCTGTGCACTGACAACTCCCCTGTCCCCAGGCAAGAAGAACTCGATCCTGCTGCACAAGGTCCAACACGACCTCAACTCGGGCGTGTTCAACAACCAGGAGAACGCCATCATCCAGGAGATCGTCAAGTATGACCGGGAGATGGTGCAGCAGGCCGAGCTGGGCCAGCGCGTCGGTCTCTTCCCGCCGCCGCCGCCACCGCAGGTCACCTCGGCCATTGCCACGCTGCAGCAGGCCGTGGCCATGAGCTTCTGCCCACAGGTGGCACGCCCACTCGTGGGGCCTCTGGCACTCAGCTCGCCCCGCCTTGTGCGGCGCCTGCCCCAGGGGCCTGTGCCTGCTGCCACTGCCTCACCAGGGCCCCCACCTGCTGCTAGTCCCCCGGGCGCACCTGCCAGTCCCCGGGCACCGCGGACTTCGCCCTACGGCGGCGCACCCTGCTCTCCAGCCGCACCCCGCGCTGGGCCCGCACTTCCAGCGCGCCGCCTGAGCCGCGCCTCGCGCCCGCTGTCTGCCTCGCAGCCCTCGCTGCCCCATGGCGCCACGGGCCCTGGCCCCGCAGCTTCCGCGCGCCCAGCCAGCAGCTCCACGCCACGCCTGGGGCCCATCTCCACCACGCGGGCTGCTGGGCCCAGCCCGGACCGCAGGGACTCGGCCTTGCCCAGTGTCACAGGAGGCCTCGACCCGCTGGACTCGGCGCGCTCGCGCCTCTCGTCCAACTTGTGACCCTCGCTGCACCGCCCCACGGGCCCGGGTGGGCCAGGGGCGGGGCCTTCATCCAAACCAAAGCCATGCCATTGCGCGCTGCCCCGGCCGCCCACCCCAGAAGCCATAGAGGAGACGTAGGTAGTTGTAGTCGGACGGACGGGCCCTGCCGTCCCCCCTCATCACCCTGCGCCCACCCATATCGCCCCCGCATCCCCGTGGTGGCCTCGCAGGCATGTGAGGGGGCTCCCTTCACCTCGGTGCCTCAGTTTCCCCAACTGTGAAACAGGGAGGGAGCCACCCCATGGCCGAAAGGAGATAGCTGTGGACTTCCGCCCGCCCCCACCCTCGTAGCTGGCCCGCTGTCCGATGAGGATTCTGTTTAAGTGCAATACTTGGCCTGCTGGCTTCCCTGCTGCCCACATCGCACTCACGCAATAACCGGCCCGGCCCCTGTCCATGCGCACCCCGCGGTGACTCCCTGGAGTGGGCACTAGCAGCGTCCTCCAGCACCCGGCGCCCAGGGGTCGGCAGTCCTGGCTACACCTGGGTGTGGGGGCAAGGCTGGGGATCCCCCGCCTTTGTGATGAATGTACTGACTAGCCGAGGCAGCAATGCTCCCACCACACCCCCACGCCCCACTAACCTCCACACCCCATTCCGCGCAATAAACGACAGCATTGGCGCCCAGCCTGCCCGCATCTGCTTGCCAGGAGCCCGCAGACAGCAGGCAGCACACCCCCTCTCCCTCAGAAGGCAGCGCTCCCCTAGGTAGCAACAGCTTTATTTACACTATGGTACACAGGGCCCCGGGCAGCCCGCGGGCCTGCATCAGCTGAAGAAGTACGTTGAGTGCTTTACCTGGTCCAGGTCGAAGGTCCCTGCAGAACAGAGCAGGAAGACCATGAACTCTGGTCCTGGGTGGACTGGAAAGGCCCAGCCACCAACTGGGACACCCCTCCCCTGCCCGAGGCCCTACCTGTCTTGGGTACTGACAGTAGCATTTCCTGCAACTTGACGATTTGGGCACTGGTGGACCTGAAGCGGAGAGCAGAGGGAGTGAGGTCCCGGAAGGACGGGGGGAGGGCGGTGGGACATGCAGAGGGTGGGGGGTCTCACCTGGGGCCAGAGCAGTACCGCTCCACCAGAAACCTGGACAGGCCATGCAGGATGGGCTGGCTGTGCAGGCGAACAAACTGCTCCCGGCACACCTTGGGGGAGGGGGGATTGCTTCAGGAGCTGGGAATGAGCCTGAGGGAGGGCGTCACCACCCCTGCCCTACCCCTGAATGGGCGCTGGAACCGAAAGCCAGACGGAGGCTTTGTGGTTCAAGGCCCCACATGGGCCAAGGGCGTCCGTTCTTGGGGAGGCGGGACATGGCAGGCACCTGATTCATGACGGCGACATCAGCTGCGTGGGTCCAGAAACAGTCGTGCACGGAGACAAAGGTCAGGCCCTTCCTGCAGCAGAGGGGGGCTTACATGAGGAGCGGCCAGCCCTCTAGGTCCACTCAGGGCCCAGCTCCTCAACACTGGTCTGGGGGCTCAGTCCAGGGATGTACCACCATCCTCTTCTCTCACGCCCCGCCTCCCCCCCATTCCTACGACTGTCCCCTCAGCATACAGATGAGAAGTTCTCAGAATGAAGCTGCTCTACATCCTCTCCACCCTGCTCCCAACTGCGGCCTGGTTGATCTCAGCTCCCTGTAGGAACCAATGAATGCTGCCCCCCAACCCTACCACCACAGGGCTTCATCCCATGGGTTCCCATGACATGCACAGAGGGGGAAAAATGGATTTTAGAGAGGGAAGAAAGGGGAAGGGGGAGGGAGAGAAGGAAATATCAATCAGATGCTTCACACATGCATCCCTATGGGGGATCGAACCTGCGAACCAGGTATGTGCATGGGATGATGCTACAACCGAGCCATGCAGCCAAGGTTTTAAAGGTCATTTCTAACACAACTGTCCACACACCAGCCCCATTACCACAGGCCCACTGAGAGGCTCCGCCAGCTGCCACAGGCCCACGCACCTGACATGACAACACAAACCCCTAGAACTGGCCATGCAGTGTGTGCCTGCACTCACCTGGTGGCTGGGGTCACAGGGACCCTCCAGGGCCAGCTTTACACTCAGGGGAATTACCCCTTCCCCCCATGGCCCCACACTCCCCATCACTTAGGCCTCACTGCCCCAGGGCCATTGCACCTGCTGGCACAATGATCTGGCACCGGGCCCAACAGACTCACATGGCTGGGTTTCCGCCTGGTGTAGTCTCTGCCCATCTCCCACCCACAGGAACGGCTGCACTGCCTGTCTCCCGCACTCTGAGGCCCCCCCATGTCCCAGCCAGGCCTGCCTGCAGGGGGCCAATGGGTGGTGCTGTGCAGAGGGAGGACCTACCTGTAACAGTGCAGGGCTGTGAGCATCATGTGCGAGGAGTCCAGGGAGTGGATAAAGTTGGGTGGGAAACCATTCTTCTGCTTCAGTGTGTTGGGCTTCCTATGTGTGGGGTTGGGCTATGCTCAGGTAGAGGAGCCAGTACCTCTACCCTGGTCAGCACCCCTCAGTCCTCACCCAGCTGCCTCTCAGTCCAGCCACCCCCTCCTCCGCACTCACTGGTTGGTGTCCCCACTGCTGCAGAAGGTGAGGCTCTGGATCCCTCCGCTGATCTGTAGGATTGGAAGGAGAATGGGGCATGAGGCCTGCCCTGGCAGCTGTGGTGCAGGTGGGTGGGCATGGAGGTGGGGGCCATACATACCGACACTCTGGAGTCGTGATGATAGGGCTGAATGATGGGGATGCCCAGAGGGGTGACCCACTCCACAGCCAAGCCAGATCGAGCGATGAGCCGGGCACTCTCAGTCAGCCAGCGCTGAGGGACGGGAACAGGCTCAGTGTGGGGCCCAACCCGGGAAGTCACACTGGGAAGAGGAGGAGCACATACCTGGATGGCCCGAGTGCTGGAGAACATCTCCTGAAGACTGTTGAACACCTGGCGCACGAGGTAGTGAGAGGCCTGCCACACGAACTCCTGGGATGGGCAGGGCACAGAAGTGGTAGGGCAAACTTGGAGGGAAGGGGCAGCCTCTATACCCAGGGCCAGGCAGTCTCACAAGGCTGTCCCACATACCTGAAGTCCACACCCCCATTTTTCAGGTGTAAAAACCAAGGCCTAAGGACCCAAGAAGACAGCTTGCTCCTCTGGATCCCTCCCTCTGAACCCCCTCACCGCACAGTGGGGGGAAACCAGCCCCCCCCCTCCCCCCTGAGCTGCCTGCACCCAGCAGGGGAAGCTGGCGCTGGATGTGGGTCAAACTGCACACCTGGGGGAAGTCGCTGAGCTCCCGGAGGCGCTTCTCAATCTGCAGGCGGCCCCCGTAGCGGGTGACCCCATACACCACGGTCATCACCGTCTGCTTGACCACCTTGCGGCTGATGAAGCCCTCCAACACCTTGGCCACCTGCACGCCCCGCTCAGCGTCCTGCCTGCGGAACACCTCCACCTGGGCAGGTGCTGGCAGTCAGGAGGTGACCCCAGGACCTTCTGCCCGCCTCCCGGTCTGGGCTCACCCACCCATGAGGCCCCTTCTCTGTTGGCCTTACAGTTCCCCCTTCTGACACCTCCCCTAGGAAGCCACCCTGACTGCCCAGTCATCATATACAACAGGAGAGGCCACGGGGTTGGCAACACACAGGTATTCACAGGGCAGATCCCCCAGGTAGGCTTTGGGGAGGAGAACAGGTTAGGGGGCCATGGTGCCCACCTGTGCGGCTACGCTGCTGTACACATCCTGTGGCACGTCTGAGGGCACCAGGTTGACAGAGGCAGCCCCCACGCTGTCCCGGCCCAGGGCGGCATAGTGTTGCAGGCCATTACAGGAGCCATCCTAGGCGAGGAGGAGATGGTGAGGGGTCTGGACAGGGCTGGCAGGAGCATCCTTGGCAATGGACCACAGCACTCTGCTCATAGTGCCAGCTTGCTGGATCCCAATACTCAGGGGCAGGTGTTAACCTACCACAAAGCGGAAACTGAGGCACATGAAATAGGGAATGTGCCTGCATAAGGCTACAGTACAAGCCCCAGTGGACCCACTGAGGCTGCTCCCCACCCCACACACAAAGACACCAGCTAGATGCCTATTGCCCTGCAGAACCTCGAGACAACTTTGGATGGCCCCCCTCAACAAGGGTTCCCACCGACTCACCTGGTGAACGGGGAAGTGGGAGATGTAAGCAGCAGGGTTGGGGGCACGCACGGCCCGAGCAATCTCCATGCAGCAGGCCAGGGCTTGCCAAGGCTCATCTGCCTCCATCCACCACTTTCGGCCCTGCGGGAGGGCAGTGGGCTGGGTGAGCTGGGTTGGGGTCAGGGGGCCGGGGCTTCCTGAGCACAGGTGGGAGCTGGGCTGGCCCGGGTGATGTGAGGACACAAGGAGGCTGAGGCAGAGCCTCTGGGACAGCAAGGCGAGGACAGGCGTGATGGACCACGAGGAAGACTGGGCCCAGCCCTGAGCGAGCAGCCATGAGATGGGGGTGGAAAGAGGGTTCCAGAGTGGGAGGTGGCAGATGGACTGAGGCAAAGGAAAAGGCCAGGAAAAAAGTTTGTCCTAAGGGGAAGACTCGGGGGGCTAGGGTTATTGATTTTGGCCTGGAGGGGATTGCGAGAGGGTGTCCCAGGCGGGTGCTGAGGTGGCTGGAGCCAGAGTGAGGACAGGCCAAGGTACAGACAGAGGGAGAAGGCTGCCCCTACCGTCATGGGCTGGTCGGCTGAGTCCAGGATGTCATCCATTATCTCATCAGCAAAAGCCAAGCGTGCCTGCAGCGACTCACGCTTCTTGAGCCCGGTGAGGTTGACCAAGTGAATCTTGAGCCAGTTAAGGCCATGGGGGCCAAGAGGCCGGCCCTCGGCGAACTCCAGCAGGGCACGTGCCAGGTCACTGCCCAGGTGGTTGAAGTGGGGTGGGCAGGGGTAGGTGCGTCCTCGGAAGTCCATGTTGTGAGGCAGCCAGAAGACATGGTGCCGCAGGTGATGTGCCAACGAGAGGCGGTAGAGGGCATCGGTCCGCAGACTATGCATCTCCCGCGCCACCTTCAGGCAGCGGGCCAGCTCCCGCCGCAGTTCGGTCCTGAGCTCCGGAGAGGCATTGGCTGGCAGGCGGTGCTTGGATGGGCGGGGCGCCTCAGAGGCAGGGGCTGGCACGCCCAGGCGGGGGCAGCCCTTGGCATTGAAGATGGTTAGCACCAGGTCCAGCACTCGCCCATTGACACGCCAGGCACAGTTGCCCAACTGGGTGAGGGCATCTAGGGCCCCATGCAGCTCAGCGGGCGAGCAGCGCTCCAGCAGGCGCTGGTGCTGTATGGTGCCCTCCAAAGAGCGCATCAGCTTGGTAGGGCTCAGCAGGAAGGCACCTGAGTGTGGCGAAGTCCAGGGCAGTGGCGGGCACAGCATGGGCACTTCGGCTGCCTCAAAGGTCATTGTGCGCTCGGCCGCCGTTTCCAGCAGCTGTACGAAGGCTGGATGTGGCTTCAGGATCCCAATCTGAGGGTCAGAATGGGCAGACACCGATCAAGGAGTCAACTGCCTCAAAGACAAACAGCAGGCAGAGGGCCCCAGCCCCACCAGATGCCTTATCCTGAGATCAGGCCATGACAGCAGCATTCCCAGTACCCCACCAGGGCCCAGAGTTCCCACACCACCCTAGCCTCTAGCCTCATCTCAGACCCTCACACTCTAGTGCTTTCTGCTGCTGGATACAGGGGAGGGCTCTTTGGCCCAGAAGCCAGTGTCACATCCTTTTACCTGGCGAAAGCTCTGGAAGGAGTACACATGGTAGAGGACGGGGATGAGCTTCTGGGTGTCCTGTGGCTGGGCCAGGTTGCTGGGCATCTTCACTGTCTGCACGAGCACCTCAGCCAGCTGTTTCCCCAGCTGCACCACCAGAGTCAAAGGCCAGGGCTGGTCTTGGGAGGCCTCAGGCGTCCCTAGTGCCTCCCAATGCTGCCGTGGCAGACGGGACATCACCACCTGTGGGGAGCATTATGGATCAGGGGGCTGGGCACAGAGCTCACGCCCAGCCACCCCCACAGGTGCAGAGTCACAGATGAGGAAACAAAGAAGGGGCAGCCAAAAAGTGGCAGGGGCTGGGGGCATATCCAACTGTCCCAGGGTGGGAGGGAAGGGAGTAAGGGGGACTCAGTTTCCCCACCTGGGAACCCACCTAGGCTCCCCAGCCCTGAGGAACCCCCAAATCCCAGGCCCAGGAGCAGCTCCTCATTCTGCTCCCCTCCAGACCTTACCTGTGTGTCTGATGCCAGCAGGTGTAGGTACTTGAAATAGCGCTCCTGCAGAGCCTGCACCTCGTCACTGAGCTGCTTCCTTTGCACCACGTGTCGGTTGAAGATGCGCATGCCCAGCTGTTGTGCCAGGGAAAGAAGCGACTCTCCCTGCTGGGGCAGCACCTGCAAGGTCTGAGGGTGGTGCTGTAAGCCTCTTGCCCCACAGGTGCCCACACTCTACCCACCCCCCATTTCCTGTCCCATCTCCACGCTACCCACCTGCAGCATGAGCTGCGTCAGCTCCCCCTCGCTGAGCAGGCACAGGTACGGGAAGAGCGAGGGGCGGCCCTTGCGGGCAGCTTGGGCCTCTCTGTTCTTTGTCTGTTGCAGCGCCAGGCACAGCTCTTCCTCCCAACGGGTGCGTAGCTCCTGCAGGGTCTTTCGCTGTGGGGCAGGGTACATATGGGGGTCACCAAAGTGCCCGCTGAGCCCAGTGCTCCCAGAAGTCGTCCACCAGGAGGTGGTGCCAAGGTGAACCAAGTATCTGCTCAGCACTCTTCTCTAGCACAGAGAGGGCACACGGTGACCTCAGCTCGGGGAAAGGGGGGGAGGACAGGACAGCTGCAGGGTGGGAGGAGGGGATGCGGCCCAGCAGGCAGCACGCCCAGACCAGGGACGCCTGGTTTAGCCGAGCAGGAACCTGAGCACAGCTGGGTCCCTTACCGCTTGCAGGACCTCCTCGGTCAGGGACGGGGCCGTCTCCACGGAGTCCACAGTGACAACGGTGGCCATCTCCACACTGAGCTGCTGCTCAAACAGGTCCTTCAGTGTCTCCAAGGGTAGGTGCTGCTTTGGGTAGGACGCAGGCTTGTCCTGCCAGTGGGGATAGGCAGGTGGTGAGGCCCCAGGTGCCTCCTCTGCAGACCTGCATCTCTCATAGGAAAACTCGTCCACAGCCAAGGTAGAGAGAGCAGCTGCCGCCTGCTGCCCAGACCGCCCTGCCCCTTGTAGATCACACCCGTTTCTCCAGGTCCCATGAAAAGCATCCATCCTGCACATCACAGGGAAAAGGCTGGTGCAGAACAGCGGGAAAAATATCTACCCTGGCTTAAAAACAAAAAGCTCTGTATTTGCCTAGCCTCACTGGGCTAGGTGCTCAACAGCCCAGGAAGTCAATTCAAATCCCTGGATATCGCTTTTTGCTTTTTAAACTTGGAACTGAATGTGTGACCCGCTTCAAAATAGATAAATTAAAAATAGCAAAACTCAACATGCTGATAATCAAAAACACAAAACTTGCCCAGCTGGCATGGCTCAGTGGTTGAGCTTTAACCTATGAATCTGGAGGTCATGGTTAGATTCCGGTCAGGGCACATGCCTGGGTTGCAGGCTCAATTCCCAGTAAGGAAGGGGCATGCAGGAGGCAGCCGATCAATATTTCTCTCTCATCATTGATGTTTCCATTTCCCTCTCTCTCTCTTCCTTCCTCTCTGAAATATATATATAAAATAATATATAACATATTTTTTAAAAACACCACAAACAGCCCTAACCAGTTTGGCTCAGTGGCTAAAGTGTTGGCCTGCAGACTGAAGGGTCCCAGGTTTGATTCCAGTCAAGGACATGTTCCTTGATTATGGACACATCCCCAGTAGGGGGTATGCAAGAGGCAGCTGATTGATGTTTCTCTCTCATCGATGTTTCTAACTCTCTATCCCTCTCCCTTCCTCTCTGTAAAAGATCAATAAAATATATTTAAAAAAACAACAACCCACAAACACTTGTATATGCACACCCATAGCAGCGCGATTCACAACAGCCAAATAGTGGACACAATCCAAGTGTCCATCAGCTAATGAATGGATAAATACAATGTGTCTATCCACACACTACAATACAGGGTGGGACAAAAGTAGGTTTATAGTTGTGAATACAGATTTTATTCTTTTTCTTTTTTTAAAATATATATTTTAAATGTTGGCCTCAATCCGCAGGCCAATCATCTATCCACTGAGCCAAACCAGGTAGGGCTAGATTTTATTCTTATTTATTATATTGTTCTCCATGTCAACAACTGTAAACCTACTTCTGCCCCACCCTGTATTACTCAGCCATGAAAAGGGGTGAGACACTGACACTTGCTACACATGGATGAGCCTGGAAAACATGATGCTGAGAGAAGGCAGACACAAAAGGCCTCACAGTGTGTGATTCCATTTATGTGAAATGCCCAGAACAGGCACATTCAGAGACAATGAGTAGGTTAATGGTTGCCAGGAGGGTGGGATTTCTTTTGGGATGATCCAATGTTCTGGAATTAGAAGTAAACCTATTAAAACATACTGAATTAGCCCAGTTGGGTGTAGCTCAGCAGTTGAACGTCGGCCCAGAAACCAAGAGGTCACCGGTTCGATTCCTAGCTAGAGCATATGCCCAGGTTGCGGGCTCGATCCCCAGTGGAGGGCATGCAGGAGGTAGCCAATCAGTGATTCTCTCTCATCATTGATATATCTATTTCTCCCTCTCCGAAATCAATAAAAATATATATTTTGAAAAATAGTGAATTATACTTTAAAAGGTTAATTGTATGGTTGGTGAATTACATCCCAATAAAAACAAGAACCCCAGGCATCCAGGTGGTTATCCACCCTTAGTGCTGTCCTCTGTCCTGGGCAGCGGTGCTGAGGTCTTCCCCACCGGCTGCCCCTGCTGCTTTAGCCTGACAGTTACCCCTGCTCTGACAGCACTCCTGTGCTCAGCCTACAGCTGAGCCTCAAGCAGGACAGTGACTGCTGGGCTGCCCGAAGTACATGTGGCTTTTCCTCCTTCTGGAACCTCCCAGCTTCAACCCCGGGGTGATGGCCAACTCTGAGTTGGTTCAAACTCTGAGGAGCAGGGAGGAAGTCCCAAATATGCAGGCGGCTCAGTGAGGAGAAATAAAGGGAGGGCTGAGGCTCCCGATGCCCCAGAGGGACAGGGTGACCGACACTCAGCCCACAGGTGATAGGAGCCCACCTGCAGGCCGAAGCTCACCGTGCTGTAGATCTCCTTGAGCAGTGGGGAGCTGTTGACCTTGAACGAGGAGGGCAGGGGCGGCTGCGGAGGTAAGAAGGTGGGCTCGGCCTTGCGCACAGCCCTCAGGAGTACAGCCTTGTCCTCCTTGCACAGTGGCAAGTTCGTGAAGAGCTCCTGCAGCTGCAGTCCATCCTTGGCCATCTGCTTCAAACACCTATGGGGAATACATGGGGAACCCCCAACTCACAGAGCCACCCCCAACCAACCTAGAGGTCTCAGCACCAGAAATCTGGGCCCCCTGCGCAGGCTATGCCACCCTCCCAGGACCAACAAGTCACTGTGTTCCTGGCAGGACCACCAGGACACCCACCCACCTTTGAATGGCGCTGGCATCCTGGTTCAGCCGTCCCATGCACTGCAGGGCGGCCGCATAGGACAGCAGGTCTGGGGCGAGGCCAGCATCTTTCATCATGAAGAACACATAAACCAGCTCTTTGAAGGAGCCCTGGGAAACCAAGCCAGGGTGAGGGTCTGGGATGGCCCAGCTTGCTGCCCCAGACCCCTCTCTGCAGCTATAGAATCAGGCTGAAAAGGGCCACTAGCTGGGAGTGGCGAACTCAGCTGATGGCCCATCTAAGGTTTCTGTGTGCAGCAGAAATGCTAACACGATGGTAAAATCATGACTGGGTCACAAAGGAAGCTTAGGTACCAGAGGGGAGGAGTGTTAATCTTTTTGGTTTTGTGGCTATGAACATGCACAATTTCAGGGCAGCTAAAAAGGAACCCTTTCCAGGTCACTGAGCTGCGAGAAGTCCCTAAATCTACTACCTTCTCAGAGCACCCACTTTCAGGTGTGTTGGTTTCCTGCTGTTTCTTTTCTCTATCATGGCCTTTGTATTTCTCCCTGACCACCTGCTTTGGGTTTCATTTGCTTCTTTTCCCTAGTTTTCCAACGTGGAAGTTGTGTTACCAGTTGGAGACAGCTGTTGTCTTCCTTCCGAGCAGGGCTCTACTGCACCTGAACAGTCACTTAGTTAAATTTCAATTAAATGTTCAGTTATTCAAATGCTTAGTAACTACGCAGACTGATGTAGGAAAAAACAACATTTCCACAGGGAGTCTGAGATGGTGCAATGTGGAATTTGTCCCCTCCCATTCCAAACTCAAATATACCGGTAAGTTATTTCTGTGAGACAACTGAGGACTATGAACGGCTTCTGACAACAAACAAGAGAAAGATGAACAGAGAAGGCTGAGGCGGAGGAGCCCTCTGGGCGGAGGAGCCGTGAGCACCTTTGTACACGTCCCCTCCACCTCCACAGGGCCATGGGGATACCACAATGGTTCCCAACCACACTGCCAGAGCCTTTTGCCTCTGCACAAAGGGACAGAGGACATCACCACACCCACCTGGCCTCCCGACCTGTGGGCCAGTGCCCATGGATACCTACTGACTTCCAAAAACCACCCAGCACACCCAGCCTATACAGAGGTCACTTCTATATCAGGCCACTTTTTCATGAGTGGGAGAGAGAGCTATTTTCTTTAATTCATATAAACAATTATAGAAAGTCAACAAAATGAAAAGACAGAATATCTCTTAAATGAAGAAACATGAAAAATCTTCAGGGGAAAAAGAAACCCTAAGAAAAACAGAGATAAGTAATTTGATTAAATATTTAAAGAAATGGTTATGCTCTAGCCAGTGCTGCTCAGTGGTCAGAACGTCAGCCCACACATCAAAGGGTCATGGGTTCGATTCCAATCAAGGGCATGTACCTGGGTTTCAGGTTCATCTCTGGACCTAGTAGGGGCATGTGCGAAAGAATGAACCCCAAGCCGAGACCGGTTTGGCTCAGTGGATAGAGCGTCAGCCTGCGGACTGAAAGGTCCTGGCTTCGATTCTGGTCAAGGGCATGTACCTTGGTTGTGGGCACATCCATGGTGGGGAGTGTGCAAGAGGCAGCTGGTCGATGTATCTCTCTTATCGACATTTCTAACTCTCTATCCCTCTCAATTCATCTCTGTGTAAAATCAATAAAAAAATATATTATATAAAAAAAAAGAATGAACCCCAAAACAATGAACAAAATGGCAATAAGTAAACACTTCTCAATAATTACATTAAATGTAAACAGATTAAATGGTCCAATAAAAAGATATAGTTTGGCCGAAACCGGTTTGGCTCAGTGGATAGAGCGTTGGCCTACGGACTGAAAGGTCCTGGGTTCGATTCCGGTCAAAGGGCATGTATCTTGGTTGCGGGCACATGCCTGGTAGGGGGTATGCAAGAGGCAGCTGATGGATGCTTCTCTCTCATCAATGTTTCTAATTCTCTATCTCTCTCTCTTCCTCTCTGTAAAAAATCAATAAAATATATATTTAAAAAGATATAGATTGGCAGAATGGACTCATCTATATGCTGTTTATAAGAGACTCAACTCAAATTGAAAGGCACATAGGGACTCAAAGTGAAGGGATGGGAAAAAAAATTCCATGAAATAGAAACAAAAAGAAAGCTGGAATAGCAATACTCATATCAGACAAAATAGACTTTAAAACAAAAAAAAGGACAATACATAATTATAAAGGGGTCAATCCAAGAGGATATAATAATCGTGAATACCTATGCACCCAACATAGGGCCACTTAAATCTATAAAGCAATTTTTAATGGACATAAATGGAGAAATCCACAGTAATACAATAGTAGGGGATTTTATTTATTTTTAAATACCGTATTTGCCGGCGTGTAAGACGATTTTTTGGCCCTGAAAAATATGCCTCCAAGTGGGGGGGTAGTCTTATACGGCGAGTATATAACAAACTCTGTATTTTGAGTGGAAATGTTAGGGGGTCGTCTTATACGCCCAGTCTCTTATACGCCGGCAAATACGGTATTTTTCAGGGCCAAAAAGTCGTCTTATACGCCGGCAAATACGGTATATATATTTTACTGATTTTTTACAGAGAGGAAGAGAGAGGGATAGAGAGCTAGAAACATCGATGAGAGAATCATTGATCCGCTGCCTCATGCACACCCCCCACTGGGGTTGTGCCCGCAACCAAGGCACATGCCCTTGACCGGAATAGAACCTGGGACCCTTCAGTCCACAGGCTGACGCTCTATCCACTGAGCCAAACCGGTCTCGGCAATAGTAGGGGATTTTAATACCACACTCACAACAATGGACAAATCATCCAGACAAAAAATTAATAGGGAACATTGGCTTTAAATGTCACATTAGATGAGATTGACTTATAGTCATTTATAGATCATTTAACCTCCAAACTGCAGTATACACATTTTTTCAAGTATACATAGAAGATTCTCTAGGATAAATCACAAAATATGTCACAAAACAAAGATTAATAAATTCAATAACATTAAAATCATATTAAGCATCTTTTCCAACCACAATGGCATAAAATTAGAAAAAAACTACAGGAAGACACTGGAAAAACACAGTACGTAGAGACTGAACAATATGCTAAACAACAATGGGCCAAAGAGGATATCAAACAAGAAATCAACGATAATCTGTGACAATGAAAATAAAAACACAACTTTACAAAACTTATGGGATGCAGCAAAAGCGATTCTAAGAATGAAGTTTATAACTATACAGACCAACCTCAGGAAACAAGAAAAATACCAAATAAACAGCCTAACTCTACACCTAAAGGAACTAGAAAAAGAACAAACAAAACCCAAAATAAACAGAAGGAAGGCAATAGCTAAGATCAAAGAATCAAGAAAACAAAAAATTACAAATCTTTAGCCAAACTCATCAAGAAGAAAAAAAAAAAAAAGAGCCCAAATAAGTAAAATCATAAATGAAAGAGAAGTTTCAACTTATACCACAGAAATACAAAGAATAACCCTAACCAGTTTGGCTCAGTGGATAGAGCATCAGCCTGCGGACTGAAAGATCCCAGGTTCGATTCCGGTGAAGGGCACATGCCTGGGTTTCGGGCTTGGTCTCCAGTAGCGGGAATGCAGGAAGCAGCCAATCAATGATTCTCTACCATCATTGATGTTTCTATCCCCCTTTCCTTCCTTTTTGAAATCAATAAAAATGTATTTTAAAATAAAATAAAATAATAAAATAAAACAATCCCATTTACAACGGCATCATTACTTAGGAACAAATTTAACCAAATAAGTAAATGAAAGACCTGTACTTGGAAATCTATGACTGAAGAAAGAAACTGAAGAAGATACAACTAAATGGAAGAATATAACTTGCTTGTGGATTGGAAGGATTAATATTGTAAAAATATCCTTACTACCTAAAGAAATATACAGATTCAGGGCAATCTCTATCAAAATACCAGTGCCGCTGAAACCGGTTTGGCTCAGTGGATAGAGCGTTGGCCTGCAAACTGAATGTCCCAGGTTCGATTCCAGTCAAGGGCATGTACATTGGTTGTGGGCACATCCCCAGCAGGAGATGTGTAGGAGGCAGCTGGTTGTTTCTCTGTCATCGATGTTTCTAACACTCTATTCCTCTCCCTTCCTCTCTGTAAAAAAATCAACAAAATATATATTTTTAAAAATACCAGTACCATTCTTCTAAGAATTAGAACTAATCCTAAAATGTAGGTGAAACCACAAAATATTCCCGAAGAGTCAAAGAAATTTTGAGCACAAAGTGTGAGGTATCACACTCCGTTATCAAACTACACTATGAATTGTGAAGAGGCTGTTCCTTGAGCTAGATCCAGCCAGATCCAAGCTGAACAGAGATTGCTTTCCATTATCTCCACAGAGATTGTCTGATCCCCATGTACTTCCGAGTAGCCCGTAAGTTAGATCCTGTGAGAGTGTGGGGATGCTGGAAGGTGCTGGCCGGCCTTATACATCTGTTCCCCATATATGCTGGCTCCTGAGACAGGCCCTCACCTGCCCTGGGCAAGGATGTAAGGAGAGCCTGGGGGAGTTCGTGCCCCCGGCAGTCCATCCATCCTGTCCTGTCCTACATAACCGCTTAGCACCTGCCGCACACACAGTGCGGAGGAAATCCACATCATCGCCACTGCCCAAGATGCACCTTGCATGTAAGTTCCCCTAATGAACTCTATTAATTACCAGAGTGGCACCCTATTTCTTGGGTCTTAACTTGCCCCCCATGTATGGGGGTAGATTTTTAGTCTCGAGACTTTTCCCTGGGTGAGTGTACTGACAGTTGGTGAAGAAATGGGGTTTGGGAAAGAGGCATCCCCACAGGAAATCTCAGGGTGGCCATCCATCAATCCCCGTGTGGGGAGGGGAGGTCTGGATGCTAGGTACCACAGGAGTATGGGGATGCCCTGAAGATGCAGGCTGGCCTTATGCGTTTGCTTAAGTGCTCATACACCAGCAAGGAAGGGGTGCACTGGGCCACAGCTGTGGGCCAGCCCCTCTTACAGGTGATGCAGCTGGCCACTGACACCTAGATGGAGGTAGAAGCCAAGAGTAACAACTAGAGGAAGAACTGAAACTAGAAAAGGATGTCAGACTGTCTACAATTTTGTTAGCATTGGAACTGGTTGATAAGAGGTAGGGAGCAAGGCAATAGCTGGAAACCTTGGCTTGTCACTTTGTGAAACTGAGAGAATGTAGGCTCCATCACCAAAACAAAAGAACAACCTACTGAATGGGAGAATATATTAGTCAATGACACATCCAATAAAGGGTTATATCCAAAATATATAGGGAACTCATAATACAACTTAACACCCAAAAACAAACAATCCAATTAAAAATTTGGCAGAGGATCTGAATAGACTTTCTCCAAAGAGAATACACAGATTGCCAATAGGCATGAAGAGATGCTCAGTGTCACTAATCATCAGGGAAATGCAAATTAACCACAATGAGCTCTCACCTCACACTTGATAGAAAGGCTATCATCAATATACCAACAAATACCAAGTGTTGGCAAGGATGTGGAGAGAAAAAGAACACTCGTGCACTGTTGGTGAGATTGCAAATTGATGTAGCCACCATGGAAAACAGAATAAAAGTTCCTCAAAAAATAAAAATAGAACTGCCTTATGAACCAGCGATTCCACTTCTGGGTATGTATCTGAAGAAATCCAAAGACTACCAGTATATATGAGAAGACATATGCACCCCCATATTCATAGCAACATTATTTATAATAGCCTAGATATGGGAGCAACCAAAGTGTTCATCGAGAGACAACTGGATAAAGATGTGATACATATGCCGAAACCGGTTTGGCTCAGTGGATAGAGCGTCGGCCTGCGGACTGAAAGGTCCCAGGTTCGATTCCGGTCAAGGGCATGTACCTTAGTTGCAAGAGGCAGCTGGTCAATGTTTCACTCTCTATCGATGTTTCTAACTCTCTATCCCTCTCAATTTCTCTCCGTGTAAAATCAATAAAATATAAAAAAAAAAAAAAAAAAAGATGTGATACATATATACAATGAAGTATTACTTGGTCATAAAAAATAATGAAATCTTATAATTTGTAACATGGATGGTCCTAGAGGGTATCATGCTAAGTGAAATTTAGTTAGAAAAAAAACAAATACTGCATGACCTTACTTATATGTGGAATCTAGAAAACAAAACAATGAACAAAACAGAAAGAAATCCATAAATAGAGAACAAGCTGATGGCTGCCAAAGGGGAGGATGGGAGTACAAAATAAAAAAATAAAAAAGAATATTTCCAATTGGATTGTACTGGTCTAGAGCAGTGTTTCCCAAAGTGTGGTACGCATACCCCCAGGGGTATGGGAAAAGTTTGGTGGGGGTACGCGTTGCACCGGAGTTTGGTGGGGATATGCACTGCACCGTGCTTAGCTGTGCCTAATTCTACGTTCTCATGAGTCAAGTTAAGACAAGTCTTGTGAGGCGTGAGATGGTCCGGTGTGCAAATAAATGTTATTTATAATATAACTTTTATTTATATTTTATTATGAATAATTTTATTTTTTGTTTATTATTATTTTGTGTATGTACCAAAAAAAGAAAAAATAAATATATTTTGATTATTACTAAAATACAACCATTTTTTTGCCGAAACCGGTTTAGCTCAGCGGTGGAGCGTTGGCCTGCGGACTGAAGGGTCCCAGGTTCGATTCCGGTCAAAGGCATGTACATTGGTTGCGGGCACATCCCCCGTAGGGGGTGTGCAAGAGGCAGCTGGTCGATGTTTCTCTCTCATCGACGTTTCTAGCTCTTTATCTCTCTCCCTTCCTCTCTGTAAAATATCAATAAAATATATTAATAAATAAATAAAATACAACTTTTTTTTTTTTTTTGACGAGGGTTCCTCAGCATTACGAAAATTATAGAAGGGGTACACATATGTCAAAAGTTTGGGAAACACTGGTCTAGAGTAAGCATATGTATCACACCTTCCAAAATCATTTTAAAAAAAATATATTTTGATTTTTTACAGAGAGGAAGAGAGAGGAATAGAGAGTTAGAAACATCGATGAGAGAGAATCATCGATCAGCTGCCTCTTGCACACCCCCTACTGGGGATGTGCCCAAAACCAAGGGTACATGCCCTTGACCAGAATCGAACCTGGGACCCTTGAATCCGCAGGCTGACGCTCTATCCACTGAGCCAAACCGGTTTCAACCAAAAACATTTTTAGTAGTATCATCACCCATGTGAAAACACATTTTAAAATATCACATACCTAATGAATTATTTTTTAAAATAAAATAAAAAAGATAAAGAAGCCAAAACCAGTTTGGCTCAGTGGATAGGGCGTCAGTCTACAGACTGAAGGGTCCCAGGTTCAATTCCAGTCAAGGGCATGTACATTGGTTGCGGGCACATTCCTGGTAGGGGATGTGCAGGAGGCAGCTGGTCGATGTTTCTCTCTCACCAGTGTTTCTAGCTCTCTATCCCTCTCCCTTCCTCTCTGTGGAAAAATCAATAAAATATAAAAAATAAAAAAGAACCTAAGTGCAGCCACAGGCAAATTCGCCCCCCAGCCTCACCTCCACTTTTGACAGGTAGTGACCCCGTTTTCCCTGGCCCACCTAGCCCCGCTCACCTTACGAGCCCAGCCAAGCAGAAGGGTGTTGTACATGGGCAGGGTGAGTGCCCGCTGCTGCCGGGACTTGCTGTGATGCTTGACCAGCACGTGGTGGGCGAGGGGCAGCTGGTCCACAAGCACACAGCACTCCAAGAAGGACAGAAGCCTCTGCTGCTGGGCCTCGTACCGCATCTTGGAGATCCTACCCATGTGACCATGCTCCTCATTGTGGCTCAGCTTCTTAGGGGCCTCCTGCAGCAGCTGAGCCAGCTGCTCCTCCCAGGGACTCCTGGGGGTGCCGTGTTCCCATCGCTGCAGCCAGTCTGCCAACTCCCTATTCAGCAGTTGGGGCTCCACACGCAGCTGATGCTTGCGGTTCTCCTTCTGCAAGGTCTCCTCCAGCTTTTGCTTGCGCCTCTGCATCACGAGCTTCTCCTTGTGCAACTTCTGTGCCCAGTAGCTGGTGAGCCCCAGGGCAGCACCCTCGTTTTCTGCCTCCACCTTTCTGGGTGACTGGGAGCCATCGGCCTTTGGAAATCGAGCCACGTCCATCAGCTTCGCCCTCACCTCTGAAACATTGTCGGCCTGCAGCTGCCGCACTCTGGCCTCAAGCACTGTGGGGAGGCAAAGGGCAAGGATGTCAGGGAATCTGTTCAAATCCAGATCTCTCCAAATACCCTGCCAGCCAGGAGATAGGAGGCAGCTGGTCTCACCTGCTCTTGAGGCCTGCCTCCTATGTATTCGTTGATCACTCCCCAAGTCCCTGGACTTCTAAGCATATGCACCCCACTCACCTCCTCAGCACCTCTCCACCCAATCCCCATAGCACTCAACTTCCCATACAAGCTCCTGATGTCCCCTCCGCATCTATCACCACAGCTCTGTCTTCCAGGTGCTCAGCCCCAAACCCCAGAGATGTCTACACCGCTCTCCCTCCAAGTCCATTCTATTGGCACATCCCCAGGGCTGTTCTCAAAATTTACCCAGATGCCCTCATGGCCTTCCCCTGCCCCTACCACTCCCTCTGCTCCAGCCATAATGGCCTCGGGGCCTTTGCACTGGCTGCTCTTGCTGACTCAAAGGTTCTTACCAAGGATTCCCAGCTCAGCCCTGCTCTACAGGACCAGCAGCTCTGTTCTCAGAGTTGCCAAGACACTGAACTAGCAAATGCAGAGCCACTGCTCCTGGGGAAACACAAGGTTCCTGAGAGCTTCCAAACACATTTCTGCCAGCTCATCACACATCTGTTTCATGTATGTTGCTGCTTAAGAGCCCTTATCTCACATACATTACTAATTCAGTAACATCAAGCTCACAGTAAACAGCACTATCACTCACACCTGAACAAAGTGAGCTAACATTTTCTCCAAAAGGCACAGCACTGCCTTCCTGCTCAGGACCAGTGGACAGAACCCCAGCTTTACACCCGATGCCACTTAAACAGCAAAATCACCAACAAACAGCACGAAAATGTAAAAGCATGGCACCAAGTCCACAACGAGAAGGCGTTCCCATCGCTGGTTTTTTATAGGACGTACTGAAATACAGCAGAACGTCCTTGGTTCCACTCAATGGGGTACAAGCACATCAGGAAACAGCAATGCTCACTGCTCTGCACATGTCTTTACATGATCATAAAAACTCCTCAACAATTAATTTGGAGTTGCAAATAAATTTTAACTGCCTTGCAAATATGCAATCAGTGGATCACAACTACATTTATCTTCTGCTTGCACCTCTGATTAGAACATCAAGCCCCAGAGTAATGGGCCAGCGCACAAAAGGATTCATGGAAATGAAAAGACAAGCATGAACTTGGCCCTTAGAGTGGCTGAAATTCAGGAGAATCAAACACACAGGAGATATTTGCAGGCTGGGACATGTCGAGAAAGAAATTAGGCAGATGTGAGAGGGACCGGGAACATGTAAGCTGAGCTGGAAGACTCAATCCCTGACTCCCATGGGAGGCAACCAATCAATGTTTCTCTCTCCTCCCCCTTTCTCCATCCACTCTCTCAAAAAATCAATGGATGCTGCCCTAGCTGGTTTGGCTCTACAGATAGAGCATTGGCCTGCAGACTAAAGGGTCCCAATTTTTATTCCAGTCAAAGGCACATGCCTGGATTGCGGCTCAATCCCCAATAGGGGGTGTGTAGGAGGCAGCTAATCAATGATTCTCTCTCATCATTGATGTTTTTATCTTTCTCTCCCTCTCCCTTCCTCTCTGAAGTCAATAAAAATATTTTTAAAAAATAAAAATAACCCTAACCGGTTTGGCTCGGTTGATGGAGCATCGGCCTATGGACTGAAGGGTCACAGGTTTGGTTCAGGTCAGGAGCATGTGCCTTGGTTGCGGGCACATCCCCAGTATGCAGGAGGCAGCTGATCGATGTTTCTCTCTCATCGATGTTTCTAGCTCTCTGTCCCTTTCCCTTCCTCTCTGTAAAAAAATCAATAAAATATATATATATATTTTTAAATATATTTTATTGATTTTCCACAGAGAGGAAGGGAGAGGGATAGAGAGCTAGAAATGTCAATGAGAGAGAAACATCGACCAGCTGCCTCTTGCACGCCCCCTACTGGAGATGTGCCCGCAACCAAGGTACATGCCCCTGACCGGAATCGAACCTGGGACCTTTCAGTCCGCAGACTGACGCTCTATCCACTGAGCCAAACCGGTTCTGGCAGAAAAATCAATAAAATATATTTTTAAAATTAAGTAAAATAAAATTAAAATTAAAAAGAAAATGGATGCTGTACACCTGAAACTAGTACAAAATAATATTGAACACTAGAGGCCCATTGCACAAATTTGTGCACAGGTGGAGTTCAGCCAGCCCAGCCCCAAATGGGGGGGTGGGGGAGTAGGTGGGACGGGGCTGTGCCTGTAGGAAGAGATGACGGGAGGTTGGCCAGCAGGTCTACCCCTATCAGGGTTGGGCCAGCTGGGGGATGGGGCTGTAGGCAATTGGCTGGTGGGACCCACCCCCAATTGAGGTACAGGGGCCGATTGAGGGTGGGGCTGGCCATGGGGAGGGGATGTGGGGGGGTGCTGATTGGGGACCAGCAGCCTGGGGGAGGGGCTGCAGGGGTTTGGTGGGTTGGCTCCACCCCTATAGGGTTGGGGGATGAGATCAGGGGTGGGCCTACCAGGGGGAGGGGCTGTGGGCCTATTGTGGATGGGCGGGCAGATTGGGGGCAGAGCTAGCTGGGAAAAGGGAGGAGTGTTTGCCTGGAAGCCAGCTCTTGATCAGGGTAGGAGTCTGATCAGGGGTAGGCCAGCTGGCCCCAACCCCTGATCAGCCAATTCGCTGGCCACAGTGGACATCATAGTGACTGGTCATTATGGTCTTTATAGCCACTGGCTTTTTTTGTTTTTAACTTTTGTATTTTTTATTTATTTTTTTTATTAATGTATTATATTGTGTACATATCTTACCATTGCCCCCCCCCCCACCTCCCATTCATGCCCTCCTTCCCCAGAGTTCTGTGTTCGTTGGTTGTATTCATGCATATCAGTCCTTCGGTTGTTCTCTTATCTCCCCCCAGGTCTCCTTCCCCTCCCTGCTGTCATTTGACACTCTGCTTGTTTTATGGTGACTATCTCATGATCACATGAATAGAATCCGCTCCTCATTTGGTAGTCTGCTTGTTTTATGGTGGCTATCTCAGGACCACACGAATAGAGTCCGCTCCTCCTCTGGTTCTCACCGCCCCTCCCCCTGGGTCCCACTGCTTCCCCTGGGACACACGGCTCACCCGGGGCACAGGGCCCCCTAGGACACACGGCTCACACGGCCCCCTGGGACACATGGCTCACCCGGGGCACACGGCCCCCTGGGACACACGGGGCTCACCCGGGGTAGCCAGTGGCTTTTTATATATATTTAGATAAACTGTAACTGAAAAAATAAAAAATATCTAAATTTTTAAAAATCTAATTTAATAAAAAAATATTTTTAAAAATCAATAAAAATGTATTTTATATTTAAAAAGTGGGACAACAATAAATAAATTTTTTTAAAAATCAATGGAAAAAATAGCCTTGGGTGAGAAAAACAAAAACAAAAGAAAAAAGAAGTACCTGCAATGAACTTTCACAAAGCAGGTCTCTAGCCAAGAGCCCTGACCTAAGCTGTCCAGCCTCTCTCCTTATGTTCTTTATTTTTTCCTTAGATGGTCTGTCCTTGCCTTGCTTTCTGTATAGGACTCTATCTCCAGCTGAGGTATAATATTTTGTTTTGTTTCTGTTTTTTGTTTTGTTTTATTTTTTTGTTTTTTTGTTTTGGTGTCATCCTTGTGCAGGAGCCATGCTGATCTCAGTATCATTACAATTTTAGTATATGTGCAAGCACTATTTCTGTTTTTTAAATTAAATTTCTAGTTGTGTCCCTGTGGTGCATGTATTAAATAAATACATTGTATGTTGCAGAAGGTGTATAAGTTGCATAGGGAGTGTGGATGTTGCAGAGGTGTGTGGAGGAGGGATCTTAGCCCCTCCAAGGCAGAGACAGCCTGAGTCACACAGCAGCATCTGTTGGGTCAGCAGCATGAAGGGCTTAGTGTGATGCATCACAGGTGCCTCTTGGCCCATTGTGCTCCCACCGGTTGAGCTCCTGCCCATGTCCCTGAGCTGGTTTGGGGATCCAGACACTTCCAGCGGACCAACTGTAACCAGAGACCCAAGCAGATGACATCAGGAAGCACATGCTTTACTTCTACTATAGCCAAGTGATGCAGGGCTTTGACTGGGGCTCCAAATGGCTGGGCATCCCCACAGCTAACTTTCCTCAAAAAATCCTATATAGCCGAAACCGGTTTGGCTCAGTGGTAGAGCGTCGGTCTGCGGACTGAAAGGTCCCGGGTTAGATTCCGGTAAAGGGCATGTACCTTGGTTGCGGGCACATCCCGGGAGGGGGTGTGCAGGAGGCAGCTGGTCGGTATTTCTCTCTCATCGACGTTTCTAGCTTTCTATCTCTCTCCCTTCCTCTCTGTAAAATATCAATAAAAATTTTTTTTAATATTTAAAAATATATCTTTTTTTTAAAATCCTATATAATAAAAGCCTAATATGTAAATCAACCTAAAGGAGGAAAGACAGTTGGAATAACTAGTCACTATGATGTGCACTGACCACCAGGGGGCAGACACTCAACACAGGAGCTGCCCCCAGCCCACAGGACCCAGGCCAGCCAAGGCAGGTAACAGCAGGGGCCCATCAATCACCCCACTGGTCACCCCACAGATCAACCCTGATTGCTGGCCAGGCCTAGGGACCACACCTGTGCACGAATTTCATACACCAGGCCTCTAGTAGTAGATATTCTTCCAGTTAATGTATCCATCAGCATTTTTTATGGATGGGCCAGTATTGTAAGTGGAGATGTCTATAAAATGGTAGTGAAAACAGGATCAAACTCATACTACAAGAATACAAAAAAGTCCATGGAAATTCATATTATGCATTCTTTCAAAGAGGACTTCTATGAGGAAATCTTCAATGTGGCCACTGTTGGTTACCTCAGACCAGAAAAGAACTTTGATTCTCTAGAGTTACTTATTTCAACAATTCAAGATGATTCTGAGGAAGCTAAGAAACAACTAAACTTACAAGAACATTGAAACTCAAAGAAGACAATTTCTTATAGGTTCCTAAAAGTAAAATAATGGTCACTGGTGAAAAAATCATATTTATTCATTCACTGTTTTCTACTATTTTACACTCATAACTATTTCTTTTGTTGTTCTTTTTAATCCTCACCCAAGGATATGTTTTTATTAATTTTTAAACAGAAAGAGAAAGGTGGGGTGGAGAGAGAGAGAGGAGGGAGAGGAGAGGGGGAGGAGAGAGAAAGAGAAACACTGATGTGAGAAACATTGATTGGTGCCTCCCACTTGCATCCCAACTAGGGAATGAACCCACAACCTAGATATGTGCCCTGACTGGGAATCAAACCCACAACCTTTTGGTTTTGATGCTTCAACAAACTGAGCCAATGGCTAGGGCTCATCTTGGTTAAATTTCAAAATCAAACAATTTCCACCCTTCCTCCCCCCCTCTCAAATCAGTAAATAAATAAATTTTAAAAAGTAAGTGTATTGCCCTAGCCCGGTAGTCGGAAAACTCATTAGTCAACAGAGCCAAATATCAACAGTATAACGATTAAAATTTCTTTTGAGAGCCAAAATTGTTAAACTATATAGGTAGATACATTGTTATTAACTTAATTAGAGTACTCCAAAGCTGGCCTCTGCTAAAAACTCAAGGGGCCACCTCTCAGCATAACCATTATGGCTTGCCTCAGTTTCGGTTCTTACAAAGGTATTTCTTGGATCACATGATCTCACACATTTAGAGGAAATAATGAACAACATAAACTGATAAACAACAACAGACCCAGAGAAAGAGAAGCAGTGATCAGACTCTCAAACCTCAGAGGGAAAGTAAGGGAGGGTTGGGATAAGGGAGAGAGATCAACCAAAGGACTTGTGTACATGCATATGGGCCTAGCCAGTGGCCATGGACAACAGGGGTGTGGGGGGATATGTGGGGAGGGGATTGGGATGGGAATGGGGGGATGAGGACAACAATTATGTAATACCATAATCAATAAAAAAAACTTTTTTAAAAAGCCAACTCATTGGCACTAAAATATATTTAAAAAAACAAAAAATTCAAAGGGCCAAAGAGCTGCATGTGGCTCGCAAGCCACAGTTTGCCAACCACTGACCTAGCCTGTTTGGCTCAGTGGATAGAGCATTGGCCTGTGAACTCAAAGGTTCGATTCTGGTCAAGGGAATACCCGGGTTTCGGGCTTGATCCCCAGAAGGAGGCCTGAAGGAGGCAGTTGATGAATGATTCTTTCATCATTGATGCTTCTATCTCTCTCTCTCTCTCCCTCCTTCTCTGAAATCAATTAAAAAAATATTTTTTTAAAAAGTAAATGTATTAAACAAAGATTGGATAATTTATTATAAACCTAAGAGGGGAAATTCATACATTGTATTTTTGGTATTTTGTTGCTCGATGTTTCTCTCTCATTGATGTTTCTATCTCTCTATCCCTCTCCCTTCTTCTCTGTAAAATAAAGAAAAAACTAGATAAAATTCAGGCATAAGTCTGATTAAAAAGTGCCCACTGACACCTCATGGTTCTCTAACATCTTCAGCTGACTTCTCTCAGGTATCACCACTGGTTCACATCTAATCTTCATATTGGACTTAGCATTTTGTTTGTATAGAAACTTTTAAAAAAATATTTTTAGCCGAAACCGGTTTGGCTCAGTGGTAGAGCGTCGGTCTGGGGACTGAAAGGTCCCAGGTTCGATTCCGGTCAAGGGCATGTACATTGGTTGCGGGCACATCCCCCGGTAGGGGGTGTGCAAGAGGCAGCTGGTGGTCGATGTTTCTCATCGACGTTTCTAGCTCTCTATCTCTCTCCCTTCCTCTCTGTAAAATGTCAATAAAAATATATTTTAAAAAAATATTTTTATTGATTTTAGAGGAAGGAAGAGGGGGAGACAGATAGAAACATAATGACTAGAGAGACTCATTGATTGGTTACCTCCTGCACGCCCCTACTAGGGATCCAGCCCACAACCCAGGCATGTGCCCTGACTGGGAATCATCATGGTGAGCCCTCAGGACCACCAGAGCAGAGAGGTGGGACCACACTAGTTACACCGTTTTACAGACTGACTCCCCTACTTGTGGGGTCACTGTGAGAAACGAGGGAGGTGACCCCTAGCAGAGGGAACAATGAAGGGGCTTCAGGCCTCAAGCTTTAGGGCTCACCCTCCAACAGCTCCGCGTGGCCCCAATCCCTCCGGCGGTCTTGTTCACAAGGGCTGGCAGACGAGCGCCTCCTGCAGCCCCGTCGGCCGCCCAGGGTCCCTGCGGGAGAAAGGGGTAAGTTAAAGGGGGTCTGGAGCCGGGAGGAGTGGGGCTACTCACATGGACAGACATTGCAGGATTCAGGGGCAAAGAAACCCTAAATTTTCAGTGGAAGCTGTCAGTAATCACAGGTCTCAAATGGGAGGGGTGGGGGAGGAATCAAAGTTAAAGGGGACCGCACGCGCCAAGAAAACTGCGGTGAGGGAACAAGGATACAGAGTTCCTCCAACCAAAGGTGCAGCGAATTCAAATGTCAAGAGCAAACAGGGGTTCAGAAGGCACCAAAGAAACCAAGAGCCGAAGGTCAAAGTGTCCTGCCGACCCCTGTCAGGAGAGTGTGCCAAGGGCAAGTGAAAGCGGGGTCGTGTTAATGGGTTCCCCAGAACCCCAGAAGGCAAAGGTCGTGAGTTTGTAGCTCGATCCCAGCGCGGAAGAGCCAAAGGTCACGGCCGGATGTTAAGGGTTGGGAGTGACAGTGGCCAAGACGTTGCCCCTGGGACTCCCCTGTGTTACCTTCCTCGGCCAGGAGGCCGGGGCGGCCCACCGGCCACAAGGCCCATCCGAGCCCAGCCGCGCCGCGGCCCCAGCGCAGCGCCGACATGCCGGACGCACGAGGACTCAACTACCCGCCCGCTCTGCGCCTGCGCTGCAGCCGGTGCCTGCCGGGAGTTGTAGTTCCATAGCCTACGGCGGCTGCGAAGGCACTCCGGGGCAGCAAAAGTGCCCTCGAAACTACAACTCCCAGAAGCAGCGAGGCCCCGGAGACGCAAGGACCGGCGCAGATACAGCTTTCTGATTGGCCAAGAGAGGGTGGAAGGAGCAGTTGTTTAGGCGACTCTGGGAGGCTCCAGAACCTGGATTTCTTTTTTTTTTTTATTAAGATCGCATAATACCGGCGTATAAGATGATTTTTTGGCCCTGAAAAATATGCCTCCAAATGGGGGGTAGTCTTATACGGCGAGTATATAACAAATTCTGTATTTTGAGTGGAAATGTTAGGGGGTCGTCTTATACGCCCAGTCGTCTTATACGCCGGCAAATACTGTATTTTCAGGGCCAAAAAATCGTCTTATACGCCGGCAAATACGGTAATTAGGACAGCGCTCTACAGTTTAGAGATTTCTTTTTAAAAAAGTATGTTTTTATTGATTTGAGATAGAGGAAGTGAGAGGGAGAGGGGGAGATAAACTATGATAAGAGAAAAATCACTGATGGTTGCCTCCTGCACACTCCCTACTGGAGATCCAACCCCCAACTCAGGCATTTGCCCTGACGGAGAATAGAGTGGCGAGCTCCTGGTTCATGGGTTGAAGCTCAACCATTGAGCCACTCCAGCCGGGCACAATTTAGATTTCTGTTTGAAATCTTCATTAATCCAATAACATCTTTGGGGCAAAAATTATTATTTTACCCAGTTCAGTGTAAAGGAAGCTGGGGTTCAGAGAGGTAAATCAAGTTGCCCAAAGGTACAGTGAGAACTAATTATAGGGAGACTGGAATGAAAACCCAGATCTGTCTGTCCCCCAGACAGATGTGTTTGGGACACTTCCCTGGACATTAACCTCATCCATTCCTCTGGCTTTGATTTACCCACTAATCCCCAAACTCCCAAGGACAGGAGCATAGTGGGCAGAAAGAGTGGACTAACATACTAAATTGACATGACAAATGCAAGGAAATAATCCCTGGAGCCTGGAGCGTCCCAGCCCTGGCCTCCAGGGCCAGAGCTCTAGAATCAGACCTGAGATATCCCCTCTGTTGACCAACCAAAGGTCACTGCTACCAAATCAATATCAGGAGTCCCCAACTTGGGGAATGACATAGGAGAGACTTTATTCAGTAAATACAGCTCTCCTGAGGGAATGGCTCAGGTAAACCAGATCAAACATTACAGCTAAGTAACAATCAGGGGGAAATGTAGCCAGGTACTCTGCTGAAGCTGAGGTGAGGTGAGGCTAGCTTATGTAGAGATAAATGTCCACACACACACACCCTCTCACTGATTGGTCCACTCCTATGCAAATGAGGACTCCAAATTTGTTCAGTTTGATTGGTCTATATAGCACTGTCTTGATTGGTAGGCTGCATAGTTGGTCAATAAATATGCAAATACTAGGGGCCCAAGTGCACAAATTCATGCACCTTGAAAGGAACTGTGGGGCCGTGAGGCTGCGGTGGGCACAGGGGCAGGTCTTGGCCCATCCTCCATGCCTGGCCCCTCCCATGATGACACCACCCCCTTCTCTCTCTGCCAGCAGCCCTGTTCCCACAGCCTCGCTTGCATAGGGCACCAAGCAATTGGGGCCTCGCCAGGCCCCAGCAGTGAGTGTGAGCAGCAGCTCCAGCGCCAGTAACAGGTGCAAGCGGGAAGGCTCTGGCAGTAGTTGTGAGCACTGGGTGGGACTGCTGCTGACTCCCACCATGTTCTGCATGCACCCCCTGGTGGTCAACGCACATCATAGTGATCAGTTGTTCGGTTGTTCCACCGTTCGGTCTATTTGAATATTAGAGTTATATGCATATAGACTGGATGGGGCAGGTCTTCAGCCATTGGTCAAATTTCAATTCTAGGAGCTCTCTTATATGGGTCAGCTCAGGCAGTGACAGGAGAATAACAGGGGGCTGGCAGCCCAGTCTGTGGCTTTTCCCTGATGTGCAGCTTGGATGAGAGTCCTCTGTACACATTGGCTGCTAGACTCTGGTTATGAATTTGAGCCCAATAAACCACAAAGAATCCCTCTTGGAGGATCTATTCCTTTGGGGAATTAACACCAGTTGGGAAAACTGAGGCCAGGGGAGGGGAGCACCTGGTCTGGGATCAGCTTGCAATGAGGAGGATGAGAATATCTGGGGTAATGATGTTCCAGGCAGATGTTCCAGCAAGTGTAAGTCCCTGAGGCTGGAACAAGCATGGATAGTTATGGGAACTCCATCAGAGTGGGGGTTGGAGAAAGGAAACAGAAAGGACATTGGAGTGATGCTCAGGAGCCGGGCCACAGTGGGCCCAGGGGCCTCAGTCCCCAGCCACCAGTCCCCTTAGGCTCCTACTTCCATTCCCCCACGAGCTCAGAGTGGAGGTTGAATCTGTGCTCTGGAAGGGCCAGACTCCTGGGCCTGGAGACCTCTTGACAGCACATTCCAGATGCAACTGCCCACATGGGCAAGTGCACTGTGAGGCACAGTGATGTCACTGCTGGAAATGTCTTCAACAGATGGCAGCATCCTCCCAATCCTATCCCAGTGCACTCCAAAATGCCCTGAGGGGCACTGACTTCAGACATAACTCAAACTGGTTGCCTTTCTGGTTCAGGGGTGGTGGTAGTGGCTGAATCAGCTGGGTCTGGTACCCTAAGACCTAAAGACACCCCCTTGTACCCCAAAAGTCTGACAGAGCCAGGAACCTGGGCTGGAAGCCAAGATTTCTGAATTCTTTCATCTTTCCTTATGCCTCCATTTTTCTTCTATTCTGTGGGACAACAGATGCCCTAGACCAGTATTTCCCCACGACCTGGATTCCACTGGAAAAAAGGAGACATATGTACTACTATTTGTAATACTTCCAACAATAAAAAAATGAAAGAAAGAAAGACCTGGATTCCTGGATCTTAGCATCAAGAAAGCTACTCTTCTTTCAGTCCCACTAAAACATGGGAAGTCTCACTTGGTGCCCAACTATATTTAAATCCCATCTCAGCTCCCTGGCTGTGATCCTTTTGATCTGAAACCTCTTCTTCTATTTCTATTTAATGTCAATGTGTCAATATTTGGCACTAGCCTTCCACTCCCAATGGTGATAACAAGTTGTAAGCTTTAGCAAACAAAACATTAATAAGACACAAGGTATGTGGAAATAAATGTAATTAAATGGGGAAGATGGACCCTGACTGGTTTGGATAAGTGGCTAGAGCGTCAGCCTGCGGACTGAAGGGTCCCGGGTTCGATTCCGGTCAAGGGCATATACCTTGTTTGTGGGCGCATCTCCAGTAGAGGGTGTGCAGGAGGCAGCTGATTGATATTTCTCTCTCATCGATGTGTCTAACTCCCTATCCCTCTCCCTTTCTCTCTGTAAAAAAAATCTTTAAAACATATTTAAAAAAAGGGGGGGGATAAGGTATCAAGAGGTTGGAGTTTATCCCTAACTAGTTTGACTCAGTGGATAGTGTCGCTTTTATTTATTTTTAAAAATATATTTTTTATTAATTTTTTTTTTTTTTTACAGAGAGGAAGGGAGAGAGAGAGTTAGAAACATCAATGAGAGAGAAACTTCGATCAGCTGCCTCCTGCACACCCCCTACTGGGATGTGCCCGCAACCAAGGTACATGCCCTTGACCGGAATCAAACCTGGGACCTTTCAGTCCACAGGCTGACGCTCTATCCACTGAGCCAAACCGGTTTCGGCGATAGTGTCGCTTTTAGACTGAAGGGTCCCAGGTTCGATTCAGGTCGAGGGCACGTGCCCTGGTTTCCGGGTTGTATCCTCAGTGTTTGGTCTGCAAGAGGCAGCCGATCAATGATTCTCTCTCATCATTGATGTTTCTGTCTGTCTCCCTTTCTCTCTGAAATCAATTAATAAATGTTCTTAAAAATTAAAAAAGAAGAATATGAGTATATCTTTGGGAGCTGTTATTCAGCCAATTCCAGAGACTAAAGAAATGAATGGCTGAAACCGGTTTGGCTCAGTGGATAGAGCGTCTGCCTGTGGACTGAGAGGTCCTGGGTTTGATTCTGGTCAAGGGTATGTACTTTGGTTGCGGGCACATCCCCAGTAGGGGGTGTGCAAGAGGCAGCTGATCAAAGTTTCTCTCTCATCGATGTTTCTAACTCTCTATTCTTCTTTCTCCCTTCCTCTCTATAAAAAAATCAATAAAATATATTTTTTTAAAAAGAAATGAATGTACTTCATGGTTTTCGAACAGAAAAAAAGCTATTCAAGGACACTATGGGAACACTAGGGGGCATTTGAGCATGGATGGTGTATTAGATTGCAGCGTGGTTATGACAAAGGACTGAGCCTTTAGGAGACACATTTAATGTGCACACCCCTATCCTTATGCCTCACACCATATATTGATTTTCCTGGGGCTCACTGTCCATTATTCACTTATGTAAAACATTACATGTGTGCATTTTAAAATATTTTTTGTTGATTTTTTTTACAGAGAGGAAGGGAGAGGGATAGAGAGTTAGAAACATTGATGAGAGAGAAACATCAATCAGCTGCCTCCTGCACATCTCCTACTGGGGATGTGCCCACAACCAAGGTACATGCCCTTGACCGGAATTGAACTTGGGACCCTTCAGTCTGCAGGCCAACGCTCTATCCATTGAGCCAAACCAGTTAGGGCTACATGTGTGCATTTTTTGAGGTGTAATGTAATCAAGAATACAATTCAGTTAACTCTCACAAATGGAATACACAGGTGTTCCAAAGAACACCCAGCTGCCCAAATCCCCTCAGACCCACCCTGTCACTGCCCCTGCACACCCCTATCCTTATGCCTCACACCATATATTGATTTTCCTGTCTTAGAATGTCACAGAAATGGACCTCTTCTGTGCCCGGCTGCTTCTTCTTAACATGGTGTCTGAGGTTCATCCATGTTGTGTGTTTCAGGAGGTTATTCCTTTTCAAGGCAGCACTGTACTCTCTTGTGTGCATTTGCTACAGTGTATTAACCCACTCTATTGCTGATGGAGAGCAAAAAGAAGATATATAACTGGGGACTCCAGGAACAGAGCATGCATTGTGCTTTACCCACTAAGACGGCTATAATCAAAATGACAATCACAAGTGCTGGTGAGAATATAGAGTGACTGGAATCCTCACGCACTGTGGATGGGAATGTAAAATGGTGCAGGTGCCGTCGAAAACAGGCTGGAAGCTCTTCAAAAGGCTAATCATAGAATAACTATATGGCCCAGGAATTCTACTCTGAGGTACACACATGAGAGATATAAAAACATATGTTCACACCAAGGCCTGTACACACATGTCCACAGCAGCAATGATATATAGCAGCCAAGAGGTAGGCACAAGCAAGTGCCCATCAATGGGAAATAGATAAACACAGTGTGGCCCTTCCACACACTGAAATATTACTACCCAGCGGTGAAAAGTAATGAAACACTGGCACACGCGATAACGTGGATGGAGGACTCAGAGAAGCCAGACACAAAAGGCCATGCAGTGTGATTCCACAGATGCGAAATATCCAGAATAGGTAAATCCATAGGTGGGTTAGTGAGCGCCAGGGGTTGGGGAAAGTGGTAGGGAGCAGGTGCTAAAGGGGAAGGAGTTTTATTTTGGGGTGACAGAATGTTCTGGAACTAGATGGAGGTGGTTGAAAACTCTGCATGCACTGCAAACACTGTGTGGTATGTGAATTATATCTTAATGAAACTGTCATTAGACTCCAACAACACTCGGGGCAGGGCCAGCTTCCCAGGCGTGGGCCCCACCTGTCACACAAGAACCCCCAAATTATCCTCCTGGGGACGGGCTTGGAAATACTCTAGGAAGTGAAGACCACATTGCTGGCTGGCTGGCAAGTGGGGAATGTTATTTCGAGCCTGTGTGCTGCACCTCTGCCCAGCAAGGTGTAGAGTGTCTCATTCCATCCTTCTAGCCTTTCCTCATCTGGCACGTTTCACAGAGAAGGAACTGAGGCCTGGGGAGGTGATGAACGCGAGCAGGAGCCTCAGGTGCTGGCCTCAGGGCCCCCAGTGTGGGGAGACAGGCTGAACTGGGCCAGGCCATAGGAACATCCTCCCCCATCGGGAGTCCTGGGGCTTGGGCAGCCCCTGTGCGGCCCTCCTGGGGCCAGGACGAGGGATCATGGAATCCCCCAGAGCCCCCAGGACGATGACTCAGCTTCCAGCTGGATCAGCTACCCCTCCAAGTTCCAGTAGGGTGGGCTTGTCACCTTTTCTTCACCCTGGTGCTATTTGAAGGTGCCACCTGGGGCTCTGGCTATAGGACTGGGCTGATGGGAGCCAGAGGGTCAGGGATTGGAACCCTGGGATGTGTCCTCTGAGGGGCTGTGGGGAAATTGCCGCCCCTCCCAGGCCTCAGTTTCCCCACCTATCAATGGCGCCTCTTGGCTTTGAGTCTGTGAGGTTTGTTGTACTCACCATGCAGGACCAAGGGCACAGGATGGTTCCCATGAGGCTTGGACGTCTCTGTAAATGATGAGCAGATGTGGGTATAAATGGGGCCACCCCACTCCTAATGCTTAGGACATGCAGCTCCAGATGTTGGGGATGGGGTGCTGGCTTCGGTCACCATCCACTTGCTACAACACCCCATTCATCCACCTGCTCAAATGCCTGGGTGCACTGTCTCCCAAGGGATCATTTGCTCTTGTACCCACATGCTCCCCCACCCCCAGGCCCACCCCTCAGCAGAGCCTCAGGGAGCTCCAGTTTGGAGGGCAGGCAAGGTCCATCTAGACATGCTCAGTCCAGGGGCCTGGCTAGCACAGACAACAAACACTCAGGCCAGAACTTCCCACCCAATCCCTGACCCCTAATCAACTCCATTCTGTCTCTCCGTCCCTCTCCCATATCTGTCTCTGACTCTTTTAACCACCTTCCTGTGTCTCATCTCTCCAGCTTAGTATGTTTCCCTTTGTAGCTCTGTCTCTTAGTCTCTTTGCCTCTCAGTCTTGGTATCTCGCTCTTCCCATGTCTCTCAGGTCTTTCTCTGCCTCATTCTCACTGTCTCTGTCACAAGTCCCGGTCTCTGTCCTTCAGTGTCTCTGTCCTTCAGTATCTCTGACTCTGCGTTTATGTTTCTCTGTTTCTTTGTCTATCTCTGTCTCTCTATCTCTCTGTCTCTGTGCCCTGCCTGCCTGACACTTACACCCCGCAGCACTTGCAGGCCAACCCGGTGATTCACAGACACGCACCGCCCTCCCCACAGCGCAAGACAAACACACGCCGCCGAGGCCCCAGCAGGTTTTCCTAAATGGGCCGCCCCCGCCCCTCGCCCACGGCGTCCCGGCGCCACTCCAGGGGCCCCGCCTTGTCCCCAGCCCGGAGGCTCCCCATTGGCCCGAACGGGGCGGCCCCTTCGGACTCTCCGCCCCTGACTCAGCAATGGCAGAGCCGCGGACTCGCTCCGGGAGGCCAAAGCCGGCAGAGCGGGCGGCAGGGCCATGCGCTGCCGCCTGTGGCTGGGCCTGGCATGGCTGCTGCTGGCACGGGCTCCCGGCGCTGTGAGGACCTCGGGCGGTCTCCGGAGACCACGCAGCTACCCGCACCTGGAGGGCGACGTGCGCTGGCGGCGCCTTTTCTCCTCCACCCACTTCTTTCTGCGCGTCGACCCCGGCGGCCTCGTGCAAGGCACCCGCTGGTGCCACAGCCCTGACAGTGAGTCGCGTGGGGCTGCCGGGGGACGGGGATGGGGGACGGGGGGGGGGGGGCGTGGGAAGGTTCTGGACAAATAGGCGGGCAATGACAACTGCAGCAGGAACCTTAAGGATGAGCCGGGCCCTCCCTCAGGCGACGGATGGTCCTGGGGGCTCCTGTGGTTGGTTGTATGGCATTGGCCAAGTCATTTACCCATTTGGCTTCATTTTTCTCCACAGTAAAATCGGCCAAACCTTAAGGGAAGCTCCCAGGCTCCAGGCCTGGCTCACTAGCAGAGAAAGGGTGTTTCAGATAGTTGAGTTTGGGGTCACTGGGCCCATTTGTAGAGGGAAAACTGAGACTCTAGCTAGAAAGTTACATAATGCAGTGGGTCAGAGCTGGGCTCTGAACTTGACTCCCACAATGCAAAACAAAACTCAGGATCTGCATGGGTTAGGGACCCCTCCATTTCTTTCTAGGAAACTGAGAAGAAATGACCTGCCCAGCGTCACACTGCTGGGGGGTTGTATTGCTGGGGTTCCTTGATGCTCCAGAACCTCATCGAGATGGGAGTCACTGTCCCAGTTGCCCCACCCGGTAAACAATAGGCTCTCAATAAGTATCTGTGGAATGTATGAGGCAAGAGGAGATGCAGGGGCAAAGAGAAGGGGGTTGGGGACAGTTGGGAAGCAAGGGTGGTTGGTGACGCCAGGGGCCTGCCTCAGTCTCCCCACAACTCTGAGCTCTGGGCGGGGGTGGGTGGGGGGCTGGAGGAATGAAGCTAATCGCTGGCCACTGCCTGAATCACCACCATTAGGGCAGATAATCACCCCTGCCCTTCCCAGATGCTTTCATCTGGAGCTCCCAAGGCCCTCATTAGATCACTAGACCAGGGCAATGACAGGGGACTGGCTGGGCCGGTTGACTGGTGGTGGACACAGCCAGGCAGGGTGGCCTCAGGCTGGGGATGAGGCCTGGCTCTGCTGGGTGACCCGAGACAGTTGCTTCTTCTATCCTAGCCTCAGTTTCCCCATCTGGGCATTGATGGAATGATAGATGGTTGGTTGATGGCTCTGTGTGGGTTGGACTTGGAGGTCTTATGTCCTTTATTATTAATTCAGTGGTTACTGGGCAACTCTTGTATGCTGTACTGGGCACAAGGGACATAGGGGTGACCAGGACAGCTCACCTTCATGTGGTGCCAGGACAGAGGGTAAAGCGGTCAAACGTGTAATATAATTTCAGAGGGGATCACATGTGGTGGTGTAAAGAAAATGAAAACAGGGCAGTGTACAAGAAGTGACTGGGGGACTGCTTTATCTGGGAGGTCTTGGGGGCTTCTCCAAGGAAGTGGGCTTGAGTTGAGCCTCGTATCAAGAAAAGGAGCTGACCATGCACAAGAGGAGCCAGGAGCTTGGCGGAGGGAACAGCAGGTACAAGGCCCCATGGGGCATGGGGTAAGCTCCTTGTTATCTCAGGTATCCAAGTACAAACTGAAAACCAGAGGGCAAAACCTTGACTCCAGATTAGACCTCTGTGCACAGATTTGACCCCATGAAGGTGAGCTGCCTCTGGTCACCACTATGGCCCTCATGCCCAGCACAGCATATAAGAGGTACCCAGATTAGACCCCAGTGCATGGCTGAGGGTTTGTGTGGCTCAACCTGAAGTCCTGCTTCCCTGGACAGGAAACACTGGCTCAGAGCTAGGCAGAGCTCACCCAGGGTCACCCACCAACAGATGGGGCCTGAAGCTGCCTCTGCTCCTTCCCAGGCCTGTTTCCCCCTTGGGAAGTGGGCACAGTCAGCACCCAGTATCATCACAAAGGCCCTCAGAAGAGGGAGGCAGGAGGGTCAGATCAGAGATGGAAGAGGCTGCGCTGCTGGCTGTGAAGATGAAGGGCCACAAGCCAGGGATGTGGCACCTCTAGAAGCTGGAAAAGGCCAGAAATGGTTCTTCCTGGAGCCTAAGGAAGGACCAGTCCTGCCCACACCTGGGCTTAGCCCCTAAGATCATGTAAGACGCCTGACCCCAGAACTGTGTGGGCTTAGAGGGGTACAGTGCTTGGCATAGAGTTGGCACTCAAACAGTGTTAACGGCTATCAAGTTGCACTGCAAACACCCATGTCCCACCCTCAGGCCTTTGCCTGGGCAGCGCCTCCCTTCTGGAGTTTCATCTCCCTGTAACAGTGGCCGCAGCTGGCTGAGTTGTCGGGCCAGACATGGCAAAGGCAATGAGAACAAATGAGGGGGAAGCTGCACGGCCCATGGTCACGGTTACACTCAATACTTTTTCTTACTGAAATCGACAGCTCACTCAGGCAAGCACCTAACTCCTCTGGCTTGGTTTTCTCATCCCTGACCTAACCAGGACTCTCCCCTGCTCCACAGCTTGCTCTGGTTCCCCAGTACCCTTTGGAGAAAGCCCAATTATTCACCACTTACATCCTCCAATGTGTCAGGGGCACATCCTCTGGACAGGCCCACACATGAGCCTGTGTGGGCCCCAGTATATTCCCATTCCCAGCACAGGGCCAGGCACACAGGTGGTGCTTGGTGAATGTTGCTTGAACGAATGAGAGAGCAAATGGGAAGCAGATGGGGCTGAGGGCCCTGACCGAGCCCTTCCCAGCAGGCATCATTGAGATCCGCTCCATCCGCGTGGGCGTCGTGGCCCTCAAGGCTGTGCACACCGGCTTCTTCGTGGCCATGAGCCGCCGGGGCCACCTCTATGGGTCGGTGAGTGCATGGTGGGGGTGGCCGGTGGTGGGCAGGCACTGGCAGGAAACAGGGTCCAGTGGCTCATGTTCCTGACCCCCCGCAGCGGATCTACACTGCTCACTGTAGGTTCCAGGAGCGCATTGAGGAGAACGGCTACAACACCTATGCCTCACTTCGCTGGCGTCACCGAGGCCGGCCCATGTTCCTGGCGCTGGACAGGCGGGGGGTCCCTCGACGCGGTGGCCGGACACGGCGGCACCATCTTTCCACTCATTTCCTGCCCGTCATGGTCTCCTGAGGCCCCGAGGGGCCATGAGGAACAGCTAGACAAGATCCAAAAGACATCCGGCAGGTGGCCAGGGACCAGAGGCTGGAGGAGGCCCAGGCTGTGGCCAAACCATGTCTGGTCACTCATTCCTTTCACAAGCATTGTGAACCCTGCAGGAACCCCACACCCACCCTTGTCCGAATCTGAGGCGGGTGAACACTGAGCTGTGTGGGGGCTGTAGGTGTTGAGCCCTGAGCTGGGGAGTGAGGAGTCCCCAACAAAGCACCTTCTGGACTAGAGACTGAAGGTCACCAGGTCTTGGAAGAGTATTCTGGGCCGGGATACAACCTATCAAAGACTCAGAACCCATTGGAGCGCTGAGGTAGAGGAGAGGGGAAGCTAGGGACCAGAGAGTCTAGGGACCAGGAGGGAAAAGACAACATGGACATGCCATGGGTGAAAGGTCCTGGCCTGTGGACGTTGCCTCACTGTAAAGGGATGTGGCAAGTAGGATTAAGTCAAGGCCCTGAGAAGGGGATGATCCTGGATTATGGGAGGGAGCATTATCATTACAAGGATCCTCCTAAGAGGGAGGTCTGAGCATCTGAATCAGAGATGGAAGAGAGATGGAGGAAGGGGCCATGAGCCAGGGATGTGGCACCTCTAGAAGCTGGAAAGGGCCAGAAATGGGTCTTCCTGGAGCCAGTCCTGCCCACACCTGGGCTTAGTTAGCCCCTGAGACTCATGCAAGACTCTTGATCCCAGAAGTGTTCAAGAATAAATGTGTGTGGTCACAGCAGATATAGAAACACACATACAGGGTCTGAAATTGAGTAATGTCTTCAAAACTTCTCAGTTCTTCAGGGGGAGGGGCGCCATGTGCAGACCGAGGGGCTTCATGTCAGTGTCCTGCATAGGCTGGGGATGGAGGGGAGTACATGGGAAGTGCTGTGCCGGGGGGAGTGCCCACCACTCTCCCAGAACCCCAGAATCCCCCACCACAAGGCTGAGTTCTGGAGCCTTGGGTCAGACAATTCCATTCTAGGCCTGTTTCTCCTCCTATAAAGCCAGCTGGTGTGGCTCAGTGGTTGAACGTCCACTTATGAACCAGGAAGTCAGTTTGATTCCTGGTCAGGGCACATGTCAGAGTTGCAGGCTCGATCCCCAGTAGGGGGCTTGCTGGAGGAAACCGATTGAGGATTCTCATTATTGATGTTTCTATCTCTCCCTCTCCCTTTCTCTCTGAAATTAATAAAAAATATATTAAAAAATAAAGTGAGAATGATGATGTCATTTACCCCATGGGGTTTTATGGGGGTTGGGGGCTAACGTGGGAGCTCCTCCTAAACTAAGGTGAGACATTCTGCTTGGGGCAGGTAATCCCTGGGGAGTGAGGTGAGGGCTTCCACCCATCCCAGCCTCCTGCCACTTAAAATACAGAACACAAAACCAGGGGTCACTTACGGGGGATAGGGGAGTGGGGTGGGGAATGGGGATGAAGGGGGGGTGGTAGTACAGAGTGGACACTCACTGTGGTCAGGGCCAATGGTTCCACCCTGGTGACCCTGCACTCCAGAATAGCCTTCGTACATGAACACCATCAGCTGCAGTAAGCACAGGCTGGGGAGGCCCCACCTGACAGCTCAGCACATTGGGGGTTCCTGTTTCATGTTTCCAACGCAGTGACCCTCTGCACCTTCTGGTCGAACGTCACCAGTCCACTTCCAGGGTTCTGGTTTGGGACAGCGGTGTTGGCTGGTGCCCAAGAGGCACAACCCAGGGTCCGGCGCAGAAGGAAAACGCCAACCACCTGCTTCTCTAAGTAGGTGTATTTTTAAATAACTTCCAAGATACATATATTTTTTCCTTTAAAAAACATCTGTCAGAGCAGTTTAGTTCTGTTTTGCTGGTCATTCTTGTGGTCCCGAGCCCCCTGCAATCAAGGCGGGGGCTGTTGGCCTGTCTGGTGGGGCCAAGACCCCAGCTGAGTGGCTCTACCCCGTCTTTCCACAGATCATGCAGGGCCGCATGTGAGCTAACGTCCATTTATTTCAAAGCAGTAATAATTTAAAATTATAAAAACCTTTCCACTGTTGAACACGTAGAGGGTGAGGTTAGAGACAAATGGGACAGGGGATGTTGGGGACGCCTGAGGGCAACATATGCCCTGCGTCCCTCTGTGCCCAGCCCCTCACTCAAGGGACATCCCTGGGGGAGGGCCGGGCTTCCTCCACAGCCTAGAGGCAGTGGGTCCTCCGAGCCTCTGCCCACAGCTGGGGGCACAGCTGGCACCGGAGTCCATGGGAGCCATGGTGGTGTGAGAGCTGAGGCAGGTGGGGGGCACCTCCTGGCCTCTGGGATGTCCATGTCCCCCCTGCCCACAGGGCCTGGTGCTGGCTGGGGTCCTGTGCTTACTCTGGGGACTGGTGGGGGGACTCATGAGTTGCTTGATGGGTTCTCATTGCTGGGCGAGCTGGAGGAGGAGGACGATGAGGAGGAGGAGAAGCTCACCGCGGTCAGGCCTGGGGGGTTGGTGGCTGTGTTCTGTCCTGTGAGGCTTTTTCGGCAAACAGGGCAGCTGTCATGCTTCATGGGGAGAGAGGGAAGCAATTCAGAGGCTGGCAGGGGCCAGGGGTGGCGAGGGCCCGTGGCCATGGCCACCCACCTGCTCACCTGCTCCAGCCAGGGCACAATGCAGCCGTCATGGAAGAGGTGGTTGCAGGGCAGCTGCCGCACACGCTCACTCAGCTCGTAGTCGTCTTTGCATACAGGGCACTCCAGCCCAGAGCCTGCGGGGAGTGGGGATCCCGTGACACATCCAATCAAAGGTGTCCCATTGGGGAGACTGCCCATCCAGAGCCACCTTGGACCCAGGGAAGAGAAAGAGGCTATGTCCTGAGTCTTGTGTCCCAGGGGAACAGAGGAGACACTGATAAAGCCTCCCCTTCAAGCCGACCTTTGGTCTAACATAAAAGTCCTAGGGGAAATACCCTGAAAATAAAAGAGGCTGGGTGACTGAGGGCCACGTACCTACGTGTTCCTCGGTGACAGTGACGGTGGGGAGGGCCTGGATTTTCTCTTTGTCTGCGGGTGGGGGGCCTGTGTTTTCAAACTGATTGAGGAGCTGAAAGACAAGAGGCCAGAGTGCAGGAGCCCTGCCCGACTCTGAAATGCAAGGCTAGGTTACCTGCAAAAGCACTGAGGCCGCTTTTGTCCTGGTTCCCCAGATCCTCCATTTAGGGATTAGAGGTCAGTCACCCCATGAGGCCCAGCCACCGGCTCCTGCCCACTCTTCTGCTCATCTAGTTAGTGTCACCTCACAGCCAGAGCAGGAAGACAGGGCCCTGGGCTCATGCGGTCTTGTGTCCTGTGAGGCATCAGCTAGAACCAGAGGGCCAGATCTCATCAGAGACAAAATACTCAAAGGGGTCACTGGCAAGTAGCCCCCAAAGTGGCAATGTTCCTGCCTCACAAGTGCCACAGAGGTTATGGTGAACACCCATCCTTGGCATGCGGTTTCCTGCTCTACAGTGGTGCCATGGCAGGAGAAAGCATTTTGGCTGGTGTGCCCCAGCCTCAGGATGGAAGTTCTGGGGCACTAGGAAACTGAGCATCCACGCCTGGGATGTAATCCACCAGAATACGCCTACAACCCTCTCGTCCTCTCAGTGCTGGAGGGCCTACGGGGGGAATGGGCCTGTTGAAACGATGGTGATGACCCTAGTGCCACCTGGGGAGGCCCACCCTGTACCTGCGTGATGATCGCATCCAGCCCGTTGGCCCCCCAGGCGTAGTCCATCGGGTTTGAGTGCAGGACACCCCTGGGCAGAGACGTGTGGGGTTCAAGTAGCAGAGGGGCTGGGGGGCACTTAGGGGACCCGCCCACCTACTCACCAGGGGCCCAGGCCCAGGTTGGGAATGGTGGCTGGAGTGATGATGCCATTGACCAGCTGCTGGATGATCCTGGAACAGAGCAAGGCCAGGCCTGTGGTCAGTGCCTTCCCAGGGTCAGGGCCCCCTTAGGGAGGACACACAAAAAACTGGAGCCCCGTTTCTAAATCCACAACATTTAAAGGTTGTGCTTTCGACCAGTAAGATTTGTGATGAGGAAGAATGAAACATGACAGTGACCCAGAGAAGCATCTCCCTCACAGAGTTTCAGGCCAGGTTTTCCCAAGGCCCGGATGGAACCTATGGCTGTGACACCACATCCAACTGCCATTATACAACCTGGGGGAACATCCTGGAGTTCATGAGAGCCTTGGCGTCAACCTTGCTGTTTGCAGCAGGCCCAAAACATCCAATCCAGATCCTGCTGTACCCAGAGCCCAAGGTCTGTATGTAGGGTATGGGTGCTGCTCAGACATGAGACAGCAGGGGCATCAGGGACTGGCTGGGCCAAGCTAGAAATGCCTCCAGCTCAGTGAGGGAAATGGATGGGCTGTATGTAGATTTAAGCCCACTTTAAGTGACACAGGGGCTTCATGTACAGTCAAGTCTATCTCAGAGATGTGTGAGAAGCCTAGCCTTGCCTCCTCTGGAGAGATGGGGCCTGCAAGGAACAATGTTTTTATTCTCAGTCCCATGAGCACCTTTCCCCTTCCTGTGCAGTCATCAAGCTAAAAAGCCGTTTGAGTACCTGCACACAGGAGGGGGCAAGGGGCCCCGTTACAGGGCAGGAATATCAGGAACTACCAGCTCGCTGCTGCTCTGGGACAAAGATCTGAAGGTGAATCAGCCACATCCAATGAAGCCCTGCTCAGAAGGACAATGGGGACACTCAGTGGACATGAGGCTCTCCCAGCCCTGTCCAGGTCCTTGAGCCACACTTCAGCCCCCCAGCTCCCCAGCAAGGGCCCGACCCCTATCTGCACCACCCCATTTTGCATGGTGGGCTTGGGTGGCTCTGCCAGAACTCATGGGAGAACTGCCCTGCCCAGAAGCAACATCCGCACCATCTTCTGGATGGGCAGCTGGTCTCTGAGTGGGGTGGGCAAGCTAGAAGCCCCCAAGGGCAACCCACCCACCCACCTGCCCCCCATAGCCCCCTCACCCTTCTAATGTGGGGACGCCTTCATGCCGGCCGGTGGCCCTCCTCGCCGTGAGGCGGGCTCGGGGCTGCCGGGCGCCATACCGGTGCCGGGACTGCTGCTCTCTCTCCCGCCGGTTGCTCTCAGGGTCTCTGCCATTGTCGGCCAGCGCCCCTGGGGGGAACGTGGGGATCTCAAAGCTGTCATCAAAGATGCCGAAAGCAAACTGCCCGTAGCCCTGCGGCAGCGTGAAGAGGTGTTGGTCCACGTTCTGCAGGAGGAAGGCCGTGACTGTGGGCCCCTTGCATGAGCACCACAGTTCCTCCCCACTGTGGCCACTGTTCTAGGCTCAGGGCTTCAAGGGGCAGGAAGACACCAGAGAAATCTTGGTGCGCATGCAGGAGGTTCTCGGAGGAGGGACCAAGGATGGGGAGTTCAAGAGATCTCAGGGCTCTGGCTAGATAGCTCAGTTGGTTTGAGTATCATCCCAATACACCAAGGTTTCAAATATGATCCATGGCCACAGCATATACAACAATCAATCAATGAATACATAACTAAGAGAAAAACAAGTTGCTGCTTCTATTTCTATCCACCCCCCTCTTCCCTCTTTCAAATCAATTTAAAAAATTTTTTAAGTTAAAAAAAAAAAAGGCCCCAGTAGTCGGGGAGAAGGACAACCCTGCCTGTTGGGGAGCGGGGGGAGCAACCACCTGCAGGACGAGGGGCTGAGTCTGTTTCCTCAGCCATGCAGGGCATGATCCATTGTCAGGGGAGGCCAGTCAACTCACCTCAAATGGCTGCCTGCTTTGGTCTGTGGGGGCTGTGGAGGGAGCGGAACCGTTCTCTGTACTCCTGGGTGGACACGGTGCAAGTCAGCAGTGGGGCGACCCGCTGGAGAAGAGGCAGGACCCCCGCCTGACCCCCACGGGCCTCAGGGTCACTCTCCACCCTCAGCAGCCCCTGCCCTCATCCCAAGACAGGAGAGTGAAGACCATCTTAATCTCTGGCTGCCCAGGGACTTCAGGGCACTGCCCCAAGCCCACCCCCTGCCCACCATCACCCTCCCAGGATCTGTCCACTGAAACGGCTCTGAACCAGCACTGGGTGCAGCACCCACATGTCCCCTCGGCACAACTCTGCCCTCTCACCCCAGAAGCCTGGATCCTACCAGCATGCACCTGGGCCCCAGGCCTCTTTGACCAAGGGGCTGCATTACCTGGTCTCTTCTGGCAGCTCCTCGATGAAACCAGACTCACATCGTGGGCAGATGTAATCCTGTGGGAGGAGAGAGCAGGTGAGTGTGATCTCAGGATCCTGGCCCCATGGAATCTGCCTCTGTGGGCTCACTGGACACCCCTGCCTGGAGCAGGACACATCTTGGGCCCTGGTCTGAGGCCCCAGCAAGCAGCAGAGGATAGGAATGAGGCCCAGGATGGGTGTCACCTCAAGAAACTGCTGCATTCCAGGTTCTGACTCAGCAGAGGTCCAGCTGGTGGGTATGGACAGGGCTTGGGCATGGGCACACATCAACCAGAGCTACAACCTCTGTATCTTGACCTGCTCCTCTGCAGGTGATCTCCCCACCCACCCACCCACATCACAGTCACAAGTTTCAGTGTGTCCACTCAACATATTAGCTGATGAAGGCTCTGACAAGGCCTGTCGCAACCACAGGCCAGCTAATGAGGATCCAGTAAAGCTGTTTAAGAGAATGTTCGAGTGACACCCCCTACACACACACAAAGGAGATGTGGTCCTGGGCAGGCGCCTGACCCTATACTCCTAGATGGCTGCACAAGAGACTGTGTATGGGACTCTAGGGCTATTTGGGCCTCAGAGGAGGTTCAGCTCCCAGGAAGGTGGCCACTGAGGGCAGAAGGACTGGCCTGTAGATGACACACAATGGAATTTCTGGAACATACTAATAGCCCTGGCAGAGGATCTGTGACCCTAAGCTGGAGTGTGACCCCATCCACACTGGCCATGCCCCCTGCATTCCTCTCTCCCACAGCTAGGTGGCAGAGACTATGATGTCCTGAGGGAAGAGCAAAGGACCAGCCTCAGGCACAAAGTATATGAGCCCTGAAACCACGCTGATGTCCCTCAAACAAGCCCAGCCTACATCGTGTTGTTGGGTGTGTGCAGATTTCAGGGTTATCACAGGTGTCCCTAAAGCCATAAAAAGGACACAAGACATGTGCAAGACCTGCTTCTGCCCAAGGTGACTTTCAGAAGCTCGGCCTATGTGCTGTGAGAGAAGGTGGGGCTGTTTGCAGTCCCCTGTGGCACCACTTTCTGCAGGAGTAACCCCATGATGGGGTGCTGGAACCTTCATCTGGACAGTGGGCACTCCATGGCGCACCCCTGGTCTCTCTCACCTGCCTGGCTGCCAAAAGCAAAGCTGCCGGAGCCAAGTGGGGAGGGCAGGTCATTGGGTCTTGTATCCAAAATATATAAAGAATCCTTACAATTCAACATTAAAAAGACAAACAACCTAGTTAAAAAATGACCAAAGGATCATTTCTTCAGATACACAAATGGCCATTACCCATAAAAAGACACTTGACACCACTGGTAACAGGGAAATGCAGGTCACAACCAGTGAGACAGACTGCACATCCATGGGACGACTACACTCAAACAGACAACAGTGACAAGTGCTGGCAAGGATATGGAGGAATCAGAACCTCCACCACGCTGGTGGGAAAGTGCAATGGGCAGTCTCTCTATAATACAGTGAACAGTTCCTCTGAAGGTCATACAGTTACCACATGACCTTGAAATGCCACTGCTAGGTGTCCACCAAGAGAACTAAAAACACACCTACAAAGAATCCTATACAATCATGACCATGTCTCAAGTCACAAGAGCCACAACAACCCAAGTGTCCATCAATGCCTGAATGTGGTCACCCACGTATTGGAACACTCAACCACGAAAAAGAGTGATGCAGACACTCGCTATAACAAGGATGGATCCTGAACACATGAAGCTCAGTGGGAGAAGGTACAAAAGGCTACACACAGTACATGATTCCATTTATGTACTCTCTCCAAAACAGGCAAATCCACAGGGACAGGAAGTGGGTTGGTGGTTGTCAGGGGAGGGAAATGAGGTTACTGTTGATGAGAACAGGTTTCTTTTGGGGTGATAGGATATTCAGAAATTGGATGGAAGGCTTTGGTGCAGGACTCCAAGTATACTAACCACAATGAAGAATACATTTTAAATGGGTCATATCTCAGAAAATTGTTATAAGAAATGGTGAGGATAGCAGTCCTCTGCCCTCCCAAGAATGGGTGTGAGGCCAAGGGATAGCTCTACCACAGTGAGTGATCACCATAATCATAACCCAACACGGGATTCCCAGCCAGTGGGGTGCCACTCAGGTGCTCCTCCTACCACCCACCTGCCAGCCCTCAGCCTGTTGTTTACTCCAAGGTTTCACATGAGCTACAGGAGGCTTTGTGAACAAGCCCACGGGAAAATGTGGCTGCAGGGGGGTCTGCATTGGCCACAGTTAGGATGCAGGGAACCAGACACCCCATAAACACGGCAAGGTCAGACAAACCTGCCCAGGGAACCCTTCAGCTCCAGGTTCACAAGAAGGTCCAAGTCCTAGTAGAGCCCTCACCCCAGACTTGTAAATGTGCCATGTGGCCTCAGAATGAACTTCAGTTTACCTGCTGGAAATGGGCAACCTATTCTCCCACTTTTAAGGCTCATTACAGCTCCTGGGCACTCACTTCTTTCAACCTGTCCCATCGTCCTTGTCCTCCAAGGTCCCCAAACCTGCCTGAACCCAACCACTCTGTGTAGGTCACTATGAAGCCCCATCTCAGCACTAAGCACAATCAGCACATGATCAGGTCCAGAACCATCTGGCTAGGCCACTCCCACAGCTCCGCCTCCTCCAGACCCCAAGTCCAGGCTGCCTCTGCCCTCCCCCTTGCCCTCTCATGCTGGTCCTGCCCATCTCAGGGCCTACACACCATCCCCTCTGGAGGAGCACTCTTTCCCATATATCTACCTGGCTGGCCCCCTCACGGAAGCTGGGTCTCTGCTCAAACGTCACCTCCCGGCTGCAATCCTCGGTCTCCCCACCTGTAAATGGAGGATGGCCTCAACCCCAGGGCTCTGAAATCCAGCAGCAGCCGAGGACTCAAGGTCTGTGGTTTGACACTGGGTCGTGGTCAGGCCCTGCCTCTGCGCTCCGTGCAGAGTCCAGAGTGGCCCTTCTGAGCCATAGGCTGCCCCAGACTTGAGGCAGGGCTCCAGCCTGCTTGCAGGAGATAGGGAGGAGCCAGAACAAGGAGTCTCCCATGCTCTCCTTCTCAGAGAGCATATCCCAGACATTTTTATTAAATCAGAGTGGCCAATGGTAGAAACCCACATCCCAGCAAGGAGACTGTGAGATGGAATGAATCCCTCCCACAAGGCAGAACGTATCTCCAGCGACAGGGCCAAGGTGGCAACTGCTCCTCTTCCAGGTGGGGGAAACAGCCCGCTTGCTGGGCCCTAACTTGTGAGTACCTATCCTTAGCCAATGACTTGTCATGAATTAGTTACTTCTCCTCTCAGAGGAAGGGTGAAAGGGGACCACCCCAGCCATCATCATCATAGCAACAGCAGTGGCCAGAGCACCAAGGATGACACACAGATGCTAAATTCACTGAGCATTCACTCCATACACTGAGCAATTAGGTCAGAAGTTACTACAGTATTTGGCTTCTCCTTGGTGATTGGAAGGACATGGGGGCTTTAACATGGGGGCCCATGTCACCTGGACCAGCCCTCAGGACAGGCACTATCTTTTGTCTAAGACTTCACACCACACACAGGCAGAGGGCCCACGGTGAAGTTGGAAAAACTGAGGCAGGAGCTGGAGAGATGCCTGCCCCATATGATCACCCACTACAGTGACAGTGCCTCAGTGGCCCAGGCCCCTCAGGGTCCCTCGGGAAAAGGCAGAGCTCCAGGTGCAGCAGACACCCAAGAGAGGGCTGGTGCAGAGGGTACATGGACTCAGACCCAAACACAGACAAAATGAGACCTCTATAGCCTCCAAGACCCCTTGGGTGCACTTGCTGCTCCCTCCACCCCATGTAAACCTCCTCAAATGTCACTGGGAACACTGTCCCAATCCCATCCCTGTTCCTTACACCCTAGTCATGCCCCATCTGTCTCAGTGAGCCCTACATTCACTGCTGGATGCCGAAGTGCAAAGCCCTGCCAGTACCTGGCATCATCTAAGGCCCATTTCACACAAGCCACACACACAGACCTCAGCAGATAGTTTAGCTCAGGGGCAGGAAGTGGGTTGGAACCTATCTGACCAACCTTCCCCAATCTCCCCAGGCTGCTTTTGACACCATCATAGGAACTGAGACTCCCATCTCCCACGGACGCAACTCACGGACGCAACTGGGTGCAAGACCCTGCCCTGAAGAACTGAGCTCTGCACAAGCCCCACAGATGCCGGGTGCAGCAGGTCCACATCCAGGACCCTGTAGCCATGCACATCCACCACGTCTCCAGCACTCCAGTTTCCAGGTAAGGATCGAGTCTGGGCTTGTGCATTAGCCTCAAGGCCTCCAAGTCAGCTGGCCTGTCTGGTTCCTGCTCTCACATGCCACAGCTAAATGACCCACCTTTCCCTTTGTGCTCTGGGAGTCAGAGCTCTGCTGGGCTCCTTTGTACAAAGATACTCCCAGTGGACCTCATCGAGAGTGTGGATTATCTCATCAAACCCATTGGAGGAGACTTGAGGCCCAGGGAGGTTGAACACTTCACCCACACACAGCGGAGAAGACGTGTAGCTGAGTGCAGCCTTAGCAGGATCCTAGATTCCAGCCCAGCTGATAGAGCCCATGAGTCCAAGTACCTGAGAAAAAGCTACGTGATAACAGCCATTTCCTGTCACAACTGCAGTAGGAGTTGCATAAAAACCAGCCCAAGTATCTTATAGCAGATACAGTGGGGCTAGTTTCCCACAAACATAAGTCCCCATTTCTGAAGGCGAGTGCTGGCTGGGACCTTCTGCTCTTACCAAGAACCAACTTTCCCTCCCTAAGAACACCTGGTGCTCCCCTTAATGATAAACATCACCCCGTCTACTGAGCCTCATTGAATCCCACGCCAAGCACCCTCCCATCCACCCAGATACCCGGTCCCTGCCATACTTGCTTTTAGGACATTTACCACCATTCCTGACTAAATACTTGACAATCAGTATTCCAAGGTTCACTCCCTGACCAATCTATAAACCCTGAGGGCAAAGGTGTTGGCTATCTTGACATCACTGGATTCTGTGATTAGGAAAGTCCTCACCAGCCCAGTGACAGTCAGAAGAGGTCAGAGTCAGCCGAAACCAGTTTGGCTCAGTGGTAGAGCGTCGGTCTGCAGACTGAAAGGTCCCGGGTTCGATTCCGGTCAAGGGCATGTACATTGGTTGCCGGCACGTCCCTGGTAGGGGGTGTGCAAGAGGCAGCTGGTCGATGTTTCTCTCATCGATGTTTCTAGCTCTCTATCTCTCTCCCTTCCTCTCTGTAAAATATCAATAAAAAAATATATTAAAAAAAAAAAAGAAGAGGTCAGAGTCTTTCTGGTCCAACGCCATACAGTCAGGAAGTGGCCACACGAGGCCAGGACCCAGGCCCTGTGCTGGCCCCAGAACGGGAAAACCTAGGACAGCTAACTGTGCAGATGCCCAGCTGCAGCCTTGGCCTCAGCCTCCACCCAGGGCCTACCCTGGGGCTCACACCAACTGTGAGGGACTGCATCCTACTGATTCAGGCTGGTGGGCTGTCAGGCGACCAGCCCCTTCCTGCCACATTGGAGAAAGAAAGAACCGAGAGCTGGGGCTCGGGAAGCCAGAGAGACACAAGCAAGACTGGAGTTCAGCTCCCCAAGTGTGTGCTCACCCACTCCGATTCCGGTTTCATTTTATTTTCCCCTTTCGCATCTGGAAGCCACACCACTCCTACAGTTTCTCTCCTCCTGGACCCTAGGCACCACTCTCCAAACCTGAGCTCTAGGATCATTTAAACAGACTCCTTCTCCTGTCTCTTCCTGGCCCCCTCCCAGCAGCAATCCCTCTTCCCAGGGAACCTCAGAGCTGGAAAGGAAGGACTGAGTGTAGCTTGGAAATCAAAACAGGCTCCCCCTCCCACCAGCCAGGTGACTGTGAGGAGATATGGTTACAAGGAGCGCACCCTAGCCACTTCCAGATCCCACACCTGCTCGCGGTGAACTGGCCCGGCAGCAAACGCCAGGGCCGCGGCCGGCGTGAGCCGCCGAGGGCCTGTTTTTCAGCCTGTGCAATGGGACCGGGTCAGCCACGAGCAGGGGAACACTGGTTCCACCCCAGACCTACTGACTCAGAATCTCCGGGGTGAGGGGCCTGGAGACCTGTCCTTACCAAGAAGCCCCCTCCTGCACCCCTCGGCGCGGTCAGGCCATCTTGGGAAATACTGGCCTAAAAGAGCAAGATGCTGGGTGGGCTCAAGCCCCAAGGAAGCGCGAGAACGCGGGCTCGGGTCAGCTGTCAGACCGGCGCAGGGCCGCGGCCCCTCGTCCCCACGGCGGCGCGCAGGTGGGGGCCCTTCCACCGGGCGGCCCACGGCGAGGCGCGGCGCCGCCGACGCGCTCCGGGAACGGCCCCCGGTCACCTTTCCTCCAAGGCCCCGCTTCCTCCTGGGCGGCGCGCCGGAGCAGGTCACGCGGCCTCCGCGAACCTCCGTTTCTCCGTCGGGGACCCAGCGGCCTCACGGGGCGGGAGGCCACGGACCGCCGGCCCCGCTGCGCCACCGGAGACAGGCCCCGCCTCGGAAACCCCCGCAGGGCCCAGGCCGCCGCCGCCGCCGCCGGGGCTCAGTTTCCTCGTCTGGGCCACCTCGCCGCAGGACGCAGGAGAGAGCCCGCCGCCCCACGCCCGGCTCGGGGCTCACCGGCAGACGCGGTACGATCTCGACCGAGCAGCAGTGGCAAAAGTACCGTCCGGGCTGCGGCGACGCCTCAGCCATGGCCGCCGCCGCCTCCTCCGCGCCGCCCGCCCACCGCGCGGCGTTCGCCGCCGGCCGTTTGCTGCTCCCTCGCCGGCCGACGAGCCCGCGCACGCTCACGCACGGCACGCACGGCGCACGGGGCGGAGTGGGGAGCGCGGGAGCCGGTCTGGCGGCGCGCACAGCGGGCGGTGGCCCGGCCGACGGTGGCCGCCGAGGGGCAAACTAGGTGCAGGCGCCTCCGGAGCTGGGCTTTGGACAGAGGGGCGGGGCTTGAATGGGGCGAGATCGAACTTCTTCTAACCTGCAAAGGCCCCCCACTTCCCCTCCTTATTCCTCCGACCTCAAGTCCCAGTATCTCCCCCCACTGTCCTTATTGCTCCTGGAACGCAACAGGCGCGCTCTCACTTCCGGGCCTTTGCACTGGGTGTGCTTCTGGGTGCACATCCTCAAGTCTTTCAATTCTTTCAAAATGTCTAATCTATTGAGATACCCTTCCTCACTAGCACTATTTTCACCTAGTAAACTGTTGGGTCAGCTCCACAGCAGATGGGATGTTTGTATTTTGTTTCCGGCTAGACTCATAACAGTGCCTGGTACACCGGGCATTCCCTAAACAATTGTTGAGTGAATACAGACAAGAGACCCATTCCTGCATCAAAGGAGGTCCCGGCCCAATCATGCATTTACTAGTATTTCTTTTTCTTTTCTTTTTTTTTTTAAAATATATATTTTATTGGGTTTTTTTACAGAGAGGAAGAGAGAGGATAGAGAGTTGGAAACATCGATGAGAGAGAAACATCTATGAGAGAGAAACATTAACCAGCTGCCTCTTGCACACACACCCCCCACCGGGGATGTACCTGCAACCAGGGCACATGCCCTTGACCAGAATCGAACCCGGGACCTTTCAGTCCGCAGGCTGATGCTCTATCCACTGAGCCAAACTGGTTTTGGCACTAGTATTTCTTTTTCAACAAATACCCATTGATCATCTGGCTGCAAGGACACAGCATGGGAAATGACAGTGAAAAGAGTGGTCTGAAACACTCACTGGCTGGAGCAAACAGATAGGTTCAGCTACCTCTAGCTGCTTGAGGTTGAGCCAGAGGATGGAACCCTAAGGTGTCCCTGGCTCTTCCTGGGGAGGCAGTCAGAGCTTCCTAGGGGAGAGGGCATTAGCCAGGGTGTTGAGGAAATAAAAAGTGCCGCCTCTGTGTAAAAGATTTTGAATGTCAAGAGGCTAAGGAGAGGGAGTTGTCTCCGGGGTATTTACACTCAGGGCTCGGGGTGATTCCTTTTCTGACCACCAGAGTGCGCACTGGCCCCATCACTGGGAATCCAGGAACTCTCAGATCCAGGGAGGAGTAGATAGATCCTTTGCCTAAGACCTCTCATGCTCAGCTACTGGCTCACTTCACACTGTCGACATCCATTCTTTAATTTTGCAGAAGTGTATGAAGTACTACCCAAGAGGCCTTGGAGCCAGTAGGCTCATGTTCAAATATCACAAACCACACTGGCTGTGTGACTCTGGGAAAGTTGCTTGACCTCTCTGGGCAGATGGCAAAAACTGACTCCCAAAGCTTAGATGAGACTTGAGACACACATGGGTAGCCATAGCACCTCCTTAGTCTTCAGTGGGCCCTGCTGCCTGCCCTGAGGTCATCTGCCCCTCACCCGTCCCCTCTCCAGCTCAGCCTCATTGGCCCCCTTGGGGTGGACCCAGCTGGATCTCACCTCAGGGCCTTTGCCTGGGCATGCCCTGTGCTGGGAGTGCCCTTTCCATTGTCCCTTTTCTTTTTCTGCTTCTCAGGAGATTGTCCCCACCCCTTCATGGGGGAGCCCCTTCCCCAATCGCATCCTGCTGCTCAGCACCCTGATCTCTTCCACTACAGCCATCCCCTAATCCAGGAGTTAGCAATGGTATCTCCCAATATGTGAGGCCAACACCCAACATACAGTACATGGTCAAAAGTCTTGAGTAACTAAACATTATTGAGTACCTGCTAGGTGCCAGACCCATGCAGTGGGAACATGAAGACATGGTTTCCACGTTCTAAAACTATGAGTTCAGGCCCTGGCTGGGTGGCTCAGTTGATTGAGCATTGTTCCGTACACCAAAAGGTTGTGGGCCTGGCCAAGGTGGCAAAGTCTGGACTGGGCTTCTACAGACACCTCCAGGCCTCAGGGTCACCTCTTCAGAGACCCCATAACCTTCCTGTTCCCAGAGTCTCCATACTGCCACCTGTCTTCACACCTTGTTCACTCCCTTGTTTGTTTCCAGCCTGGCAGGGACTGTATCGTTGTGTCAACATACTGAACCCAAAGGTCCACCGGTATGGGCCTATTGCTGCTGTAGCAAATCACCACCACTTACTTGGTGGCATAAAAAACCACAAGCCTTTCCCTTCCAGTTATGGAGGTCAGAAGTTCAACATGGTTTTTGCAGAGTTAAAATCAAGGTATCAGCAGAGTTGCATTCCTTCCCATAGACTCCAGGGAAGAATCTGTTTCCAGCCTTTTATAGCTTCTAGAACTTGCCCACATTCCTTGGCTCTTGGCCCCTTCCTCCATCTTCACAGCCAGCTATGGCAGGTCATGTCCTTCTTATGTAGCATCTCTCTGACACAGAGGGAAAGGTGTTCACTTTTTTTTTTTTTTTTTTTTTTTTTGTCTCAACTTTTAAGGATCCTGTTGTTAACAAAAAAAAAAAAAAAAAAACCATTGAAACCTGTAAAGGAATTTTTTGTGAGTTTATTTGAGCCAAAATGTCGACAATTGCTGGGAAGCAGAACCTCAACGGATTGAGATAATGCTCCGAAGAATGACGGGTTACATTTCTGTATTTATACATTGCAATCAAAGGAGGGCCATAGGTGGGTTACATGAAATTCATTGGTGATGGAGTAAGGAGGCGCGAGAAAGCAAGCCGGTGGGAAAGCCCTGGGATTGGATAAAAAGTAAAATGATGGATGCTTACTTAGGTGAGTGCAGGAACAATTAACATGATAATGAAGGAATTTGAGGCATCTGTCCTGGCGCCCACCACATTCGGTTGTACCCCAGGGGCTCCAGAGAAAAGGGAAGTTACAAGTTACTCAGACATCTCACAGATAGGTTATCTTAGAGGCAGGAAGGGCAAATGGGCTCAGTAAAGATCAAATCTGATCTTTGTCTGGGGAACATTGGCCTAGAAAATGACTGCCCACTATAACCTGTTTGTAGTTAGATATTTAATTTTCAAACCATCCTTTGTGGTTACTTCAGGTCTCTCAGTCTGCAAGACTGCCACGCAGGCCTTCCCTGAGCTCATCAGGTCAGCAAGTGGCTGTTTTCGTTCACACTCTGATGACACTGGCCTCACCGGGAAATCCAGGATTATCTCCCCATCCAAAGGTCCTTAAAATGCAAGGTGTCTCTGCCATAGAAGGTGACATAGTTACAGGGTCCAGGGATTAGGATCAGATGTCTCTGGTCGAGTTGGGCTTTCTCTTACTTATAGTACTGTGCATTTGTTCCCACCCCTCTCTTCCCCATGGTTCAGTCCGACTCCCAAGTCTCAATTTAAATGTCCTGCTGCTCTGAAAAGTCTTTCTTGCTCTCTCCCAGGTATGGTCTTGGGGTGTTCATCACAATCAGTTGTTACTGCCAATTTACCTGTGGGGTCAGAGTAGAGAGAAGCCTGGAATGGAAAGCAGGGACTATGGGGGGTCATGGGGGGTGTTTGAACTGGGAGTATAAGGCTGAGGCTGGGTCAGGGTAGACAAGAAAGTACAAAAGGAAAAGACTTAGAGGCTCCCCAGAGAGGGCCAGTGACTTGCTTGAGGTCACCCAGCACGTGGCCTCTGGGGTGGGGAGACACGCCAGGCTAGGGAGCAGGAGGCCACTGGCAGCTGGCCTCTGTTTGGAATCCACACCAGGCTGACAAATGACCTTTTGATTTGTATAGCCCAGACCAGGGTGTCTGAGATCAAGTCTCGGCCAAGGTCGCACTGTCCAGCCCCCACACATCCTTGGTGAGAACACAGAGTTTTATCCTTGCTCCATTCCCCAACCAAGAGAGAATCTCCTCAGACTGTTAGAGGCCAAGGCCAGGTCAAGACAGCTGGGCATCTTCCCTCAGGCCTCTGGGCAGTAAAATAGCCCTTGGCCACTGGCTAGAGGATATGGGACAGCCTGGCTGTTAAGGTGGAGGAAGAGGTCTGGACTTGGCACCTGATGGCAGAAATTCTTCATATATATATATATATATATATATATATATATATATAATTGATTTTTTACAGAGAGGAAGGGAGAGGGAGAGTTAGAAACATTGATAAGAGAGAAACATCAATCAGCTGCCTCCTGCACATTCCCTACTTGGGATGTGCCTGCAACCAAGGTACATGCCCTTGGACAGAAATTGAACCTGGGACCCTTGAGTTCGAAGGCTGATGCTCTATCCACTGAGCCAAACCAGTTATGGCTGATGGCAGAAAAATTTTTTTAAATATATATATATATTTTTTTTTTAATTAATTTTTAAAATATATTTTATTGATATTTTACAGAGAGGAAGGGAGAGAGATAGAGAGCTAGAAATGTCGATGAGAGAGAAACATCAACCAGCTGCCTCTTGCACACCCCCCACCGGGGATGTGCCCGCAACCAGTGTACATGCCCTTGGCCGGAATGGAACCCGGGACCTTTCAGTCCGCAGACCAATGCTCTACCACTGAGCCAAACCGGTTTCGGCAATTTTATTAATTTTTTACAGAGAAGAAAGGAGAGGGACAGAGAGCTAGAAACATTGATGAGAGAGAAACATCAACCAGCTGCCTCCTGCACATCCCCTACCGGGGATGTGCCCACAACCAATGTACATGCCCCTGACCGAAATCGAACCCGGGACCTTTTAGTCCGCAGACCGATGCTCTACCACTGAGCCAAACCGGTTTCGGCATGGCAGAAATTCTTGAGCGTGCAGAACAGGTGCTGTGCTATGTGGCCACAGGGACCCTCAATTTCCACCCCTGAAGAGCAGGCAGATGCAGGAACGGGGTGGGGCGGGGGAGGGGGGGAGATGAAGCAGATGTGGCCCTGGGGGATATCCAGTTGTTCTCCATTTTTAAATTTTCTCTGAAAGCATTTACCACTCTTTGAAGTTACATATCAATTTATTTGTCTATGTGTTTTATTGGCTATGGCCCCTACAAACCGTGAGCTCAGGGATGACAAGATTGGGTCTGCCTTGGTCACCCCGTTAGCCCAGCACCCTACAACAGTCCCTGCCGCCAGGAGGTGGTCATTCATTATTTCTTAGAAGCACAAGCACAGAGGAGCTGCACAGAACCCAGGAGCACTTTGAGGGTGCCCTGAACAATTTGGGAGGCCCCCACGTAGAAGGGATCAGTTCCAAAACAGGAAGAGTGTCTGGCTGCGCCAAGGCCCGCGGGGACTCACTTCCCAGGTCCACACTGATCACAAACTGCAGGACACCCAAGATTCCAGGGCACAGAACCTGAGCAGAGGAGAGGGAATTCCCCTAAGACAGTAAATTATTGTGGGTGCGGTTCTGGCACACCTTCTGCAGAGGTATGAGAGGCGTGCACCCTCTCCCAGGATGTGAGGGGCAAAGAATAGGGGCACAGTAGGCACTTTGGAAGTCTGATACTGTGATTATTGCAGTCAGTGATGTTGGGACCATTTGTGTCCCTGGTCTCTCCCTGCAGCCCCCAGCTCCTCCGCTCCCCAAAAACACTTGCTTACATCCAGCTGTGCCCCAGGCTAGAGCAGCCAGGTAGCTAGGTAGGGGGGTGGCCTGGGGTGTGAGCAGCCAGTCTGGGGCTGAGCTCCCCCACTGTGGGCATGAGGCTGCATAGGGATGGGAGGGTCGCATATGAGCCATATAAGTGACCACATGCAATCCACGAGGTGGTACATACTCCCCAGGAGTAGTAACCAGTTAACTCAGCCGCAGCCCTTCAACGGAAGAACCCCAAACTCACGCGTGACGCCTCGAACTCGCACCACGATCACAATTTGGCCCCCCTTGCCTTCGCTACAGCCACACTAAGGCTCCCAGGTCGGGGCCACCACCCACCAGCCGCCACCCCGGTGGCCAGGCCCAGCCCCTGCACACATCGCGCACGACTCTGCCTCGTGCCCCGCCATGCACGCGCCCCGCCCCGGCCCGGCCCCGCCCGCGGGACCTTTATAGGGAGCGCCGGCCCGGAGCCCCGGGAAGTCGGTGCCGCCGCCCTCCCTGCTGCCCGCCTGCGCGTCCCGGTCCGACGCGGGGGCCGCTGCCGCCGCCGCTGCCGTCTCCGTGTCGCCATGCGTCCCAGGGCGCCCGGGCCACTGTGGCCACTGCCCTGGGGGGCCCTGGCGTGGGCCGTGGGCTTCGTGGGCTCCGTGGGCTCGGGGGACCCCTCGCCCGGTGAGTGGGGTGGCCGGAAGAGGCGGGTGGGGTGGACCACCCACGTGGGCCTGCCCGGAATGCGGATGGGGGGGAAGGTTGGGGGGTCGAAGCAGCGGTGGCAGCTGGGAGGTGGAGGGCGATGACCAGAGGCCGCTGCAGATTGAATCCGGGAGGGCTTGGGGCTCCCCCTCCCCCAGCCCCAAAGGGCCTGGAAGAGGGTAATCAGGAGGTCAGCAGAACAGATGTGACTCTCTCACAATTATGGTCAATAGCAGTCACAAGGACTGACATTTATTGAGCGCTTAGTGTCAGCCTCTTACCTCCCTGAATCCATATAGCAGTCCGGTGGTGGTGTGGGAACTCATCGTGACTGTTTTCCAGACGGGGGGAAACTGAGGTTTGGAATCACACAGCTTGTAAGGGGCAGAGCCAGAATTAGAACCCGTACTGTCTGGGTCCTGACACCTCTGAGAGGCAGGGCTGGGTGGCCGGACCCAGGACCTCCAGCAGGGGCCTCAGGTTTTCCCTGGGTCCGGCTTGGGCAGACGGGTCCTTAGAGGACCTACCTGCCACTCATTGGGAGACGCCAGGCGAGTAACATCCCCACTCTTGGTCTCAGTTTCCCTTTTTATGGGTACCAGGTGCTGACTTCCCAGAGTTGGTCCCTGGGAGGCATTTCGTACAGCACCTGGGAACCAGTGAGCTCTCTGGGATGGGGGCCATGGCTAGTCCTACCCCCATTTTAGGGTGAAGAAACTGAGGCCACCTACCCCTGCTCCTCCCCCCACCCCATACCCAGCAGCTCCACCCAGCCCTGCACGGAGGGAAGGGAGGGAGAGTGGAGCCCCCTCCCCGAAGGCCATGTCCCCGGGGAGACAGTGAGCTCATGCAAAGGGAATGTTCCCAACTTGGAGTGAGTAAGAGGCAGTCCAGGCTATGGAGGGAGGGGGGGGGGTGTGCAGTGCTGCAAGGAGAAGGGGGTTCTGCATGCCCTCGGGTGCTGTTTAGACAAAGGGCAGGCAGCTCCAGAGCCTACTGACCCTGACACATCCAGCTCTGGGTGTTTGGGCAAGATGCCAGGCCTGGGTGGGCAGTGGGGAGATGAAAGGGGTGCGTGGATAGGTGGATAGAAGAGAGCTTCCGGGACGGTTGGGGGTTGGCTAGGGGTTGGTGGTGGAGCAATTGGGGGATGAGGCTCAGAGAGGAGGATCCCAAAAGGACCTGGGGCTCCCCCGTTCCCAGGATGGGAGTAGATCACTCTCGTAGTAATTGCTGGGTACCAACTAAATGCATCCCCAGGGCTGGGAGCTGGGTGGAAGGTCCAGGCTTGGGTGTCAGGAATGGTACAGGAGGGCACCTCTGGTCCCATAGGAACTGCCCTCCTGGTCCACAGGTGGTGTCTGCTGGCTCCAGCAGGGCAAAGAGGCCACCTGCAGCCTGGTGCTGAAGACCGATGTGAGCCAGGCTGAGTGCTGTGCCTCTGGCAACATTGACACCGCCTGGTCCAACTTCACCCACCCAGGGAACAAGATCAGCCTCCTGGGCTTCTTGGGCCTTGTCCACTGCCTCCCCTGCAAAGGTGAGACCCCGGGCATCAGCCACAATCCAGGGCCACTATGGTCGAAGGTGGACCTGCTGGGAGTGAGCTTCCTGTCTCAGGGGCATGCAGGAGGAAGTTGAGGCTGCTGAGAGGAGCCGTTGTGGAGGGGATCCCAGCCTCAGCGCCCCTCAGTTGAGGATTCAGGAAGAAGCTCTGAGGACTCTCCAGCTTGGTTTCCATCCTCAAGGCCTTTACTTATCCCAAGCCCTCTGTCAGGACAGCCTCTCCCACCTGCACCCCACCTGGTGGAAGTATACTCAACTCACAACTAGCTTCTGGGAAAGTAGATGTTCCTGACTGTCCATTCTGGTTTGTGACCCCATACTCAGCGTCACAGCCGTCCTTATCTGCCCTTAACCCCACGGATTCCAGGGAACTGTGGTGGACCCCAGTTGCATGCTTAGCAATCATGTGCCTTCTGGACCATGTTCTGAGAAATGCTGCCTCCTCCATCAGACAAGGAGTTCTTCAAGGGCTCTCCCCCACCCCCTGGGGTCCAGGCTGGACCTGCAGGGACCCAGAAGGGACATGACTTGAAGGAGGTGGGCAATAGAGGCAGGTTATTGGGGGGGTGATTAGGAGTTTGTCAGCTGTAGGAAGTATGGGGGAAGAGCATCAGCAGAGACCATAGCCTGGGGTGGGATCCTGGTGGGTGGGGTCAGGGCAGGGGAGCAGGGAGGAGGCTGGAGCTGAGGGCTGCAGACCTGAAGAAGGCCAAGCTGAGGAGGCTGGCTGAGCTCTGAGATGTGATTAATCCCAGATCAGCCTGGCTGGGTGGTCCTAAAGTCAACGCCATGTACCCTGGCTCACTCTAGAACCCCCTTTGGCTTCTGGGAGGTGGACAGACTTCAAAAAAAACGCCTGGCCTGGACATGAGATGGTCCAGGACCCCACCCCCCATTCTGGCCTTGGGGACAGGAACTCAGCCCCCACTTCTCCCTCTTGTATGAAGCCACACAGGCAGAACATTTCCAGATGTGTATGTGGGCGGTCGGCGCCCAGGTGCAGCCCACATGCCCTGGCATGGGTAACTAATGCGGGGGCACAATCCATTCTTTTAGCAGCATCCACTTACTTTATGCTCACCCAGTAAGGTGGGTTCCCCAATCTATACACAGGGAAACTGAGGCTAGAATGTAAACTTTGCTCAGAGTCTGCCCTCTAGACCCACCAGCAACAGAACTGAGTTGGGAGGGAGGGGATGTCCATCCAGGATCTGGCGTGGAGTTATGCTGAGGTGCTCCTGGCTTTTCTCCACGCACAGCAGTGAGGGGGCTCGGTTTTTCCAGCAGCATGCCCTGGTACAGCGGGTGGGAGGCTGCAATGAGCCTGGGAGAGCCGGGAGGCAGGAGCAGCCATTAGTGTGGTCTGATTTGCATTTCCGAAGGACGGGGGCCTGAGTAGGGGCAGGTACCCAAGAGGCAGACTTCCTCTGGTCAGACCTGTTTCCCTACCTGAGAAATGGGGCTGCGAGGGGTGGGTAACTCCCAGTCCAGAGGGCTGGGCTGTGGGAGGCCCGCTCCCCAGGAAATGAGACTCATGCCAGGCGCCAACGCCCTGCCCCGCCCTGCCAGTCCCCTCCTCTGGGGAGGTTCTGGCAGGCATGGGGAAAGGACACTGTCTGGATGGGGTGGAGCCCCCCGTCCTACCCCCGGACTGACGCAGCAGGGCCTCCCGCCGGCCTGCCCAGAAACGCGAGTCCCGTCAGGGAGCAGACGTCAGTAGAGCGGGCTGGACCCCAAGATTGGGGCAGAGACGCCCTTCCCGCCCACACTGAGCCCCGCCTCCAGACACAGCCCCCAGCCCCAGGCGTCCCCCAGGACAGTGGCTGAATCTCTCTCACAGCAGACCCCCCCCCCCCCAGACCCTGAACCAAGTATCCTCTTCAGACACCCCCCCCCCTCCGGCCGGGCCTCTAGCCCTCAGAAAAGGGGGCGAGGCGCCGTGGACTCAGAAGACCTCTGGCCACGGCCACGAGCCCCAGCCCACGGGCGCATGTCCTGTGTCCGCAGATTCGTGCGAGGGCGTGGAGTGCGGCCCCGGCAAGGCTTGCCGCATGCTGGGGGGCCGCCCGCGCTGCGAGTGCACCCCGGACTGCGAGGAGCTCCCGGCGCGCCTACAGGTCTGCGGCTCCGACGGCGCCACCTACCGCGACGAGTGCGAGCTGCGCGCGGCGCGCTGCCGCGGCCACCCAGACCTGCGCGTCATGTACCGGGGCCGCTGCCGCAGTACGTTGGGGCGGGGCCTGCGGGGGGCGGGGCCAGCGGGCGGCCCCCCGCCCCGGGGCGCAGTGCGGGAGGGCGGGGCCTCCAGGGCCCAGTGCCTCGCAGGGTAGGTGTGGGGGCTGGGGCCGGGCTTGTGGTGGGCGGGGCCTGGGCGGCGAGGTCGTGGGCGGAGTCTAATAAAGGGAGTCAGTCTGCATGCTGCTGAGAGAGTCTCAGTGGGTTGGGTCTTTTGTGGGAAGGAGAAGAGTAGGGTGGAAGTTTGGAAAGGGGGTTCTGGGGCTCGCATGGGGTGCTTGACTCAGGGGCTTGAGGGTGCAATGAGCGGGGACGGAGCTTGAGGGTGAACTTGGGCTGTGGGATGGGTCTCGTTGAAGGGGTGTGGCTTCTGCCACAACCCAGGAGGCGGGGCCTGAGGGTGCCCTCAGTGTTTTTTTTTTTGGGGGGGGGGAAGGTTCATCATCCAGGTGTCGCCCCTGACCCACCCTGGCTCCCTATCCACAGAGTCCTGCGCACACGTGGTGTGCCAGCGGCCACAGTCGTGCGTGGTGGACCAGACAGGCAGTGCCCACTGCGTGATGTGTCGCGCTGCACCCTGCCCCGCGCCCTCCAGTCCTGGCCAGGAGCTCTGCGGCAACAACAACATCACCTACATGTCTTCGTGCCACCTCCGCCAGGCCACCTGCTTCCTGGGCCGCTCCATTGGCGTGCGGCACCCCGGCAGCTGCGAAGGTGCGGGGCGGAGCGGGGAGCAGTGGTGGAGTGTGGGCCCCAGCCCCTCTCCATACCCCCATTTCTCTGTTCCTCCCTCCCACTCAGCGGGCACCCCCGAGCCAGCAGATGTTGAGTCGGAGGAAGAGGAGGAGAACTTTGTGTGACTTAACAGGGTGGCCTGGGCCTGGCGTTCAAGGCCTCCCCCATTTTATTTATTGCCAGAGCAAGGCCTAATTTATGTCCCATGGACACTCCCCAAAGCCAGGACCGGACCCCTTGCGGGAGCCCTGGACCCTTCCCCCCAACCATATCTTGGAAGAATTGGGGGGAGGAGGCCTTGGGAGCAGTGCTGGTAGGTGAGCCCTCCACCAAACACCCTACTACTACTGTTCAAGAGGACCCTGCTTCTGTTCCCTCGAGAATAACTATTAATTATCACTGCCACTGAGAGGGCTGGGAGTTCTTTGCCAGCAGTTAACGAAAAGGCACCCTAGCCTTCTAGAACAGGAACCAAGGGGCGAGGAGGGGTCCACAACCTGGGTGCATATACATGAACCTCAGATCATGCTCAGAACCCCGGACAGGCCAAGGAAGCCGTCTGTCCCCTACCAACCCAAGTATTCAGGGCTTTCCCTCCCCACTGCCTCCACGCACCCAGCAGGTCCTGTAAAGGCCCCTGAGAAAAGCCCAGCTTATCCCCTGATGGGGGAGGCACTGTCTGTGCCTTCTGACACAAGCCTCCGCTCAGCATTAGCTCAGAACAGGGCCCCATCCACTTCTGGTGAGATCTCCTGGGACCCACGAGCCCCTACTCACCTGGTAGGATATAGACACCAAGGCCCACTGCACACCTGGCCTCCTGGAGCTAGGTGTCTGAACAGCACCCCTAGTGCCTGCTGACCCGTCCACAGGTGAGGTCCAGACGCAGGACCCCCGGTATCATGAGGCCCACTCTTGGGTCTCTAGGCCCCAGGTCCTAGGTGAACCCTCTTTGCCCACCAGCTAGACTCAGGGTTCTCACCCCCAGCCAATACTAGCCTAGGGCCAATTCCCTGCCTTCCTGGGCTGTCACTCAATGCCACCTCCTTGTGCCTTTGTGTAGACCGGAGGATCAGACCAGATATGGGAATTCAGCTCCTCAAGTTTGGGGCAAGGAGCTCAGGGGGCAGTGTGCCCACCCTCTCCCAGCCCCCAGGAAGTGCCTTACCTTATGTCACCCAGAAAAGTGTCCTTGAGTGAGTGAGTTTGCCCAAGCCGCCCCATAAGGCAATTTTTCCCACCCTGGGGTCCTGCCTCAGCAAAGAAATAAAGATTGTAAAAAGCCACCTTGTGGTCAATTACTGGTCTGCTCCTCTCTCTCTGAGCCTCTGTGCTGCCCACTTTGGAAGAGGGTTACTTGTCTGGAGCCTGGGTTACTATTAGGGTAGTAAGTGGGGGCTCTAGAAGCATCTGGAAGAGCATGAGCCTATGTCCTTGGGGCAGCCACTGTCCATCTTGGCCTCAGTGTCTATCTCTGGGCAGTGGGCAGCCCCCAGAGAGAGGGCTGAGACAGGTAGAGTGGTGGTGGGTGTGGGTGGAAGAGAAAGGAGGCCAAGCAAGTGGCTCAGGGAGGAAGTGGCTCATCTGGACCCTCAACCACCTTGAGGCCAACAAACAACTCAAGGGATGTGGGTAGACCATCATGTCTGGCTGTCAATTAACATTTTATTCAGTTATTTTGGCCCTTTTTGTTTGGAATTTATGTCCCTCCCCCCACCCCAAGCTCCCTAGAAGGTTCTGTGGACCCCCTGCCCCAGCCCCAGACTCTTCCAGGCCAAAGCTGCTTGCATTGGTTGTCATCTCATTTGTATACACAGTGCTGCTGTGGTTCAGGAAGCTCCTGTGGGGGCCCCCGTGGGCCTGGGTGAGGAGCTGAGTTGGGGGCTGTGGGGTCGGTCGATGCTGAACCACACCCCAGATCCAGGTCACGAAAGCAGACACCTGCGTGTATACATCTGGGGTCTTGGGGTCGCCACACCAGAGGCCAGAGAAGGAAACGAGGCCATGGGCCAGGTTCCTGCACACCAGGGGCCCCCCGGAGTCCGCCTGGGATGAAAGGAAAGGCAAGGTCAGGGGTTCTCTCAGCCTCACTTTGCCTGAAGGAGCGTCTACCTGTAACGCCCACCAGGACCCTTTCCTGCCCTCAAAACCCTTCCATGACCCCCTAGTGCTCTTACAGCAAAGACTAAACCCTCACCTCAGGCTTCAAGACCCTGAAGGTCTACATCTCTACCCACATCTCTCTCCCGCACTCATCCCGTTCCAGCCACACCAGCCTTCCAGGCTGTTCCTGGAGCAAGCCAAGCTTCATCAGCCACTAAGCTTTTGGTGTCTGTTACTGCCCCCTACCGGACACTGCCTGTATAAACATAGAAGTCTCCAGCTGTTGGTGCAGTACAGACCTGAGCAGCTGTGCATGGCAGCCCTGTGACTGTCTCTCTGCCTGTCAAGCCTTCCCTCGGATCTTAAGGCTCCTTCAAGTCTCAGCTCAAAGGTGCTCTCCGCAGAGAAACCTTCCTGAATATCCACCCTAAAACTCCTGCTTTCACCCTCCCCCTCCCCTCCTGGTCATCTGGAATTAGCTCCGCTCCTATGAGGTGACAGTTCTAAAGATGGAGAAGGTGGAGTGAGGTCGGGAGAAGTGAGGCGGCTTTTCCAAGGCCTGGAAGGTGGCACAGTCTGGGCTTGGGCCCAGGCAGTTGGGCTCCAGAACCTGTGTTCTGAACCACCGAGCTCTCTTGCCTAAAACAAAGGATCCTCCAGGCTGTGTTTCTTCCTCTGACCAGGCCCAGGGTATTAGGAGCAGGAGCTGTTACTGCCTGTACTGGATACTGTTTATAAACACACAAATCTGTAGCTCTTTGCGCACGGCACAGCCCTACATGGTCTGGTCTAGGGCAAGCTGGCCTTGGTTCCCAAAGGCTCTTCCCAGCTCTGGCCTTCTCTGTGGGCCTTGGTTTCCCCATATGGTAAGTGGGAGGGATGACCAATGAACATCTTACCGAGCAGAAGCCCCGCCGCCGTCGGTCCCCACTGTGGGTGCAGACCATGGCGGGGCTGAGCTGGCCCTTCCAGGAGCTGTTGCAGACGTCCAGGCCCAGCACGCGGACCTCGGCCTCCATCAGCCCGGGGGGCAGGTCCTCAAAGTTGGACACAGAGCCCCAGCCGGCCACACGGCACCTCGTCTCGGCCCTGGGCGGCCTGGTGCCCCTTGGTGGCAGCCTCAGCAGCCCCACTGCAGGACCCAGGATGGCAGATCTGTTTAGCTATGGGGAGAACACTGAGTTTTGGACCACCCAAACCATCACCACTGCTCCTGCCTCCGTTTACCCATCTGTGACACCTGGTTTCTTGGCCTTATGGAGAGAAAGCAATGGCTGTCGGAAGGCCCACTGCTTTTGCCACCACATGCCCCCTGTCCAGCAGCCCTTACCCACTCATCCCAAATGGTCTTTCTAAACAGCATCTCCTTCCCTGCTCTAAGCCCTCCCATTGCTCCTCATTGCCCTTGGAATAAAACTCTTACCCCATCAAGCCCTCCCCTCTAGCAAGAATGAATGTACTGCCATGTCCTGGGCCCACCCCCACACTTTGGCTCATACTGTACCCCCTACCTGGAGCATCTTTCCTATCCAACTTTCAGATCCCAGCTTAGACACCACCTTCTCCAGGAAGCTTTCCAAGACTCCCAGGGTAGGGCAGGTGCCTCCTCTGGGCAGCCATGTGCCCCTGCCAAGGCCAGTTTACTCCGCTGCCACCCGGTTAGACTGAAGACTTTAAGGGGGTCAGCCCCATGGCTTGTTCCTGGCTGTGTCCCTGCTGACCGGCACATAGTTGGCACTCAAATCAACAGTTTCTGAATGCATGACTCGGGCCCCTAATTTGGTACACACCCCTGACCTTGGGCACATCCCTGACCACCCCCAACCTCAGTTTCCCCGTCTGCACAATGGGATGGGTGAGTCAGAGCCGTGGGCTCCAAGCTTTGGGGTCCCACCGGTGAGTAAAATGCAGGCTTTGGCTGCTGACATCCACTGCCCCCTTTATTTGCCAAGAGAGTCCCACTCCCCAGGCCTTCCTGTTCCCAGGGACCCATTCAGATATATTGAGTATCTCTCCCTTTTAATTTTTCAACACATTTGGAGGGCAAGTTTGGGACATCCTCCCTTTGAAACAGAGGCCCTGGGGGTTCCTAGAGTTGGATTTGGGGTGCCTGGGTGGGAACTGCGGGGGGGGAGGGGTGGTTTGAAAGGGCACGCCTCATGGGGACGCAGAGGGAAATTCACATTTATTGGGTGAAGCCACTTGCTGGCCAGAAAACCCCAAGAAGGGCCCAAGTAGCAGGGGATCGAGGTCTTTCCTGGCCCTAGTGCCTCATTTGTTCCCCCCTACCAGCCTGAACACCTAGCACCTGCTGTGTGCCATAGATGGTCATAAACGAGGTAAAAATTCCTGTCCTCGGGTCCAGAGGAGGCAGTGAACAGTGGTGAAGTAGCAAATGTGCAGGTGCTGCTAGCAGGTGACAGTTGTGCTGGGCATAAGAAACGTGGAGCAGGGAGAAGGGGCAGCAGGTCAGGGGCAGGCTGCAGGATGAGGGGGTCGTCCAAGAAGGTCTCCTGAGAAGGAGGCGTTCGAGCAAAGGCTTAACCTGACTCGGGTGTTTCAGGATCCTTCAGCTGTTTTAAAACAGGTTCCGTCATCACGGGAGTAGCCGGGACAGGTTAGACTTACACTGGCGTTCCTCCCCCCAGGAAGCTCACCTTCAGCAGGCAGATGTCATTGGCTTGGGTTGTGGGCTGGTAGTCAGGGTGCCTGATGACAGCTGAGATGCTGAACACCTGCTGGGTGGGCTCTGAGGAGCGAATGTTGTGAGCCCCCAGCACCACCAGGACGGTCCGTGGATCTCTGCAGGGGGGAGGGGCACAGGGAGTGAGGCGGGGGGGGGGGGGCTGCCTGTCACAGGCTTTGGTAGCCCCATTGGCAAGGCTGGTGCACAGTGATCCATTAACCTTGATAATCGTGATGTTTGTTTCATTCCCACTTCAGTTACAGAATTAACGCTAATCATTGAAATACTAATTCTAATAACCAAGCTATATTTAGGACGGATTGGATATGTTTATATTTATTATAATTCCCACCTCAATTATAACATTTTCTCTGAAGGGGTTCAGAACATGCCTCCCCAAGATGTGCCCCTTTGGCATTTGGATTTTTTTTTTAATTGATTTCAGAGAGGAAGGGAGAGGGAGAGAAACATCAATGATGAGAGAGAATCATTGGTTGACTGCTTCCTGCAGGCCCCCCCCCCGCCCCCACTTACTGGATATCAATCCTGCAACCCAGGCATGTGCCCGACTGGGGATCCAACCGTGACCTCCTGGTTCATAGGTCAAAGCTCAACTATTGAGCCACACTGGCCAGGCTGGCATGTGAGCTGGGCTCACAAGAAACGTCTACCTCTTGCTTAACCACCTACATGAGTCTAAACTGGGGGCCTGGCCCATAATGAGCCTCACCACCAAAGAACATTTTATGACCTAAGAGGGCAGGGCAAGCTTCTAATTACTGAAGGACTTGAGGATGACCCTTCCTCCCTCTGATGCCTCAGGCACCTGACCTCATCCCTAGCTCAGGTGACATATATCACTCATCTGTCCTTTCTGTTCCTGAACCTCCCTCTCATGGATGTGGGGGTCTCTGACTCCCTCTGAATGTGGGTCATCCACATGTATGTATGTATTACATTTATTTATTTTCCCCTTGTTCATCTGTCTCATGTAGGTTTAATTATTAGACCATTGGAACAATCTGGAGGAAATTTTCTTTTTTCAATGATGTCAATGTTAATGTTATTGGTTATTATAAACCAAGCACAATGATGATAACATCGACGTACTGTCATGGCGGTTCCTTAACAAGGTGGGGGTAGCCCCACCATTTCCCCTTTGTTGTCCCATAAAGCTGGCCCCAGAGATGCCTCCTCCTGCAAGAGACCCCCAGGGAAGGGGGTGGGATCTGGCCATCCCAACCTGCCCACCACAAGAACACCCCTCAGGATGCTCTGGCTGTATTCAAGGACTATAGTCCAAGAGCTCTGGGCTTACAACCATCTTCCATGCAGCCCCAAACAAACCAGACTCCCCTCTCTGCACCTCAGGTTGGAAAACAGAAATATTGACCCCCATCCAGCCCATGGGGGTCCCCCCATCCAGCCCATCCAGCAGGGCTTCTGAGAGCTTGGTGAGCTGGGACCGTGAAGGACAGTTGTCTGTTTCACAACTGTCAGCCAGAGCATCCTGGGGTCCCAAGAGGCAGGAGGCAGGAGCAGGGCCCCCAGGAGGGCTCACCTGTCGCTGAGGCAGTGGGCAGCTGTGACCACCCAGCGGGCGCGGAGCAGGAAGCCACCACAGTGATGCTGGCCCTCGAACTTCACCGATGCCATGTAGGGACGGGAGTGCGGGGCCACCTCTCGGCCCCCAATGATCCTAGCCCCCCAGGAGCCTGCAGAGGGGAGAAGGGGTATGTTGGGAGGGGCAGAAGATGGGTTAATGGGGACAGCTTAGTCACTGGATGGGATGGGGGTGGAGTTAAGGGAGAAAGAGTCAGAGATGGAGGTAGGAAGAGAGACGCAGAAGGACACAGAGTGATGAGGAGCCCAGAGAAGGCCCTTGAATGTGCCAGGAGGAGGACTGGACCCCAGAAAACCTGTGTCTGCACCTGCACCTGCGCCTGGGCAAGATCCCAACTGGGCCTCCCACCCCACTCCCCGTGAGGCCCCGGAGGGAGACCAGCCAGGGGGTGTGTAGCTGCACCACATCGGGGCCCGCATGTGGTGTACCTCAGCATTTCCTGGGGTAGGTGTGGGAGGGGGCCTTGGGGTACCTGGGGAGTTCCTGGTGGGGCCTCCGTATGGGGACTCCTGGGGATCCTCACCTGGAAGCCTCGTGGACAGCGTCAGAGCAGTGGCCACAGTCAGCAAAAGCTGGTCCCAGCCTTCCGCCCCAGGCCCCATGGTCCCAGACTTCTCAAGGCCGACGTCTCCCTGAGAGCTTTGAGGACCAAGGCACCCACCCTCACCCAACGGCCTGGAAAGGGGGAACTCAGCTGTGGTCTGTGGTTGGAGGCCCCCTCGGCCCCCACCAGCAACGCTCAGATCTGAACTGGCGATACTGGGAAACTGATGGTTTGACTGCCGTGGGGTTGTTGATCGTAATTTGCACATGAGGAAACGGCAGTGGGGGAAGCAGGGGGCTGCCTGCCCAGGCGAACCTGGCTCCGCCAGTCCCTGGGACCCCGGAGATCACTTACCCGCTCTGTCCTGGTGAGGCCTCTATATGGGCTTCAGTTTCCCCAGCATCTTCCCAGGCCTTGCTTGGTCAGTCCCCCAGCCACACACCCTGGAGGGGGTTGGTATAAGCATCACTGAAGCTGCAGGTGTGTGGACCTCATTTAGTCCTGGAATGACCCGAGGATGTCAGTGTTGTTTCTATCCCTATGCTACAGATGGGGAAACTGAGGCACAGAGAGGCCAAGTGCCTTGGCCAAGGTCATAGAGAGAGGGATTGAGAGGCCAGGGTTGCAGCCTCAGGACAGCTCCTATTGCTCCTGCCAGAGGCCACTTCTACCCACAGCCAGGCCCGTTTCCTTCCCATCTGATAAGCAGTTGTGAAACAGACAACTGTCCTTCACGGTCCCAACTCACCAAGCTCTCAGAAGCCCTGCAAAATGGGCTGGATGGGAGGGTCAATATTTCCGTTTTCCAACCTGAGGTGCAGAGAGGGGAGTCTGGTTTGTTTTGGGGCTGCATGGAAGATGGTTGTGAGCCCAGAACTCTTGGACTATAGTCCTTGACTGTTCTTCCCGTGGAGGATTTGGGTGACTTTCCCAGTCAGAGCAAACAGAACAACAGTGACAATTATAATAATAACAACAATTCTATATAATAAAGAGGTAATATGCAAATTAACCTCGAGCCCTCACAAGATGGCTGCCTATAACCAGGTTGGCAGAAGGGTTAGTGAGGGACGACCAAACGACTGAACAGCAGGCTGTGTGGGGCAACCAGATCCACAGGGGTGACAGCTGGGGGCGACCATGCCAGAAGGTGTGGGCAGTTAGGGGCGACCAGGCCAGCAATGGGGCAGAAAAAGGAGACCAGGCAGGCAGGGGGCGAGGGGGGGAGGGGAGGAGTTGGGGATGATTAGGCTGGTGGAGGGGGGCAATGAGGGGTGACTTAGCCGGTAGGGGAGCAGTTGGGGGCGACCAGGCAGGTAGGCAGGCAGGTGAGCGATTAGGAGCCAGTGGTCCAGGATTGTGAGAGGGATGTCTGACTGCCAGGATCAGGCCTAAACTGGCAGTCAGACATCCCCAAAAGGTCCTGGATTAGAGAGGATGCAGGCTGGCCTGAGGCCCCCTCCTCCACCGCCCCTGGCTATGCATGAATTTTTTTGCACCAGGTCTCTAGTAACTATAACAATAGCTCCCTTTACTAAACACTATTATTATTTTTTAAATATATTTTTATTGATTTCAGAGAGGAAGAGATAGAAACATCAATGATGAGAATCGATTGGAAGCCTCTTGCACACCCTCTACTGGGGATCGAGCCCACAATCTGAGCATGTGCCCTTAACCCGAATCGAACCCAGGACCCTTCAGTCTGCAGGCGGATGCTATCTATATCCACTGAGCCAAACCAGCTAGGGCCTTACTTTTATTATTAATTTGTTAGAGCTCTTTATATGTTGAAGAGATTGACTCATGGTCATATTAATTTATTTTCTGAGAATTCTCAGGTGCAGAGGACACAAGCCCTCCTGGGGAGTGAGTTTGGGTTCTGTCGATCTATAGATGGACCAATGCTGAGCCAGCCAGAGCTGGGGACCCCATCAGGTCCCATTCCCCTAGCCTGTGAAGGGCGGGCATCCCAGGGCCATGGGAAGGCCAGGAAGACAGCAGGAGTCGAGGCTCTGGCATGTTGCTCTGTAAAGAGCCTGACCTAGTCTGGGCCTGAGGTGTGGGGCTATAAAGCTGGGGTGGGGAAGCTTGAGCCCCCTTTTTTCTGGAATACAGTCCCTCTCGTGTTTAGCTTACACCTCCTTGGCCCCTTTTGGGGTGGGAGACACGGGCCTGAGCTGAAGTCAGGGCTAAGGGGAGGGAAAGGGATCTCTGACTCAGGGATAGAGGAGGAGTGGGCTTTTGGGGCCTGCACAGAGCCCAGTGTGAAACTTCCCCAGAGGACGTCCCGGAGCAGCCAAGCTGTGAGGTGGGTGCAGAGCAGGGGCGGAGGTACTGGGCAGAGGTGGCTAAGGAGGTGGAAGGAGAAGGGGCATCATCATGGAAATTGTGGTTGCAAGTGGTACAGGAAGGGGCTGAGGCCCAGAGGAATGGGAGCTGTCGCACCCTGAGCAGAGAGATTAAGGAGTGGGTGATGGGGCTGTCTCTCTGGAGGGTGAAAGGTCAACTCAAGCCTACTGCTCTAGTTCAGGACACACTCTGCCTTGTCCCCTCTCCATGCCTTTTGGGGGTCTGTCCTTGCTTCTTGGGATGCTTCTCCCCGCCATCTCTGCCTGACCTGATTTCCCCAGCTCATGGGTCACTACCGCTAGGAAGCAACTGCCTGCATGCCTGGGTCTGGGGTGCGCATGCTGGGGTCTTGGGGTCCCCAGGCAGGGCCTTGAGAGCTGTGGGAAGGAATTTCACTTTTGATGTAAGGGAGGTGAAAGCCCTTGAAAGTTTAGGGCTGAGAAAGGTGTAGAATGTTTTGTGGGAGGAGGGATGCTCCCAACAGTCCCTCTCCATCCTTCTATTTTCTTTCTTAAAAAAAAAAAAATTATTGATTTTCCACAGAGAGGAAGAGAGGGATAGAGAGCCAGAAACATTGATGAGAGAGAAACATCCACTAGCTGCCTCCTGCACACCCCCTACCGGGGATGTGCCCGCAACCAATGCACATGCCCTTGACCGGAATTGAACCTGGGACCTTTCAGTCCTCAGGCTGACGCTCTACCACTGAGCCAAACCGGTTTCGGCTCTATTTTCTTTGTTAAAAAAATATTTTTATTTATTTCAGAGAGAAATATAGAGGAAGAGAGAGCCAGAAACCTCAATGATGTGAGAAAATCATTGATCTGCTGCTTCCTGAACGCCCCCTACTGGGAAACCTGTGTATGTGCCCTAACTGTGACCTCCTGGTTCATAGGTCAATGCTCAACCACTGAGCCACACCTGACAGGGTTCTTTTTTAAAATTTTTTATAATATATATTTTTTGGCGGACTGACATTTTTATTTTTCAATTACAGTTTATTTTGTATTAGTTTCAGGTGTACAGCATAGTGGTTAGGTAACCATGTACTTTACAAATTGTTCTTCCCAATATTTTTTCAGTACTCATCTGACACCATACATAGTTATCACAATATTGTTGACTTGTCTGTGCTGTTCTTTACATTCATGACTATTTGGAAAATAAACAATTTGTACTTTTCCCCCACTCCACTTCCTGCCCTCACCCTCCCCCCGAATGTCCTCGTCCATAGGTGTACTATTTTTGTCCAATCTCTTCCTATACCCAAACATCCACTCCTCTCCGAGAATTCATAGTCTACTCCCTTTCTATGCCCCTGATTCTATTATATTTACCAGTTTATTCCGTTTGTCAGATTTTTTATTCACTTGATTTTTATTTTTATTTTTTAATTTAATTTAATTTTATTTTATTAAGGTATTATCTGTGTACATAGCTTACCATTGCCCCCCCCTCCCATTTATGCCCTCCCTCCCCAGAGTTCTGTGTTCGTTGGTTGTACTTATGTTCATGCATACCAGTCCCTGGGTTGTTCTCCTATCTCCCCCCAGGTCTCCTTCCCCTCCCCGCTGTCATTTGACAATCTGCTTGTTTTATGGTGACCATCTTAGGACCCCATGAATAGAATCCGCTCCTCATTTGGCAGTCTGCTTGTTTTATGGTGACTATCTCAGGACCATATGAATAGAGTCCGCTCCTCCTCTGGTTTTCACCGCCCCTTCCCCTGGGTCCCACTGCCTCCCCTGGGACACACGGCTCGCCCGGGGCACACGGCCCCCTGGGACACTCGGCTCACCCGGGACACCCGTCCCCTTTGGGGGATACGGCTCACCCGGGGCACATGGCCCCCTGGGACACTCGGCTCACCCGGGGCACATGGCCCCCTGGGACACTCGGCTCACCCGGGACACCCGTCCCCTTTGGGGGATACGGCTCACCCGGGGCACTCGGCCCCATGGGACACTCGGCCCCCTGGGACACTCGGCTCACCCGGGACACCCGTCCCCTTTGGGGGATACGGCTCACCCGGGGCACATGGCCCCCTGGGACACTCGGCTCACCCGGGGCACATGGCCCCCTGGGACACTCGGCTCACCCGGGACACCCGTCCCCTTTGGGGGATACGGCTCACCCGGGGCACTCGGCCCCATGGGACACTCGGCCCCATGGGACACTCGGCTCACCCGGGGCACACAGCCCCCTGGGACACACGGCTCACCCGGGACACCCGTCCCCTTTGGGGGATACGGCTCACCCGGGGCACATGGCCCCCTGGGACACTCGGCTCACCCGGGGCACATGGCCCCCTGGGACACTCGGCTCACCCGGGGCACACGGCCCCCTGGGACACTCGGCTCACCTGGGGCACACGGCCCCTCCAGGGCGCTGGGGTCGCACATTGGAGGTGCCGCGCTAGCTCCTTGCTAGCACGGCGGGCAGGCTGGGACAGCTGCAGTTGGGCTGAGATGGTTGCAGGCGGGGGGACCACCTTCAAAGGTGTCTCGTTCGGTGTGGGAGCAGAGCAGCTGCAGACATGGAGGCTAAGTTCTGAGGTCGCCCACTCCCTGAGCCCAAGGCATGGTGAGCTCTGTTCTCGGTGGATTTCCTTTATTCGCGGCGGCAGTGGCGGGTGGCGGTGTCAGGTGCAGCAGTGACGGTCACTCCTGTGGTTCAATTACCACTGTAGTTTTAAAGTTCACATGGCGGTGGTGGCGAGAGCTTCGGCTTGGCCATGCGGCATCGGAGGAAGGGCTCACCAGGGCGGCCAATGGAAGGCGCCGTGCCATTTCCTCACCAGCGCGCTCCATCTCCCTCCCAGCATGGTGAGTGTGCTGGGAAGATTGTGGGCGGGCTGTGATGGCTGCATGGGGAGAGTCCTCCCTCAATGGTGTCCTCTTTGGTGCGGATGTGGAGCTGCTGTGGATGCAGGGGCTAATTTCTGAAGCCACACTCTCTGTGAGCCCGTGGCTAGTGAGCTCTGATTTTGGTGGATTCCCATTCTTGGGGGCAGCAGCGGGTGCGGCAGCGATGGTAGCTCCTGTTGCTCAATTTCCCCTGTAGTTTTAAAATCCGCATGGCGGTAGTGTCTGATGCTTTGGCCTGGCCATGCGGCAGCGGAGAGAGGACTCTCCGGGTCTGCCAACGGAAGGCGCAGCGCCAGCACAGCGCGCCCGAAGGCCTGGCAGAGCAGGCCGCGGGTGGTGGCAGCAGTGGAGGCCGTGGGATCCGCGGGCGTGGCGCAAAGGCAGGGCTGAGCTGGTGGCGGGCGGTGGCGGAGAGTCCCCACAATGTCTTAGTCTTTCAGACTTAGTGGAACGCCTCCCCTGAGCCAGGACAAGCAGCACCACAAATATTGGCCAGCTCAGTGCTGCCCCTCTACAAGTGACAGTAGGGGCATCCTCACCTCTGTAGGCCTTTGCTCTTGGAGGTCTTAACCATATAATATATATTTTATTGATATTTTACAGAGAGGAAGGGAGAGAGATAGAGAGTTAGAAACGTCGATGAGAGAGAAACATCGACCAGCTGCCTCTTGCACACCCCCTACCGGGGATGTGCCCGCAACCAATGTACATGCCCTTGACCGGAATCGAACCTGGGACCTTTCAGTCCGCAGACCGACACTCTACCACTGAGTCAAACCGGCTTTGGCATGACAGGGTTTTTTAAACAAACAAACAAACAACAACAACAACAACAACAAAAAACCTTCATGAATTTACTTGTCATCCTTGCACAGGGGCCATGCTAATTTTCTCTGTATCCTTCCAATTTTAGTATTCGTGCTGCCAAAGCCAGCACTCTTCCCCCTATTTTTAAACAAAATGCATCCAGCATCCCTAGAACCTTGAATCATTTACTTAGGAGACAAAAAAAAAAAAAAAAAAAAAAGCCATTTCTCAGAGGACAAGGTTCCTGCATCCCTGGCACCTAACACTGCTGGGTGCACAGTAGGTGTTCAATAAATCTTTTTGGACTGAATGAACACAAAAACAGAGGGGCAGCGATGGAATTACTCGCAGCTTCCTTTTGCTGAGCAATACATGTACTAAATATTGCCTCTGGCTGCTTTCATGTTGCAATGCAAGACCTGCGGCTGCAATGCTGAAAATATTTATTATCTGGCCCTTTATAGGAATAGTTTGCCAAACCCCGGGCTACTGTGTGCTGGGCCCTGTTCCAAGCCCTTTCTGTGTAGTCACTCTGTTAACCCTCCCAGCTGCCCTAGGAGATGGGGAAATGAGGCTCAGAGAGGTTAAGAAACAAACCCAGGGGCACACAGCACACGTGGCTCTGAGCTGGGACTCAAACCCAGGGCCCTTGATGTTTCTCTGGGTCTTCCCCTCCCCCCCCCAACTCTTTCTTTTAAAAAAAAATATTTTATTGATTTTTCACAGAGAGGAAGGGAGAGGGATAGAGAGTTAGAAACATAGATGAGAGAGAATCATCGATCAGCTGCCTCTTGCACACCCCCTACAGGGGATGTGCCCGCAACCAAGGCACATGCCCTTGACCGGAATCGAACCCGGGACTTTTCAGTCTGCAGGCTGACGCTCTATCCACTGAGCCAAACTGGTTTCGGCTTTTTTTTTTTTAAGTTTGCTAATTTATCTCATTATTTTAATGCCAAATGAATGTACATTCATTATAAAACGGGGGAGAGGAAAAGGCCTGTAAACAAAGAAATAGCAGTGTCCCTGTCCCCTCTGGGGTACATCCTGTGCTTCTCTGGAGCCCCTCCAAAGCGGTTTCCCTTTGCACACACATCCGTTTATTAAGCACCTGCCGAGTAGAACTATTTTTCTTACAAGAAAATAGTTTAGAAGGGTTTTAGAAGAATCTCTCTTCCCTGCCCTCCCCGAAGCCAGACCCCAGTAAGTAAGTGTGTTTGGGGCCGGGAGACTAGAGTTCTTATGAGGACCTGGGAAGTCAGGGCTGCAGAATACATGTTGGCAGTGACAGGTCCTGCCTCTCTCCTAGTCTGAGGGTCCTATGGTGGCACGTGCAGCATGAAGGACTCGAGATAGCCTGCAAGAAATCAAGGGGAAGGCAGGAGAACTGGTTGCCTCTGTCTTCTGCCCGTGCCTGCTTCTCACATGATCTTGTCCAGACTTCCCCTAGCTCAGCCCAGGCCTCGCCCTAAACCCAGACTGCCAGCTGCCCACCCAATATCACCCTTTGTTGTCCCCCCACCCCCAACCCCATCATGTTAACCTGTCCTTCCAGTGGCTCAATCTGGAAATGGGGAGACCCAGTGCCTGTCACCCCACAACCCATCGGTAGCAATCCTGTCAGCTCTCCCTTCAAGATCTATCCACAGTCCGCCTGCCTTTCAATCTTATTCAGCCTGGGGGGATCCCAGTTCAGCCTCTGCCAGGCCTCCACGCCTCTCTGCTTTGCCCTTGTTAATTCATTCCCTTCCTGGCAGCCAGAGGGGCCATCACAGAAATACATCAGGTTGGTTCCTCTCCTGCTCCAAACTCTGCTGTGGCTCCCTAGTGCCCCCAGGACAAAGCCTGAGCTCTCCTTGCTCCCTCCTCTAGCCGCCTCACTCCTTCTGGCTGCAGAGGCCTGCAGTGTGTGCTGTGAGAGCTGAAGCAGATTTAAATCATTTACCCTCCTCCTCCAATTCCAGCTCTAGGACCAGCGCCCAGCAAGTGCTGAGAAGCTTAAGGAATTGCTGTGTTATTATCATTCCTCCTCCCCGGGGCCTGGCTGGGTCCCACAGCCCCGCCTTTGCACTTGCAGTGCCCTCCACCTGAACGCTCCTCTTGCAGACCGCCAGGCCGCAGCAGAGGCGTCAGCTCCTCGGAGCGGCCTCCCGGACTCCCCTCGCCACCCTCCCCACCCCCGGGATCCCACGGGTCCTTTGCCCCCAGCCTCCCCTCCCCCGCTTCCCTTCTGGACGGCGAGCTGGGAGGGACAGGGTTCTGTCCAGGTCTAGGGCTAGCGCACAGGCCCCGCCTGGCCGTCGGCATCGAACCCTCTAGACTCCCGATTCCAATAATCCCAGGCTGTTGTTGTTGTTCCTTGAGAGGAAGCCCCCAGGACAAGGGATGAATGAGTCCGGGCGGGGCGCGGGGCGCAGCTCCAGGGAGGCTCCAGGCCAAGCCCGCGGGCGGCGGCGGGGAGGCTGCGGGCACAGCCCGCGCGCGCGGGGCTGGGGGAGCTGCGGCGCCGCCGGCGGCCGGCAGGAGGCGCAGCGCCGCCCGGAGGTGGGAGGGGACGGGCGGGGAGGGGAGCGACAGAGAAACGCGGTGGCGGCGGCGGCGGCGGCGGCGGCGCGCGCGCTCAGCCCACCCCCCGCGCCCGCCGCCGCCCGGACAATAAACAGCCGCGCGCGGGGCGATGCCGGAGCCGGTGCCTCCGCCCCCGCGCCACGCAGCCCGGGTCGCTCGGCCGTAGCCCACCGCCCTCCTCCCGCCCTGCGCACCCCCCGAGCTCGCCCGCCCCGGCTCAGCATCGCCGACCCAGTCGGACCTCCGCGGGGAAATGGAGTGAGTAGGCGCGCCGGGGCCGGGGCCGGGGGGCTGTGGGCGGGGGCCCGGCGAGGGGCGAGGCCTCTGCCACCGCCCGCCCCCCACCCCCAGCCGGAGCGCTGCGGCCCCCGCGTGGAGGGGGAGGTGGCGAGGGGCTTCCGGGACCCCCAGCTCAGCTCCGGAAAGACTCGGGCTGGGCAGCGCCGGTCCCGAGACCAGCCCGCACCGCACCCCACCCCGCGGCCCACGGGCTCGCTCACAGGCGCTGCTGGGGCGCGAGCGGCCGGGGGGCAGCCCGGGACACGGGGAGGGGGAGGCGCGTGTCCCTGTCCCCGCCCGGCCCGCGCCCTGCCCGCGCCCCCTGGGCCGGCCTCGGCCACCTGTGGGCTCCTGCGTGGGCCCCCCGGGGTGATGGGGCGACCCCTCCCCATTGCACAGCCAGGCCTTGAGCTCCCCCGCCACCCCTCACCCCCGCACTCCCTCGCCTGAGCTCGCTGCTCCCTGCGCCCTGGACGCGCCCACGGGTCAATCCTCCCTCCGTCTGGCTGCCCTCCCCGCCGGCCTCTGTCTAGACCCCTGCTAAGGCGGGGATGGGGGTCGGGGCGGGGTGGGGTGGGGGGGAGGTTGGCTGCCAGATGTCGTCCCGAGTTACCACTGGAGGGAGGGGCCTTCTCTCCAGGCTTCCGGTCTGGGGTGTGTGAGACTGGGGTCCAGGAGCCTTCCAACAGGGGAGCATGGAGTTGATCCCCTCCGGGAAAGTGCCCCCACATGGTGTAGCCAAGAGTGCACTGACCCCTGCTTGGAAGGGAATGGGTGGCCTGGGTCTGTGGAGGGTTGGGTGCCGAGTTCCCGGGCCAGGGCTCTTGCCCAAGCAGGTGCTGAATGAGTGTGCACGGTCATTACAGACCGAGTCCTTCTTTCTGGCCTCGGGGTGGCCCCACGCCCCCACTCCCACAGGTGGGCGCTGGGAGGTTGTACCGTGTGTTTGCCAGGGCAGGGAGTGGGGAGCAGGTGTCTGGGGTCCCCGCAGCCTGCTCACTATGTGTGTGGGGGGGACATCTGTTGTCCTGCTCTGGATCGGGTCCCCATGGGGCAGGGGGCCTGGACTTGTAGGTCTAGCCGGGCCAGCTCCCCCTGCCCTGCCCACTGGGTGTGTTTTCTGAGCATACAACTTTCCTCCAGGGACCCACCCGTGACCCCACCACACCCTCAGCTGGGTGGGAGCCCCCGCCTCCTGCCCTCCTCGGAATGTGACACCCAGTGTCCTCTGCTTTTCAAAACCCAGACAAAGGCCTCGCTGCTCCCCAAGCCGCCCCGGGAGCCCAGCCAGGGGCTCAGGGGAGCCAGGGCCCAGACTTGTCTGCGCTACGATCCCCCCCCCCCCCACTTGTTTACCTGCTCTGCTCCCTGGGACCGGGGGAGCCTCCAGGCCTCCTGACTGCAGACCCTGGGCAGGGCGTGGCCTTGGGGAGGGGGCTGCCTCGGAGAAGGGGAGGTGAAAATCTAAGAGAATGCCTACCCTGAACAGAGCAAGGAGGGCTGTTTGATGGGATCTCATTGTTTCCTTTCTTTCTCAGTGTGGACACTGAGGCCCTGGGGAGGGGGCCGTACTGCCCAGGGTCACACAGCACGAGTTAGGGTGCCCTGTCCTGTACCTTCTTGGTCACAGGTCAGATATGGTGCTGTGCGCCCCCCACACCCCTCATTAGGTGGATCACTGGCTCTTCTGGTACAGATGTGGGGTGGGACTTGGCATTACCTGGCTGGAATAGACCTGAGAGAAAGCCTCTTTCCCCGGTGCTTGGGTGGACGGTGGTGAGGCGAGGCTGCACACGGTCTGGGACGCCTGCCCCTCGCTCCTTCCTCGCTCACGGTCCGTTTCCGCGAGGGCCGAGCAGGCTCCGGGCACAGAGGCAACAGTCCCCAGAAAGAATCCCTCGCCTCCTTCCGTTTCCACGGGTTTTGCCATCAGGGTCACAGGGGATCTGGGTTGTAAGGCTTACGGTGGTGCTGGAAACTTTCTTTTAAAAATAAAAATTTTAAAAAGGGAACCTGAAAAAATAAATTTGAGATTTTCACAAGATGTTATTAAAGGATCAAACAGATTTTTCATTCGTTTTAAGAATGTAAGGATTAAGCCTATTTTCATTAGTTTAAGACTTGAAGGGTTTATTGGGCTAGATGGCTGACGCTGCAAAGATGGGACAAGGGCCGAAACCAGTTTGGCTCAGTGGATGGAGCGTCCGCCTGGGGACTGAAGGGTCCCAGGTTTGATTCTGGTCAAAGGGCACATCCCCAGTGGGGGGCGGGGTGGTTGTGGTGGTGGTGGTGGTGCAGGAGGCAGCTGATCGATGTTTCTCTCTCATCGATGTTTCTAACTCTATCCCTCTCCCTTCCTCTCTCATGAAAAAAATGAAAAAAATCAAAATATAGATATTTTAAAATGGGACAAGGGTGGGAGTGGCAGAGCAGGGACACACTCCCGGTGGGGAGGGCTGGACGCCAGTCTGCCCTGGGAGGGAGGATTTGCTGTGGCCCCCCCCCCCGAGGTACGGCTCCTCCAGGAGCCTCAGGGTCTGGCTGATAAAGTGACGATATCTTAGCTCAAATGCCCCAGCTCTCTCCTGGTTGGAGGCAGGGCCCCAGCCCTGGGAGGGGAGCGAGAGGGCATAGCGGGGGCAGGACCTTCCCAGATTTCTTGCCACCCTCCGGCCTGGGCTCCTTCTGTAAGAAGGCTCTGTTGGGTGCTCACCGGATCCTTCATGTTTCCTTCGCACTTGCTAATCTCCCTTTTTAATGAGAGGCCCAGCCAGTGAAAAGGCAGCAGCAGTATCCAGTGGTGATTGAATAACAAGCTTTCATTTTCGTTGTGTCTGTTTTTCCATGTTTTCACTCTGTGGCCCGGGCTTCTTCTTTTCCCAGTCTTGGTAACAATGAAATGTTTCCATCTGAAACCAGGGGGTTCGATTCAAACAGTGAGCAATGCGAAGGGAAGGGACAGGCAGATGATACTAGAGGTAGTGGCAGGAACACGGGGATGTGGTTCGAGAAGCGCTGGCATCCTTTATTTACGTTAAAATCATTTAGGACGGAGCACTTTGTCCCTGTGAATTACTTTTCTTCATCTTTTCAGCAGCCCTGTAAGGTGGGGAAACTGAGGCATGGAGAGACGACATGACATGTGGGAGGCCACAGCTGATAAGGGGGTAGGGTTTGGGTTTGCTGGGCTTTCCTCTTAGCGGCCAGGGTGGGAGGGGAATCTTTGTACCTTCCTGTGTCCCAGGGGCTTTGGTCTATAGCAGTGGTTGGCAAACTCATTAGTCAACAGAGCCAAGTATCAACAGTACAACCGTTGAAATTTCTTTTGAGAGCCGAAAACCCGACTTCTGCGCATGGGCCACGAAGTTTCCATCGCACTGTACGTGTGCGCCCGCACGTGGTGTTTTGTGGAAGAGCCACACGCAAGGGGCCAAAGCGCCGCATGTGGCTCGTGAACCGCAGTTTGCCCACCACTGGTCTACAGGGTTCCTAGGTATCCTGGCACCAGCTTTCCAACCTGGTTGGTAGTCTCGGCTCCTGGGGGCATCTGCCCCTGGACGCCCCTCCCCCACCTCCTCTGTGACTGCTGGTTTGAGAGTAGGCCACGGAGAGGGCGTGTCCTGGCTCCTTATGAGAATGGGTTTGCCACTCACCTTCCCTGGGCCTCACGTTTCACGTTTGGTGAGTGCAGACATGAACCCACCTAGCCCCCTCCCAGGCGGGGCACAGTTAGAAGAGGAGTGGGTGCCATAAGGACTTGGGTCTTGTTAATACCAACCCCAAACGAGACCCGCCCTCGAGGGTCTCAGATTTTGATGCTGGGAAATAGGTTGATGATCTGGGGGAAAATTTTTTTTAAAAAAACCACATCACCTCTTTCCAAGCCTGGGCCCCTGCTCCTGTCCATCCTTCCTCCACCCAGGAGGTGGCTCATCCGTCCGCGTAAGGAACACTCCCTCCTGACCGTCCGAGCCCCGTGCTGGGTCAGAAGGCCTGGGGCAGCGCCGGGACGATGTCCTCTGAGGTGTGAGGAAGGTTTTCAGGCCTTTCCATCACGAGCCTTTCCTGAGAAAGGCATGTAAGGGTTTTCCCAGTGGATAGAAAGGAGCACCTGGGAGAAAAGAGTGGCCTGTGTGTTTCTGCGAGGGGTGGGGAAGCATTGGGAGAGGGAGCACGCTTTGGTTGGTGCTCTTGGGGCCAGGTCCCCACAGGCCTCCAGGGCCCAGCTGGGGGCCATGGGGAGCCACGGATGGTGTCCGAGCAGGGGCGAAGGGAGAGCTGATGCCAGGCACCAGAAGAGTCTCTTGCAGGTGAGGGGCCAGATCGGTGAGGAGCTAGTCAGGGCTTAGTGTAGACAGCGCAGGTGAGGGCAGCTCAGAGGCAAGTGCCAGAGTCAGGGAGCAGGACCCAGTGTCTGGTGGGCATAGTACTGACTTCAGAGGCTTTTGTTTTGTCTTTTAAAAAATACATATTTTATTAATTTTTTACAGAGAGGAAGGGGGAGGGATAGAGAGTTAGAAACATCGACCAGCTGCCTCCTCCAACACCCCCTATTGGGGATGTGCCCACAACCAAGGTACATGCCCTTGACCAGAATCAAACCTGGGACCCTTCAGTCTGCAGGCCGATGCTCTACCACTGAGCCATGCTGGTGGCTCCTTTCAGAGTGTTGTGGTGTCAGAGCCAGGCACAGGGCCAGGCTGTCCTGGTGAGAGAGAGATGGCCCAGCCCCCGGCTGCACAGAGAGGCTAGAGGTGCCCTGGCCACGTGCCAGGGGGTCTCCGTGCAGCAGACGGTGGCCAAGCAGAGGTCTTGGGTCTAAGGAGTGTGGAATTGGGCTGGGATATCTGTCTCCTGCCCAAGGGTTCCAAGCAAGAGTTCAGGGACCGTCAGAGCCCGTCTCTGGGGCAGTATGGATTGGGCTGGAAATGGAGAGGTAGAAACCAAGCCAGGCCTTGTGGCGGGCAGATTAGGTAAGGACCCACGTGAGGCCAGGCTGCCTGGGAGTCACGGCGTGGACGGGGCCACGCCTCGGAGCCCAGCGTGGGTGAGCAGAGGGGTGGGGTCAGTGATGTGAGGACCTTGAAGGCGGAGTGAAGGGAAGGGGCTTGGCAGAGGGCTTGCAGGGAATGGAAAGGTGATGTCCTAGTCCGTTCGTGTTCCAATCCTTTAGATCATGGAGAGTCTCAGGGCAGGCAGGACCTGTGCTCTGACCCTGGCCTGGCCCTTGGTGAGACGGTCAGCATTTCTGCTCCATACAGGTATATGTTTATGACTACCAGCTGTATTGCGATATCATCCATACACCACACAGTCCACCTCGCTAAAGTGTACCAGTCAGTGGTTTCAGTACATCGACAGAGCTGTACAACCATCTAATTCCAGAACATTCCCCATCAGCCCTGACACAGGCCCCATCCCCTTTTGCAGGCATCCCCATCCCCATCCCCCTCCCCCAGCCCCTGGCAACCCTAGCCCATTCTCTGTCTCTGGAATGTGCCTGTTCTGGACATTTCACATAAAGGGAACCACATACTCTGTGGCATTTTGTGTCCGGCTTCTTTCACTGAGCGTCACGGGTTCATCCACGTTGTGTCGGCGCTTCACTTCTTTTCGTGGCTGGGTAATGTTCCATCGAGCGGGTGGACCCTATTGTGTTTGCCCACTCATCATTGGTGGGTGTTTGGGTTGTTTTAGATATTAGTTTGTGCAGTCACTTCCAAGGTAGGCGGGACCTGTCCCTTGTCCTCTGTTAGATGTGGGCAACCCGGATCCTGGTTTAGGTCAATGTGACAGTGTTCCTTTAAAAGGAAAACATGGAGGTGGTCAGAAGACCGGTGGTCAGTCCGGGGGGGTAGCAGGAGTGTGAAGAGGGGAGGGGGAACCTCTGGGTGGGGCCTCCTCCGAAAATGGAAATGCCCTTAATTGACTTGCTGGCACAGTGAATATTTCTTGAGAACCTGCTGTGTCCTGGGCGCTGGGTACATGGCAGGGACAAGAAGAGACAACAGTTACTGTCCTCGTGAGGAAATAAGACACAAAATAAGTAAAGGTCCAGGGTGTTGCATGAGGGTGGGAGCTGGCAGGGGCGCTGGGGGGCCCAGGGGCTGAACCTAAGTAGGGAGGTCCGGGGGAGCCTAAATAAGGAGGTGACGTCTGCAGAAAGCCCGAAGGGAACGAGAGAGGCCTGCGGATGCGGGGACAGCCCGTGCCAGGCAGAAGACACAGCCGGCGAGAAGGCCCCGGGTCCTAACGTGCTTTGGACGTCTGGGCGTGGCTGGAGTCGAGGGCGGGGTGGGCGGGAGCCATGGGCCTTTGGGGCTGGTCTCTGCAGCTGGATTTGCCTTGGCCCCGGGGAAGGCCTCTGTCTGTGTGGCCTCCATTCATGCTCCACTGCCCTCCTGTGGAAGGGCTCGGGGCAGGGTCCAGCTCTCCCTGCTCTCTGGCCCAGGTTAATAGGCAACAGGCTTGCACCTCTAGGGCTGTGTCCTGCCCTGACCCGTCTCCTCCATGGGGATGTGCCGTCTCTCTGCCTGGAACCTCCTAGGCAGCTAATGGCTCACGGCCGTCCACCTCGTTAGTGCCAGTCGTGGTCCTGGGGGTCCCCGGAGGAGGAGGAGGGGAGGAGACCCAGGAAGGCTTGCTGGAAGTGGGGACTGCGCGTGAGCAGAGCTTGGAGGGGGAGGCCGAGGGAGCTGGTGAGGAGTGACGGGCAGTCTGTGGAGGCTGGGAGGCCAAGGTATTTATTCTCAGGGTGACAGAGCTGTGGAGGGTTTGGCGACTGGAAGGTGCTGGGCAGACAAAGGACCCACAGCGGGGAACCAGCGAGTGGGATGGGGACTTCCCCCCTCTCCATCCCCATCCTCCCCTCCCCCTCCAACGAGGGAAAGGGCCCATTGGGCCACAGGACTCCCTCACCACCCCCGCCCCCCCCAGCCCGCGTGACTCTGCCCCACCCTCCCCTCACGGCCAAGGTCGCTGTCAGCTGTTTCCTTTCAATTAACACAGGAATGTTCCAGCGCCGGGCTGTGAGCCGGCCTGGGCCCGGACCCCCTCATTCTGGCCGGAGCTGCCCAGGCGTCGGCTCTTGGAAGAACTCCTGCGATCCCCACACCCGCCCCTGGCCCGCCTGCTCTGCCCGCTGGGTGACCTTGGGCCCGTTGCATAACCTCTCTGGTCTTTCAGAAACAAACGCCCCGGCCCGGCCCATTGGGCTCGGGCCTCCTTAGCTCATCCTCTGGGGCCAGGATTATCTCACGCGCTGGCGGGCCCACACCCTCTCCTTGTCCTGAGCCGCCCACGTTGCCTCTGGAGCCCAGAATTTGCTCCAAGCGCCATAAAAATAATCGCGCAGGGACTGGAGCCTTCGCAGGCTCGGAGGGTGGGCGTCCAGGCCCAGGGCGTGTCCCTCCACCGGCGGCTGCTAGCTGGGGCCCGTGGCGGGGCGCAGACAGCGGGGCCCAGCGACCCCCCACCCCACCCCGTGAAGCCAGTGGGGGCAGCTGCCACGCAGTTCTAAATCCTCCCCTTGTGCTTTGTGCTTCAGCCAACACGGAGCTTCTCCACCCAGCCTGTCCGATCTTTTGTGATCTGGCCTCTGCTTCCCGCCCTGAGCCCTAGAGGGCCCGTCAGCCACCCCCCCTGGCCCACCCCCAGCCCCCCAGACCTCGGGGAGACCCCCTGCCCCCTGCGCTCCGGAGCGTGAGCTCCGTCCCCACTGAGCGGCTTCCCTTCGTCCGCTGGTAAAATGGGTCTAAGGGCCGGCCGGAGGGTGGGCACTTGGCGTGGGTCCTTTCCAGACTTCCCTCCTCCCCAGCCTGCCTCAGTTTCCCCTCCTGTGGGACCGGCCTGGGAGGTGGGGAGCGCCCGGGAGGGGGTCCGTGCTTATAGCTGTTTCGCGCGCGGTCGATGGCCCTACTCCGTTCTATTTTTCTCATTTATGATGCTGAACGTTATCTTGGCTTCAACGTGGCTACCTCGCGCCAGGGGCGGGTCCAGACCCTTTTTTTGGGGGGGAGGGGGGAAGAGCCCCGCCCTGGACGGGTGCCCCTGGGCCCAAGATGGGACTCCACCCCCCAGCAGTGGGGGCGGGGTGGACGCCTTTTCCGGCAGCCCCTGGAGCCGGGGCTGGGGGCGGGAGGAGCGTGGCGGGCCCACACCCTCCTGCAGGCCTCCCAGTTGCCTTGGGGATGGCGCGGTTGCCAGGGCAACCGCCTTCCACGGGCCTGCCATCCATCACCAGGAGGCAGAGGCGCCCCCAGGCCCGGGGAGGGGCCGTGAGAAGGGTGCACAGCCTGCGCCCCTTGGGCTGTGACAGGGACGGGGAGGGGGGGAATGGGGAGGGGTGAACATTCTCCTCCGGCCCCCCTGACCTTCCCCTGCCCCGGCTCGGCCAGCAGGGACAGGCCGCCGAAGGAGGGACACTACCCGCCTTGTCTGCAGCCTGTGGAGCTGGCCTCACAGCCGTCCCTGTGCCATTGTGTCCGGTCCGAATGCCCACCTGCCCACCAAGATAGAAACATGGCATTAGGTACTAGCTGGTCCCTCTGCCCAGCAGGCCCTGTGTGCCCTCGGGTCTCACCTGTGATATGGCCCCTCCCTAGCTCCACCTCCTTCTGGAGGGATCCCTGGAGGCTGGATTGGGGCGCATTGGAGGGATGGCTGGTGTGTGTGTGTGTTGGGGGGAGGCGGGGAAGGGTACAGAGCTGGGCAGTGGTGGTTTGGATCCCAGCTCTTCCCCTTCGTAGCTGTGTGACTTTGGGCAAAGACCTGGCCCCTCTGGGCTTGGCTTCCAGCCGTGGGAAGAGCACACGGGGCAGAGGGAACAGCACGTGCCAAGGTCTTGAGGTAGGAGTGGCCCTGGTGTTGACGAGGCCCAGCCAAGAGGCCCTGCTAGCTGGAACAGCGAGGGAGGAGAAGAGGGGGTGAGGGCAGGGAAGTGGGTGGGGTGGGGTTATGCTGGTTTCATCATTTCTCTCAAGGGGTGATGGGAGCCAGGGAGACAGAGCAGGAGCGTGGCGGAGGTCTGATTCTCCTTCTGAGATGCTGTCTCTGGTTAGGGGGTGGAGAGAGGCTGTCTGGTGCCAGGGGGCTGGCAGGTGGTGGTAGAGCTCTGGGCTGTGGTGGGACATGGGGGGTTTGTGAGAAGTGAGGGGGGGCTGGGAACACAGGTGTGGCGCCCTGCCTCGTCACTCAGGGCAGCGGGGCAGACCCAGAAACCCAGCTCATCTGGCCCGTCAGGGCGGGCCTGTGAGCTGAGGAGGCCGATCAAGCTTTTCCTGAACTCCATCCAGCGAAGCAGCTTTTCCTGAGAAAGGAGAGAGGGAAGTCGCAGAGGGTGCAGCTGGTGCTGCGGGGGCCCCAGGAGGTGAACGGGGCGGGGTGGGGTGGGGGGGAGTGCCACCCGCCAGGAAGGGGAGAGTTGAGTGGGGTCACCTGGCTGGGGCGTGGGAGCCAGATGACTTCAGAGGTCTCAGGGAGGCCAGGAAACTGAAGCTGAGAGGGACAGGCGGGCGGACGGGGCACTGTGGTCCAGGGTAGATCACCCCAAGGGCACCTGGGCGGGGCTGGGGGAGGGGCCTTGGCCCAGGGTGAGCCCAGTACACTGTGTGATCTGAGCCCGTTTCCCTGCTGAACCACACGGGAAAGGGGGGGGGGGGCTTCACAGGAGGGTGTGGAGCTGGGTGTCTGCTCCGACTATCCATGTGGGTGAACTTAGACCCAGAGGGGCAGGTGGTCTTTGGAGACCACAGGGTGGCTCTGGGCTCTGACACAAGGCCCAGGGGTGTCGGGGTGGCAATAACAGTCTGTAATTTCAGTCCCTGTGGAGATAAGGGGCTTTGGGCAGGGAAGGGGGCAGATCCCGCCGCCAGCACTGTGCCCAACTGGCCCCGTAAGCCTGGCCTCCCGGCCACGCCTCCCGGCCGGCCTCCCCGAGGGCCCGGGATCATTTGGGATTTGGGGCAGAGGTCAAGAGCCACCCACCCCAGGGCCGGAGAATGCTCCATAGGCAGGAGGCTGGGCAGGGGCTGCCCTGATCTGTCTGCCCGTCTGGGCAAGGAGGTGGGACCGCTTGTCTTGAAACACCCTCCAGCCTTTGATTCCTGGCGAACCCCTAATCCGTCCTTTGCAGCCCAGCCTCCCCAGCCCTTCCTGGGGCTTTCGACAGAGCCTCGCCACCCCTCCCCTCCCCTCCCTCGGTTCTGCCCGAGGGAAGGCGGGAGCGTCTGAGGGGAGAATGAATGAGGTAATAGGCTGGGTGGAGAGAATGGCGCTGCCTCGGAGGGGGGCAGGCCCCCGCTGTTACAGAAGGGGAACTCGGGGAGGCCAGCCAAACCTCTGGCCACGCTCACCCAGCTGGCAGAGCAGCGCTGGGATTTGAACCAGATCTGCTGAGAGGAGGGGTGGGGTGGACCCCTGGCTTGACCTTGTCTGTCTTCCCCCTCCCCCAGGGTCCTGGCCGGGGAGACCACATTCCAGCAGGAGCGGCTGCAGGCCATTGCGGTGAGTTCTTCCTACCCCCTGGAGGGTGTGGCCAGCGGGGGGTGGGGGGGCGGCGGGGGTCTCATGGGCTCCTACACTCAGCACAGGGACCCTGCGACTCAGTCAGGGGTGCCTGCCGGTGCTTCCCCACAGACAAAAGCCTCCTTAATCCTTGGAAAGTGGAATCTTAGAGCACTAGCCATCTTAGAGCCCCTTAAAGGTGGGGAGACTGAGGCATGGTAGAATCCTGCCCTTATTTGTGCCCAGGCTGGGGGAATGGGCCGGCAGGGGGCAGGTCAGAGGCCAGTGGGCCAACTGGGTGCCATTTACAGAAAAAAACGGGCTCTGTGGCCAGAGCCTTGGGTGGGTGGGTGAGGTCTTCGCGGCGCCCCTGCCTGGTCCTGACCCCACCCCGTCCGTCCGTCCGTCCGTCCGTCTGCCCACCAGGAGAAGCGGAAGAAGCAGGCGGAGATCGAGAACAAGCGGCGGCAGCTGGAGGACGACCGGCGGCAGCTGCAGCACCTGAAGGTACCGGGCGGCGGGCTGCCCCTCGGCCGGGGGCGGGGGCGGGAGGGGGCGGCGGTGCCCTGCCACCCCAGGCCTCAGTCCAGTGTGGGGGCTGGGAGGGCAGGAAAGCTGGAGTGACCCCGGTCCAGACTCCGACCCTGATTCTGCCCCCGCCTCCCGCTGCCCCCAGTCCAAGGCGTTGCGGGAGCGATGGCTGCTGGAGGGGACCCCGTCCTCGGCCTCAGAGGGGGACGAAGACATGAGGAGACAGATGCAGGAGGATGAGCAGAAGGCCCGGCACCTGGAGGAATCCATCTCCAGGTGGGTGGGGAGCCACACAGACCGGCACGAAGTCTGGGTGTGGGGACCCCGGGCAGTGGGCCCTGAGGACAGGGCTGGTGTGTGTGTGTGTGTGTGTGTGTGTGTGTGTGTGTGTGTGTGTGATGGGAGCAGGGAGACGTGTGTGTGTGTGTGTGTGTGTGTGTGTGTGTGTGATGGGAGCGGGGAGACGTGAGTGTGTGTGTGTGTGTGTGTGTGTAGACGTGTGTGTGTGTGTGTGTGTGTGTGTGTGTGTGTGTGTGATGGGAGCAGGGAGATGTGTGTGTGTGTGTGTGTGTGTGTGTGTGATGGGAGCAGGGAGACCTCCACGTGCTGTGTACGGGGTGCACAGGCTTCGATGCCACACCTCAGGGCTGTGATGGGGATGTGTAGCCGGGCGTAAGGTGGCCGAGGGAGGCAATGCGGGGCTTCGGCGGCCCTGCTCGACCCTCCCTTCTGCGGACACGCCAGCAAAGCAGGTGCGGGAGGTGCTCGGAGTCCGGGCGGATCCCCGCGTCTGTCCCCGAGGATGGGAGTTGCCAGCAGCGGCCTCCCCAGGGGCCTCCTGGCGCCAGCCCAGCCAGCGCTCTTCCCGCCGCCTCGCTCTAATGGAGGCCACAGAGGCACCGGCAGCTGGGCCGCAGGAAGGCCGGGAGGGGCGGCTGGGGAAAGCGACCATCCCCCCCGGACTGGGACAAAAGGCCCGGAGTTTCCGGGCAGGCGAGAGGCCCAGGCTCAGCTCCAGGGTAGCGGGGTCAGGGCGGAGGGAAATGACAGCCAACATTCCACATGTCCACTTGGCCACGGAAAGGCTGAGAGGCAGGAGGCTGCCCAGGGCCCAGAGCACACGGGGCCGTCGCCCCACCGAAGCTGGCCCTGTGGCGGGACTTAGGGTCCTGCCCTGGCGTGTTTGGTTTGGAAGAGAGTGGGCCGGGATTCCCCTCCCTGGGCCGCAGGCTCCTGTCAGGTTGATCTCTTATCTCCCCCTGCTTTATTGATTTTTTTACAGAGAGGAAGGGAGAGGGATAGAGAGCTAGAAACATGGATGAGAGAGAAACATTGATCAGCTGCCTCCTGCAAACCCCCTACTGGGGATGTGCCCGCAACCAAGGTACATGCCCTTGACCGGAATCAAACCCGGGACCCTCCAGTCCGCAGGCCGACGCTCTATCCACTGAGCCAAACCGGTTTCTGCCTTCCTGTGCATCTTAATTCTTTTTTCTTAAGTATGTTTTTATTGATTTCAGAGAGGAAGGGCGAGGGAGAGAGAGAGAGAGAAACCTCAACGATGAGAGAGAATCATGGATTGGCTGCCTCCTGCACGCCCCCCACTGGGGATCAAGCCCACAACCTGGGCATGCGCCCTGACCAGGAATTGAACCCTGACTTCCTGTTTCATAGGTCAACGCTCAGTCGCTGAGCTATGCCGGCCAGGCTGTGGATCTTAATTCTCACAGACATTAAGCTGAGGGCCGGGACGGGTCTGTGTAGGGACAGTCGGGACAGACCGGGCAGAGCAGCATGTGCTGGGTGGGGTGGAAAGCCGGTGGAAACCGCCGGCCACTGGGATTACTGGCTGGACAAGGTGGACTTCTTTCCATCCCACCGTGCTGGGTGCAGCCCTGGGGTCAGGAGGGGCTCGTTCGAACCCTTCTGTGAGTGTAGCACATGCTGCGTGCTGTGGAGGGGCCTGGGCTTTCTCCTTCTCGGAGTAGCTCCACGGTGGCTCTACCGGCCGGATTTTGCCCATTTGGTGTCCCCTGGCTGGACACCTCCTCCAGGAAGCCCTCCAGGCTGACCCAAGCCGGTCCATCCTGTTGACAGGGGCTCATTTTGTCAGAGGGATGCAGACTCATCCTGGGTGGGGGCAGTGGGGCAGGATTTAATATACCAGCTTTGTTTTCACGGGTTTATGTTTAGTTATCTCCTGATGCTTGGAAAGTGACATGTTTTTTCCAGTGTTCCTGTAGAGATAAAGCTTCCTGTAAAAATAAATGTATTTGAGTGGGGGAAAAGGAGTGTCAGTTGGGATTAAATGAAGTCAGCAACAGCATGGGTGATGACAGGACACGCAGCCTGGGTTCAGGCTCCAGCTCTGCTGCTTGCTGGCTACGTGCATGCTTCATCCTGCCTCAGTTTCCCCAACCATGAGGGAAGTGACAGGAATACCTCACAGAGTGTTAGGAAGCATCGGAGCCAATGGTGCTTCCTAACGGAAGGGTGCTGGGTATGCGGACGGGCCTGGTGAGGCTGTCACTGCGCCCTCCCCCCAGGCTGGAGCAGGAGATTGAGGTGCTGGAGAACACAGACGCACGCCCGGCCACCGCCAAGGAGAACACGGCGGCCCCCAGCCCGGCCAAGGAGACCCAGAAGGCAGAGGTGGTTCTGAATTCTCAGCAGGTAAGGAGATCCCAAGGGCCCCACTCCCGCCGGCCCCAGAGTGGAACCCCACCCCTGCAGTGGCCAGATTTTATTAAAAAAAAAAAAAAAAAAAAAATATATATATATATATATATATATATATATATATATATATATATTATTGATTTTTTACAGAGAAAGAGAGAGGGAGAGAGTTAGAAACACTGATGACAGAATCATCGATCAGCTGCCTCCTGCACACCCCCTACTGGGGATGTGCCCGCAACCAAGGCACATGCCCTTTATCTTAATCGAACCCGGGACCCTTCAGTCCGCAGGCGACGCTCTATCCACTGAGCCAAACCAGTTTCAGCTGTGGCTGGATTTTAGAGCTTGCATTCAAACCTCATGCCCTGGCCAGGTTGGCTCAGTAGATAGTGTCGGCCTGTGGACCGAAGGGTCCTGGGTTCGATACTGGTCAAGGGCAAGTCCCTAGGTTGCTCCTCCCTGGCCTGGCCCTCACCGGGGCATGTGCAGGAGGCAACCAATCGATGTGTTTCTCTCACATGGATATTTCTCCCTGTCTTTCCCTCTCTCTTCCACTCTCTAAAAATCAATGGGAGAATGTCCTTGGGTGAAGATTAAAAATAACAACAACAAACAATTCTCAGCCTGCCACTTCCCAGCCATGTGACCTGGGACACCTGGCTTTGCCTCTCTGGGCCTTGGTTTCCCCACCCATAAGAGCACCCACGTGCTGGGGTGTCACGGGTTAAATGAATCCATGGACGACAAGCACTTCATGCAAGACCTGACACTTAACGAGCTTTCCACGAATGCCACCCCCTTCTCATCGTTGCCATTACCTTGAGCACCTGTGCATGCTTGGTCCATTTGATGGAAGACCATGTCCCCGTTTGACGGGAGACAAAAACTGAGGCCCAGAGAGACGGAGAGAGGGGTTCAAGGACATACAGTGAGGAGTGGCCTTAATGGGACTTAGCTCTTGATGTTAGGGCCCGATGTCTATACCAGGTTCTGTTGATGCCAGACCCAAGCCTGTGATCACCGCAATACATTCTTGCAAATCCAGGAGCCACATTTGTGCTTAGGACCCAAGGGGCCTATGGGACCTGCTTCCTTTCCCCCTACCAATCCTTGTTACCCCACCCCAGATGCCCAAGGAGGCATCTGATTCATAAGGGGGGCTGGGGGCCGGGCAAGCTTCTGGGAAGGAAGTGGGCTTTGAAGGTTGAGTAGGAGTTCTCCGGGTGCAGACGCAAGATGAGAGGGGCCTTTCAGTGAGATGGATTGAGCATAGACTGTTGGCATGGTCCCTGCGCTCAAGCTGTCCGTATTCTGGGGGATGGAGGGCAAAGACAGAAACTGGCTGGGGGGGGGGGGGAGGAGGAAAAAAAGAAACGCTGGCTGGGCAGGCCATAGACAGTATTAATTAGCCTGAGGGATGGCGGTGTGTTTGGGAGTGGTCAGGGGGCTGAGAGAGGAGCCAGACAAGAGCAGTCCAGGGAACGGCCTTCCCAGGCAGCGGGGACACACAGAGCCCCTCCCTGGAGCAGGAACGTGCCCGAGGACCCATGAGGAGGAGGCCAGGCAGGCCAGCCGGAGAGGGAGGGAGAGGCCGGGGCACGGGTCTGCTTGCACAGAGCCCAGGGCGGCGTCAGAAAGGATTCGGGGCACTAGAGCCAGTGATACGGCTGAGCTGGGCAGGGACACCTGGCTGTCAGGCTAGGGGTGGGGGGTGGGTCCAGGAGGAGATGGCGTGAGGCGGGGCCACGGCTGAGTCAGACCTTCCCAGGCTCCCACCCCCATGGGTGGGGCCCTGGTTCGTGGGAGGGGGGCGCGGGCAACACTAACCCCTCTCTGTTCTTTCTTACAGACCCCGGTGGGCACACCCAAAGGTATGCTTCTGGAATGGCCTGGCTGAGCCCCAGCGCACTCGGCTGCCCTGAGTGGGGATGGTGTACGTGGGGAGAGGGCCTCGTTGCCAATACGTAGCAATAATGGCAACCGGACCGTGATTGCTGCTATTCCCCGAGGAGCCCACGGAGCCTGGCCCCACACCCTCATCATCGTTGCCTCTAGTTTGCACAACCTCCCTGGGGTGGAGTTGGCGGCAGTATTCCCCACACGCCCCCGCTGCAGAGGAGGAAGCCGAGACCTGCAGGGCTGGGACTGGGCGCGGTCCTAGCCTTGGAGCTGATGCTGTGGGTCCCTCCTGTCCACTCGAGGGTGTCTGGCCTTGGCTGACCCTCTCTGTCCACTTGCTCTGGCCGGTGGTGTGTGAATGTGTGTGTGGGGGGGGTGTGCCTTGGTTTTCACATCTGTAAAATGGGATCTGTGGGGATGAGAATTCAGAGGGGCTCGTGGGGAGAACAAGGTCCCCACTGTCCTGGAGATCAGGGACCATTTAAAAGAACAAGAGTCCAAGAAACAGATTTAAAAAAAAAACAACACAAAAAAAACTCCAAAATTTGAACACTGGGACCCCTTTTATTCCCCGCTAAATTATTATAGGTATACTATACAATTCGCAAATATTTCACATGGATATGCTTAGGTATAACTATGACAGTTAATTATATTAAAATTATTTAATGTAAATTATATCGTAAAAATATACATTAAACTTGTCTGCTTTCCTGTGGGGAGTATGGAAGGAGAGCCCCCAGCTAGCAAGGAAGGTGGTGGCCAGAAGTGCCTCGGCCTGATTTCTTCTGCGTTAATTATTCATAAGGAGAGTCTCCTTGTCTTACTGGGGAATTAAAAATTTATAATTAAAAAATCTACGCAGGCTTCTCGGGGATTTTGTGAAAATCACTTGGGCCGAGAGACAGGAAATGGACTGCGGGCTGCTGCGTGTTCTGTGAGGGGAGGGGTTCCACGCGTGCCTGGGAGTCGGGGCACGTGGAGTGGTCGGGTGTGTGTGTGTGTGTGCCAGGGGAGGGGCCGGGTATCCGGGCCCGTGTGCCTAGGAGGGGTCCGCGTGTCCGGGGGACGTCAGAGTGTGGGCGGTTGGTTGTCCGTGTGTCTGGGGGGGGGGGGTCTGTATCGTCCTCTCTCCTCTGACCCTCCCCTCTCTCTCTCTCTCTTTGCTCCCGAAGCAGTGAAGTCGGTCTCCAACACGCCCGTGCGGACGGGGGAAGGCTCTCCCATGATGAAGGCAGGTAGGTCAGCCCCGGCCTCGGCCCCACGTCCAGCTGCTGACCCAGGCTAGGTGTCGGCTCTGGGGAGCCTGTGGGGGGAGTGGTGGGGGGTGGACCAGGCTGTAGCTCTGAGCCTGCGGCAGAGCCTGGCCGATGCCTCTGCTTTGGCTCCTCGGTCACACGCCGGTCCAGCTTCCCCAGGAAGACGGGCCCGCTGCATGGCTGCTCTAACCCGTCACGTCCTCACGGCTTCCATCCCCTTAACCACGCCACTCGGTCCCGGAGCCCCGAGGGGGTGGCGCACGTGTTCAACACACGCACACACCATACACCCTCCTCCACACGCAGGCCGCCTCGGGGCGGCGGGGGTGGGGTGGGGTGGTGAGTGCCCTGTGCCTGGAGGTGACCACGCTGGGCCTCAGGCATGCCTTCTAGGAAGCAGGAAGAGACAGGCTTAGCGCTGAGCAGCCTACGAGGTCAGGTTCAAGTCCCTGCTCTGCCCCCCCACACCTGGCACCCGAGTCTCCACCCGCGGGAGGGGTGGACTCGCAGTGACCTCACACCGAAGGCCTGGCAGGGAACCATAAAAGTCCTAAAAGTCCCAGAACCTTCCTGCTACTCCTGCTGGTGCTGGGGCGAGGAGGGAGGCGAGGACCCTCTCAGGGGCAGGGTGGCTGGGGTGTAACAGTGCTCGGAAGGCAAAGGCGGCAGCAGAGGCCCAGGGTCTCCTGCAGGGTCCGGGCGGAGATCTTCCCCCGCGGGCAGGAGGCAGAGGGTACTGTCTTCCAGAGAAGAAGGGGGCATCGTCAGGGCTTCTGTGCCAGTGAGGCCGCCCCCGAGGCCAGCACCTGTCTCATCTCGTGCGCAGTGTGCGCCTTGTCCAGCTCTCTGTCTGCAGATGGGGTGTTAGGCTGCGTAGGGACATGAGATTAAATGACATTCTTTCAACAAGTGCTTATGGGGCCCCTGCTGAGTGACACAGTCGGGGGGGGGGGGGGCTGGCATGCTGATGGGCCCACAGTCCATGACATGAACTTACAGAGAAAATGAGGCAGACCGTGAGGCGTTGAAAGGGGGAGCAATTTTTAAAAATATATTTTTTTAATTGATATTTTACAGAGAGGAAGGGAGAGAGAGAGATAGAGAGCTAGAAACGTCGATAAGAGAAACATCGACCAGCTGCCTCCTGCACACCTCCTACCGGGGATGTGCCCGAAACCAATGTACATGCCCTTGACCGGAATTGAACCTGGGACCTTTCAGTCCGCAGACGGACGCTCTACCACTGAGCCAAACCGGTTTCAGCAGGGGGAGCAATTTTAATAGAGGGTTCAGGGGAGGCCAAAGTTAGGAGGTGACGTTTGAGCAAGGACCCAAAAGAAGTGAGCGAACAGGCATGCAGACACCGGGGTGAACGTGGTCCCCGTGGGGGGCCCTGCACAGCCAAGGCCCTGACACTGGTGTGCCGTGCTGTGGCAGTGGAATCGGTGAGGGAGGGGGACGAACTGAGGCCATGGAGGTGACAGCCAGGTCTTACAGGGTCCCCGTGACATGGGAGCCAGGGAGGGCCCTGGGCAGAGCAGGATGTGCCCACTGGGTGCTCACTGGCGTCCTCTGGCGGCTGTGGGAGGCCAAGGCCAAACCTGACTGGAGTTCCCACAGGTGCCCTCTGGTGGCTTCAGGGAGAACAGACCGTGGGTTGCGGAGGGGTGAGAAGTGCACCGGGTTCAGGGTGTCCTGATGGACAGCGTAGAGGGTGAGAGAGGGAGAGGTGGGAGCTGCAGGTTGGGAGGGGCAGGTGGGAGGAGCTCTTGGACGTGGTGACTCCCATGGGTAGGGTGGAGCGAGGCAGTGTGACACCGGATTTTGGGGTGAGGTCCTGGGGGTCAGTGCCAGGACTGTCCCCCGTGCAGTGTTGTGGTAATGAGACCCACAGGACGTGGCTGAGATGCTGGGCATGGCATAGTGGCCCTAAGGGGTAGTTCACTCGTTTTGAGAGGAAGTGATCCATTCTTCTTGGCGGTAGGTGAGGGCAGGTTCCGTAGTCAACTGAAGAGAGGGGTGGACAGATAATGCGGGGTCTGGCCCGTTAACCCAGGTTCCTGTGGTAGCTGTGACCCTGGGCAAGGCAGCCCTCCCACACACTCTCTCCTCGGAGCACATGGGATCGTTGAAGGCTTCCCAGACAGGGTGGGGTGGCCAGGACGGGCCTCGTGTGGAGTCCCGGAACACGGACCTGCGGCCAGGGCGCTGGGGAGCCACAGAGGGATGTGGAGCGGGAGAGGTCTGCGCTTCAGGGGTCCCTGCTGCTTGGCTCTGTGCTGCCGGCTCCCCTCCCCGGCTTGGCTGCAGCCCGGCGGGGGGCACCGGGGCGGGTGGCCGTGGCATAACCCGTGCCTCTCGTGCCAGCCATGTACTCGGTTGAGATCACAGTGGAGAAGGACAAGGTGACCGGGGAGACCCGGGTGCTGTCCAGCACCACCTCGCTCCCTCGGGAGCCGCTCCTTCAGGGCGTCGTGGTCTACGAGGACGAGACCAAAGGTACGAGACCCCCTCCCTGCCCCAAGCCCCTCGCCGCCTGAGCCACAGCCTGACCCCCATCTGACTTGACAGGGATGCCTTCAGGGACAGGGCCTCGGCCCCCTCCGCTGCTTAGAGCTCGAACCCGTGGCCCAGTCCTTCTTTCATTCCAGGCACTTGCCTTGAAGGCTGACTAAGCACCAGGTGCCAGACTGTGCCCGGGGAGCAAATCCCCGGTGGGATTCCCCCTGGTCAGTGAGCCAAGCCCTTCAATCCTGAGCTCACAGATTACTTGTTGAAATAATTACGGTTGTGATACAAAAAGTCCCAAAGATAGAGGGGGGCATGAGCTGGTCAGGCAGGCGGGGCCCGGGAAGGATGCCCAGGAGAGGTAAAAGGGGCTTATTGGGTGCACAGCGCCGTGTCGGGGAACAGTGCGCCTGTCGGAGGCCACAGCCCGGGCAAAGGCCCTGAGGTGGGCTGGAGTTTGCCGGACCGGAGGAACGGGGAAGAGCCTGTGGGCTGGTACAGAGTGGAGGGAGGAGACTGGAGAACTTCGGGAGGGGTGAGCAGGCAATGAGATCTGGCTTGTTTGTTAGGGTCCCCCTGGTGACTGGGAGGGGAACAGACTGTGGGAGACACCCAGTAGGAAGACTGGAACGCAGGGGAGCTGGGGCAAAAGGCCTAAGTCTGTGTGTGTGTGTGTGTGTGAGAATATAATTCATTTACCATCAAATTCACTCTTATTTAAATAAGGAAAATGTTTATTTAAACTGTACATTCCACCAGTATTTACAGAGCAGTTTCTTTTATTTTTTTAATTATTTCTTTATTGATTAAGGTATCACATATTTGTCCTCATCTCCTCATTCCCATCCCAAACTCCTCCCCACAAATGCCCCACCCCTCTTTATATATATATATATATATATATATATATATATATATATATATAATTGATTTTTTTACAGAGAGGAAGGGAGAGGGATAGTTAGAAACATCGATGAGAGGGAAACATCAATCAGCTGCCTCCTGCACACTCTGTACTGGGATGTGCCCGCAACCAATGTACCTGCCCTTGACCGGAATCGAACCTGGGACCTTTCAGTCCACAGGCTGACGCTCTATCCACTGAGCAAAACCGGTTTCAGCCCCCTGTTTTTTGTGTGTTTTTTTTAATTCACTTTTTTCTTTTTTTTTCTTTTAAAAAAAATATATTTTATTGATATTTTACAGAGAGGAAGGGAGAGAGATAGAGAGCTAGAAATATCGATGAGAGAGAACCATCGACCAGCTGCCTCTTGCACACTCCCCACCGGGGATGTGCCCGCAGCCAAGGTACATGCCCTTGACCTGGATCGAACCCAAGACCCTTCAGTCTGCAGGCTGACGCTCTATCCATTGAGCCAAACCGGTTTCGGCAACAAAATATGTTTTAAGAAGACGTTTTAAAAGCTACATTAAAAAATCTAGCAGTGCTCACTTTGGCAGCACATATACTAAAAAAATAAAAAATTAAAAATTAAAAAATTAAAAAAATTAAAAAATTAAAAAATTTGGAATGATGCAGAGAAGGTTATCATGGCCCCTGTGCAAGGATGACATGCAAATTCATGAAGCGTTTTATATTAAAAAAAAAAAAAATGAAGGCAAACATTAGCTTTCTTGAGGGAATGGAGTTCACAGGACCAGCCCCTGAGCCAAGTGTAAGGTGAATACAGTTCAGCCCCAGAGCCCATTCGCACGACCACAGCACTTCCCTTGTCGGCCGGTGACATATGAAGTGCTCTGTGCTCAGTGCAGTGGGTGTGGGCATGTCGCCACGAGGTACACCCTCACTAGCTAATCCCAGAGCATTTTCTGTTCCCCAGATAAAAACCCCATCACTGCCCACCCCTCAGCCCCTGACAGCACTGGCCCACTTCCCGTCCCCGTGCTGTGCCCGTCCTGGACATTTCACATAGTGGGATCGCTCACTGCGTGGCCTTTGGTGTCCGGCCTCTCACGAAGCGTCGTGTTCACTTCCTGTGACTGACTGATGTCCCCTTGTCCGTACGGATCACATGATGCTTATCCAGCCACCCGTGGAAGGAGCTGGTTTCCCCCTTACGGTTTTATAAGTTTGTGTGAGCGAATGATTTCGTTTCTCTCGGGCCGACACCTCGGAGTGGAATTGCTGGGTCACACGGGGGCTCTCGGGCCTCACGAGGAACGGCTGGGGTGTTGCCCACAGTGGCCGGACCACGTTATTTTCCCACCAGCAGTGCATGAAGGTTCCAGTTTCTCCGCATCCTTGACATGTTAATGTGGGGTGGTTTTTTCTTCTTCTTTGTTGGGTGTGAAGAGACATTCCACTGTCGCTGTGATTTCCAATGCCTCATGTTCTTAGTTGTTACTTGAGCCTCTGGGGTGTCCAGAATGCTATCGGGGGGGTCCTGTTCTAGCCCAGCCCTGCCACGCTTTCGCAGCGGCCACCAACCGGTGGGCCGTGGGCCACGGTGGCCCGTGAGGTCCAAAAGGCTGGCGACGGCTGCCAGGGAGGATTCTGGTCCAGTTCTCGTCAGCTGTGCGGTCTTGGCAGAAATGGCTGCATGAGGCTGAGGGGCAAAGATTTCTGTGCTAGCCAAGGTCCTCACCATGGCCACTCTTACCCAGCCCCTGGGGAGTCAGGACCCTCCAGCCTGGGCTCTGGTTGCTTAGCAATGGGAAGGCGATCCACTTCCAAGGCAGCGGAGGGCTCAGATTCCTATCTCGGGGCAGTGGCCATTGGGAAATACTCGGCTTGATTCTGCACTACCTGGGCATCCCCATCCTCTGGCCTCCAGCTCAGAGTCACTTAGAGGCCTTGAAGCGTGGACCCCCCCCCCCCCCCCACACACACACACACACTCTGGAAACTGAAAGTTGAGAGCACTTTCCGTCTGGCCAGAAGCCAGGAATCGGAGCCCTGACCCTTGTCCAGGGAGGAGTGGATCCTCGGGCTCTGTCAGCCCCTCCTCCCTCCCCAGGCCGCTGTGCTTCTGGGGCTGGCGGCAGACTGTGGCTGGGGCTCTGTGGTGCTGAGACCCCACCCTCAGAGACCACAACACAGTGCAGAGAGCGACAGATCAGAGAGACACGGAGCAGGAAGGTTGGGAGAGATTTGGAAAATGCATTGCACAGATTGATTGCAGGGGAAAAGATTAACGGCAGGAATAAAACCCTGCCCCCCATGGAGAATGAATGTTCCTGTCAAACACAGATGAAGCATTTTCAGAAAGTGACCACGTTCTGAACGGCAAAGGTGTCCATAATATCTTATGCCCTGTATCCCCAATATTTATCCCTCGCTCCCCAATGTTTAAAAACATCTTTTGTACTATATCTTGGCTTAGAGAGGCAGTCAGTCAAAATGGAAATTATAAAGATACTCAAACTTGAAAGAGGACAGAGTAATTCAATACACGGGTGCAGCCAAAGCTGAACTCAGGAGAAGGTATAGCCTTTGGGCATTTATAGGAAAACAAGGAAGACTGGGTGAATGGACTAAAATTAATTCGGGATCAACCACACAAACCAGAAGGAGGAAGAAAGGATCCCTGCAACTCACTGAATTCCAGTCTTTCTTTGTTTTTGTTTGTTTTGTTTTAAATATATATATTAATATATTTTAATATATATATTTTAATATATTTTATTGATATTTTACAGAGAGGAAGGGAAAGAGATAGAGAGCTAGAAACATCGATGAGAGAGAAACATCCACCAGCTGCCTCTTGCACACCCCCTACCAGGGAATGTGCCCGAAACCAAGGTACATGCCCTTGACTGGAATCGAACCCAGGACCTTTCAGTCCACAGACCGATGCTCTACCGCTGAGCCAAACCGGTTTCGGCAGCCTTTCTTTGTTTATAACAAGTGATCTTGTGCCCAGGAGTGGAATTGCTGGGTCCTATGGGGACTCTTTAACCTCGTGAGGAATTGCTGGGGTGTTTTCCACGGGAACTTTCCTGTGTACTCCAGTTTGGCTGTGCCCACACATCCCAACAGGAAGCTTAGACCGTCCATCTAAATTTGGTTTATCTTTTTCTCTCTTTAAAAAAAAAATGTATTTTATTGATTTCAGAGAAGGGCGGGAGAGGAGGAGAGAGAAACATCAGCGATGAGAGAGATAATTACCGATCAGCTGCCTCCTGCATGCCCCCTACTGGCGATGAGCCTGCACCCTGGGCATGTGCCACGACAGGAATCGAACCCTGACCTCCTGGTTCATAGGCCAGTGCTCAGCCACTGAGCCACGCCGTCTGGGCTAGGATTTTCTCTGTAGCCTGGAGTGTGGCTTGCAGACCTGCCAGGCCTTTCTCTCCGGTCCCAGACCTCACCCTCTCTCTTCCCCCCCCACCAGTGGTCCACGCCGTGGACGGCGCCGCGGTGAACGGGATCCAGCCGCTGAGCTCCTCCGAGGTGGACGACCTCATCCACAAGGCAGATGAAGTCACGCTGAGTGAGGCAGGGCCCGCGGCGGTGGCGGCGGCGGTGGCGGTGGCGTCGGAGGCCGGGGGGACGTCGGAGGAGGCCGCCCGGACCGCCACGCCCTCCCGGCGGGAGATCACGGGGGTCCAGGCGCAGCCGGGCGAGGCCACGTCGGGCCCCCCAGGCATCCAGCCTGGCCAGGAGCCCCCGGTCACCATGATCTTCATGGGCTACCAGAACGTGGAGGACGAGGCGGAGAGCCAGAAGGTGCTGGGGCTGCAGGACACCATCACGGCGGAGCTGGTGGTCATCGGGGACGAGGCCGAGCCCAAGGAGGCCGCCCCCCCCAACGGCAGTGCGGCCGAGCCCCCCGCCGCCGCGGGCTCCCGGGAGGAGAACCAGGTGGGGCCCGAGGCCGCCGCCGCCGCCGGCGACGCCCAGGACCTGGACATGAAGAAGCAGCGCTGCAAATGCTGCTCCGTCATGTGAGCCGCAGGCCCCCGACCCCGGCCCCACCCTCCACACCACAGAGACCCGCAGCCCCGCCCCGGGCCTGCCACCCTCCACCCACGACCATGGGCCCCGGACACGCTCCGTTGTCACATCTTCCTCCCGAGTTTTCTTTCGCCGGAAAGAGAGGGGCAGGGGTCCCGTACCCATGACCACCCCAACTCACCCCGAACCACTGAGCTGTGTGTGTGCCTGTGCCTGGTAGGACAGAGACACGGACAGACCCCCCCCCTCTCCCCACCGCGAGGATCCCCCACATGTCACGGCAGCTCCACAGACGGGCTTCTGCCCACAGGGTTCCTGGCCGGTGGGGCCAGGCCTCTGTGCCGCCCCGGCACGCCCGCCCCCCCCCCTCCTGCCCGTGCCTTCTGCCACCCCCAGCGGGGTCTCCAGGGGGGCATCCCGCAGAGAGGGACTGGAGAGCCAGGGGGTCCTGGGCGCCTCTCTGTCCCCGCTCAGCCCCCGGAAGCGGGGTTCCCCGGCAAAGGCACTGGCGTCGGGATCCTGGGCAGTCGGGGTGAGGCTGTGCCTCATTGGGGAGCCCCAGTCGGAGACCAGGCTCCGGTTCTTAGAATAAAGCGGGGGGCGGGGGGGGTCCCCCTGGCACCCCAGCCCAATGTGCCCTTCCCCGGATGCTCTCCGTGGGCATGACCAGTGCACGATGGAGCCTAGGAAGGGGGAGCCCAGAGGACGCACACCCCACTTTGGGGGGGGGGGTCTGTGACCCCTGTGCTGTCTCCTGGATGGGGCCGGTGAGGTGAGGGTCTTCAGGTTGCACCCTGCACACGGCGGGGTCGCGTGAGCCACTTCTTGTCCTGAGCTCCCACCTTCACTGGGCCCTCCTTCCTCCTGGTGCTAATTTGAGGACCCTGGGGGGCCGCCCCAGCCCACTTGGGCCAGGGTCCTGGGTCTCCCTGGCCATACCCCAGAGACCAGGCCTACTGCCAGCTCTGCGAGGCTCGGCACATTCTGGGCCGTGGAGGGGCCCCCAGCCCGGGGCAGGGGGCTTCCCCCGGGTTGCAGCAGGAGACCCCCATGGGCGGCCACCCAGCCCAACGTGAGCCTCCCCCCTCCTCGTTGGAAGGGGTGAGGAGTGAGGGCCTCTCCTCCTCTGGGCCGCTGACACCCAGGGGTGCACGCACCTCTCCCAGGTTGCAGCCACACTCATCCTCCGAGGCACATTCATGCCCACGCTTACGCACCCTCTCCCGTGTAGGCCATAGGATGACCGGGCCCCCCATCTGGGGCCCCTCCCCTGGGCCCCCACTCCCAGTGCCCAGGCTGAGGCGACCCCCTCACCACTGCCTCCGCGGGGCCATGCAAGGGCTGCCTGCAGCCAGCCCGGCGGCCTCAGCCCTGCCCCTTGGTGGTGGGTGGGAGGAGGGGGGCCCTCTCTGAGGTGGCCCCCGGCAGTGGCATGGACCCCCTCCCTCCTCAAGCCGCCAGGCCCCGGAGCTGGGAGCCTGCGCTGAAGTGCCCTTGCTGCCCCCTCTGCTTTCGATGTGTGACAGGCCCGCGCTCCTGACTTTCCCAGAGAAGCAAATAAACCCCGTGAACGCCCTGGGTCCTGGAGTCCTTGATTTCTCTGGGGCCGGGAGGATGTGGCCGGCCGGGGGGGAGGGGGGGAGATGGGGTGGGTGGGGCCCGCCCGGGTGGCCTTAAAGGGAGGCAGTGTGGGGCCTGCACTCCTCCAGCTCACCTGGCTCTGCGGGGCGGACCGCGGTGGAGGCCGCGCCTGCACTTGAACACACCTCATCGCGCCCGGGCAGGTGAGAGCTGGAGGGAAAGGGGCAGCAGCCGGGATCAGCACTTGCTTTCTGTTTCTGGGGAGCCCTCCGCTCCAGGCCCGCCGGCCCTCTTACCCCTTGGCCGTGAGGCTGCCCCGTGCCGGCTCTCAGCACCCCAAGGAACCGAAAGGATCCCGAAGACACTCTTGAGCTCTACTGGGAACCGGCCTCAGAAAAATAGGGCGGGGCCCTCGGGGAGGACGCATTTGTGGGGGCTGCAACCCCATTTTCCCTCACCGACTGGGGAAAGCCGCTGTCCCCTGGGGCCTCGGTTCGCCCATCTGTCCAATGCTCTGAATGCTGAGTGGGCCACCCGTCCGGGAGAGCAGGACATTGGGGTGCTCGTCTCCACAGGGCTCCCAGCTCACGGGGTGACGGTCTCTGCCCTTTGGGGCTTCAGTTTCTCCAAGAGGACGGTAAGGATGGTGGGCAGGATCCAGTCCCGCCCCCCACCCCGACCCCACCCCCGCCGGCACTGTGTGCCCTTAGCCAGGGCTGTGCTCAGTTTCCGTGTCTGCAAACAGACGAGAGGACGTGCGGTGGGCCGTGTGGGGGGGAGACAGCAAGGCCGTGCGCCCCGGGTTTTGGCAGAACTGGCCCGGGTGGAACGCTCAGGCTGTCATTCTGGGCTGGGTGGGCCCTGCATGTGGACCTGTCTCAAACCCTCATCCCCGGCAGGCCTGCCAGGGCCCCTTCCATGGAAGAAGAGACTGAGGTTGAGAGGGACCCTGCGGCCAGCCGCGGGCAGGACAGAGCCCCAGCCCTCTCTGCTGTGTCCCCTCCCCGTAGACCTGGTCCCAGTGGCCTGACTTCCCTGCAAACACGGCTCCCGCAGCCCCGGCCGTGCTCTGTATCGTAACCAAGAGTCCCGTGGGACGGCTGAGCACCTGGGGGGACCCGCCGCCCCGTTAGGGCCTCTGCTCCGTCTGTCAGCAGCCCCGGGCCCCGGGCCCTGCCCACCCACCAGCGTTCCCGCCACTTTTGAGTCTTCAATCGGCTCTTTGTGTCCGTCCCAAGCGGCCCGGGGTCTCCTCCCAGCTGTGTGATGGCCCCATTTCATGGGAAGGAAACAGGCTCAGAGAGGGAAGGCCCAGACCCGCTGAACCCCCCAGAAAGGACTCGGTGGAGTAGCCCTGAAGGTGGGTGGAGCCAGGTGGCACCTTGGAGGTGTGGGACACAGACACCCCACAACCCAGAAATGGGCAGCTGGCTCCTGTGCCCGCTGTGTGACCCTGGGCAAGGTGTCCCCTCTCTGAGCGGCAGTGAAAGGGGTGGGGGAGCCAGGTGGCAGCCAGAGGGAGGTTTCGGGTAAATTCCAGCTCCGGGGGCTGGAGGCCCCGGGGCTGGGGCCGGGGCCAGAGTGCAGTGGGCACGGCGCCGGCCCTCCACGCCGCCCGGGTATCGGCTTTCTCCCTCCTCCTCCGGACTTTGTTTCCTGATCCCGGGTGGGGCCGAGGAGGGGGAGTGCACCTGCCTCCCTTGGGTGGGGCCCTTCCCCTGGCAACCTGAGGGGAGGGCGGCGGCGCCAGAGCGGAGCCGAGGCTCGGAGAGGCTGCGGGCCGGAGCTGGCCGGTGAGACTGGGGGCGTGGGGGGCAGGATGCACCCGAAGCCGCGGCCGCGGGGTGGGCGCTGCGTGGGGTGGGGTCTGTGTTGGGAATGGGGGTTCCTGGGTCGGTCGGCATCTTCCACTCTCCTGTGAGGCCCCGGGGAAGCAGGGAGAGAGGCGCACCATTCTCACCCCCTTCCCCTCGGGACTAGCGGAGGTCTCAGGGGCCGGTGGGGTTCTCCCGCTGTTCCTCAGCCCCGTGGCTCCGATCCCATTGAGGCCTGTGTCCTCCCTGCCCTCCCCACCCCGCCCCCCTGCCCCAGAGCCCATCCCTGAACCTTGCTAAGCTCTCAGTCTCCACCCTGGGCTTCTGGCCTCAAATCTAAGACCCTTGAGCCCTGATATCCCCCCCACCCCCCCGCCCCTCCCCGCAAGACAGGGGCCTGCCTGGCGCCATGGCCAAAGGCCAGAGAGGCCCGGTCCCCCCCGCCTGTGGGTTCTGGGAATCCTGGAGGCTGATGGGGAGGCACGGAGCCCCCGTCAGAGCCTCGCGTGGGGGGCAGCACCTAACAACTGCCCGGGCCCGGGGCTTGCTGGGGGCACGCGGGAGGAGGGGCGGGGCTGGGTGGGGCAGTGTGCCCGGGTCCGCATGGAGCTCGGTCCGGCAGGAGACACAGAGACCCGATTGTGTGTCGAAGGGACCGAGGCTCTGCCCAGCCAGGGCCTGGGAGGCACTGAGCGATGAGGGAGGAACGCCTGGGGCCCCTTCCTGCTGTGTGACCTTCCCTGTCTGAGCCTCCGCCTCTCCAGCAGGCCTTTGGCCCTGATGGCGGGAGGCCCGTCGGTTTCGGTGATGAGCCAGCAAATGAGTGGCCCCAGGGGCCATAAACCCCCGTTTCGGTTTGGTATTGACAAGGGTCTGGAGGTGGGGCTGGGAGGGAGCAATCCCGGAGGGCTTCCTGGAGGATCGAGACCAATTGGGAGTGAGGGTTTGAACTCCAGGACCTGTTTCCCGGCCACTCCCCTGTGACCTGAGTGAGCAACTTCCCCTCACTGGGCCCTGGCTCCCTGTGCTGTAAATTGGGGACAGGAATGGTCCCCTCACCACAAGACCTTGTGAGGAGCAAATACGAGGAGGGGTGAGCTGAGACTTGCCAAGGTCATAGGCGCGAGGGGCCCTGGGGCCTTGAACCCAAGACCCAGCCCGAGGCCCACCCCTTGTTCCCCTCAGTGAATTGCCTGGGAGAAAAGGGCCCGGGAGGAAGCGGTGTCCCACCCTCCCCGCCCTGAAGGAGACACCCCGCACCCTCGGGGACAGGCAGATCTCTTTTCCAGGAACCAGTGTGCCCCGCGGGCTGTAAATCCTGGTGAATGAACATCCAGCTATTCGCTCGGCAAACACTCCTGAGTCACCCCTGCCACACCTGTCCTCAGGGGAGCCCCGGGGACGGGGACGGAGCTGACCCGGAGGACGGGCTGTGGCCTACAGGGAGTCCCAGAGGGGCAGCCGGGGCTGCCGCTAAAACGACCCAACCCTCACATCCTGAGAGCCTGGAGTGAGTCATGTTTGCAGAGACCACACCCTGGTCGGCCAGCCGTTATTAAATTCCTGCTGAATACCAGGCTCTGGCGGGGCTGCAGGAGAGATGCTCGCTGGGGGAGAGGGTCCTGGGCTAGCAGGTGGGGGAAGACCGGCCTTAAGGAAACGTGTTCACCTTTCAAAGACATGTTTGCCCCCCAATAGCTTCCAAAGAGAAAGCCTCTGCTCTGTCCTGGGCACAGGGGCTCAGCCCAGGGTCTCGGGATCTACTAGCCGAGCCGCCGTTTTAAATATTGTTTTTCTAATTATAGTTTCAGCAATTGATATACACAAAAGATTGCATGATAGATAACCTTGTTAGTTGTAGCATCGTTCCCATGATCGGTTTTGTGTTGCTTGATAACACTCTCCCCCAGTTCAAGGGCATGCTGTGTTTTTTCCTTTTAGAACCGCATTTAGCGTTTACAAGCAAGTTGGTATAAAAAAGGTAGCGGAAGGGGGGTGGGGCGTGTGTGGGGAGAGGTTTGGGATGGGAAATGAGGACAAATATGTTGATACCTTAATCAATAAAGTAATTTTTAAAATATATTTTATTGATTTTTTACAGAGAGGAAGGGAGAGGGATAGAGGGTTAGAAACATCGATGAGAGAGAAACATCGATCAGCTGCCTCCTGCACATCCCCCACTGGGGATGCGCCCGAAACCAAGGTACATGCCCTTGACGGGAATCGAACCCAGGACCTTTCAGTCCGCAGGCCGATGCTCTATCCACCAAGCCAGACCGGTTTCAGCTCAATAAAGTAATTTTTAAAAAATAAATAAATACATTTTAAAAAAGGTAGAGGATGTGCACAGCAGCTCTGGTGGAGCCAGGGCCCAGGCAGAGAACAAGAGCTGCTTGAGGGGTCGGGAACAGCCTGCCTTCCTTTTCTCAGCTGTGAAAAGGCGTATCGGACATCAGGTGCTGGGCCAGGCTTCGATGCTAGCTCCAGCCATGGGGCAATCTGGGGGGCTCCCCGGGGGAGGTGTCCAGTAGGCTGTAGCTAAGGAGACTGTGCAGGTGCAGAAATGATGGACCTTCAGGCAAAGGGGGATGATGAGGCAGTTCAGACTTGGGGTGGAGGCACCCCTACAGAGTTTGGGAATTTGTGCTGAGGCCAGATGGAGGCCTCGAGCACCTGGGGTAGGCAGTGAGAACGGAACCGGGGAGATGCCAGGAACCACAGAGATGTGAGATCAGGTGTGTGACCTTGTAGAAAGCTCCCGGACACTCGGGGGAGGAGGGAGGCGGCTCTGGGCCTCCCTGGGGCACTGGGTTAGGGTGTGGTCTGCCTAGCAGGATAAGGTCCAAGCATTCTTAGTCTATCCCGGCTTTTTGCAGCTGAGGTGCGGTGAGGTCGGGTTGGGTGAGCTGAGTGAAAAGAGGGGAGGAGTAGGATTCGGGCAGCAGCAGGGGATCCCCAAGACTGGAAGTGTAGTGCCTGGGAGATGGGGAGCAGGGGTGCCTGCAAATGGCAGATAGATATACATGAGGCCAGTGGTTGGACCAGCACGGGGGTGAGATTCAGGGATGGCTGGATCCAGTTCAAACAACATTTTTAGGATGTTGTGTTGGGGGTTGGGGTCGCTCTTGAGCAGGCCCTGTCCACAAGGGGGGCATGTATGGCCCCCAGAATTTATCAGTTTCATCCCACCAACCCAACAAGCCTAACAGGAAGAGGGTCTAATTTCCACAGTCAAGTGTCAGGATTTCACCTCGTCTTTGACCAGGTTGAGTCATATGTCAGTCCCGGAACCAATCACAGAGGCCAGGGGAAGGGGTGCTCTGATTGGCCAGGCAGGGTCACTTATCTACCCCTGGACCAATCACAGAGGCCACCTGGGCAGGACTTTGCCCTTGGAGGCACTGGACATTGTGCCCCTCCCCAAGTGCTCTTACCTGGGCGGCTGTGCTTCCCTCTCATCCTCAGGGAGCTGAGCGCGTCTCCACCCCAGGACCTGCGGTGGCTGAGACCCCCCCCAGAACATGGACCGAGTGACCAGATACCCCATCTTCAGCATCCCCGACTCGCCAGGCATGGCGGGCCTGGCCCTCAACGGGGACGCCGGCTACACCTACCAGCTGGTGCATGTGGAGCCCTCGGACAGCGACTGGGGCCAGGCCCAGACTGCAGGGTGGGGCGGCGACCGCAGGGCCCAGCCGGCTGTGCTGCGGGCAGGGGCGCCCTGCAGCCTGCGCACCTGCCTCAGCCAGCCGTCCCTGTGGCCCGAGGACCACGACGACGAGGATGGTGAGGACGAGGAGGTGAAGGCCTACCGCCTGCACACCAGGCGGCCGCCGGACCTGGAGCGGGAGCGCTGGGCGGTCATCCAGGGCCAGGCGGTGAGGAGGAGCGGCACGGTGGCCACGCTGCACGGCGCCCCTGACCGCGGGGGCCCCGGGACCCCGGGACGGCCCCCGTCCAGCCCCCTGGAGGAGAGTGTGGTCGACCGGGAGCAGATCAACTTCCTGGCGGCCAGGCAGCAGTTCCTGAGCCTGGAGCAGGCCAACGCCAGGGCCCCGCAGGCCCCGCCAGCCAGGGCGGCCCCGGAGCGCGCCCCGCCACCCAGGCTCAGCCAGGCGCCCCAGGCCCCGAGCCCGCCGCCCCTCGCCAACGGCTACGCCGCCGTGAGGGAGGCGGGCCTGGGGGAGCAGAGGCCCCGCGGTCTGCCCTCGGGGCCCGGGGTCCAGGCCTGGGAAGACCCCGGGGCGCCCCCGGAGACGCCCATAGAGCGGGAGATCCGGCTGGCCCAGGAGCGCGAGGCGGCGCTGCGGGAGCAGCGGGGGCTGCGGCGGGGCGCGGGGGGCCCCCAGGAGCTGGTGGAGATCCCCGCGCGGCCCCTGCTGGCCTCGCTGAGCCTGGCGGCCGCCCCGCGGCGGGACCGGGGGCGCCCCTCGCTCTACGTGCAGCGCGACCTGGCGCAGGAGACGCAGCGGGAGGCGGACCACCGGCGGCGGGAGGGCCTGCAGGGGGGCTGGGCGCCCCGGCCCGAGGGCGCCCCCGGGGACCCCCAGCCCGGACTCAGGAGGGCGCTGAGCTCGGACTCCTTCCTCGGCCAGGCCCCAGACCCCACCCCCGAGCCGAGGAAGGTGAGCCGCATCCCCCCGGAGGCCTACCAGCCCTACCTGAGCCCCGGGGGCCCCCAGCAACAGACCCCGGCCTTCCCCGCACCCCGCAAGCCTGGCGGGGTCCCCGCAGGCGAGGCCAAGGCCGCTGGGTCTCCGAGGCCGCCCTCGGAATCCGCCCGAAAACCCTCGGGCCCGAAGCAGGAGGCCTGGAAGCCCTCCGGGGGACCCCCGCCCGCCCGCGGGGGCGTCGTGCGGCGGGAGCACTTCCGCCTGCGCCCCCTGCGGTTCAGGGTCCCAGATGTGCCCCAGCAGGCGGAGGCCCCCCGAGTCTGGGGCTGGGAGGTGGCCGGGGCGCCGGCCCTGAGGCTGCAGAGGTCCCAGTCCTCGGAGCTGCTGGAGCGGGAGGTGGAGAGCGTCCTGAGGCGCGAGCAGGAGGTGGCGGAGGAGCGGCGCAGCGCCCTCTTCCCCGAGGTCTTCTCCCCGCAGCCCGGCGACGGCGGCCCGGACTCCAGGAGCTCCTCCCGGGCCTCGGGTGAGGAGGGGACGGGGAAGGGGGGCGGGAGCGGCTGCTCTGGTCTGGTCTCGGGGATCGCAGCAGAGAAGCGGGGAGAGGTGGAGGCTGGGCTATCAGGGGGGACAGACAGTGGAGGGACATCTGGGGAGCTCCGTCCACGCCCGCAGTTGGCTGGTCTCTCTGCCTGTCTTTTCCCGTAAACCATAGATTTTGGAGAGAGATGTCAACTTTGCCCTGCGGCGGCGTGTGCTTTATGGAGTTGAAGGTTTTGTTTGTTATTAGGCGCGTAAAAGGTTTACAGGTGCTGCATCCTCTTGGTCAGTTGTCCCCCTTTGTCAGATGAAAGATCTCCTGTGCACTTAAAAAAAAAAAAAAATATATATATATATATATATATATATATATATATATATAGGCTTTTTTACAGAGAGGAAGGGAGAGGGATAGAGAAAAGTATCGATGAGAGAGAAACATCGACCAGCTGCCTCCTGCACACCCCCTACTGGGGATGTGCCCGCAACCAAGGTACATGCCCTTGACCAGAATCGAACCCAGGACCTTTCAGTCCGCAGGCCGACGCTCTATCCCCTGAGCCACACTGGTTAGGGTTCCTGTGTCACTTTTAATGTTTTCACCGGCATGATGGCCCGTCCATCTGTCCGGGTCTTCCTGGCTGGCTGTTTTGGTCATTCTCTCCGTTTTCCTGACAAGCTCTCTGGCCTGAACTTCCGTTCATTCACCTGTCTCCTTAAGTGGTCCAGATGTTCTGTGTCTCCCAGGCCTTGGTCTGATAGATGTTCTGCCCTCACGGGACTATGGCACCCTCCCTGATGCTCCGTTCTCCTCCCCGCCCCCCTGCAGGCACCACAGGCAGTTACTCAGTGTCTGAGTCACACGTCTTCACCCCCATCCACCTGCACTCGGGCCTGGTGTGGACGGCAGAGGCCCCCGCGGAGGCTGCTCCTGAGCAGAGGAAGAAGAAGGAGCAGTGGGTGAGTCTAGGACCCTGGCCGTGCTCGTTTGACAGAAAGAGAAGAAAAAAAACCTGCAAATGGCATCCTGAGGCTGCGCGGGGTGGGGTGGGTGGGCAGCGGCAGGGGGTTAGCATGAGGGAACAGCATGGTGGGTGGCCGAATCTGTGGTCGTCAAGGGGCACCCAGAGGTCCATGTGGGCATGGGACACCTTCCCTCCTGCCTCAAGGGCTGGCTGAGTGGACTTTGCATCGAGTTCCAGGCGGGCTCTGGGGTGGGGCAGGGCCAGACGGCCCAGGGCTGACGTAAGCTCCCTTCCTGCAGTACGCCGGCATCAACCCCTCGGACCACATCAACTCAGAGGTGAGTGTGCTCCTGGGGGCAGGGACGGTCTTTTCCTCCCGTCTGTGCCCCGCCCCTTGGCCCCGGGGCCACCTGAGGCTTTTCTGTGGGATGTGGAAACGTCACTGGGAAGCTCCTGGATCGGCAGTGTCTTCCCGCATGTTTTTTTTGTTTTTTAGTTTTTTAAAAAATATATTTTATTGATTGTTTACAGAGAGGAAAGGAGAGGGACAGAGAGTTAGAAACATCGATGAGAGAGAAACATCGATCAGCTGCCTCCTGCACATCCCGCACCGGGGATGTGCCCACAACCAAGGCACATGCCCTTGACCGGAATCGAACCTGGGACCCTTCAGTCCGCAGGCCGACGCTCTATCCACGGAGCCACACCGGTCCCGGCCCACAGTGGGTTTTGCTCTCATCTGCTTGTGATGCCTGCATGGGCACCGGTCGTGCAAAATGGGCGCGTTTGCGGCTTCTTTGTCAAATGATGAAGGTTTTGGACCAGACTGGGCCCAAGATGAGGGCGTTTTCTTTGAGGGAGGGGTTCGTCTGAGCGTGTGGAGGAGGCCGGCTACCTCGGTGGGCTTGTGGAATGTATTTGGGGCCATCGTTGAGCTGAGCCTACAAAGCCAGACCCGGATATTTCCCCTGCTGTGGAGCTCAGCTCATGAGTTAGCACACCCCTTGGTGCTATCAGTAGGAGCAGAAGGTCTGACACAGGGGAGGGGAGGGCCCTGCTTTGCCCCTGCCCTAAGCCTATCCTACGAGCTGGCAGTGGGGGAGGGGGGCTAGGACGCTAATGGGGACTCTGTACCTCCTCTTGCAGGTCCTGGAAGCCACGCGGGTGACCCGCCACAAGAATGCCATGGCCGAACGCTGGGAAGCCCGTGTCTATGCCAGTGAGGATGAGGACTGAGCCTGAAGTCGGGGCCCCCTGACCCTGCGGGAGCTGCCAAGGCCATCCCCTAGCCCCCCGCTTTAGGAAACAGGTCCCCCATTTAAACCCGCCGTCCGAGGACCACTGATGGCATGCCCACCATCCCGAGGGTGGGTGTGGGCCCCAGGCCGGAGGGCTTCCTTTTCTGATTTTATTTTCCTAGAGAAATTGTTCTGCTTTTTCTGGGTCTGAAGCCGGGGATAAAAGGGGGCCTCTGTCAATTCTTCCTGCTTCGAGGACGCTGCCAAACGCTCTTGGCCCAAGAAGAAAGGAGACCAGCTCCTTTGTCACTGTTCCCACCGGTCTGAGGGCAGAGAGGTGGGTGGGGGAAGGCACGTGTCCTGGCACCTTGAGGAGCTGCAGGTCTGAGAGGCACACTCGGCCGCCTCCCCCCCCCCGAGTCCCAATCTGAGTGGGGGCACGTGCCAATTTCACGTGCCCCCACCCCACCCCCGGGAAACCGTCCAGTCTGAGGGAGGAAATCTGAGTGCCCAAACCGAGGGCCTCCGCACCGCCCCGCCGTCCCCGCCGCAGCGCTCGGCCAAGCCCTGGGGACAGCACGGGGCCTGTGGGAAAGGGGCTTGGTTTGTGGGCGAAACGGGGTTCCTGTGTCCACAGCCACCGTGAAATAAACCCTCCTCCCTCTGGTTCATTCCTCTTCGTGACACTCACTGCTCCCACCCCACGGGGTGTCAGGGCCACGCGGCGCTCCCGGCACGTGGCACGCACGCAGTAGGTGCTCCATCGGTGCTGGTGGGTGACCCTCCGCAGTAAGGCCAGGCCCAGACTTCCCACAGCGTCCCATCCCGCCGAGCTGGGCACTGCCCTGCAGCCGTCAGTGCCGATTCAGGACAAGAGTGTGTGGTTCCACTCACAGGCGTGCCCAGCGGAGTCAGACTCACGGAGCCAGAAAGCCGACGGTGGGCGATGGGCCGGGGGTGGGGGTGAGGGGGTGAGGGGGTGAGTGTGGAATGGGGGTGGAAGAGTCAGTTTGGGAAGATGAGGAAGTTCTGGAGATGGGGGGTGGGCTTGGCTGCACGACAGTGTGACTGTGCTTAATGCCACCGGGCCGTACACTTAAAAAATGGCCAAGACAGTAAGTTTTGTTATTTGTATCTTAACACTATACACGGCCGGGGGTGGGGTGGGGGAGTAGTGGCTCTCTAGTAGACATACGAAGGCCGTCGGGGACCATCAGGGAGACTTCAAAAATATTAGAGAAGTGGCCCTGGCCGGTAGCTTAGTGGTTAGGGTGTCGGCCTGCACACCAGAGAATCACAGGTTCGATTCCCAGTCAAGGGCACATACGTTGGCTGCAGGTTTGATCCCTGGCCCGGGAGGGGCTCATGCAGGAGGCAACCAGTAGATGTGTTTCTCTGGCATCAATGTGTGTGTGTCTCTCCCCGCCCACCCCCCACCCCCACTCCCTTCCCTCTCTAAAAGCCATGGAGGAATGCCCTCAGGTGAGGATTAACAAAACACACACATACTTGAAATGCCCTAAAAATGCGGTGCCCTCTGAAATTCTCGACTTGTCCTGACTGGCATGTGCTGAGGAGGCCAGACGTTCAGCCACTGGAACGGTCTTGTTTTGCAAATGCATGTTTCATTTTTGATTCTTTTAATGAGGCAGCCCCCTTAGAAAGCAGCAGGAGAATTCTATCCACCGGCCGGCTCGGCTGGCTGCCCGCCCAGGAGGTATTTGGTGGAAGGTTTAAATAAATTCTTAGTGGAATTCCCAGCGGAGGGCAGGTCAGTGAAACGACACCAGGCGGCCCAGTGGGCGGCCCGGCTCCGATCCAGTGTCTGGGCCCGGCTGCCCGCACTTTCCTGCCTGCGGTGCTTTTCCCTGGTTTCCCAGCTCGCTGTGCTGTGATCACGAGGGGAGGAGCGTTTCCCCCAGGCCATTAGAGAGGCTGAAATACAAACCGAGCTCCTGACTAAAAAGCCAGAGCCCTGCCTCCCGCTCCCAGGCCTGCTCCTCAGCACTTTGCAGCACCCCACCCCCCTTTTCCTCTGAGCATCCTTGTTTAATTGACCTCTGTGGGGTCCTGGGGTGTTCAGAGGGCCATGCCCTGAGGGAACCCCTCTTATGCATGTGGACTGCCATCCAATGAGGGGACAGGGTTATAAGATAAAACCGGGACACCCAGTTAAATGTAAATTTTGGGCCAATAACAAATGACTTTTTTAAAAAATAATAGCAGATTTAAAAAAAATTTAATTGATTTCAGAGAGGAAAGGGAGAGGGAGATAGAAACATCAATGATGAGAATCATTGGTTGGCTGCCTCCTGCTCACCCCACACTCTGGATCACACTCCCCACACTGGAGATTGAGCCGGCAACCTGGGCATGTGCCCTGATGGTGACTTGAACCATGACCTCCTGGCTCATGGGTTGACATTCAGCCTCTAAGCTATGCTGGCTGGGCAACAGGTGACTTTATATATATATATATATATATATATATATATATATATATATATACTAAAGGTGGGGTTTCTTGGCCTGGCCGGCGATTGGGGCTGTTGGGGGGTTGGGGCAGCCAGGGGGAGGTTGGCCCCAGAAGCAAACTAACCAATGGCTGATTCCACAAGGAATTGGGCTCCCTCCTCCCCGTGTCTGGGTCCGGTGTGTGGGTGAACCAGATTCGGGCCTGTCATGGCCCCAGCAGTAAGATCTAGGTCAGTGTGTGTGATAGCTACTGGCTGGTAGTTCGGTCATCCCAGTCGTTCAGTAGTAGAGGTCACTTAGGCTTTTATATATATAGGTGTATATATGTGTGTGTGTGTGTGTGTGTGTGTGTGTGTGTGTATATATATATATATATATATATATATATATATATAATTGATTTAAGAGGAAGGGAGAAGGCGAGTGATAGAAACATCAATACTGAAAGAGAATCATTGATCAGCTGCCTCCTGCATGCCCCCCACTGGGGATCGAGCTTGCAATCCTGGCATGTGCCCTTGACAGGAATCGAACCTGGGACCCTTCAGTCCGAAAGCTGATGCTTTATCACCTGAGCCAAACCAGGTAGGGCACAAATGATGTTGTTAGTATAAGCATGTCCGATGCAACATCTGGGACATGGGTATGCTTAGAAAGCTCACTCACTGTGCGTCTGAAGTTAAATGTACCTGGGCATCCTGCATGTTTAGTCACTAAATCTGGCCGCCCTTGACGGGCGACTGCCAGACTGGCCGGCTCCTCCCCAGAGGGACCGTAGGCATCCGGGAGCAGCGGGCAGGCCGGTCCCGAAACATAAGCACTTCAGATGCTGCTGTCCCTCCAGCCGCATGCGGCACGTGACCAGCCTTGAGTCAGGACAAGAGGGTTGCCTAGGAGCACGGGAGGCCGGGGCCACCAGGACTATTCCTGGAATAACCTGTCAGACGGTGGGGCCTGGAGAGACCCTCGCCCTCCCTGTGCCTCAGTTTCCTCATTTGTACTATAGGATATCAATGGTATAGTATCACCTGCACAGGGCAGTGGTGAGGACTAACTGATTGACAGAGTACTACTACCTGGTACACATACAATAAATTCCAAATTAGCGTTGGCTCTGATTAACCATTGATTGAATATTTGACTCATATCTATTGTCCCACCAGGCTGGCCACCTGACTGGTGGAGGAAGTAAGTGTCTGTTTTGTCCCTGTCATGTACCCAGTGCCCAGACCAGCACCTAGCAAACCATAGGTGCTCAATAAATATCAGCCTCTCATCAATTACTAAGTGTCTGATGCTGTTCAAATCACTGTGACCCAGCCATGACCCAGGGCAATGGTCGGCAAACTGCGGCTCGCGAGCCACATGCGGCTCTTTGGCCCCTTGAGTGTGGCTCTTCCACAAAATACCACGGCCTGGGCGAGTCTATTTTGAAGAAGTGGCGTTGGAAGAAGTTTAGGTTTAAAAAAAATTTGGCTCTCAAAAGAAATTTCAGTCGTTGTGCTGTTGGTATTTGGCTCTGGTGACTAATGAGTGTCCCTGCCACAGAGCTCAATGACACTTACGTGGTAACATAAAACAAGGTAATGAAAACCGTCAGCAGAAACAGAGCACAGGGGGTGACGAGGTGGCTTCCTGATCCAGGGGGTCAGGGGAGGCCTCTCGGAAGACGTGACCTTGAAGTAGCGGCCAGAATTGGGTGAAAAGATGAGCCAGAGGAACATTAACCAGGAAGCGGGCACAGCACATGCAAAGGCCATGATGCTGGACCATGCCCGATCGTTCGGGGAACAGCAGGACGAACTGTGTGGTTGGAGTGGGATGAGGGAGGGGGTAGAGGGAGGAGGTGGTGGGGAGGAGATGATGGATAGGGTAGGACTTGGGCTTTTACCCCGGGATGTGGGAGCCAGGAAGGCTGCCGGCAGAACAGAGCTGGTGCTCAGAGCGCCCTCTGGTGACTTTGGGGAGGACAAGGCAGAGCTAGACAGGGGGGCGGACCAGGAGGTCCCGGGTGGAGTCCCTACGCTTTGCCGGTGCAGGTGGATGAGAAATGTTTGTGGAGAGAAGGCCGGGGATAAATAGCCCCAAAGTTGACCCCTCCTGGTTAAAAGGCCTGTGGCTCCGGTTTTCTTGCTGCCTCCCAGGTGCCTGCCACATGGCACCTCCGTGAGCAGCTCACTCGGGCTGTTGGCTGCTCCCAGGCCATTACAAAAGGCTTGCCCGGTTAGGTCGGGCCCACCTGCCATCATCTCCTTCTGGCTCAGCTCAGAGTCAACTGATTGAGGGAACATTAATTACATCTGGAAAAGCCCTCTCCGCCTTTTACCAAATAAGGTCTACACACACGCCAGGGGGTTACACGGGGTGTGTATACGGGGCAAGGTTCCTGGGGCCACCTCAGAATTCTGGCCATTTTGGGAGGACTTAAAGTGGGGCTGGGGCATGGGCTCTGGTAGGGTGATTTGGGTTCAAACCTCACCCCCAGCGCTTAATCATTGGGCTGTCTTAAGTTAACCAGCTAGGTTCCCCTTCTGGGCCTCAGTTTCCCTATCAGTAAAGGGGAGATGATTCCTGAGCCCACAGAACGGATGGGCCCATGAAATGAGGCGAATGATAGTTATTTGCCTTTGAGTCTCAAACTGGAGACATTCAGAACACAGACTTCTTTGGCCATCAGCATGTTACTTTGTTTTAAAGATTTTGCCAACAGCCCTGACTGGTGTGGATCAGTGGTTGGAGCTTTGGCCTGTGCACCAAAGAATCATGGGTTCGATTCCTGGTCAAGAGCAGGTGCCTGGGCTGCAGGTTCAATCCCTGGTCTCAGTTGGGGTGCATGAGGGAGGCAACCAATCGATACGTCTCTCTCAGATCAATGTTTCTCTCTCTCTCCCCCTTCCTTCCTCCTTTCCACTCTCCTAAAAATAAATGGGGGTCGGAAACCAGTTTGGCTCAGTGGGTCGCAAGTTGCGGGGACATCCCCAGTAGGGGGTGTGCAAGAGGCAGCTGATCGATATTTCTCTCTCATCGATATTTTTAACTCTCTATCCCTCTCTCTTCCTCTCTGTAAAAAACCAATAAAATATATTTTTTAAAAATAAAATAAAATAAATAAATGGGGTGAGGGGGGTGGGCAGAATTCTCAAATGAGGATTAACCAAAAAAGAAAAGAAGTTGCCAACAGTTAAAAAGCAGGTCATTTTTAAAAATATATATTTTATTGACATTTTACAGAGAGGAAGGGAGAGAGATAGAGAGCCAGAAACGTCGATGAGAGAGAAACATCGACCAGTTGCCTCTTGCACACCCCCCACCAGGGATGTGCCCGCAACCAATGTACATGCCCTTGACCGGAATCGAACCCGGGACCCTTCAGTCTGCAGACCGACGCTCTACCACCGAGCCAAACCAGTTTCGGCAAAAGCAGGTCATTTTTTAAAAAAATCTGTATTTCTCACTTCTCTCGAGAAGTCCCCACTCTCTGGCCAGGCTGGCCAGGGCCTTGTGGAGCTGCACTGGGCCAGAGGAGAGCAGACAGGCCCCAGGCCCCAGGCCCCAGACCCCGGGGCCGCTCCTGACCTCGCTCCAGGCGGCTCTGAGTGGATCCATTAGGGAGAACACCTGTCTATTTTGCATCCCATACACATCCACAAGAGTGGATTTTACAAGGGAACTGAAGAAACTGTAATTGGATAAAAACCAGCGATGGCCCTGTGAGAGCAGTTTCTTTAAAACTATTGTAAGGTTCCAGCTAAGAGGTTTGCGACGCAGAAGCAAGACATGGAGTCCAGGCAATTAAAAGGGGGAAGGTTTTAATCTGCGCTCCCCTCTCCCTGGTGAAGCTCACTCGCTGGTCCGGGGTGGGCCAGGGAAGTTCAAGCCAAAAATCGGCATAGATATTCTTTTATACAGCTGTTTAGGGAGAGGAGGGTGGAGGGCATGAGAGGTGTGGAATTCCTGCCTCGGGCCAGGGATCTAGGAAGGCCCTAGGAAGGCGCCAGCTAGCCAGCTATCTTTGTCACCATCCACCTTGCAAATGCTTGCATCGGCTCTGGGCTTCCGCCCTGCCTCAACCTAACAACTATATCCTCCAATCCCAGCTGGCGTGGCTCAGTGGTTGAGGGTCAACCTATGAACCAGAAGGCCATGGTTCGATTCCCGGTCAGGGCACATGCCTAGGTTGCCAGCTCAATCCCCAGTGGGGGGCAGATGATGCCCAGTGTGGGGTGTGCAGAAGGCAGCCAATCAATGATTCTCTTTCATCATTGATATTTTTTTTTCTCTCTCTCTCTTCCTCTCTGAAATCAATAAAAATACATGGTAGGGTGGGGAATGGGTTAAGCCTGGTCCCTGAAGCAAATTCCAGGTGTCTTTCCAGTAGGAACTTGGGGTGAAAACTGGATCTGAGGTCATTTGCAGGGCCCCTGTGCCCTGCTTAGCAAAGGCATTTGTTGTCTTGTGTTAAACAGGGTTCCCCCAAACTCATCTCCACTCGGAACTTCTGAACGTAATGTCACTAGGAGACAGGGCCTTTGCAGGCATGAGGACGGACTGAGTGGGTGGATATAGGTTTTATGTCCCTCAGTGCGCTTATCTGTGACGCGATGGGTTGTCAGTGACTGCAAACGCCAGACGTTGGACATGGAGCTCACGTGTCCCCAGGCCGGGCTCCTTGGCTTGCTGGCTCAGGTGTCCATCATCACTGCCCATTCCTCTCCCAGCCTCACTGACCCCCAGGGGCCTTATGTATGAGGGTTACCAGGCACCAGGGGCAAGATCGGTGCTGAATAGATGTTGGTTCTAGTTACTATAGATACAGTAAATAAACTAATCCTCACCCGACAACCAGGGACTTAAAGCAACTTCCTGATTTGAGGCCGAGAGGAGCAACTTCATGCTACCGCTAGAGGGCAGCAAAACACCAGCCATGTGCTATCTGCTCCCACCCGCCCAGAGACGCTGGCCCTCTGCATCTTGCAAGTTCCAGATCCTCTCCCCCGCCTAGGCTCCCCAGCGCCCATGAGCGTCCAGGCTGGAGAAAGCACAGCCGCAGCCCCACAAAATGCCCCTGGACTGCTGGGAACAACAGAGAGGGTGGACGGAGTCCATCAAACCATATTACAAAGAAAAATGCACACCCACTAATACATTTTAATGTATTTGAACCTATTTTAATGGATTTCTTCCCTAGCACATTCAAGTAGTTGAAAATTTTTGAAAAAATTAGAAAAAGATGTGTTGGCTGGGTGTCTCAGTTGGTTGGAGCGGCGTCCCATACAGCAGAAGGTTCGATTCTAAGTCAGGGCGCATACCTAGGCTACAGGCTCAATCCCCAGTTGGGGTGCATGCAAGAAGCAACCGACTGATATTTCTCTCACATCAATGTTTTTCTCTCTCTCTCATATATCCATAAAAACATCCTCGAGTGAGAGTTACAAAAGTATATGTATTAAAACTCATGGCAGCTGAAACCGGTTTGGCTCTGTGGATAGAGCGTCGGCCTGTGGACTGAAAGTCCCGGGTTCGATTCCGGTCAAGGGCATGTACCTTGGTTGCGGGCACATCCCCAGTGGGGGGTGTGCAAGAGGCAGCTGATTGATGATTCTCCCTCATCGATGTTTCTAACTCTCTATCCTCTCTTCCTCTCTGTAAAAAGTCAATAAAATATATATTTTTAAAAAACTCATGGCAAACACACACACATACACACACACACACACACACACACACACACACACACACCTCATGGCACTATTTTAGGTTTAAATGTATTTTTTTTGTATTTATAGTCCAAACAGAATGCATGCATTTCTTCCAGTCCTGCTCCTGCAAACTGCGTTTCCTGTGTTGGTTTCCTGCCTGGAACCTGCTGAGTGAGGAGTGGGCATGGAGTGTCCTTTGTGAGATGATGAAAGTGTTCTGGAATTAGACAGTAGTAAGGCTTGCACAAGTCTGTGAATGTACTAAAAACCACTGGGTAGCCCTGTCGGGTTTGGCTCAGTGGATAAAGCGTCGGCCTATGGACTGAAGGGTCCCGGGTTTGATTTCTGTCAAGAGCACATGCCTGGGTTTCGGGCTTGATCCCCAGTGGGGGGTGTGCAGGAAGCAGCCAATGGATGATTCTCTCTCATCATTGATGTTTCTATCTCTCTCCCTCTCCCTTCCTCTCTGAAATCAATAAAATTATTTTTTTAAATACAAAAAAATACTGGATAGTCCACTTTAAAATAGTGGATGCAATTACATCCCAATTAAAAGAAGACAGCCGATGCCGAAACCGGTTTGGCTCAGTGGATAGAGCGTCAGCCTGTGGACTGAAAGGTCCCGGGTTCGATTCCGGTCAAGGGCGTGTACATTGGTTGTGGGCACATCCCCAGTAGGGGGTGTGCAGGAGGCAGCTGATGGATGATTCTCTCTCATGGATATTTCTAACTCTCTATCCCTCTCCCTTCCTCTCTGTAAAAAATCAATAAAATATATTAAGAAGAAGAAAAAAGAAGAAGACATCACTAGAACTTTCTGAAGGTGTCTGCCTCCTTTGCATTCGCTGTCTGCTGTGAGATCGGGGTTCCCATTGGCAGGTGCTGGCCAGCACTGGCACTACTTATCTTCTTGGTTTTAGCCATTCTCATAGGGCCGTGGTCCCTCTCTGGGGCTTAATCTGCACTTCCCAGTGGCCCGGCACTGTCAGGTACATGCTCCTGGCCTTCGGGGGTCCTTCCCCAGGACCTGTCCTTTCAAGCGCTCGGCCCATTTTCTTACCGTGGGTTGGCTGATTTCAGGTCATTGATTTGTGAGAGTTCTTTGCATGCGTTAGACCTGAGTTCTTTGTTGTATTGTGCGCTGCATATGCCTTCTCCCAGCCTGTGCTTTGCCTTTTGACTCCCCTAATGGTGTATTTGGGTAAAGCAAATAGTTTAAAATAAAATGGTAAATATTTTAATTAGAAATACACTCTACAGGCAAGGAGGCTCAGCAGATGAGTCATTGAGGAGATAGTTTGCCAACAGTAGCATCAGCTTTTCCATGTGAAGGGCAGAGAAAATGAGACTGGCTTCATTCACAAAGAGCCCAAAGTTCTCAGAAGGATCCTGGCTTACCCTGGGTCACCTGAGGCAGCAGCCCCTGAGCTGAGTAGAAACCTGGGAGGGATGTTTCTGGAAGACGCACCGCCCTGCTCCCTTCCCCCGCACCCACACTCCCCACCGCCACCCACATGAGTATATTTCTAGAAAATCTGCAGGTTTGGCATGCAAACCCCAGTTTCAAGTTACAAAACCTCATTTCCTGCCAAACGGAATGGAAAAGACTGGAGACGAGAGGCCACTATTTATGTCTTGTCCCCTCTGGCTGGCTGCCTCACAGGTCAATCATTTGTGTAGCTATGTGCTGTGGAATGAGGACATGGCCACCCAGGGGGCTCCCTGAGGATGTGCCCCGTGCCTGTCCACTTCTAGGTCCCCCAGGGGGCCATGGGTGCTGGGAGGTGCTGGAAGCTGTGTGTTCACCCTGGATCATCAGTGCCCCGCCTTTCTTTCTTTCTTTCTTTCTTTCTTTCTTTCTTTCTTTCTTTCTTTCTTTTAAAAAAATATATTTTATTGATCTTTCACAGAGAGGAAAGGAGAGGGATAGAGAGTTAGAAACATCGGTGAAAGAGAATCATCGATCAGCTGCCTCCTGCACATCTCCTACTGGGGATGTGCCCGCAACCCAGGTACATGCCCCTGGCCGGAATCAAATCCCAGACCTTTCAGTCCGCAGGCTGACACTCTATCCACTGAGCTAAACCAGCCTTTCTAAGGATTGAATGGCTGGGGTATTGCGATTCTTTTCTTTCTTTTTTTAAAAAATTCTTTTTAAAAAAAATCTAAGCGACTGTCCAACCGACTGACCATCTAACCAACCATCTGACCAGCCGGTAGGTATGACATGCACTGACCACCAAGGAGCAAACGCCCAACGCAGGAGCGGCCAAGCCACAGCAACTTCGCAAAGTGCCCTCTCACACTCCAGGACCCCTTGGGGGATGTCGGAGATCGGAGATCAGGTTTCAGCCAGATCCTCGATCCCTCGCAGGCCAGGCCGAGGGACACCACCCGCCAAAGTGACCTCGCTCACTTCGCCCCTTCGAGCAGGAGGTTGGCTCCAGGGAACGTCCAGCCAGTCTCGCCCAGTCCCACCCCAACGGCCACCTTCTTCTACCTTCTTCTTCTTTAAAAACAAAATAAAACACTTTTTATTAATGACTTCAGAGAGGAAGGGAGAGGGAAAGAGAGGTGGAAACATCGGTGATGAGAGAGAATCACCAATCAGCTGCCTCCCACACACCCCACACTGGAGATCAAGGCCTGGGCACATGCCCTGATGGGGAATCCAACCATGACCTCCTGGTTCATAGTAAGATGCTCAACCACTGAATGACAGCAGGGCTGGGGTCTTGCAGTTCTTCACAAAAGAATTGAGAACTGGCTGGTGGCCGAGGGGCAGGTCAGCCTGCACCACACTCTCTCTTGACTCTGGGTGGCTAGAAAGTGGCACAGGCAGCATCTGAAGCAGAGCTCCCTGACCCGGAGCCTGGTAGGAAGTGGGGCCAGGACCTCCCCCCTGGCCCCGCACACCAGCCCTGTTGATACCAGGAACCCATGGAAAGTTCTCTTGGTCCCGCGGAGCTGCTCTCATCAATAAGTCATTGGCAGGATGGATGATCCCTCCCCAGGGAGCCGCAGAGAGGCAACGCCTCACCCTTTCCATGCCCTGGGTGAGCCATGTCGGGACGTCAAAATGGCTGGCCAGGCCAGGCTCAGAAGTCCAAACAGGGAATTGCTGTGTGACCTAGCCATTCCCCTCCTCGGTGGAAATGGAGATGAGAACTGAAAACATATGAACACACTACAACCTGCACACCCATGTTCGAAATTCACAATTCCCAGCAGCACAATTCACAACAGCCAAAGGTGAACACAACCCAAGGGTCCATCCATGGGTGAATGGACAAACACACGTGGTCCCTCCACACACTGGAATAGCACTCAGCTCTGAAAAGGAGGGAGGCGCTGACACTGGTTACAGCGTGGATGGGCCTTGAACACAAGACGCTCAGTGAGAGAAGCCAGACACAAGAGGCCACACACACACAGTGTGTGGTTCCATTTCTGTGAAATGTCCAGAGCAGGCACAGCCACAGAGACAGGAAGAGGACCAGAGACTGGGGAGGGAGATGGGGGTGACTACTAATGGGAACAATTTTTTGGGGGGAGGGTGATGAGGATGTTCTGGAATTAATAGTATTGATGGTTGGACAATTCTATGAGTATACTAGAAACCATTGCATTTTATAACTTATTTCTTCTGCATAGTTGTGGGTTTTTATTTATTTATTTATTTATTTATTTATTTATTTATTTTAAATATATTTTATTGATATTTTACAGAGAGAAAGGGAGAGAGATAGAGAGCTAGAAACGTCGATAAGAGAGAAACATGGACCAGCTGCCTCTTGCACACTACCCACCGGGGATGTGCCCACAACCAATGTATATGCCCTTGACCGGAATCGAGCCCGGGACCTTTCAGTCCGCAGACCGACGCTCTACCACTGAGCCAAACCAGTTCTGGCAGTTGTGGTTTTTAAAAAAATCCTCCCTGAGGACATGTTTTTAATTGATTTTGGAGAGAGCAGAAGGGAGAGAGACATAAATATCGATGTGATAGAGACAGATTGATTGGTTGCCTCCCAGCCCCTACTGAAGATCGAACCTGCAACCCAAGTAAGTGCCCTGATCAGGAACCGAACCCACAACCTTTAGATGTAGGAGACGATGCTCCAACCAGCTGACCTGGCCAAGGGCTCTGCATAGTTTAAAATATATATTTTCCAGGTACAACTTGTACATTGCAGGTGGGTATACTAAAAAAAAAAGTCTGTTCCAGCCCGGCTGGTGTGGCTCATTGATTGACCGTTGACCTATGAACCAGGAGGTCACAGTTCAATTCCCAGTTAGGGCTCATGCCCAGGTTGTGGGCTCGATCCCCACTGAGGGGTGTGCAGGAGGCAGCCGAACAATGATTTTCTTTTATCATTGATGTTTCTTCTCTCTCTCTTTCTCCCTTCCACTCTGAAATCAATGAAAATATATTTTTTTTAAAAAAGTCTGCTCTAACTCACCATTTCACTTATTCCACTAGTTCATCTTTCCACACTCCTTTTCCCCAGCTTTACTGAGGCATGATGGACCTATAAAAATTGTGTGTGTTCATTGGCACCAAGATGCTGATGGGATGAGGCTTCCGCTGCTAGCCAGCCTCTCAGAGGGGCCTGTGCACCACCCGGTGGTGCCGGTGGTGGTGCCGGTGGTGGTGGTGGTGGTGGTGCCGGTGGTGGTGGTGGTGGTGGTGCTGGTGGTGCCGGTGGTGGTGGTGGTGGTGCCGGTGGTGGTGGTGCTGGTGGTGCCGGTGGTGGTGGTGCTGGTGGTGGTGGTGGTGGTGCCGGTGGTGGTGGTGGTGGTGGTGGTGGTGCCGGTGGTGGTGGTGGTGCCGGTGGTGGTGGTGGTGGTGGTGGTGCCGGTGGTGGTGGTGGTGGTGCCGGTGGTGGTGGTGGTGCCAGTGGTGGTGGTGGTGCCGGTGGTGGTGGTGGTGGTGGTGGTGCCGGTGGTGGTGGTGGTGGTGGTGGTGGTGGTGGTGGTGCCGGTGGTGGTGGTGGTGGTGCCGGTGGTGGTGGTGCTGGTGCCGGTGGTGGTGGTGCTGGTGGTGCCGGTGGTGGTGGTGGTGCCGGTGGTGGTGGTGGTGGTGGTGCCGGTGGTGGTGGTGGTGGTGCCGGTGGTGGCAGAGGACACAGTCACCGCAGACAAGGGCTTCGTGTGGGGCCCTGGAGCTTACAGGGGGAAGAGAAACTCACTGTACCGGTGGCTGGCTCCGTGGAGGGAGCAAACAAGGGTGTGTGTGTGTGAAAGCTTTGAACACCAGATGCAATGGTGAGGTGGGTGACGTCATCGTGGTGGAGAGGATCACAGAGGTTCAACAGAAGAGACGGGAGGTGGAGGCCAGCTCCAGGCTGGACTCAGTCTTCATTCTGTCATCCCTGAACCTTCCCACAGGAGAGCCGAGGAGCCGAACTACAGAAGGTGAGCGGGCGATGCGAGGGTCTTTACAGAAAGGGGCCTTATTAGTGTCGAGGGCCAGGCAGTGTTCTCCGAGCAGCTGTCTCTCTGCACACGAGGGGTCTGGTATTTGAAAAACTAGGTCAGGGTGTTTGGGTCCTGGCTTCCCCTCCCCAGTAACACGGCAGAAGACGCTCTTCCGTGGCGTGCCTTGTGGTGTCTCCTGGGCGGCGGCAGCTTCGTCTGGATCCACCCTGCACCTGGGCACAAGGAGAGGGATGCAGGGGCTTCATTCCATCCCCTGCTGCGCACGTAGCTCTCAAATGGCAACAACGCGGACGTGATGCAAACACCCTCACCAGCAAGCCCTGACTCAGCCAGGCAACCTCAGGGGCCAGCACCAGGCTCTGTGTGCATCCACATCGTGAAGGAGCCTGCTCACCGGCAGGAAGGAAGTAGGACAAGCCAGCCACTGCAGGAAAGTCAGGAGTTCTTCAAAAAGCCAAACCTAGAGCCCTGGCAGGCATGGCTAAGTTGGCTGGAGCATCGTCCTGTATGCCAAAAGGTCACAAGTTTGATTCCTGGTCAGGGAGCATGCCCGGATTGTGGATTTGATCAATGTTTCTATCTCTCCCTTCCTCTCTCTGAAAAGTCAATAAAAGCATCCTATCTAATAAAGATGGAGTATGCAAATTGACCTTGATTCCACAACAAAGATGGCTGCACCCACAGCCAATAAGGAGGGAATATGCAAATTGATGCGACAAGGCGAGAAGTGGGAGGCGGCTCTGGCCGGAGCGAAGGCGGAAAGAAGGCCTATTCTTGCATGAATCTTCGTGCATTGGGCCTCTAGTATTTTTTTATAAAAAGGATTTGGGCTCGCCAAAACCGGTTTGGCTCAGTGGTAGAGCATTGGTCTGCGGACTGAAAGGTCCCGGGTTCAATTCCCGTCGGGGGCATGTACATTGATTGCGGGCACATCCCCAGTAGGGGGTGTGCAAGAGGCAGCTGGTCGATGTTTCTCTCTCATCGACATTTCTAGCTCTCTATCTCTCTCCCTTCCTCTCTGTAAAAATATCAATAAAATATATTTATTTTAAAAAAAAGGATTTGGGCTCAAAGCAGCTTTGCTCCCAAATTGTTCACACCCTATGATAGCCACTGTGTGCCTGCTCTGTATTGGACACAGCAGTAAAGGCCCAAGAATAGCACCTGTGGGGACTGAAGCAGATCCCAGTAGCCTGAGGACAGTCTCACTGGAACAGCTGAAGCCCCCTGAGTGCGTGGGACCATGCTGAGGCCTGGCCCACGCTCACTGGTTCTATCTGCTTTCCTTCCTGGAGGAGGTCACGGTCACACAAGAGGGAGGTTTCCTCTCTAAGGGCGGAAGGGCAACCCTCCACAGACCAGCACCTCAGCTCCACACAGGGCAACCCTGGCCCCTCCTTTAGAGACACCATCGAGGCGCAGGGTGGCCAACAGCTCCTGAAATCGCCTCCCACCCCAGAACCCCCCGCCCAGGCCAGTCTGCCTCCAAGTGCGAGCCCACTGGGCACCAGGCACTGGGGACAGAAGCACACACTCTGTAGGGTGGATCCAGCTGGGGACCTGGGAGAGTGATTTATTCTGGTTTAATTTATCGTTATGGTTTAAAGTCCCACAGATGTCCCTCATTTTCACCCCATTGACCCCCTACACCCCAGGCCTTCATTACACCATTATTGTCTGTGTCCAGGGGTTATGCACATGTGCAAATAAACTCTTCCGGTTGATCTCTCCCCTCCTCCCCCACCCCTTTCCTCTGAGATTTGTCAGTCTGTTCCATGCTTCTATGTCTCTGGATCTATTTTGCTCATCAGTTTATCTTTGGCGTGGAGTGATTTTAACCCCTGCCTCAGTTTCCCCCCCAGGGAATCTGGTTGGCCTCCAAGGCTGGCCACTGTCTAACTGTTAGGGGCAGGAATAGAATAGTGGGGGCTAGCTATAATTATAAGGGATATTAATCATGCTCTGTTAACCAGGATTGTTCTGCTCAGATTAGAGAGAGCACATTCTAGCCGGGCAGAGCTGTATGCCGGGGGATAGGAATGCAGTCTGTGCTCTTTTCCCAAGAACTGCCTGTCATCATGGAAAGATTAACAACCTTGTGGCTGAAACCATCTGGACCCGGAGGCACCTGCTCTGGGCGACCCCCTGCCCGCATTGCCCGTAACCAGTAGCCATCACACCGTGTCCACTTCCCCATGCCTGCAATTCCTAGTTTCCCACGTAATCTTTGTCCTTCTATATCCAATACAAGCAGTTGGCTGGTGGGGTGCGGTGGGGCATGCAGAACAGATATTTGTGGATGACCTGCAGCTCTCCCATCCTGCTGGCATTATTGGAATAAACACTCATGTATGATTCAACCCTATATCTGCTGAGGTGGTTCAATTCGTGACAGGCAGCCGGGAGCCAGTGGTTGTCTGGTTTCATAACCAGTATCTGAAACTCTGTTGCCTCCCCTGAGTCCAGGCCTGGGTGTCCACCACCCAGCCTGGTCTGCAAGGGTCTGAAATCTCTTTCCACCTCCCTCCTCCCAACGGCTGAGTGCGGGGAGGCACGGACGTCCTGGCTGCAGAGTGGACGGTGTTGATGGGAGTGGCAGGAGGCAAGTCAGCCGTGGACGACCAGCCTGCCTGCGGTGGCCCAGGGCACGCGGGCCGGCCGTGCACACTCAGACGCAATCCCCCCAGTGTGGTGTCTCTGGGGGAGGGGGTGCAGCATGGAGGAAAGGTGCTAGCATGCCCCCTGGCTTGGCCACTGGTGGTTCCTGGATGAGCAACCAAGGTCCCTAAGTGCTAGGGGCAGCAGAGAACAAAAGGAAAAAGGCATTCTTGGGCATCTAATTTAAAACAAGCAAACAAACAAGTGGGGACAAAAGCAGGAATGCTGGGAATGTGGCCAGGTCCCCTTTGGTGCCGGTGCGGGTGCGGGTGTGGCTGAGGCTGACCATCTGGGACCTCGGGCCACCCAGGCTCCCTCGGCCTCCGTGCTCTGTGGGAGGGAACTAAGGCAATTATTAACACTAAGGAATTTTGCTGTTCTTACTGGGGTTGAGATTGCTCCCTCCCCGGCGTGTGTATTGTAAGGGACATATTGGGGTCTGAGTGGGGACCCCTCAGAGTTTTGAATTCTTGGGCGTGAAAGAACCCTGTGGGAGGTTCCAGAGAGCTTCCCGGGGAGACGTGAGCATGAACGTCCAGGCTGCTGGAGGAACGCGGCGCTTTAAGAGCTGTGTTCTGAAGCCTTGGCCTGGTGAGCTGAGGCCTCTCTCCCGGAACCGTATACAATGTCTGGAAATGACACAACATTCCACACTTGGGAGATAAACACCAGCATTTGGAATGTGTGTGTGTGTGTGTGTTGTTTTTTTATGGTTGGATCTGCTTTATCTTCAGCAAAAAGGAAGGAGCTTGTGGTTGCCTAATTCTAGAATTTCCCTTCGGGATCATGCTGGGGGGATGTAAACCCTGCTAGCTGGACAGAGAAGCTGGGGCAGAGGAGGGAAATGTGGCTTTCTTCAAAGAACAAAGATGTAGCCCTGGCCGGTGTGGCTCAGTGGTTGGAGCTGGGGCCAAGCACTGAGGGGTCTGGGGTTCAATTGCCAGTTAAGAGCACGGACTTGGGTTGCGATTTGCTCGTGCAGGAGGCAAACGGATCATGTGGCTCTCTCACATTCATGTTTCTCTCTCTCTCTCTTTTTCCCTGCCCTCGCTCCCTCCCCTTCTCTGAAAAAGCAATGGAAAGAACATCCTCAGGTGAGGATTAACAAAACAAAAGAAGATGCAGATTTTAGGGAAAGAAGAATTGTTATCTCAGTCTTTCTGGGTTTTTAAAAAATATATATTTTATTGATTTTTTACAGAGAGGAAGAGAGAGGGATAGAGAGTTAGAAACATCAATGAGAGACATCGATCAGCTGCCTCTTGCACACCCCCTACTGGGGATGTGCCCGCAACCAAGGTACATGTCCTTGACCAGAACCCGGGACCTTTCGGTCCACAGGCTGACGCTCTATCCACTGAGCCAAACCGGTTTCGGCCCTTTCTGGGGGTTTTTGTTGTTGTTTGTTGAACTCCGCTGTTCTGATATGGAGACGCTGGGCGCAGGCTGGTCCGAGGTTGGAGAGTGTCAGGATTCTGAGGTCAGCCGGGCTGGGGAGGGCTCCGGCTCCTCTGGAATGTGGGTGGGGCAGCCAGGAACGTGGTGCCTGACCCCTGTCCTCGATGACCGATGACCGGGCACCCGGATTTAGGGCTGGACATGCGCGTGGGCCCCCAGCACATCCTGAGTTTCAAGAAGCCCAGGGACGGAGCTGCTGCCCACGAGGAGAGGGCACCCCAGAAAGGCTGACCAGGAGGAGGACGGGAGACTGTCAGCACCGACAACCCCGCACGCAGACTGTGAAGATGTTTCCAGAAGTTCAGTTTGGGAAGATGAAGGAGTTGTGGGGACGGATGGTGGTGTCGGCTGCACTACACTGTGAATGTACTTGACGCCACCGACCCCAGGATTGAAAATGCTGAAAGGGGTAAATGTTATGGTTTGCATAGTTTACAAGTTTTTTTTATTTTTTTACTAATTAAAAAAAACATTTTACAATTTAAAAACATGATGTTTCAGAGGAAATGTTAATATCTGGAAAGTTTCAGGATCTAAAATAAGAGGAAAGGCATCTGCTTAACAAGGAAGTAAGTCTCACTTTGGTGAACACAATAAAGCTACAAAATAAAGTTCAAAGCCCCTGCTCAACACACTAGCACTTGTTTCCTCTGGGTTACTGGGGACACTTATTTCCTCTTCTATTGTATTTTTAAATCTTTTGCTACACTAACATGAGAAACTGAGTTGGTTGTTAAATGCAAAATGCACCATGGAAAAATGAATGGTGCTCTAGCTGATTTGGCTCAGTGGACAGAGTGTCGGCCTACGGACCGAAGGGTCCCAGATTAGATTCCGGCCAAGGGCATGTGCCCAGGTTTCAGGCTCTGTCCTGCCCCCAGTAGGGGGTGTGCGGGAGGCAGCCATTCGATGATTTCTCTCTCATCATTGATGTTTCTATCTCTCTCTCCCTCTCCCTTCCTCACTGAAATCAATAAAGAGATATTAAAAAAAACAACAACTCAAAGGATGAAAGATGCATAAGGCTTGGGAGGATGATGCCACCTTACAAAACACAAAAAACAACTGTATGTCCCCTCAGGTTCTGTGGTGGAAAATAGGGCCTTGGAAATGCCGGGAGCAAATAGTGTGAACTTGGAACAGCTGGAATATACAAGGAACAGGGCCGAGGAGCTTTGCATGTTTATTTATTTTATTTTTAAATACATTTTATTGATTTTTTACAGAGAGGAAGGGAGAGGGATAGAGAGTTAAAAACATCGATCAGAGAGAAACATCGATCAGCTGCCTCCTGCACACACACACACCCCCCCCCCCCCCCCGGGGATGTGCCCGCAACCAAGGTACATGCCCTTGACCGGAATCAAACCTGGGACCTTTCAGTCCTCAGGCCGACGCTCTATCCACTAGGCCAAACCGGTTAGGGCTGCATGTTTGTTTTATATTATTTTGGGGGTACGTGAATTGGTTATTATGATACTTAGTTTTTAACCAATTTTTAGAAAGTATTAGCATGATTGGGATTATGCTATATATGTGTATATAGACATTAGGTATATACATATGCATATCTACATTTATATATCCACTTATTTTCCTTACAACATACACAGATATAGTAGCCCTGGCAGGCATGACTCAGCAGTTGGAGCCTTGGTCTCCTCACCAGAGTCTCAAGTTCAATTTCTGGTCAAGGGCACATACCTCTGTTGCAGGCTGGATCCCTGCCCCTGGTTGGAGCACATGTGGGAGGCAACCAATGGATGTATCTCTTTCACATTGATGTTTCTCACTCTCCCCCCCTCCCTTCCACTCTCTCTAAAAATCAATGGAGCCAAAACCGGTTTGGCTCAGTGGATAGAATGTCGGCCTGTGGACTGAAGGGTCCCAGGTTTGATTCCAGTCAAGGGCATGTACCTTGATTGTGGGCACATCCCCAGTAGGGGATGTTTCTCTCTGATCGATGTTTCTAACTCTCTATCCCTCTCCCTTCCTCTCTGTAAAATATCAATAAGATGTATTTTTTAAAAAAAATAAATAAAAGTCAATAGAAAAATGTCCTCAGGTGAGGATTAACAAACAAACAAAAAAAATCAATGGAAAAAATATCTTCGGGGGAGGATTAAAAAACAAACAAAAAGGTAAATAGATATAGGAAACCTGAAAGGAAGGCCTATGAGATTAAAGGTGGTTACTGTTGACTTAAGTAGTGGGAGTGTCAGGTAATTTTTAGTTTTCTTCTATGTGGTTACCTAATTGTTTAGAGTAAGCTTTTTTTTAAAAAAAAATTATTGATATTTTACAGAGAGGAAGGGAGAGAGAAAGAGAGCTAGAAACGTCGCTGAGAGAGAAACATCGGCCAGCTGCCTCTTGCACACCCCTTACTGGGGATGTGCCCGCAACCAATGTACATACCCTTGACGGGAATCGAACCCGGGACCTTTCAGTCCGCAGACCGACGCTCTAAACCCTCGTCCACCCGTGTGATCACCATTTGAACAGTGGCCACCCTGTGGGTGTGAGGCACCCTCACACTGTGAGTTTCCTTGGTCAGCATTTCCTCCATGTCTCATGCTGTTGAGCACTTTCTCATGGCCATTTGTCCATCTTTTCTACAAACATGTCTGTTCAGAACTGCAAAGGGACTTGGAGCCAGTGGCCTTGGCCCCTTCTCCTCCCTCCTCTTTGGACTAGACTTAAGCAGCCCCCCAAATGAAAACGCATTGGTGACAGAGTGTCTCCACTCCGGGAAGGGGTGGCTTCTGTAGAACCAGGTGCCAAACCCTTGTGTATTCAGCCCGAGGTGAGGGACAGGGTCTGTCTTGACCCCCTGTGCGTCGTTAGGAGCCTATCCAGACAGGTTGCCATCCAAGCCGACTGCCTGAGCCTCCAGATCAAGTGTCCATTCCTGCTATAAACTATTGATGCCGGCACTGTCACCACTGGAAGGCTGTCTGGGGTGTCATATGTTACCTGTTATGAAATGCAAGGGCCACTCTTCCTTGTGCCCTCGGGTCCTATCTGCCTGCCTTGGGGGCACGTTCTTTCCCATGAGCCTGGATCCTTCCAGAATTAGCTTTTTACCAGGATTCTGGGTCCCCCCACTCTGCAGCCTGACCTCCTCCCGGGGTCATCTGCAGTGGACTCTGGGGCTTTATTTAAACTGAGCTGACATTGGGCAGTTACTCTCTGTGGGGGGCCCTGGTGGGATATAGAGCAGCGTCCCTGGCCCCTGACTAGATGTCAGGAACACCCCCAGTGTGACAGCCACACATGTCCTCAGACATGGTCCAGTAACCAAGCGGGGGGCAAAAGGAATCTCCTGGGTGAGAGAGGCTGCTTTATTGCATGTAGGAAAGGCTCTGTCGCAGTGACCAGGATGGGGCTGGGGTCCTTACTCTCAGCGAGTGAGGACTTGGGTCTGTGCCCCTGCCCTGGTCAGGACATGCTGGACAGCCCACAGGCCCTGATCTGCTCCATCCCAGCTGGTGCCCGTGGGCCCATGACCCTGTGGGCAGGCGGGCATCGGAGTGAACAGATGGCCACAGGATCACTTACAGCCCAGCTCACATTCCCTCTCCCTATCAAGACATCCTCCTTTTCATCAATTTTGCAAGGGCCACGGAAGCAGCCAACTTTCCTGTCACCAGGCATAGCTGCCAGCCCAGACAGGACAGCCACTGCCCACCCCCCTGGCCACAGCTCTCAGAGGCGGAATGAGTTTCCTGTGGCTGTCATGACCACGAGCGGCGAGCTGGATGGCTTAAAACAACACACATTCACTCTCTCCCTTTTCTGGAGGCCAGAAGTCAGAGACCAAGTGCCAGCCGGCTGGTTCTTTCTGGAGCCTGTGAGGGGGAGATGTTGGTGTTGCCGGCAACCTTGGCATGCCTCGCTGGTGACCTCATTACCCCAGCCTCTGCCTCCCTTGTCCTTGTCGCTGTGGCCTCTCCCCTGTTTGTATGCAAATGTCCCTCTTCCTATAAGGACACCAGTGCTTTAGGACCACCCCACTCCTTTGTGGCCTCGTCTTAACAGTTTACATCTGCACAGACCCCATTTCCAGGCAAGGTCACATTCATGGGTGCGGGGTGGCAGGATGTGGACACATCCTTTGGGACCATGACTCAACCCTTGACAGGACCCTTGTGGCTCCGTCCTCCACACTCCTGGCCCAGCAGTCCCGTGCCCACCCTCCCCCCTCAAATTAAATGCGGCTGCTCAGGGAGGCTGCCCTGACCGGTCCCAACCCCTTCCGGCCTTTCTCTCTGGCATTTCCTGCTGGGCTCACAGCAGCCGCCGGCTGATGTTTGCTGTCCTCAGTTTTGTGTTTATCGTCCATTTCCCGAGGCCCAGGCTTCCTGCACAGCCCGGTGCCCAGCAGGAGCCCCCACATGACTCTGAGCCATTTGGGCTCCTGACCACTTGACAGAAAGACCCGTGGCCCACCCCTCTCCATGGGCTGCACAGGGTGACCCCCTCCTGGGAGGACAGTTGAGGGAGGGACTTCCCAGTGGAGAAGAATGGCCAGCACAGAGGCCAGGAGATGAGGGTCAGTGTCAGCTCTCAGGGGCCACAGGCGACAGCAGGGACTCTGATGACTTTATGGCTTGCTAGTGTTCCGTTCCTTTTCATGGCTGAGTAATATATTCTACTGTGTTTGAGGCTGGATCACGTTTTGTTTGTCCATGAACAGTTGGCTGCTGTGAGCACTCCTGTCCAAGTGATTGTGTGAATGTGAGTTTCATTTCTCTTGAGCACATACCTAGAAGTGTTGCTGGGTCAGGTGGTCACTCTGTGTGGACTCTGTGTGGACCGGCCTGTTTGCCCCAAGGAAGGCAGAGCGGCCTGCGGGGAGAGGTCTCTTACAGGCTAAGAGGCTCAGGCAGCTGACTCAACGTCTCTGGTCTCTGGTCTGGGTAAAGGAAGTGGTAATACTTCACACTCAGAGGATTAAAGAGTTATAACTGGCCTTAATCGGTTTGGTTCAGTGGATGGAGCATTGGCCTGCGGACTGAAGGGTCCCAGATTCGATTCTGGTCAAGGGCATGTACCTTGGTTGCAGGCACATCCCCAGTGTGGGACGTGCTGGAGGCAGCTGATCAATATTTCTCTCTGATCGATGTTTCTAACTCTCTATCCCTCTCCTTCCTCTCTGCAAAAATCAATTTAAAAAAATATATAAAAGAAGTTATACAGGGGGCCGTGAGCCCTGGGTGAGCTGTGTGCCCCGGGGGAACCATGTGCCCCGGGAGAGCCGTGTGCCCAAAGGGGGTGGTGGGACCTGGGGGGAGGGGGGCGGTGTGAATGGGAGGAGGAACAGATTCTATTCATGTGGTCCTGAGACATTTGGACAGTCTGCAGCCATTAGCTACAGAACACTCTGTTGTATTTCCCTACAAAAACAAATGAGAGAGAGTGTCCCACTTGAAATTCATATACAGAAAAAAGGAAAAGAGAAGGGAAAAAAAATCTGAGGAACAGAATAAAGTAGAATTAGGGGCAAAGAAGGGGAGTGGATGGATAATTATCAGGAGGATAAGGGGGTGGGGAAGCAGTGAGAGACTGGATTGAAATCGTATAACCAATGGATGAAGACAATTAGGAGGAGAGGGGGTAAGGGCAGAGGGTGGGAAGGGGATTGGGTGGTAGGGAGCTTTGGGGGAGAAAAAGGAGAAACAATTGTAAGAATCTGAGTAATAAAGATTTATTTTTTTTAAAACAAGGAGTTATAACTGGAAGGCACCCAGCACTAGCTAAGCTCCCAGCGGGTGTGGATCAGCCGGGGTGGGGGGGGGGGTGGGGAGGTGTGTGGGGGGGAGGTGGTGTAGTGCTGAAGGCGAAACAAAGTTCTAGCCCCAAGGCAAGGCCTGGGGGGAGGGTGGGTTCCTGAGGGGAGGGGCGAGCAGGCTGGTTTGGGTGAGTCAGGGCTAGGGAGATAGCCACCTGGGGGCCTGAGGGAAGGGAGTCTGAGCCCTGGATGTGGGATCTATGATAAGACCCTTGAGAGGTGGCAAGGACACTTCAAAGGAAGCACCTTGGAGACCCCTCCCTGCCTTACAGAGACAGGGGGCTGGGCAGGGCCTGGCAGGGGTAGTGGAGGAAGAGGCTTGGGGCCTAATTGCAGGAAGGGACCAGCTGAGGTCTGGTAGCTGCGGAGTCAGCTATTCCCTGATGGACCCAGGCAGGAGGCAGACTTCGAATATTTTTAGGCCAGAGCGAGTTCCAGAAGGTCCAGGAGAGGGTCCAGGCCACCCAGCTGGGCTGGGGGAGGAGCTCTAGCTTGGAGGAGCTGGGAGTAGTCTCTTTAATCCCCTTATGCTCTACTTCAGTTCAACAGAAATGTGGAAAAAGGGTCAGAAAGTGTGGGAGGCCGTCTGGGGGGAGGGAAGATGTGAGAGACTTGCCCAAGCCCAAACCCAGATCCCCTACAACCCACGGCTTTGTAATCTAGGCAATGGATAAACAAACATGGGACTAAATCCAAAACTATTAAGCTATTTCCATTTGAAACAGGAAGGTAAACTGCAGGGAAGTGAAGAGGGACAGGCCTGGTCATGCCCCTCTATTTTGACAGAGATAAACTGAGGCACCGTCCTCCACTTCCTTCTGATGTGAGAAGAGAATTAAGGCCCTGGGATACCTGCCCCCATCCCCATCTGGCTCCCACTCGCCAGCCTTGCTCCTGCCACAGAGTATCGTTTGCAATCAAACAATTGCAAGGTGAGCTTGTGGCTGCACTCACCGTGAATCATTCATGAGGGAAGCAGCTGGCTGGCAAGATTAGGATGGAAGCACTGAGATGGGAAAGGGAAGACAAAGAGAGGAGGCTGGCCCCCCTAAATAAACCAGGGGCCCAGATCTAATTGTCAGTGCCCCACCCTAAGCCTTTGCTGCAACCATGAAAGCCCCACCAGCAGCCTTTTGTCGCTGGCCCATGTTTCAGATGGTGTTGTGGACTGACCATATTAGATTATATTCACATCTAATCCCTGAACCTGTGAGCATGGCCTTATTCGGGAAAGGGAGTCTTTGCAGGTGCTCTTAAAGGACCTTGTTAACATAAAAAAAAAATTCAAACCTGTAAAGAATTTTTGTGAGTTTATTTGAGCCAAACTGTTGACAATTGCCGGGAAGCTTTATCTCAATGGATTGGGATAGTGCTCCGGAGAATGGTGGGTTTTCCTCTATTTTTATACTTTGCGATCTAAGGAGGCACATAGGTGGAGTTACATGAAATCCATTGGTGATAAATTAAGAGAGGCGGGAGAAAGCAAAGCAGGGAAACCTCTGGATTGGATAAAAAGTAAAATGATAGAAGACATACTTAGGTGGGTGCAGGAATAATTAACAATGAAGGAATTTGTGGTATCTGTCCTGGTGCCCACCACATTTGGTTGTGTCCCAAGAGGTCCAGAAAAAGGGGAGTTACAAGTTACCCAGACATTTCAAGGGTATGTTATCATAGATGCAAAAAGACAGACAGGCTCCGTTAAGGTAGAGGTTGACATTGTCAGTGAAGATACCGGCCTAGGACATAACTATCCCCCATAACTGCTTCTAGTTGAAGTTTAATTTCAGACCATCCTTGGTGGTTACTTTAGGTCTCAGAGTTTGCAAGACGGCCATGCAGGCCCTCCCTGAGCTTGTCAGGTCAGTATGTGGCCCCTTCCGTCTGGTTTTGAGATGAGATCTTCCGGGATTATCCTGACCGGCCCTAATCCAATGAGAAATGTCTGTTTTCGAGACACAGAGAAGGGACAGAGAAAATAAGGGAGAAAAATGGCCATGTGATCACAGTCAGAGACTAGAGTGATGATGTGACTACAGGTCAAGTCTGGAGCCCCATAACTGAGAGGCATTAAGGCTCCTCCCCTGGAGCCTCCGGAGGGAGCATGGACCAGTTGGCACCTTGATTTCAGACTTCTGGCCTTCAGAAAGGGAGAGAATAGACAGGACTGGAACCAAGATGGCGGCCTAGGCAGTCTCCTAAGCTGCCGCCTCATCAACAATTTAATTAAAATAACAACTAAAATAAAAAAAGGACTTCACCAAAACCTCAGGAAAGCTGGCGGAGTGGAATAGTTACAACTAGAAAGAAAGAGAGAGGCTCACGGATTGGACTGGGAGCCGCAAAGCGCTGAGGTAGGAAGACGCTCGCGTGCGGAGAGCAAGTGCAGCCGCCAAATGCCTGCCTGGCGGGAGGGGAGGAATTCCCGATTGCACAGAACCCTTTCCGACTGTACTGAATCCCAACCCCCGGCCGAAATTCCGTGGTCCCAGGCTCATACTGGTGGAAGTCTGGACTGTAGAGAAAGAGACTCAGAGACTGGGAGACGGGGGACCGGGAGCCGCAGCCGGCAGGGTCTACAGTCGCACCCGCACGCGAATGAGAAGGCGCTGAGGTCTGACCGCCGCCTCTCCGTAGCGGAAGGAGTCAGAAGCTCCAGGTCTGGCCACGGAGGCTGCCGCCGCCTCTCTGTACAAGGTGGCGACCTCTCTGTAGCAGAAGGAGTCAGAAGCTCCAGACTATAGAGACCAGCCCAAGTCCGGGCGAGCCCCTATTCAAAGTGATGAATAGCGAGAACCTACAACCAAGATTACTGTATCCAGCAAAGTTATCCTTCAGAATTGAAGGGCAGATAAAGAGCTTCACAGATAAGAAAAAGCTAAAGGAGTTCATCACCACCAAACCAGTATTATATGAAATGCTGAAAGGTATTAAGAAGAGGAAGAAGATCAAGTGAATTAAAAATCTGAGGAATAGAATAAACTGGTGAATATAATAGAATTAGGGGCAAAGAAAGGGAGTGGATAGATAATTATCAGGGTGAAAGGGGTGTGGGGTGCAGAAAGAGACTGGATTAAAATTGTATAACCTATGGATGAGGACAATAGTGGGGAGAGGGGGTAAGGGCAGAGGGTGGGGTGGGAATCAGGTGGAAGGGAGCTATGGGGGAGAAAAAGGAGAAACAATTGTAATAATCTGAGCAATAAAGATTTATTTAAAAAAAAGAAAAAGAAAAAAAAGAAAGGGAGAGAATAAAGAGGGAGTTGTGTACGTTTAGGGACGAATCTTCCAGAAGGGAACTGCTGAACAAAGGAGGCCTGCAGAAGTGAGGTCAGAAACCAGAAAGGTGGCCAATGGTGTGGGGCAGGGCCTCCTGGGCTGCAAGGTTGATTTGGGCTTGAACTCTGAGCAAGACACGAGTCCTGGGAGGGTCATGCTTGGAAGTGGGTTATAACACAATCCTGTTGGCTTAGGCCCCCACCAATGTCAGCTGCCCCTCCCCACTCCGGGATGAGACACTCCTGCCATTTAGGGTGGGGGGTTGGGGAAGCAGCCCTGGCACTGGTCACCAAAGGATGAGCAACTGGCCTGGTGGTACCCACATCAGAGCTTGGATGGGAGTCTGGGAGGGATCAAATCCAAGAATCCCCTGGAACGTTCCTCATGATTAGTGATTCTGGGGCTTCAGATATTCCGAGACGGAAGAGAGGGCCAAAAACCGCAGGGGAGGAGGCTCCCTGTAAAGCGGAGGCCGCCCCTAGTCCGCGGCAGACCTCCGGCTTCTACAACTCCTGGGCTGAGTCCAGGCCCGCCAGCCTTGGGAGTGCTGTTGCCAGGACTACGGGGGCTGGCTGGTGACATGAAACCAACCCGAGAGGCAGAGAAAAATGTCATTGCCTCTCCCTCTCGAGGCTGGTGCCATTTAAAAGACCCCCTTTCTGCAGGGACGTATAGAAAACTATAATCACAACAGCTTCAGCTTCCTCCGTTTATTGAGCTTCTACTTCGCACCGAGAACCTCACCATAGGCTCCGCCGCCTGTGCGACCTACAGCGCCCGGGGGGTGGGGGTGGGGGTGGGGGAGCCGACCCACGCGAGCCTCCCCGGCTCGGCCTCGCAGATCTCACGTGGAACTCCCCCTCCCCACCTCTCTGGCCTTGGTTTCCCGTCATCGCTCTAAAGGGGCAACCCTGTCACAGACAACCCTGTTAAATCCTGGAATCAGCACTGTTGGGAATATGTTCAGGGTGTTTTCCCTGCTGCTGGGATGGAGTCGCACCCGGTTCTGCATTTCCCATGGCGGCAGGATTCTGCTTTCTGCAACCCCGGCTCAGATTCCCCGTGTGCGAGGCAGATGCTATCCCCTGAGCGCCAGACCCCCCCGCGCCTCAACTTCCGCGAGTGCAGACTGCACTGGGCCTCTGCTGCTCTAAAACAGGCCGGTCCGGGCGATCCCTGTCCACAGGCGCTTGCAGGCTCGGTGGCCAGCAGCGAGAATTGAGGCCTGGCGTCTGGGATGCGTTAAGCAGCTTCTATCTCCCCGCCTACTAACCTAGGAACAACGTCTCAATTTGAATCCGACTTTTCTGCCACGTGCCCACAAGCAAGATGGAGCCCAATAGGTGTCCCGCCCGACCCCAAGATGGCAACAAGCTTCCCTTTGCACTCCGGCGTGAGGGGGGGGACCACACCTGCCCGTTTGCAAGATGGTGGCAACCTAGGGGGAGCACGCTTCCCGCCGCCAGACTCGCCACGTACCCACTCTCAAGATGGCTTCTCCCGCAAAGCCCTAGGCAGGGGGGATGCTGGCTCATTGGTTCAGGCTTTGTCACGTGCTCCCACCCTTTCTCCCCTCCCCCGATTCCAGGGGCCGTTTCCGCCTTGAGCCCTGACGGACGGCTACGTTCTCCAACGGTCGCTTGCCATTCCTCTTAGCTCCACCCCTCAGGCGGCCTCCTAGCCACTGGGCGGCGCTGGTGGGGGTCCGCAGCGCTTTCCCCGCCTCCCTGAGCAGCGGGAGCCAATGGGCAGAGCGCGCAAGGGACGTGTTCAGGCGTCTCCGCCATTTTGTGAGTCTATAACTCGGAGCCGTTGGGTTGGTTCCTGCTATTCCGGCGCCTCCACTCCGTCCCTAGCGGGTCTCTTCGGTGTGCAATGGACGGGTGAGTCATGTTTATCCGCGCTTCCCGCCCCTCTTCTCGCGCTCCAGCCTTCCTCTTGCCGCCGCCTGGGCCTCCTCGGAGCAACGGCTCCCCTGCCGGGGCCACAGCGCCGCCGGGATCTTTCCCCTCTCCCGGCCGCGGGCGCGGAGGGAAGCTCCCAGGAGCGAGAGGTGCCCAGGATTTCCCGAGCCGGGGTCGGCCGTCCCAGCCCTTCCCACCGTTGTGCTCGTTTCCGGTCTCTCCGCGGCTAGTCCCGAACACACGCGGCGGCCGCGCGACCCTTTCCGCTGGTCTGCCTCCCCCCCCCCCCCCGTGCTAACTTTTGCGCTTTCCACGTGCCCCTTCCGGCTATCCGGGCGGCCCTTCCCGGTCCCCGGGCAGCCCTTCCCGCCCCCCGTCCGGTTCTTCCCGCTCCCCGTCCGGCCCCCACGCGCGCGTGCGCAGCTACCCGAACCCTTCTCAGACCCCGGTGCGCGTGCGCAGCCTTTCCCGCCGCACCGACTTTGCACTCGGCCTCCCCCGCCCGCGGCGGTCCCGGGCGCGCCGGGGAGACGCCGCCCTTCAGTCCGGAAGGGCGCGGGCCCCGCTCCGCCCCCGCCCGGCCCCTCCCCGACTTCCCACAAAGAACCGCCGCGCTCCCGGTTCGGCTCCAGGACCGGGGGTGCCGGGGAGGGGCCCTCGCGTTCCCTTTGTTTCCCGCCGTCCAGGAGCTCCTTGTACGGGAGTCCCTTAAGCCCGAGTTGGCTCGCTCCGGCCGTGGAGTTACAGGCCCTCGAGTCCGCGGAACGACCCACGTGGGCCGGCGTGACCGGACCCGGAGCTTTCGGGCAGTGTAGCCGGGAAGGGGCCTCTCCGGGGCTCGTGGGTGTTCCAGGGAGGAGAGAAATGGGAGGGCAGTGGGGCGATCTAAATTTTACGTTGTGGGTTATCATAACCTTAAGCAGATCTGAGGTTGCAAAGACTGTCCACTCGGCGGTTGAGATTTAGGGCCGACGCACAAAGCTGTATTCTTGTTAGCCCGAGACAGGAGTCTGTCCAGTTTAAGGACTTTTTTTCCCGGATGTTTCTGGTCTGAGGGAAAAAAATTGATAGGGCTTGTTAAAAATGAAACTAACTTTAAACGGGGCCTTTTCTTCTCTCGTGTTAGTGTAATTGTTTTCATTTCCCCTTGGGAGGGTTAGGTTCTGGTTTTTAAAAAGGGAGCCAGAAGATTCCCAAGGCAGTTCTTATCTTTAGATCTGGAGGTGTGTGTAGTTAAAATGTCTGGACGGTCACTATCTCTGTGCCTCTGGTTTTAAATGATACGTTTCAGGCTTAGTTAAATTCTAGCCTTTTGGGAAAACTGTTGGTGCGTGAGGAATGTGATCTGGGGTCCACCTTCTGTTTTGGTGAACTTCCCAGGGACTTCCCCATCCAGCTGGCCTGGGCTGTGGATGCACATAAGTGGGAGCTTAAGGGGCCCTGCAGAGAAATCTTTGGAAAGTGGGGACTGTCTGGTACAGTTCTGTTTTTCTTCCCTCAAGGGCTGTTGAGTGTTTTGTCCCCCAGATATGGCTTGGTAGCCCAGTCCCATCTGCAGCCTCTTTTGAATTGTGTGGTATTAAGAGGCAGCCAGGTTCTCTTTGGAAGGTTTGAAACCCTTTTTAAGAAGGGCCATTTTATGTAAAACTGCCTCAGGCTCCCTCCCAGGGAGCAATGTGTTGCCCTGGGTTAGCAGAGGGGAAGCTGCATGTTTTTCATTCTTTCAGTTTTTCTGAGTTTTTCCTTGACACTTTGTAGGGCAGTGGTTCTCAACCTTTCTAATGTCATGACCCTTTAATACATTTCCTGTTGTGATGACCCCCAACCGTAAAATTATTTTCATTGCTACGATGATCTTGGGCTCTACAGCAGTGGTTCTCAACCCACAGGTTGAGAACAGCTAGCAGGGTCGCCTAAGACCATAGGAAAACACAGATATTTGCATTACAACGATTCATTAACAATAGCAAAATCACAGTTATAAAGTAGCAATGAAAATAATTTTATGGTTGGGGGTCACCACAACATGAGGAAATGTATTAAAGGGTCGTGGCATTAGAAAGGTTGAGAACCACTGCTATAAGGGTTTAAAAACTCTGTTGACACTAGCCCATAATGTTTTTATACTGAAGAGGTGAAGGCCCTACAGTAGAGGCAGTGGGTTGTGCAGCAAATGGCAGGACTAGGGTGTAGCACTTGGGGGCAGGGAGTGTCAGGTCTTCTGCCCATTCTGAGACTAGCCTTTCCCTGGCTAGTGAGGGGGACATCTTTGTGTGACATCATGGGAGGCTCTGGTCACAGACCACTAAGCCAGGTGACCTGGTGGTGGGTGGAAGTTCCTCTCCTTGAGTCATTAAGGACCTTGTGAGTTTACATTTAGAAGTGGTAGGAGGGTTTTATGTTTGTACTCAGAGCTGTCATGCAGTTGAGGAATGCAGGAACCTCAGCAGCCATGGTTTCTTCTCACCTTCCCTGGCTGGGCCTGGAGCAGGGAGAAAGTCCAGTCACATGGAGCCAGGTTGATAAGTAACTTGTGTTAATTTTATCCGATTCATCTTTGCTGCCTCCTTCCTCTGAAGGGTGCCATTCTTTGAACAGAGTTCCCTTGTTGAGTCCCTTTCTCATCTCCCTGGAGCTATGACCCCCAAGGCCTTGTGAGCTACCTTCTCACTAGTCTCCTCTGCTTGAAACAGTCTCCAAGCATTTCCAGTTTTTAGAAAGCAAACAAGAGCACTTGAGCTTTTAACAACAAGCATCAAGTGTCCCTCCTGGGGCTTTTGGAGGGGTGTTTTTGTCTGGGGGCCTGCTGGGAGGAGGGGAGCAAGAGGACAATGATGGCTCCTTTTTCAAGGGACGCAGCTCACTTCCCTGCCCTAAGCTTACTAGTTATCTGAGGGCCTCATTGGGTGGACTGTGCAGCCAGAGAAGCCCTTCGCTGGCCGGCCTATCCTGAGAGTCCTAGCAGCAGCTGCTGTGGTACACTTGCTAACATTCTTTTTTTTCTCTCTCTCTCTACAGCATTGTCCCAGACATAGCAGTTGGTACAAAGGTAGGCATTGCTGACTCTGCTACCCTTCTAGCTGGCATGGCCTCTGATCTGGTGCTGCCCATGTAGGCCCCTTCCCTCCTGCTGCTGAGCGCCGGGCTTCTGACAGCACTCCCATGGTCTACAGTGTGTGTAGGGCCGACAGTTTACAGGTTGGGCACCCAGACACCTTTCCTTTGTCCTCCCTGCATCCAGCTAATTCCAGGCACTGTGTTCCCAACAGTGTGGGTTCAGTGGCCTCTCAGTAGTAAATGCACCTTTGGCCTTAATATGGGACCCCTCCTTCCTGTCCTGTGATTGGGACAGGATATTTGCCAAGTGTTCTAAGTACTCTTGGTTTGATACAGAAAGAGTTGAAACTTGGTTGTACCCCAAGTAGTTTATTAGTTTATGAAGTGGCTGGTGGGATAGGAGGGTATAGAGGTGCTGCTCTATAAAAAAAAAGTATTTAAAAAAAAATAAATAAATAAGCCAAAACCAGATAGAGGGTTGGCTTGCGGACTGAAAGGTCTCAGGTTCAATTCCGGTCAAGAGCATGTACCTTGGTTGCGGGCATATCCCCAGTATGGTGTATGCAAGAGGCAGCTGATTGAAGATTCTCTCTCATTGATGTTTCTAACTCACTATCCCTCTCTCTCTCTCTCGGTAAAAAATCAATATAATATATTTTTAAAAATTTTATTTTATTTAGAGAGAATGGGAGAGAGAAACATCAGTGAACGGACTCATTGATCGGCTGCCTCCTGCATACCCCCACTGGAGATTGAGCTGGCAACCTGGGCATGTGCCCTTGACTGAAATCATACCTGGGACCCTTCAGTTTGCAGGGCAACACTATCTACTGAGCCAAACCAGATAGGGCCAGAGGTGCTACTTTTGATGACATTGTGATTTGGTCTAAATATCTTATAGCTTCGTGCATATCCCCTTTATATGCCATCCTTGGTACTTGGGACATTTAAGCTGTAGGAAAGGCAGAGCTGGCAGCGGCTGTCTCCACAGGAAGTGGGGCCATGATGGTCTTCAGTTCTCCCCTCAGGCCTGTGTGCACTGCAGTAAGTGGCATCCAGGGATGCCTGGTGCTGACTGAATACTTATACAGATTTGGTAAGGCGTGCTGGCAGGAATTGGGGGCTGGGGAATCCACTGCAGGTGGGTTGGTCAGTGAGCCATTCTGCTGGGATGGGTTTTTCCAGGTGGAGTCTTGTCTTCACATGCTGCCTATCCTGATCTTTCTGCAGATAAAACCTGTTTGTTCAGTGGTAGGAGGAGGGGAGAGGGACTTTCATCTGAAGCATTTGTAACCATCACAGAAAATGTCTGGCCTTCCCATAATCCTGGCTTTGCCTGTTTCCAACTGGAGCAGCTCTGTCTGGGGTTGTCCTTAAATGTCCCTAGTACCAAGGTTGGCCAACCCCAGGGGACCACTGCTTTCAGAATCAGACCTGTATGTGACAAACTCAGAGGTTCCAGTGGGTGAGTGGGTGGCTACTTGCCATAAACTGGGCAGCATAGCCTGGTACCAGGAGGGCAGCACAGTTGGGTTCTGGGCACCACTGACCATCACCCCAGCTATAGAACAAGCCGTGCAATAAGTTAGAAGTGTCCAGAGATTAACAATGCTTAGCTACTGATTAAAAAGCAAAGGTTCCCCTTAACATAGTGTTGGGAGCAGGTATGCCTTGTTTCCAGCAGGAAGCACACAGCTTGGTGGCTTTTCTAATAGACGCTTAATTTACTTTGGATAAGGTACCATAGGGTCTCCCCAAATGCCCAGGTTGTGATCTCCGTGTCCCTGTGCTCTGGGGATGGGGGATTACTGTTTAGTAGACCTGACCTGTGTCCTGGGAAAGGGGGGGTTTAGGGGAATAATAGGACAGACAAGGTGTCACAGTTTGTCCACAAATGTGGGAGCACCAGGCCACCTTGCCATGGGAACAGGAAGGGTCAGGAGTGTTGGCATTTAAATGATGGCCCACCTGGCACTGGTCAGAGGCAGCAGTCAAGTCCCTTTTTAAGGTTGTGCAGCCAGCACGTGGGAGCCACATAGTGCCTGGCTCTTGTCCAGCTTTGGGGGAGGCACCTTTGTGAGCCTAAAGGGGGCAGTGATATGGGTCAGAACTCCCAGTCCATAGGCAGGCACCTTGAGGCTTGCACAGGTGAGACTCACCTGCCCTTGCCATCACCAAGAGGTCCTGGGGCTAGGGTGCCCTCTGCCTGGTGACTTTGTCCCCACTGAGGCCTGTCTGCCTGCAGTATTGAGCTTTGAAGCACCGGGTATCCACTCAGGAAAAGCTCAGTCATGACAGGCCCAGAATGTTTCTTTTTATAGTAGACCCCAGTCCTCAGAAACCAGCAATTTTAACTTTCTGTTCCTTGGCTCTATGCACCACTGGGATTGGGCTTCCCTCACAGCCTTGGGCTATGGGGAGGTGGGGTTGTGGGGGTTCTGGATGCTTGCCTAGTCAGGGGTCTGGGATGTGGGAATATGCCCACATAGCAGGGACCAATGGTGGGGTGGCCATTCCTGATCCTCTTCTTGAAGAGTTTGTAAATCTCGTCTCCCTTCAGAAGGTATTGACATCTGCCTGTGGCGGCGATGGGGGGAAAAAGGGGTGGAGATTCTGAGGGCTTCTACAACACCTCAACTCTGCCAGTGATAGATGGCAGCCCTGGGTGATGGTTATGCTTATTTGATTAACAACTATATTGGCAGTTTGGAGGAAGGGCAAAGATAAGGTGTCCTTGAGAAAAAGGCAGTTTGAGGGAGAAGGGGCGAGGCTCATAAGCCCTGAGAGCCAAAGGCCCAGTTGAGCTGGTCTTTCCTGTTCCTGCTTCAGGCCTGAGGGGGCACTGAAGTTGGGGAGGGGGTAGGGGGGGAGAGATACCCTCCCCTGATTGCCAACCTTGGTACTAGTTCATGCTGATAGTCTTGTCACAGCTCCTCCCCTAATGCCCGACAGGTTCTAGAGCCTGCAAGTTCTTAGTACTCATGCTCTTGTTCCTAGCAGAGCCTGTCCTGGGTGGGGGCTGCATGCTGAGTCTCCACTTGCATGAGGGTACTGCAGTCTCATACAGTTCACCCCTGAGTAAAAGTCCTGTCCTTAGGCCTCAGCCCACAGGAGGGATGCCTGTCTGCCTGCTTTCTAAGCCCAGAGTTAGTCTAGCATGCTCAGGGAGTTGATTTAATTAGATTGAGTGAGACTCAAGGAGTAAATAGGTTGTTTCTGAAAAGAAAACAGGCAGGTCAGGAGTTCGCCTACAGATGAGCAGTTCTAGAGCTGCCCTCAGCCCCTGTTTTCTGTCACTGGATAGTGCTGCTGGCTCACAGAGAGGTAGTGTTTCTAGTCAGTGAGTGATGCGGCTGCAGCTCAGGTGTCCTCACACAGCTGGAAAATAGGCCGAGCTCCGGAGGCCAAGGGAATAGCTGCAGTGTGACAAGGGGGCTTTGTTCTCAAGTTTGCAAGCAGCTTTGCGATAACTAAAGACAGTCTAATAGTATCAAGGTGGCTGGCTAGGCCTGTCCACAGACCCTGTAAGGGTTCCCCAGAAGCTGGAGATAGGAGTGACATGTAAGCCCCTTGTAGGTAACAGTCTCCCCTCCCCCGCCTTGGAAAAGCAGCCATATCTGGGACTGTGAGGCCATCTTGAGGTGGGACAGACACAGTGCAGGGCAGTGTCTTCACATCTGAGCAGCAGGGTATTCTGGGAGGAGGGTGTCTGCAGCCATGTGCCAGCCCCCAGGCCCCACTTTAGCACACCCTCTCTTCCAGCGGGGATCGGACGAGCTCCTCTCTGCCTGTGTCACTAACGGACCCTTTATCATGAGCAGCAACTCAGCCTCTGCAGGTAACTGCTGACCATCGCCCCTTGTCCCTGCCACGGGGGTTGGGGGGTGGGGGGAGCGGAGTCCCTCTCTGTGCCTAGGTGGGCTTCAAGGACACTGAGGTGAACTGATTTGGGCTGTGACATTGAGCCCTGGTTCATACATCGGCACTTGCCTGGGAGCTATGTGTGCATCAGATGTGGAGATCACTGCTTGGATCCTGTCGGGAGGAAGCTGGTTCTGAGGTGCGGGGAATGGAAGGTTGCTGTGAGAGTCTGGGAGGTGCTCTGTGTTAGACTTACCACCTTTCTTCTCAGCAAACGGAAATGACAGCAAAAAGTTCAAAGGTGACAACAGAAGTACAGGTGTGCCCTCCAGAGTGATCCATATCCGGAAGCTTCCCAGTGATGTCACTGAGGGCGAGGTCATTTCCCTGGGACTGCCTTTTGGGAAGGTCACCAACCTCTTGATGCTGAAAGGGAAAAACCAGGTATGTGAGCACCTGTCAGGAAGAGCCCTGGGCCTGCTTTAAGAGTGTGGTCCCGGCCTTCCTCAGGGGTCTGGGTCTGGCTTACGCCCCCACCCCCACCAGGCCTTCATTGAGATGAACACAGAGGAGGCAGCCAACACTATGGTGAACTACTACACCTCGGTGACACCTGTGCTTCGTGGCCAGCCCATCTACATCCAGTTCTCCAACCATAAGGAACTTAAGACTGACAGCTCACCCAACCAGGCAGTGCGTCACCCCTCCCAGGTCTGGGGTGGGGAGGGTTCTTGTGTGGCCTGGGGGCACTGGGACTCATGGTTGTCCCTCCAACAGCGGGCCCAGGCGGCATTGCAGGCAGTGAACTCGGTTCAGTCCGGGAACCTGTCGCTGGCTGCCTCGGCTGCTGCTGTGGATGCTGGGATGGCGATGGCTGGCCAGAGTCCAGTGCTCAGGATCATTGTGGAAAACCTCTTCTACCCAGTCACCTTGGACGTGCTTCACCAGGTGAGGTGGGGTCCGTGTGCCCCATTTTCCACCCAGACCCTGGCAGAGGCTGACTGTTCTTTCTTTTCTGACAGATCTTCTCCAAATTTGGCACAGTTCTGAAGATTATCACTTTCACCAAGAACAACCAGTTCCAGGCACTGCTGCAGTATGCCGAACCCGTGAGCGCCCAGCATGCTAAGCTGGTGAGTGGGTCCCCAGGGCCACCTGCCTGCCCTCTTCAGCTCCAGGGCCCCAGCCACTCACAGCTCTCCCCTCCCCTGCAGTCGCTGGATGGGCAGAACATCTACAATGCTTGCTGTACACTCCGCATCGACTTTTCTAAGCTCACCAGCCTCAATGTCAAGTACAACAACGACAAGAGCAGAGACTACACCCGTCCTGACCTGCCCTCTGGTGACAGCCAACCCTCTCTGGACCAGACCATGGCTGCAGCCTTTGGTAAGATTTCTGGGAAGGTTCCCGCTACTGCCGTGTGCCATACGCAAGGACGCGCAGCTCAGTCTAAGTGACCAGGCCCCAGGATGCCCGCCTTGCGCCCAGGGAGGTTGGCCCCATCGCTCCTTACATGGCCATAGCACCCAGCTTGGGTGGACATTGGACCTGCCTGCTGGGTGTGGGGTGCGCCGGCTTGGCTCACTCGGCTCTGGTGGCGGAGGTTGCGGGTGCAATGATTAGTGTCTCATTTGTTTCTAGGTGCACCTGGTATAATGTCAGCCTCTCCGTATGCAGGAGCTGGTTTCCCTCCCACCTTTGCCATTCCTCAAGCTGCAGGTACTCGAACACTTGGTCTTGGTCCCCATAACTGACTGTGCATGCCCACACACCTTTCAGTAGCTCTGCCGACATGCGAGCTGACGGGCACAGTCACGGGGGGAGCCCATCTTCCTGGGCGCGGGCATCTGGGTTCCCTGAGGAGCCTGGACAGGGTAGTTGTAGGACAGGGCCACGCAGAGAATACTCTAACCCCACAGTCTCTGGTCTGATTCCTTCAAGCACCTCCCGGGCAAGGACGTGTACACACAGTGGTTGGAGGGCTGTGTCTCTAGTAGGTGAATTAAGTGTCCTGGTAAGAAGATCAGCATGAGCTGGGTGGGCACACCTGAGCGTCCCTCCTGGGGGCTGGGCGCCCGACAATGTAACAACTACCATGTGACAGTCATGAGCCTGCTGTGTCCTGCCCAGTGTGCCATCTGCATGGTGATGGGTACCTGCATGCACACAAGGCCGAGGCTCGATTCTGCATTCATGGAGCTGGAGCTTCTGTGCTGTATGGGCGCATGTAGCCTGGTCCAAACCCAGTACAGTCTGCTGTGAGGAGGATGAAGGAGCCAGCAAGCCATGTGGCCAGGACAGGCCGAGTGCAGACACCTCCTGTGTGTCTCCTTTTGCATGAGGATGGGCAGGACTTCGCTCCCCTTTTGGTGGAAAGCAGGCTGTACTGCTCATCTCCTTACTGCCTTTTCCTGCAGGCCTCTCTGTCCCCAATGTGCATGGGGCCCTGGCCCCTCTGGCCATCCCATCAGCAGCGGCAGCAGCGGCGGCAGCTGGCCGGATTGCCATCCCAGGCCTGGGAGGGGCTGGAAATTCTGTTCTGCTGGTCAGCAACCTCAACCCTGAGGTATGTGGCTCTTTCTTTCAGGCTGTTTTTCCTGGAGGCTAGGCAGGGGAGTTGTGTATCTCAGGTCTTAGTGCAAAATGTCAGCAGGCCACGCTCCTGTAACTCCCTGGAGCTCATTCATACACAGGCCAGTCCTTAATGCAGTTCCACTCTGTGCTCACATCCTCCCTTCCCACTGTGCTGGAAGCTCTGTCCCTGAATATCCTAGTTTACATTTCCAATTTCATAGTGTTTACAGTTGAAATATTTGTTGATACTTTCATGAAAGCAATAATAAAATTTCGAACCAAGCACCTCTGAGGAGGTCTCTGGGCACCTCTGCTCAGGAGGGCCATGGTCTGTGCTGCCCCCACAACTCTGAGTCATAGTCCTACTATAGCCAACCTAAACTTGTCTCAGGGCCAAGTCTGGCTCAGAGTATGGGTGAGATCAAAGCTCAAAATATTTAATTCTTGAGAGATGGGATTAATGTCCAGTTAGCATTTCAGACTGTTTTCTCATCTGTCTGACCACTCCTATAATCTCTTGGCCTGGGGCAGCCGGTGCCTGTCTGACTGAGTTTTTAGATGCTCTAGAAGCCTCACTAACAGACTCCACCCCTCGTGCTTGTGTGAGCGTTTATACTTTCCCCGCAGCAGTCAGCAGGAGACAGGTTCCGGGGGAGCTGAGCCCAGCAAGGGGCTTGGCAGGAGCAAGGCAAGGCCGGAGGGGCAGCAGCGTCTCCTGCTCACTGTGCGGACAGGTGCTTTCCTGCCTGCTCCACGAGGTGGACCTGTGACTAGTAATGTGTGTAGATCTGACTGATGGAACACTGCGGATTTTCTTACGTATTTACTGACCTGTGTTTTTTGCTACTTTTTTTTCTTTTCTCCCCTTCCCCTTTCCCAATTTTTTTTCTGATCCGGAATTTCTTTGCCAACTGACTGCACGGTACTTCTGCTTCCTGTTGTTGCTTGAAACAAAACAAAACCATAAATAAATAAAAACAAAATTCCCCCTCAAACCCTGCTCTCCGGAAACCAACCTGCCCTTGAATATTAACATCCTGACAACTTCATCATCCATCAACCTGCACGCCTGCGGGGCTGCCTCCTCGTGGTGGACGATGGCAACTCGCCCCTTGACCTCTCCCTTTCCCTGTCCCTCCGCTGCCTTGCTCTGCTGTCCTCTAAAGAGAGTCACAACCCAAAGCCTCTTTATTCTTTTCGGTATGTTATCATTCACACTTTTATTATCTTGTTTTCATTTAATTGAGGTTATTTTTATGCCCTAAGATATATTATGAGTTTGCAGTTCTGCCTCATTACTTGGTTTGCCTTCGGTTTGTGTATTTATTTGGATTTTTGTAGACACGCATGGTTTATTGCCCTGCATGCTCTCGCAGAGTTAAGCGTGTTGGTAGCATGTAAAGTGATGGCTCTTTGGCAATTGACCTTTCCTGGATTTTATGACTTCTTTGCTGAAGGTAGTCCTCCTGGTAACATCCCTGTGACTAGACGCAGGTTCCCAGAGGCAGAATAGCAAACCTTCAGGAAGAGCCAGTCCTGTGAGGGTGTGCGGGTCATGGGGGCTGGTGTGGGAGGCGGAATCGGAGCCTAGGCTCAGAGCCCTGTCCCCACACTTTTGAAGGCGTGTATGGCGATGTGCAACGGGTGAAGATTTTGTTCAATAAGAAGGAGAATGCCTTGGTACAGATGGCAGATGGGAGCCAGGCCCAGCTGGGTAAGTGGTGACAGCCCAAGATGGGGTGGGGAGCCAGGCCTGTGCCTGGGCCTTAGGTCATAATGGTCCTGCCTTTCCAGCCATAAGCCACCTTAACGGACATAAGCTGCATGGAAAGCCTGTGCGCATCACCCTCTCCAAACACCAAAACGTACAGCTGCCCCGTGAGGGCCAGGAAGACCAGGGCCTCACCAAAGACTACGGGAACTCGCCCCTCCACCGCTTCAAGAAGCCTGGCTCCAAGAACTTCCAGAACATCTTCCCACCCTCAGCCACCCTGCACCTTTCCAACATCCCGTAGGTGGCACGTGGTGGGGGGAGCTTATGGGGTAGGAGGGCCTTTTGACAGGTTGTCCTGTTATAAGCTACCTCTGTACTTCCTGAAACACTGCCAAAACAAATAAGGAAGGAGGGGCTGGCATTTTTTGCAAACCTGTTTGGTGTCATATTTTGAAGCCAAGTGGGGTTTTTTTGTCTCTAAGATAAGGTCGTTCTGCAATATATGGGTACCTAAAACGGTGAACAGCCCCCAGGCCCCTTCCTCACCTCTGAGAGAACTGTCCTCAAGGTAGTCAGATGGTCTGCTCAGGTCTTCCCTCTCCCTACAGGCCCTCCATATCTGAGGAAGACCTCAAGATGCTCTTCTCCAGCAACGGCGGAATTGTCAAAGGGTTCAAGTTCTTCCAGTGAGCATGAAACCCTCTCCCCACCTGCCCGCCCTCCCTTCTCTCTCCCCCCTCCACCTCATGCTGCCTCTACCCCTTGTCCTGCAGGAAGGATCGCAAGATGGCGCTGATCCAGATGGGTTCAGTGGAGGAGGCCATCCAGGCGCTCATCGACCTGCACAACCACGACCTGGGAGAGAATCACCACCTGCGGGTGTCCTTCTCCAAGTCCACCATCTAGGCTCCCCACCAAGGACCAGCCTGCTGGGTAGTCCCAGCAACAACTTCCATCATTCCAGAAAATAGCCACTTTAAAAAGCAGCTGAAGTGACCTTAAAAAGACCAGAGATTTTATTTTTTTAAAGAGAAAATCAGTTTACCTGTTTTTAAAAAAATTAAATCTAATTCACCTTGCTCACCTTTGGGAGATAGGGTGCCAGCCTCAGGCTCTTGGTGACCCGTGGACAGTATGCCTGCCCCTTGTGCAGCCTGCAGGGTGGGTGTTCCCAAGCCTCCACTCGGCTTTCTTGTGCCTTAAAACCCACTGCTTTGGCAGGGCCTTTTCTTGCAGTAGCAAATATATAGGGGTTTGGGGACAGAGGGGACTGCTTCCCCACAGGGATCATGTGCCTGGCATGGCAGGAGGCTGCCAGCTGCAGGGTCTGCAGGCACCCTAATCCTCCATTTAATCAAGTATCTTGATTCTCTCCTTTCCCTGCCCCTGGCTTGAGGTGCCCCTCCTGGGCCAAGACCCTCTAGGGTGCATCCCTGGCACTTCTTCAGCTTGGAGCTTTGTTTTATCATAAGTCTTTGTATTGTGCTTTTATGCAGTTGCAGACATCTGTGCCTAGCAATATTCCAGTTGACCAAATATTCTAATCTTCATTTATATGCAAAAGAAATAGTTTTAAGTAACCTTTTATATAGCAAGATGATAAAAATGGTATGTGTAATCTAAATTCCTTTCTTATATGACCTGTATACTGTACTTTTTATTTTATTCCTTGTAATTAAGTTGCAGGGCAGGATCTAGTTTCCAGGGCAGACGCAGTGGGGGCGGCCACTGCGGAGCCTGGGTTCTTCCTAGAAAGCCCCAGGCCTGTGACCTTCAGATGCCTTACACATAGCCTGTCCTCTGTCTGGGAGGACAAGGGCTCTCTTAAACTTTCAGGGTTTCTTTTTTCCTGCAAATCATGGACCAAAGTTGTTTTTTTCTGCCTCTAACTCTGAGACCCATTAAGGTGGGACAATAGCCCTCAAGTCTTAACTGTCTCCTTTACCTTGTATAGTCCTACACTCATGGGTCCTAGGGGCTTCCCTGTGCACAGACCTTGTGCTGGCTGGCTCCTCTTCCTGGGCCTGGACCCCAAGTGTTCATGTTGGGGTGGGGACGAGGGATTAAATATTTATAATTTTTTATACCTGTTGTAAGACATGAGGGGCGGCAAATGCAGTTTTTTATGGTGACACAGATGTATATTTTGATACCAGCAATTACAGGCTCAGTATTGTAATGTGGAGCGTGGCACATTCTACTGCCTGCCTTACAGCTTGTAATGTTGAGAAAACTGAATTAAAGCGATTTTATAACAACTCTTGCCTTTTCTGCAGGCTTTCTATTCACATTGTAGAAGGCAGTTTGGCTAGTCTGTACTGGATTTTGAATAAACTCTTCTGTATCCTGCACTCATTTCCCTCTTTATTGGGCCTGCTTGTCTTCACTGCTGTTTTCTTTGTGAATTCAGACATTTTTGTCCTCCCCTCCCCTCTGTGGCTTTAGGATTTCAGGGGGAATTTTATGGGCCAGTGGCCCCTGCTTGGGAGTCCCACCTATCCTGTCCCACTGGGGGTGGCCTTCCCTGGGAAGTAAGCATGAATCTCAAGTGGGGCGATTCTCCAGATGCTGCAAGCCACACTAAAACCTTTTCCATTAGTGCCCTGTTCTTTGTGCTCTGCAGGCCCTGGTCACATGGCCCAGGACCATGGGGCCTGTATGTGTGTGTGGGGGGACCCTTGGTCAGGATGGATGACTTTGCAGCCAGGACTCCAATTTAAACTTTTTATTGTTTGATTGCAAAATGCCTCCACTCGGCCCTCTCCCCATTACCCCCATGCTGTTGCAGCCCCACCCTCACCCCAGCCTGCTGAGCTCCTGGGCGCTCAGTCCTTGAACCTGCGGGCTGCCTGCATCTTCAGGTAGTAGCTTTCAGCCTCTGACTCACAAGAGGCAGGATCCCGCTCACCCAGTGCCAGGCCGACCGCTTTGCGCCTCAGCGTGGATTCCCGGCTGCCTGGCCCCAGAGTGCTGTCGGCCGTGCCCAGCGGGGGCAGCCCCTCCCCCGTGGCCAGGTTGACTGTAGCCACAGCACCAAACCTTGGCTCCTCCTGGTCTACATCGCTGACAGATGAGCCAGGAGACACACCCAGGGGCTTGGGCCCACCGCGAAAGCCGTGAGCCAGGTCTCCTAGCTCATAAGTGCCCTGGCCCTCCAGCCCCTGGGTCCCAGCCTTCCACTCCCAGGGCCCATTGCCAGCTGACAGGTGGACCACGGGGTGGTGAGGCGCGTGTGCGTCGATGGTGACGATGCTTGCCGAGTCGCGGTCTGACGGCGACCTGTACTGTGAGGAGTCGGAGCTAGAGCTGGAGGACAAGGCTGTCTCGGCCGCCTTGGGGCCAGGTCCGCCAGGCGCCTTGGACATTGCGATCACCTGCAGCAGTCGGGGCGGGTTGGCCATGCGGGGCTGGGTCGAGGCTGTGGCCACAGGGGCCCCACTCTTATCAGCCATCATGAGCCACTTGGCCCGCACAGCCACGCTGCCCTTGGGTGACAGGCCAGCTGCTGCCTGCGCCCCCTCCTCGGGGATGTGCACCAGCGGCTGTGGCCCGGCCCTCGGTGGGAGGATGACCCGAGGCCCGAGGCCTGGCCTGGCCTGGACTGTGGGGTAGAGTGAGGGTGGAGCTGGGCCCTCTTCCTCTCCCCCTTCCTCCTCTTCCTCCTCCTCCTCCTCTTCCTCCTCTGCCATGGGCTCTGCAGGCACCAGCATGTGCCCCAGGCTGGCCTCATCAGGCAGCCCCAGGCCACGGCCTTCCAGTGACTTCTGTTTCCACTCACTAATGAGCTGTTTGGAGCGCGAGGCGTCAAGTGGCACGTGGATGGTCATGTGGCGGCGGGCAGGGTCATCAAGGGAGGGCGTGCTGACTCGGGGCAGCGTGTGGCTGAAAGTCACCATGTTCTCCTTGCCCATGGGGCTGCGTGGAGCCAGCAGGTCCACGTCCACGCTGGCCCGCTTCAGGCTGCCCAGTGAGGTCTTCTCACGGGCCACGGGCCCAGGCACACTCTCTAGCCGCCCCGGAGGGCCCAGCTCATCAGTGCTCACAGACTTGTTCTGCTGGTACACCGAGTCGTGGCCCCGCTGGGTCAGCACCCGAAGTGCATCTTTGGCAGGTGTTGGGGCTGTAGGCTTCTCTGTGGGGGGGGCCTGGAAGTTGCCGACTGCATGGCAGGCCTGGGGGTGAGATTCAGGATGGCTGTGAGGCCAGGTCAGGGTCCCCACAGGGCAAAGACTTGGGGGTTTTGAGGAGAAGCGAAGGTCTTATCAAAGTCTCCCCAGGACAGGGCTAGGCCTTGGCACCTGTTCCTCTCCTCCTCTGACCTCCCCCCTCAGACCTGCCCAGTGGCTGCCAGCCTCCCTGGTCAGACTCTCACCAGGTAGGCGGCGATGCCAGCACCGATGAGGAAGCCTGCATACACGTCCACGGGGTGGCTTCGATACTGTGTGATCTGGGTGAGACCGCAGACACCCGCTGCGATGGCGAAGGCGAACACCAGGCTGGGCTTGAGCAGCTTGGTGGTGTCGGAGATGACAGAGTTGAAGTACATCTGGGGGCGGGGCAGCAGTCAGGGCATGGGGCGGGAGCGGAGGGGGGGGCAGGTCTGGGGAAGCTGGGGCGGAGGTGGGTGGGGTGAAGGAGGGTCAGGTTGGTGTGGGCAAATCCTAGCAAGAAGGGGGGGCGAGAGGGGAGGCAGTAGGATGAGCAGATCCTGGGCCTGGGGACTCACGGACACATAGACTGCAGCGAAGGCCGACAGCGTGGCGTGCTGGGATGGGAAGGTCTTCCTGTAAGAGTCGTCCATGGGAGCCCCGCTGTATCTGAGACCCCCTCTGTGCCCCAGTTCCTCCCTACTGAATGGCACAGGGGCTGGGCCTGCTCACCTTGCGGACAGGATGGCGTGGGTGTCCTGGCCGGAGCAGATGTCCTGCGTGATGTAGGGGTTGGCCTCGCATGAGGTGCCCAGCAGTGTGTAGTTGGGCTTGCAGACCGTGAGGAAGAAGGGGGCATGGTAGCCCGTGGCCAGCTGGATGACGTCTGTCACTAAGGCCGTGGCACACAGGCCGAACACATGGACTCCTGCAGGTGAAAGGGTCAGGGCCGCCGGTCCAGGGGGCCAGGACCCGCCCACTCCGGTGGGCTGCAGATAGGGGGAGGGTTGGGGTGCTGTCCAGGGACTTACCCACAAAGCGCACAGTGCGCCGCAGGAAGGAGTTGAAGTTGCAGCCGCCGGCATTGATGCTGCCCTCAGCCCCGCCTGGGCCACCTCCGCGGCCCCAGAGCCGAGACTGCAGACAGTACAGCATGCCCTCGCCCACCATGATCTGCCGACAGGGGGGTGGCTCAGCCGGATCCTGGCCGGGGGTGCCCGCAGGCTGGCCGAGACCCCTGGACTCTGGGACTCACCGAGGCGGCGGGGGCAGCGAAAGCCAAGCTGAGCAGCATGAGCAGTGGAATGAGCTCCTCGTTGGTCTCCACGTAGGGCATGGAGAGCGTGCGGTCGTAGCACTGGAAACCCACCTTGGCTGGCTTGAAGAGGTCGGTCAGCTCCAGGAAGTACAGGGACACGATGGAGGATGCCACAATGGGCAGCTACAGGGAGAAGGCTAGTCAGTCACACCCATTCACCCTCACATCCATCCGTGAATTCAGTCCCACCCACTGATTCACCCACCAGTTCACGCCGCTTGTCCATGCTGCAGCTCACCCATCATGCCGTGACGCACCCATCCATCTGTGCAGCCGCCATAGTCCATCCATTCATCGTAGCCATTCTTGCACCAATGAATTCATTCATCAATCCAAGGGTTTACCCATCCATCATTCATCCATGCTTCATTCCGTCCATCCATCCACCTACTCACCCACCCACCCATCATCCATCCTTTCACCACCCGTGCTTCCTTCCACCCACCCACCCCATTCATCCATTTCTTCCCTCCAGCCATCCTTGCCATCTTGAGAAACTTAGAAACAGCAAACATTCCTGCCTCTCAGCTTTTTCTCTCAAGGATGGATGGATGCCTTTCGATATTCCTCTGGTGCCCCAGCCCTTCTCAGTGGAGCCCTCCCTGGCTACCCACCTCTCTATCCCTTGTACTGCTTTATCTCCTCTGGCCCAATCCCCTAAGTGCCAACCTGCCACTCAGCCCCGAGAACATGGCAGGTGCTGAGTGAATGAACAACTGAATCCACTGAGTCACTAATTCATGCAACCGTCCTCCACACATCCTGAATGCTCATGCCACCCGTGAGGTACAGAAAGTGAGACTGAGTTTGGGAAAGCTGGGCTGTTCACATCACAGTGTGGTGCCTGAAGGAAGATCACAGAGGAAGAACACTCACTCATTTACGTGGGCCACAAACAGCTGTTGGGCACAGATTCTTTTTTTAAAAATTTAATATATTTTATTGATTTTTTACAGAGAGGAAGAGAGCCAAACCGGTTTCGGCAGTTGGGCACAGATTCTAACAGAATCATATATATATATATATATATATATATATATATATATATATATATATATAATTTATTGATTTTTTACAGAGAGGAAGGGAGAGAGATAGAAAGCTAGAAACATCGATGATAGAGAAACATCCATCAGCTGCCTCCTGCACACCCCCCACTGGGGATGTGCCCACAACCAAGGTACATGCCCTTGACCGAAATCAAACCCGGGACCCTTCAGTCCGGGGGCCGACGTTCTATCCACTGAGCCAAACCGGTTTTCTAACAGAATCTTTTTAAAATATATATATATATATATATATATATATATATATATATATATATATATATTTTTACTGATTTCAGAGAGGAATGGAGAGAGAGCAACATCAATGACGAGAGAATCATTGATCGGCTCCCGCCTCACCAGGGGGATTGAGCCTGCAAACCCAGGCGAAATGCCCTGACCAAGAATCGAACCATGACCTCCTAGTTCACAGGTGGACACTCAACCACTGAGCCACGCCAGCAGGGCTGGCAGAATCTTTTTGAGGAAGCAAGCCCTCCTAGTGTTCTGTGCCTCCCATCCTGGTCCGAGGGTCTCAAAATCAAACACCCACAGAAACAGAGAGGGGTGGCACTGCGGGGGCCAGGGAGTAGGAGAGAGTCTAAGGGGGCCTGGCTGCCTCAGGAAAGCCCCCTCTATTTTACAGACGTGGAAACGGAGACACAGATAAACCCACGAGTGGCTCCCATCTTAACTCCCGCTTTGAATGACGCCTTAAGGGGGGCCTCAACCATCCATCGACCCCTGGAAAAGGTACAGGGCGGGACAGACAACCCCAGGCTGGTGGTCCGGGCTGGGACCAGGGCAGGGGCTCTCAGAGGGAAAATGCCGAAGTTGGATTTGTAGGAGGCCTCCTTCCCAAGGAGCCTTTACTGAGTGCCTGTTGGCATGTCGAGGGAGATTTTGGCTTCAGGGGGACTAAAGTGAGTACTGAACCTCAAAGGATGGACAAGGGTCACCCAGTGCCATCCTCAGCATATGCCAAGTGGCCGAACCCACTATCTTTTACGTTTCAAGCATTCATTAAGCCTTCATTATGTGTTCTGCCGGCGGTTAGGGGAAGTGTACCAGCCCCAGAGACCAGCACAAGAAGGATTTGAGCTCAGACCCTCAGGCTTTGGAGCTCAAGTACTGGAGGAAATCACTGAGGCACCCACATGACCTGCACCGTCCTTATCCCCCCTACACCTGGTTCCAGCCCCTCCAGGTGAACCCCAGACGAAGGTCCCACCTCCCCTTTTTCCCCCCAGCATTTGCCCAGACTGGCTGGGAAAGCTCAGAACAGCCTTTTGTTCCTCCAACTTCTACTCATCTTGCAGGGCCCAACTCCTCCGAGCCTCACCCCCAGGCACAGCCCCACCCCTAGGCCCTCCGGCTGTGCCCCAGCCCCGAGGGTGATCCGAGCAGGGCCGCCCCTGGACCTCACTCAGCACGGGGGTCCCGGTGGGACCGAGGCCTCTGCCCTGCCCCCCCCCCCGGCGCGACCCCCCCCCTGCGCCCCCCTTACCTCCACGAAGTAGAAGCAGGGCAGGAGCGTCATGCTGTCCTTCGGGCTCTTATTCTTCTCCTTGGCGGGGAGCATGGTGTCGCGGGCGCCGCGGGCTGGGCTGGAGGGAGGGGACGGAGCTGCGCTGGGAGGGAGGCGCAGACCGAGTCCGGGGGCCCGGGACCCGGCGATGGCGGGGAGGGGGAAGGGCGGGCCAGGGCGCGAGGGAACTGCCCGGGGAAACTGAGGCCGGGGCAGAGGGGGGGGGTCCCCGCGGCCTCCCCCGCGCACCGTGTCCCTGCCAAACCGCCGGCTGCGGGCGCCCCCACACTCCGGATGGGGCCGGGCGAGGAGGGCGGGCCGGCCTGGCCTCGAGGGGGTCTGAGCCCGGGGCGCCCCCCGCGTCGGGGCGGGGGTCTCCGGAGAACCGAGGGCCCCGGCCCGGGCCGGCGGGCCCCTCACCTGGCGCGGCGGCTCGGAGGGCGGAGCCGGCGGCGCGGCGGCCCCTCGGAGCGCCGAGCACAAAGCACAGCCCTCCCCGCGGAGGGGGGCCGAGGGGAGAGGGAGGGGAGGGGAAGGGGGGGACGGGGGGGCCCCGCCCGGCCCGGAGACCCGCACCCCGAGGCCTAGATGCGGCGCCAGGGGCGGGGGCGCTTTGTCTGCGCGTCGGGGGCGCGGCGCGCGCTGGTGTGGGATCCCCGCCTCCCGGCGCCGCTCCGGGGCTCAGGGGTCCCCGGTGCGGGAGGGGAGGGCTCGGGCTGGGAGCTGCGGTCTCCTCCCCTCCCCGGGCAGGCCTGGGGAGCCCCCCCCCCCCTCTCTTGCCTGGCTCTCTCCCTGTCTCTGACACCCCACCCCAGCCTCTCAGCACCCCTCCTCCTCCGCCCGTGCCCACCGCTCGCCCGCCCGCGTTTCCATGGCGAGAAACCTGGGCGCCGAACCTCCGCAGACAAAGAAGCTGGGCGGGGGCTGCCCTCCCCCAACCCAGCCTCGCCCGCGCCTGCCGGGCCCACCTCCGCCCAGCCGCCGGAGCCCAGGCCCAGCCAGACACTGCTCTCACGGTGATTTTTTTAAAAAAAATTATATATACATATATATACATATATATATATATATATATTTATTTTATTTTATTTTATTTTATTTTATTTTTTTACAGAGAGGAAGGGAGAGAGGGATAGAGAGCCAGAAACACTGATGAGAGAGAAACATCTACCAGCTGCCTCCTGCACACCCCCCACCGGGGATGTGCCCCCAACCAGCGTAACATGCCCTTGACCGGAATCCAACCTGGGACCCTTACAGTCCGCAGACCAAGGCTCTATCCACTGAGCCAAACCGGTTTCAGCTCATGGTGAATTTTTAATATGGTTCCATTGGTTATAAATCCTCACCCAGTGATTTTTAGAGAGAGGGAAAGACGGAGAGAAACATCAATGTGAGAGAAACACATCAAATGGTTGCCTCTTGCATGATCTTGACCAAGGCCTAGGCAGGGGAGGAGCCTGCAACCAAGATATGTGCCCCTGACCGGAATCAAACCCAGGACCCTTCGCTCTGCAGGCCCACACTCTATCCACTGAGCAAGACCAGCCAGGGCTCCCGGTGAATTTTTTACAGAGAGGGAGGGAGAGGGATAGAGAGCTAGAAACATCGATGAGAGAATCATCGATCAGGTGCCTCCTGCACACCCCCTACCGGGGGATGTGCCCGCAACCAAGGCACATGCCCTTGACCGGAATCAAACCTGGGACCTTTCAGTCTGCAGGCCGACGCTCTATCCACTGAGCCAAACCGGTTTCGGCCCGGTGAATTTTTTGATGCACAATTAGGCAGCTCTTACTGTTTGTGGTCACTTCCTCCTTACCACACACAGCCCTGTAGGGTGGGGACAGCCTGACTGAGTCCTGAGCCCTTATTTACGAATGGGGCAGCTGAGGGAACTTAAAAATCACTGACGAAAGTCACCAGGTCCCCAAACGGCAGGATGTTATTCAGTTCATATATTCACCATCTCTTTTTATTTTTTTATTTTTTATTTTTTAAAATATATTTTATTGATTTTTCACAGAGAGGAAGGGAAAGGGATAGAGAGCTAGAAACATCGATGAGAGAGAGACATTGACCAGCTGCCTCCTGCACACCCCCCACCGGGGATGTGCCCGCAACCAATGTACATGCCCTTGACCAGAATCGAACCTGGGACCCCCCAGTCCGCAAACCGACGCTCTACCACTGAGCCAAACCTGTTTCAGCTATTCACCATCTCTTGAGCAACTACTGTATATATGGCCCTAAACAGTCCCTGGGGGCCCCCTGGAAACTGGGACAGACCTGGACAGTCAGCTCCGTCCTTAAGTGTTGGGGGCACGAGGGCTGCAATGTTGAGCTCCCCACTGGTTTTCATTCCTGGTCAGCCGCTCACACTCCGCCAAGGCTGTGCGAGAAGCTGGGCAGACCAGGCCGGTGGGGGACAGGCCTCGGTTTTCCTGGCTGGGAGAGGCTGGGCTGCCGCTGACTGAGGCAACGTGGCACTGGTGTTGGAGGGTGACTACAGCCAGCCAGCCTTTGGGGGCAGGAGGAGGAGGGGAAGATGTGGCAGTCACTCTTGGGTGACTCCTGGGGGGGCAGGAGCATGAAGAGGGATCCTGGAGAAACGTTTTTTAAATATATATATTTTTATTGATTTCAGAGAGGAAGGGAGAGAGAGGGAGAGTAAGATAGAAACATCAATGATGAGGGAGAATCATGGACTGGCTGCCCCCTGCATGCCCCCAACTGGGGACAAGCCTGTAACCCAGGCATGCACACTTGACTAGAATTGAACCTAGGACCCTTCAGCCCACAGTCCGACGCTCTATCCACTGAGCCAAACCAGCTAGGGCTGGAGAAACTCCTTGACTGCTTGATAGTCTAGGGCCGTGGTCAGCAAACCGCAGCTCGGCGAGCCACATGCGACTCCTTGGCCCCTTGAGTGTGGCTCTTCCACAAAATATCACGGCCTGGGCGAGTCTGTTTTGAAGAAGTGGCGTTAGAAGAAGTTAAAGTTTAAAAAAATGTGGCTCTTCAAAGAAATTTCAATTGTTGCACTGTGGATATTTGGTTCTGTGGACGAAGGAGTTTGCCAACCAGGAGGGGAATATCAGGATCTGGGGAGAGGGAGGAACGTGTCCTTCTTCCCATCCATTCCTGGTGGTGGAGGTGGGGCAAGACCAGATTGCGGGGGCACTCCATCCAGTGGAGGGCCTACCCTCGAGTCTGGGGCATCAGAGAGCCGCCGGAGGGGTTAGGACAGGCTAGAGGGGTTGAACATGCTGGGTGCTGCTCAGAGACTCATATTAATGGGATACCACAGCTATACCGGGAGGGTGGGGCTGTTCATACCCCCGCTGTATCATTAGGGAACCCGAGGCACAGGGCAGGCAAGCTTACTACAGAGCTCAAGGGGCTCACCACTTGGGGTGCTCTGTTAAAAGATGAGACATGGGTGTCACACAGTAGTTTCATTTACTTGCAGCAGGAAAAAGAGCCAGAGGATTCCTATCCAAAGCCCTGCCCCCTCTAAGGGAGGCTTAACCATCGCTTTTATACACTGTTTGGTCAATTACATGTTGATTTCTTTTTAAAAAATATATATTTTATTGATATTTTACAGAGAGGAAGGGAGAGAGATAGAGAGCTAGAAACGTCGATGAGAGAGAAACATCCACCAGCTGCCTCTTGCACACCCCCTACTGGGATGTGCCCGAAACCAAGGTACATGCCCTTGACCGGAATCGAACCTGGGACCTTTCAGTCCGCAGACCGGCGCTCTACCACTGAGCCAAACCAGTTTTGACTACATGTTGATTTTCTTCTTTGCAGTTGGCTACACTTATGGGTTGGGTCCCTGTCAAGTTCATCCTGTTCACAACTGGTCTACAAAGTACTGTGCTAGGCCCGCCTCCCTCCGCTAGGTAAATGGACGGGAGGGTCTCAGCCCCTGGAAACCGCTAGGAACTCCAGGGCTGTGAGCAGGACGGGCGGCGGCCAGGAGGCACAGAGAGCATCATGGCGGAGCAGGTGGACCTGAGCCGGGCCCAGGTGTGCGGGATCCTGCGGGAAGAGCTGTACCAGGACGATGCCTTCCATCAGTCCAAAACGCACGTCTTCGTCGTCATGGGGGCCTCGGGGGACCTGGCCAAGAAGAAGATCTACCCCACCATCTGGTGGCTGTTCCGGGACGGCCTTCTGCCCGAAAACACCTTCGTCGTGGGCTACGCCCGCTCCCGCCTCACGGTGGCCGACATCCGGAAGCGGAGCGAGCCCTTCCTCAAAGCCACCCCCGAGGAGGCGGCCAGGCTGGAGGACTTCTTTGCCGGCAACTCCTACGTGTGTGGCCAGTACGACCAGGCAGCCTCCTACGAGCACCTCCACGCCCACATCAACGCCCTCTGCCAGGGGGCCCGGGCCAACCGCCTCTTCTACCTGGCCTTGCCCCCCACCGTCTACGAGGCCGTCACCCGGAACGTCCGCGAGACCTGCATGAGCCCGACAGGCTGGAACCGCCTCATTGTGGAGAAGCCCTTCGGGAAGGACCTGCAGAGCTCCGACCGCCTGTCCAGCCACATCGCCTCCCTGTTCTGCGAGGACCAGATCTACCGCATCGACCACTACCTGGGCAAGGAGATGGTCCAGAACCTGATGGTGCTGCGGTTCGCCAACAGGATCTTCGGCCCCATCTGGAACCGCGACAACGTCGCCTGCGTCATCCTCACCTTCAAGGAGCCCTTCGGGGCCGAGGGCCGCGGGGGCTACTTCGACGAGTTCGGGATCATCCGGGACGTGATGCAGAACCACCTGCTGCAGATGCTGTGCCTGGTGGCCATGGAGAGGCCCGCCTCCACGGCCTCCGACGACGTCCGCGACGAGAAGGTCAAGGTGCTGAGGTGCATCCCGGAGGCGCAGGTGGAAAACGTGGTGCTGGGCCAGTACGTGGGCGACCCCCAGGGGGAGGGCGAGGCGGCCCGGGGCTACCTGGACGGCCCCGCGGTGGCCCCGGGGTCCACCACGGCCACCTTCGCGGCCGCTGTCCTCTACGTGGAGAACGAGCGGTGGGAGGGCGTGCCCTTCGTCCTGCGCTGCGGCAAGGCCCTGAACGAGCGCAAGGCCGAGGTGCGGCTGCAGTTCCGCGACGTGGCCGGCGACATCTTCCGGGGGCAGTGCCGGCGCAACGAGCTGGTGGTCCGCGTGCAGCCCGACGAGGCCGTGTACGCCAAGATGATGACCAAGAAGCCCGGCATGTTCTTCCACCCCGAGGAGTCCGAGCTGGACCTCACCTACGGCAGCCGGTACCGGCACGTGAAGCTCCCGGACGCCTACGAGCGCCTCATCCTGGACGTGCTCTGCGGGAGCCAGATGCACTTCGTGCGCGGCGACGAGCTGCGGGAGGCCTGGCGCGTCTTCACGCCGCTGCTGCACCGGATCGAGCGCGAGAGGCCGCGGCCCATCCCCTACGTCTACGGCAGCCGCGGGCCGGCGGAAGCAGACGAGCTGATGAAGAGGGTGGGCTTCCGGTACGAGGGCACTTACAAGTGGGTGAACCCCCACCCGCTGTGAGCCCCGGGGGGGCCCCTACCCCCCACCCCCGGTTGGTTACTGCCCTTCCCACCTCCCCACCACCTCACCCCACATCGGGAGGACCCCGGGACCGTCGGCCTCAGCCTCACGTTCCCCCGGCCTCGGGCCCAGCTGCGTTCCCGAACCACTGACACTCGCGCTGTGACCGTCCCTGGCCACCACGGGCCCCCGCCCGAGCCAGCCTCTGCCTATGGGACTGAGCCTAGACAGAAGGAAGGAGAGTGGCCCTTCCATTTGTCCCAGGCTCCTCCTAGGACAGGGGTCGGGGACGAGGGGGAGGATCAGTGGGTGGGCCTCCCTGGGCCAGGGGCCGCCTGCCGCTCCGCGGGCTGTGGGCAGGCTCCTCAGAGCCCGGGGAAGGGCGTGGGGGGGGGGGCGTGCCGGCCTCAGGGCCACTCGACATTCCTCATCACCTGCTGGAGGGGACGTGGTGCTGCCCAGCAGTCTCCCATGTTTTGGGCCCCCCGAACGTCCCTGCTCCCTGCCAGGCCAACTCTGCACTCCACGGCCCACCCTCCACAGGGGCCCCTCTCGCTGTTAGAAAAGCAGAAGCAGCAGGTGGGATGCCCCACCTCCGCCTTCCCATTAAACCCACAAACACACCTGTATAAATAAATAAATAAACAAAAATAAAAATAAATACTGTGCTATATACTTTAACATTTACCAAGAATGGCGTTTAGTAAGAATGGCTCAGGCCTTGAGACCCTTGTCCTATCTAACAGTTCCCCCGGGAGATTCTTTTTACTTCTCGTTTTTGAGGGAATAGGAGCAAGGGTCACACTTCTGTGACTTTTCTGCTGAACACGGACCAAGTGTGCCTTTGAGCTAGGGGAGGGAGGCAGTCTGGCTGCCCGACGGAAGGACGTCACGGGGTCCCCTAGGTTTGGGGATTCCTGAGAAGAGGAGTGGGTGGAGGCAGCACTCCCCTCGCAGGAGACAGGAGCCATCGGAGGCGAGGCAGAAGTAAGAGGGAACAACCAAGGAAACCGAAATCCTGCCTCTTACGAGCTCACACTCTGGAACAGCTTCCCTAAGTGAGGTGTCCGAAAGCTGGGTCGTCTCCCCAGGACGTCGGAGGACAGGTGGGATCTGGGCAGGATGAAGCACCGGCGTTCCAGAGCCGGTAAAACCATGGGACACCGGATGTGACCGCTGTACACGGTGTCCGGTTGGTGTCCCCTGGTTTTTCAAGCACAGAGATGCTTGCTACATGGCCGAGCGAAGAGCTGCATCTCAGGAGGCACCTTGGCCTGGGGAGGGGGACAGTTTGGGGGGGAGTCCTGGCACCGCCTGCTGAGCCAGCTGCGCATCAGACAGGGCGCCAGGGAAAGGCCCCGCCCCCACCCCCACCCCGTGGTGGCAGGAGGCACTCCTGGGGACTACAAACTCTGCATGCATGCGTGCGTGTGCGTGTGCGTGTGCGTGTGTGTGTGTGTATGTGTGTGTGCAAGTAAGGTCAAACACTTGCGGCCGCGCTGTTCACGCCCACAGCACAAGGCCCTCCATAACCAGACATCCTGTCGGATACCATCCCCTCGTTAGCCAGCCACACAGCCGAGATTCGGAGTCTTAGAGCCCTTCTGAAATCCGGGGCGCAGGGGGAAGGCACCAGGCTCTCGCTCCCTCTTTGCCACCCAAACCTACTGCCCCGCAGGCGCTGGGATGAGCCTTGGTTTGAGCAGATCACCCGAGGTCTATGTAACCCACAATTTCCATCTCTCAAGGACTGCGGCTCCTCCACCCCTTTGGAAACATTAGGAGCTCAAGACTAAGAGCGAAGGCAGGAGACAGCTGTGGAAACAGGCTGTAGGGAAACGGGGGGAGAAAGTAAGGGGAGAGGGCAATGCCATGGGAGCTCCGCGGGCCGCCCTCACCTCCTCTCTGGCCGCAGACGCCCACATCGGCGGAGTCTGCACCGCAGTGACCGATGCCGGCTCCTCGCAGTCCTCCGGCGTCTGGACGGTTAGAGAAGATGAACCGAGAAGGCCTCCCTGGGCGTGCCCCGTGCTCCCCACAAATGGGACTGTGAGAGGCAGGGCAGGCCCAGGACGCCCGGTGTAAGAGCTTGCCTGTCACGCCACAATTCAGACCCAATCTGCGCAAAGGAAGGCGGTTCAATGAGCCAGGTGGTGGCCACACAGGTGGTGTGGCCTCCCTGTCCCTGACTCCCTTCCAGCTCACCCCTCAGCAGGGCCGTGTTCTGCTCCTAAACTCCCACGGCTGCCTCTGGCCATGACAAAACCCTGGGCTGCGCCACCCGGGGAGGTGCCTGGGCCAGCCCACCCCGCTGCCAGCCAGACTCCCAAAGCCGCAGGGGCTGTGCCCAGGCCGAGTGGGGGCCACTCCCCAGGAAGGCTCACAGCTTCGGAAGCACCTCCTCCTGCGGTGGATGCAGAGATGGAGCTCTCACCTTGGTCGGCCCCACCCCCAGCCGCCCACAGCGTTAGAAGAGAGAGGGTGGGGGAGTTAAGGGGCTGCTGCTCAGAAAAGACGCCGAGGTCTTAGGATCCTCCTGGCCTTGGATGGGCTCTGGCACAGGGAGTGCATGATTGTGTGCACCTGCCCAGTCAGTGATCTCAAAACCATACTTGCAAGTGAATAAGTAAATTCAGGAAATAAGTAAATTCCTTCTTTTAAAAAAAAATATATTTTATTGATTTTACACAGAGAGGAATTGAGAGGGATAGAGAGTTGGAAACATCGATGAGAGAGAAACATCGACCAGCTGCCTCTTGCACATCCCCCACTGGGGATGTGCCCGCAACCAATGTACATGCCCTTGACCGGAATCGAACCTGGGACCTTTCAGTCCGCAGGCTCTATCCACTGAGCCAAACCGGTTTCGGTGAGTAAATTCCTTCTTTCTTTCTTTGTTTTCTCCCTTTCTTCCTTCCTTTATACTTTTATTGATTTCAGAAAGCAAGGGAGAGAAATAGATAGAAACATCAATGAGGTGAGGAGAGAGAATCATTGATTGACTGCCCCTTGCACGCTCCACACTGGGGTTCGAGCCCACAACCCAGACATATGCCCTGACCAGGAATTGAACCTCAACTTCCTGATTCATAGGTCAGCACTCAACCATTGAGCCACGCCAGCTGGGCAGTTACTTCTATTTTTTAATGTTTTGTTTTTCATTGATTTTAGAGAGGAAGAGAGTCCCCACCTGCAGGCCCACCACTAGGGATAGAGCCCACAACCCGGGCATGTGAACTGTGACCTCCTGGTTCACAGGTTGATGTTCAGCCATTGAACCACACCAGCCAGGTGCAAAAATTACTTCTTTTTTTAAAAAAATATATTTTATTGATATTTTACAGAGAGGAAGAGAGAGATAGAGAGCTAGAAACGTCGATGAGAGAGAAACATCAACTGGCTGCCTCTTGCACACCCCCTACCGGGGATGTGCCGCAACCAATGTACATGCCTTGACCCTTGACTGAAATCTAACCTTTCAGTCCGCAGACCGACGCTCTACGACTGAGCCAAACCGGTTTCGGGGCAAAAATTACTTCTTAAGACCATTCTAAAGTCTTCCTGAAAGCAATTAATTTTCTTGTGTCATTTCCACCTTCCTCCCTTACCATGTGGCTAGAGGGCCCACCCTTTTGGCTTCTGTGACTCAAAATGCATACATGTGGTTGATTCTACTTGCTTCATGTCCATTAAAGCTGACTCAAGCTACTTTTTTCTTTTAATGTCAATTCCTATATATATAATTGATTTTTTACAGAGAGGAAGGGAGAGGGATAGAGAGCTAGAAACATTGATGAGAGAGAAATATCAATCAGCTGCCTCCTGCACACTCCCCACTGGGTATGTGCCCACAACCAAGGTACATGCCCTTGACCGGAATCGAACCCGGGACCCTTGAGTCTGTAGGCCGACGCTCTATCCACTGAGCCAAACCAGTCAGGGCTAAACCAAGCTCTTTTTATCCAATTCTGAAGAATGCACCCCGAGAGGCTGCATTGGGGGATCAAATTTGAGTTTCCCACAACCAACACATCTACATAGAAGGCGAACAAGGCAAACACCAATGTGCACAAGAAGAACAAACTCTCACTCCTGCAGGACAAACGGCCAGACCGCCAGACCAGAGATTGGCACCCAGGGATGCCTCGGGTGCCTCACAGCGTCCCCTCAGCCCTCCAGCCTGAGCCCCGGGTCAGGCCCTGAACCTGGCGTCCCAGAGATAAGTTCCTGCCCAACCAACCAGAAACCAAGCACGAACCAGCCGAAACGATCTTTCCGGCAGCTGATGCCCCAAACAGGAATAGAAACAATAGAGACTATAGCCGAAACCGGTTTGGCTCAGTGGTCGGTCTGTGGACTGAAAGGTCCCGGGTTCGATTCTGGTCAAGGGCATGTACCTTGGTTGCGGGCACATCCCCGGTAGGGGGTGTGCAAGAGGCAGCTGGTCGATGTTTCTCTCTCATCGACGTTTCTAGCTCTCTATCCCTCTCCCTCTCTGTAAAATATCAATAAAATATATATTTAAAAAAAAAATAGAGACTATAGCGACCACAGTAGTCGACCCCCCCGTGTCCCTTTCCAAGTGCTGGATGGAACAGATACTGGTGTCCATTCGGCTTCGCTGTCCAGGCAGACCAGCAGCCGGTGCAGCGGCAGCACCGAGTGGGGGCGCCCTACGGAATAGGCACTTTGTCCGGGGCATGCCGGCAAGTTAGTCCTGGGTGAGGCTGCTGCTGCTGACCGCTGGCCGAGTGTCCGCACAAGGCCAAGGGAAAGCCTTTTAGAAGGGTCCCCTCTGGAGTTGCCAATTTGGTACCGAACTCAAGGGGTTTGCCACTTGGGGTGCTCTATTAAAAAAATGAGACTTGCCGAGACCGTTTTGGCTCAGTGGATAGAGCGTCGGCCTGCGGACTGAGGGGTCACTGGTTCGATTCCGGTCAAGGGCATGTGCCTTGGTTGTGGGCACATCCCTTAGTGGGGAGTGTGCAGGAGGCAGCTAATGGATGATTCTCTCTCATCGATGTTTCTAACTCTATCCCTCTCTCTTCCTCTCTGTAAAAAATCAATAAAACATATTGAGAGAGAGAGAGAGAGAGAGAGGAGAGATTGGCCTGGCTGGGTGGCTCAGCAGTTGAGCATCATCAACCCAGGAACCAAGAGGTCGCTGGTTCAATTCCTGGTCAGGGCACATGCCTGGGTTGCTGGCTTGATCCCCAGTATAGGACGTGCAGAAAGCAGTCAATCAGTGATTGACGTGTGTGTGTGTATGTGTGTGTGTGTGTGTGTGTGTGTGTATTTCCTGTCTAATAAAAGGGTAATGTGCAAATTAACCATCACTCTGTCACAAAGATGGCGGCACCCATAGCCACAAGATGGCGGTGCCCAGTCCTCTCAGCCCCGCGGGAGTCCCGCAGTTTTGGGCGGGAGTGGGGGTGGGGGTGGGATGGCAGCGCTGAGAGCAGGTAGTGTGAACAGCCTGACAGATGCTTATTTGGCCGCCTTGGCAAGCGTTCCACGCCTGGGCAGCAGGCGCTGAGTGGCCAGGCCCTGCGGAGAGCTCCTGGCACACCCGTGCTCAGGGCTACTGGTATATATATATCGAGAGCTGCCTATCGCCAAGTAGCAAAGTCAAGGAGACGGAAGATTCACGTCTAAAGCTCTGCCTCCCCAAAGGGAGCTTAGCCGGTGCTCACACACACCATCCGGTCACTTACATGTTGATTTCTATTCTGCTGTTGGCTGTACTCATGGGGTTGGGTTCCTGTCAAGTTTCTGTTTACAGTTGATCTGCAAAATACTGTGCTGCATTTTAACACTTAGTAAGAATGATATTTGCGCCGAAACCAGTTTGGCTCAGTGGATAGAGCGTCGGCCTGCGGACTGAAAGGTCCCGGGTTCGATTCCGGTCAAGGGCATGTACATTGGTTGCGGGCGCATCCCTGGTGGGGGGGGGGGGGGTGCAAGAGGCAGCTGATCAATGTTTCTCTCCCATCGATGTTTCTAACTCTCTATCTGTCTCTCTTCCTCTCTGTAAAAAATCAATAAAATATGTTTTTTTAAAAAAAAAAGAAAAAAAAAGAATGGTATTTGGTAAGAACGGCTCAGACCTTGAGACCCTTGTCCTATCTAACAAGTTGGCAGAGTCCAGGCAGTTTCCAGGAGCGGTTGGCAGTGGAGGCCTTGGGCAACTTCTTGTTTTTCACCAGGAGAGGATGACCCCGTGCTGGGGTACTGCCAATGCTGAGGCCCGAGGTAAGAGGGTGGTCCATCCCCCGCCACCCCCAGCTGCCCTCCACACCAGCACTCAGACTCCCACCCCATGCCAGGCAGGCGTGCCCACCTCTGCTGGGCGCCCAGCTGCAGAGGGAGGGGCTCCTGGGGAGGGAGCTGCAGCCCATTCCTTGTTCCCCTGGCCTTGGGGCTCAGAGAGGGGAAAGCACGTGGCTCAAGCCACACCACCAAGGAGCGGCTCAGGCCCTGAACAGTCCTGGAAGGGATCAGAGGGCCCGAGGCCACCTGTCTTTTCAGGGAAGGGGGGGGAGCAGGGGTGGGTGTCTCTCCAGGGGCAGGGATGAGACGAAGGAGCTGTGCATGCCCCCACCCTTGGTTCAGCTCCCCCTTGTGGACATCCTGGGGGGGGGGGGCGGGACAGGAAAGCTAAGGCCCCTGAGGCCTGTTCCTGGCCTCCATCCCGCATCAGAATTGGGGCCTCTGCAGGGCTGCCCTGGACCACACGCTTTGTGCTGACAGCAGCCAGCTGCCTCCAGAGCCAGTGATGAGGGGCTACGGGGTACAGATGGTGCCGCAGGGGTGGGGGGTTCAGAGTGGGAAGCGTTCTCAGGGAGGGAGGTACCTCAGGATTCACAGGGGGTTGCCCGGTAGATGAGAGGGGAGGCTCAGGGAAGGGTTAGGGGATCGGAGAGGGAAATGGGGGTGGGGGGTCCCCGAGAGGCTCAGGAGAATCTCGGACAGAGGGGAATACAGCTGTGAAGGAAGGAGGCCTGGCCATCCTGGGCTGCTGGGCAGTGGGCTGGTCATTCCCCACCTTCTCTGCAAGCCTGCTCTCAGGCGGCGCCCGGATCCCAGGGTGGATGTGGAAGGCTGAGTTGGGGGCTTTTCCACAAACCCCCAGGGCTGCCCCGGCCCGGTGTCTTCCCTCCTGCCTTCCACCCACTCCCAGGAGCCCCAGAACTGCCACGGTGGTGCTGGGCCCGTGACCGGAGGCTCTGAGAGAGTGCCAGGCAGACACTCTCCATTGTGAGCATCAGCAAGAGTGGCTGCGGTCCTCAGGAGACCCTGGATGGCCTGCGGGGCTGCGGGGGGAAAAGGGGTGACGCGGGGGGACGGGCAGCGGCTGAGGGCGAAGGGAGAGGAGCCTGCGTTCCCTGAGGTAGGTCACATCATGTAGCAAAGCGCACAGACGCCCCACGACACCTTTAGAGCCTCGCGTTGGTGGACACTTGAGTTGTTTCCAGATAGAATGACACTGAACTGCTTTGTATCTGTTTCCTGCAAAGGTGTCTCCCAGGTAGACCAATACTTACCCTCTCCACCAGCAGAATTAAATAAAAACCGCCCCTTTCTCCATAGCGTTACCAACACTGGATATCATGATTTTTTATTTTTAGATATGTCCACATTTAAAAATATTTTTTTATTGATTTCAGAGAGGAAGGGAGATATTTTTATTGATTTCAGAGAGGAAGGGAGAGGGAGGGAGAGAGGGAGGGAGAGAGAGAGGAGAGAGAGAGAGAGAGAGAGAGAGAGAGAGAGAGAGAGAGAGAGAGAGAGAGAAACATCAATGATGAGAGAGAATCATTGATTGGCAGCCTCCTGCACGCCCCACACTGGGGACTGAGCCCAAAACCCAGGCATGAGCCCTTGACCAGAATTGAATCCAGGACCCTTCAGTTCATAGGCTGACGCTCTATCCACTGAGCCAAACCAGCTAGGGCTAGAGCTAGGGATGATTATTCTTTTTCTATGGTGCAGGACCCAGAGGCCCAGAGAGGTAAAGGGACCGGGCCAGGATGCCACAGCAGGTTACTGCCCAAGCTGGAACTTTTTGTTTTTTAAATATATTTTACTGATTTTTACAGAGAGGAAGGAAGAGGGACAGAGAGCTAGAAACGTCAGTGAGAGAGAAACATCGTCCAGCTGCCTCTTGCACACCCACTACCAGGGATGTGCCCGCAGCCAAGGCACATGCCTTTGATCGGAATCGAACCTGGGACCCTTCAGTCCGCAGACCGACGCTCTATCCACTGAGCCAAACCGGTTTCGGCCCAAGCTGGAACTTGAACCCAAACCACTTTACCGACCAGAATTTATTTTGCTGCCACTCTGGCTCCCAGCTGGGCCCCACGAGGCTCCAGTCCCTCCGGACTTGGTTTCCCTCCCTAGCTGGAGGGTGAGGCCAACCTTACCAGCCGCATGGCGCTGGGATGGCTGCCCCGGCAGAGCGCCTGGTGGAAGCCAGCACCAGCTTCCAGGTGGCCGGCTGGGGAGCCGACGGCATGGGGGACGCATCTCCAGCTTCCCAAGGGTCCCCAATGCCACCATGACCCCCTCGGACCAGTGTCACCCCAACAATGTGTGCGCTGGCGTTTTTACCTGCTGGGGTGGCATCCGCCAGGTACAGGCCAGGTGCCACCTCGCACGGGCTCCCCCTGGTGGGAGGAGAGGCCTTGAGGGACGATGAGTTTCCCGAAGGGAGAGAGCAAGTCCAGGACAAGTATGACGCTGAGTACGGAATTAGAACTGGGTAGTTAACCATGTGAGCATTTGAGTAGCATGAGAACAGGTGGGGTTGGGGCAGGTTTTTGGGACGCAGGAGAAGGGCTCATGTTGTGGGGGGGAGCTACCAGCTCAGAGGTTCTGTGGTGGGAGCAGAGTGGGCGACTAGGCCTGGGGGGTCCCCTGATTGGTCTGCCAACTGTCCAGGGTGATGGGCTGGTGGTGGGTGCCCCTCATCGGTAACGGTCTGGCGTAGCTTCCTCGATGGAGCCCTTGTGGCAGGGGCCCCCACTTCTTCACCGGAGTGCCATTCTTCTAAGGCTGGATACTGGCCCTGTCAGTTTGGCTCGGTGGATGGGACGTCGGCCTATGGACTGTAGGGTCCTGGGTTTGATTCCTGCCAGGGGCATATGTCTGGGTCGTGGGCTCGATCCCCGGTGGGGGGCATGCTGGAGGCAGCCTATCAATGATTCTCTCATCATTGATGTTTCTTTCTCTCTCTCCCTCTACCTTCCTCTCTGAAATCAATAAAAAAATATATTTTTAAAAAATCCAAAACACAGACTGGATACTCGATCGATTCTGTTCTAACCCCCTCATTGGATTAACACTCGCCTGAGAGACCCTGAGCTTAGCCCGTGGTGGGGGGCCAGAGGGCGTGACCTCCCATATCCAGGCCTGCCCCCCACCCCCGCCCCATCCTGTGCCGTTAGGACTCATACAGAAGCCACCCCATTCTCTCTGCACCTGGCCTCTGCTCTGCCAGGTTGGCAGGGGCTGGAGGCAGGAGCTGTGAGCATTTGCCAGCAGTCGCTGAATTCACTCACAGCCCTGAGAACCAGGGGCTGTCCTTACCTCCACCTCTCAGACGGGGCACCTTGCCCACCTCTCATTTCGGCCGAAAGATGTTGTGCAGCAAAGTCAAGAGGCGCACAAGACACTGGCCAAAGACTGTCACCGGACTCACAGAAGCTAATGTACCTAATACAGAAAGACCTAAAACATAGCTATTAAATAAGAAATGCAATTATAGCCAAAACCGGTTTGGCTCAGTGGTAGAGCGTCGGTCTGCGGACTGAAAGGTCCCAGGTCCCAGGTTCGATTCCGGTCAAGGGCAGGTACCTTGGCTGCGGGCACATCCCCAGTAGGGGGTGTGCAAGAGGCAGCTGGTCGATGTTTCTCTCTCATCGATGTTTCTAGCTCTCTATCTCTCTCCCTTCCTCTCTGTAAAATTTCAACAAAAAATATTTTTTTAAAAAGAGAAAAAAAGAAATGCAATTATATGAAAACAATAAATAGAATCACATATTACATGATATAGTTTATTAAAATAAAAAAATTTAACAACCTATCATTATTTATTACATACCACTATATACTCAAGAAAATCATATTTTTCTTTAAAAAATATATATATTATTGATTTTTTTTTACAGAGAGGAAGGGAGAGGGATAGAGAGCTAGAAACACCGATGAGAGAGACACATCGACCAGCTGCCTCCTGCACACTCCCCATTGAGTATGTGCCCGCAACCAAGGTGCATGCCCTTGACCGGAATTGAACCTGGGACCCTTCAGTCGGCAGGCCGACGCTCTATCCACTGAGCCACACCGCTTAGGGCCATATTTTTCTCTTTTAAGGAGAGGAGAGGAAAGAGAGGCTGCAGGCTGGACCTCCCACTCCCTCCCTTTCCCTCGGGTCCGGATGAGGCAACAGCCGGTGCCTGCGGCAGCGGTTGCCTGTTAAGCCACCCACGGTTGGAATGGACAGCTTCCAGCCCCCACTTCCCCTCCACCCGCCAGCGGCCCCCGCCAGCCAGGGGGTTCACTCCCATCGCCCTGCCCCCAGGCTCCCCACCGCCCCAGCTGGGAGCTTCCCCACACCCCACCCCTGGGCCTCCAGGCAGCCCCACGCCTGCACCCCCGCTGCCCCCCACGCCTCGGAGAGGTGAGTGGCACCTGGAACAGGGAGCGTGGAGAGGAGCACCCCAGACCCTCCGGGAGGCTCCCGGTGTTGTGAGTTATCTGGCGGGTTTGTGTGTATGTTCCATTCTGTTGTTGTTGAAGCTTTATTGGAATATACTTTATAAACCGCACGGCTCACCCATTTTTAACAATTCAGTGATATTTGATGCATTCACAATATTGTGTAACCACCGCCTCTATCCAGTTCCAGAACATTCCATCGCCCCAAAAAGAGCTTCCCCCCTCCGCATCAGCAGTCACTCCCCATCTCCCTTCCCCAGCCCCTGGCAACCACCAACCAACCCACTTCCTGTCTCTGGATCTGCGTGTTCTGGACGTTTCACATAAACGGAATCGCACAGCATTTGTCCTTTTGTGTCTGGCTTCTCTCATGAGCACATGTCTGCAGGGTTCATCCGCATTGTAGCAAAGGTCAGCGCCTGTTCCTTTAACCCCTGGGTCGGGGATCCCGCGGACCCCAGGAGACTCTGTGTTTAGGAACCATCTGACCACGAGGTCCTGGGAGGCTGCCCACGTGTAAATACACAGCGGGGGGGGGGGGGGGGGGCGGCTCACAGATGCTGGGGTCACCCTGGTTTACATCGTCTGAACATCATGGCGTATTCTGGCGGCTACTGTGAGCAGGGAGTGGAATGAAAATGTCCCCAAATAGCCCTGACTGGTGTGGCTCAGTGGATAAAGCATCGGCCTGTGGACTGAATGGTCCGGTTCGATTCCGGTCAAGGGCATGTGCCTTGGTTGCGGGCACGTCCCCAGTGGGGGGTGTGCGCAGGAGGCGGCTGATCGAGGTTTCTGACTTTTATCCCTCTCCCTTCCTCTCTGTAAAAAAAAAAAAAAAAATATATATATATATATATATATATATATATATATATATATATATATATAAAATGTCCCCAAATAATTAACTAGGGCTTCTCTACTATGTACACTGGTGTGTGTGTGTGTGTGTGTGTGTGTGTGTGTGTGTGTGTGTGCAGATCACCCCTGGGAGCACCCTGGGCGTTGTGGGGGCTGAGAATGGTCCTTAGCCCCACACCCTCCATACCGGAGCATCTCCAGTCAGTCCTCCAGACAATCACAGTCACTGCCCCAGGCAGTGTCCCCTGGGCCACAATCAGCGGGGTAAGAGCTCTGCCTTCGAGGGAACAGTGAACCCTCCGGGTCCCAGGAGGGCACATGGCTCCGTGGCCCCACCGCTGTTTCCTGTCCTTTCCTGTCCCCAGGAGCAGGGCTCACACTGGCACTGGACATGCCGGCCACAGGGCCCTGCGGGGGAGGCAGGGAGAGTGGAGCGTGCCCCTCGGAGCCCGGGCCTGGGGTGGGCAGGAGATAGCTACTGATATAACTGTAACAGCGTCTCATACTCGCGGGGGAGTTCGAACCCTGAGCCCAATGTCCTCCTGGAGTGTGGTTTGGCCCCCAACTCCCTGTGGCCCCAAGTTGAAAGGAGGAAGTAAGGACACCCAGTCCAGGCGTGGGGCAACCCCAACGGCCTCCAGGCCTCGGGCTATAAGAGGGGCTGGGGAGGCAGGGGAGAGCCCGCACCCGACCATGACCCAGAGCCACCGGCCCTCCCACCCTGCCCTGGCCCTTGTCTTGCTGGCCACGCTGCTGGGCGGTGAGTGGGGCCACGCGTCCGTCCGTCCGTCCATCTGCCCAGGCCGCGCTGGTTCTGGGGAACATCCACCCACAACAGCCGGCCCAGCACCCTCTCCGCACAGAGGGGAGGCTGACAGGACCAGGGCAGGGCCATTTGCTGCCGGGGGGTGACTGCCTCAGGGGACGGGGGTGAATGCCTCAGGGGACGGGGGGTGAACGCCTCAGGGGACGGGGGGGGTGGGTGAACGCCTCAGGGAATGGGAGGTGACTGCCTCAGGGGACGGGGGGTGAACGCCTCATGGGACGGGGACGGGGGGGGGGGGGGGGGAGGGGGGCTGAGCGCCTCAGGGGATGGGAGGTGAAAGCCTCAGGGGACGGGGGGGGTGAATGCCTCAGGGGACGGGGGGGGGTGACTGCCTCAGGGGACGGGGGTGAATGCCTCAGGGGACGGGGGGGGGGTGACTGCCTCAGGGGACGGGGTTGGGGGGAGCTCTGGGACACTGGACTCCGTGTCTGCTCCGGGCTTCCCGCCCAGGGAGGGGGTGGGGGTGGACGCGGCAGGGGGAGTGACAGCCGCCGATGCCCCTCGCTCTCAGGTGCAGCATGGGCTTCAGAGATTGTGGGCGGGCGGCCAGCTAAGCCCCACTCGCGGCCCTACATGGCGTCACTGCAGATGTTGAGTTTCCACTTCTGTGGAGGCACCTTGATCCACCCCAGCTTCGTGCTGACCGCTGCTCACTGCCTGCAGAACATGTGAGTGCCGGTGGCCCTGCCTGGTCTGATGGGGAGGTGCCACCCCCCCCCCCCCCGGGGCCTGAGGGGGGAGGTTCCCCCCCCCCCCCGGGCCTGCGGGCAGCTGTAACTGCGGGAGCTGCCTCTGGTGCTCGGGGTGCCCATGGGGTGAGGAAATGGGTGGGTGGGGGCGGCTAACAATTCGCACCCTGACCCCTCAGCTCCATGGCCCTGGTGAAGGTGGTGCTCGGGGCCCACAACCTGCAGGAGTCCGAGCCCAGCCAGCAGCAGTTCTCTGTCGTTAACGTCTTTTCCAACAACTACGACCCGGAGGGATTCCACAATGACATCCTCCTCCTGCAGGTGGGTGGCGACCACCCCCTCATCCACCTTCAGCAAACACGCATTGAGCACCGGTTGTATGCCAGGCCCCGGCCGGTGCTGGGACACAGCCTGGGACACCGGAGGCCTCGAAGCCCCACCAATGGCTGCCCCTCCTGCCTCTGATCTGGCCCCGCCCCGTGCCAGCACCCACCCACCCAACACCCTCACCCCCAACCTCAGCGCCGGCCTCACCTTCCCTGCGAGAGCCGCCCTCACCCTAGTGCCCGGTTTGGCAAACTGCGGCTCTCGAGCCACGTGTGGCTCTTTGGCCCCTTGAGTGTGGCTCTTCCACAAAATACCACGGCCTAGGCAAGTCTGTTTTTGAAGAAGTGGCGTTAGAAGAAGTTGAAGTTTGAAAAATGTGGCTCTCAAAAGACATTTCAGTCGTTGTGCTGTTGGTATTTGGCTCGGTTGGCTAATGAGTTTGCCGACCACTGCCCTCGTGGAAAGACAGCCACCCCTCCCCTGATCTACAGTTCACCATCTCGCCGTTCCCCTTGGCAACGCACCTGTCATTCTCCTGCCTCCCGCCTCCCTGAAAGGTCAGCTCCCGGAGGCTCAGTGGAGGATGTGGCCCTCACTAAGTGCTCTGTGAGTGGAGGAATGCCACAGGGACAAATGCTGCCAAAGGGAGACCCATGGTGTCAGAGAATGGAAAACAGCCCTGGCTGGCGTGCGTGCGTGCGTGCGTGTGTGTGTGTGTGTGTGTGTGTGTGTGAATCCAAACCGGCTCCATGGAGGAGGTGACCCCTGAGGGCAAACCTGAGAGTGAGTGGGAGGGGGCCAGAGGAGGCACTTCAGGGTGGTCAGGGCGTGTGTGCGTGTGAGAAGGGGGCGGCTCTGGGGCCTGGAGACAGGCTCTCACTGCCCCGACCCCCCTCTGCCGCAGCTGGACCGCCCCGCCAACCTCACGGCCCAGGTCGCCGTGGCCCAGCTCCCGGAGCAGGACCAGCAGCTGCCCCACGGCACGCAGTGCCTGGCCATGGGCTGGGGCCGCCTGGGCACCATGGAGCCGCCGTCCCACCTCCTCCAGGAGCTGAACGTCACCGTGGTCACCTTCCTGTGCCGGCCGGAGAACGTGTGCACCTTCGTCCCCCGGCGCAAAGCCGGCATCTGCTTCGTACGTGCCTGCCCGGCCCCCCCCCCCCCCCCGTGTACGGCAGCACCCCCCCCCCCCCGGGAACCGCCCACAGGAGGCAGCGTGGGGGGTGGCGGCCGTGCAGATCCCCCGCCTCCTCACTGAGCAGCTGCAGGCTGTGCCTCGGTCGGTCTCCTGTCGGGAGGAGGGGAGCACCCACGGCGAGGGCTCAGCGAGTGATGGGGAACAGCCTCGGCGCCCACAGGCACCCAGGGGTACTCATGTCTTACACGGAGGCCTTGGTGGGCCTAGGGACCCTCCCGCTCCGGGGCGCCTCTCGGGCCAGCCCGGCTCACCCCGGGGTCCAGGCCGACGGCAGGGCGACAGGTGCCTGCTGCCCCCCCCTCACCCCCCCGAGTGGCCTCCTCTCGCCCTGTGGTCCACATGCCTCCACGGGCATTCCGCACGGGAAACATGCGACCACTAACTGGCCTTAGGCTGCCACCAGCTACCCTCCGCCCACCGTAGCCACATCCCGGTGGCTGACCAGCCTGTCCCCCCCTTCCCAGGGCGACTCGGGCGGCCCCTTGATCTGCGACGGGGTCCTCCAGGCCGTGGACTCCTTCCTGATCCGCGAGTGTGCCAACCGCCAGTACCCCGACTTCTTCTCGCGCGTCTCCCTCTACGTGGACTGGATCCAGTCTGTGCTGCGAAGTGTGGGGGGCGAGGGCAGCCCCTGAGCCCCTTCCCCCAGGAGCCCCCCACTCTCCTACCCCCCCACCCCCACCCCACAGGCTGAGGCCAGAGAACAAGCCCTCCTGGGGGGAAGGGAGCCGGCGCCCAGCCTCACGGTGACGTCAATAAAAAAAAACGGAAACCCTCCTTTGGCTCCTGTCTGTCCTTCCCATAGGGGGAGAGTGGCCAAGGGCCCCCAGCACCCACGTCTCCAGGCCCCAGACTTCGGATGGGGGTTTGGAGCAGAAGCCTAGCAGCCAGTGTAGGGCCCAGGTCACAGGACTCCCCTCCCCCAGTGCCGGTAGACTAGGGTTCTAATCCGGCCGCACCCGCCTGGCCCCGGGTGGGTCGATGCCCATGTCTGTGTCTCCACATCCTTGTCTGGAAAAGGGAGCCATCCCTGAGGATGGGGGCATTGTGTTGGCTCTGGGTCTCCAGCTCGGGGGCTGCTGGAGGACCAGGCTGTCACAGCGCGAGTGCCGCCCAGCCGATGTGGCTCAGTGGTGGAGCGTCAGCCTATGAACCAGGAGGACCTGGTTCAGGTCCTGGTCAGGACACAGGCCCAGGTTGGGGGCTCCATCCCCAGTGCAGGAGGCCGCCGATGAATGGTTCTCTCTCATGGCTGATGTGTCTGTCTCTCTCCCTCTCCCTTCCTCTCTGAAGTCAATAAAAATGTACTTAAAAAGTAATGACAGTGTGGAGTGCCAGGCCCGTGGGGCTTCTGACTCAGCCGGGGGCGGGCAGGGTGGCTGTTAGGGAGGCTTCCTGGAGAAGCAGCGTGCCTGAGCAGGAGCAGAGAGAGGAGCCCCCCACCGCACCCCAGGGGCGGGGGGAGGCTGGTGGAGGACAGAGGACCAGGAAGGGCTCCGTGTGGCTGGAATGGAGCCGGTCAAGGGGCTGGAGCGTGCAGGGCACAGGCATGAATGGGGGCGGGGGCGGGGCTAGAGAAGAGCCCCGAGTCTGGGAAGAGGCAGAGCTCAGTGGGAGTAGCCACCGGACGGGACGGGATGGGACGGGACGAGGCTCAGAGGGAGGGCCAGTCTGCTCACAGGACAAGTCTGGGAAGTGGAAGAAAGCTCTCCCCTTATTGATTCCTTCTACCACCACCTGGTGCCAGCATGCAGATTCAAACAAGAGAGAGAATGCCGGGGCCTGCCCCCTTTTGCAACTCTGCACACCTTACCGCGGGGTCAGTGCTAGGGCTGGGCTATAGCAGCGGCACCGGGAGCCAGCATGAGCTGAGACGGACACAGCTGAATCCTGGGGCATGCACCCTGGGGAGCGGCAGGGGGATGCTGGGGATTCCCTGCACGTCCCAGGGGCTCAAGGCAGGGAGGTGGTTTCTATAAAAACCCACAGCGCCCTAGCCCCGAGGTCGGCAAACTGCGGCTCGCGAGCCTTCTGCAGCTCTTTGGCCCCTTGAGTGTGGCTCTTTGGCCTCTTAAGCATCGGCCTGCAGACTACAGGGTCCCAGGTTTGATTCCGGCCAAGGGCACATGCCCGGGTTGTGGGCTCCATCCCCCACAGTGGGGGACCTGCAGGAGGCAGCCAACCGATGTTTCTATCTCTCTAGCTCTCTCCATTCCTCTCTGAAATCAATAGTATATTAAAAAAAAAAAAAAAAGCCGAAACCGGTTTGGCTCAGTGGTAGAGCGTTGGTCTGCGGACTGAAAGGTCCCAGGTTCGATTCCGGTCAAGGGCATGTGCCTTGGTTGCGGGCACATCCCTGGTGGGGGTTGTGCAGGAGGCAGCTGGTAGATGATTCTCTCTCATTGATGTTTCTGGCTCTCTATCCCTCTCCCTTCCTCTCTGTAAAAAATCAATAAAATATATTTAAAAAAAACAAAAAAACAAAAAAACATCCCGTTGGGGGTAAAAGAGGTTAGCTAGAGGGAATGTCGGGAACAGAAAGACCCACACAAATCCAGCGAGAGGCGTTTGCCAGCTGCTGTGGGCTGGTGTGTGAAGGGTGGTTCCCGGACGCCCTGCACAGCCGAGGGCAGACCCAGCTGAGAGCTGAGGGTCAGGGGGCTGGGGCCCCGGGGCAGATTCAGGAAATGGCGAGCCCCCGAGAGTCACAAGCAGGATGATCAGCACAGGCTCCTTGGGAGGCCTCAGGGAGCAAGGGGTTCCCCCTGCAGCCCCAGGGGCGTGAGTGTCTGTGCTGCTGGGGGCCCCAGACCCGTGGTGCCAGCCCCTGCCGCTTGGAGGGCCCCAGTCTGCCGCGCGGGAACGATACTGGAGCCGTGTTTCCTCCCTGCAGTGTGACGTGGGTCTGTGCAGCGCACCTGTCTTACTGGGAAGACGCGTTCCTCGTGACCACGACTCAGACTGCAAACGAGAGCGGCCTGGCAGTCCGCCTCCAGCCTTTGCCCACCTTCCCCGCCCGGAGGCGGTTAATGGTTAACGGGGCCTCACTTTCTTATCTAAGGATTTGACAGACGTTCACTCACTTCGGCCTCGGGATTATCCTATACAATGGAGTCTATTATTATAACTTCCCTTTTCCAGATAAGGAAACTGGCGCGCGGGCGAGTGAAGTCCGTGTCCTGAAAGTTATGTGGAAGGCCAGTGGCCAAGCCAGGAGAGGAACCCGGAGTCCTTAGGCTTGGCCACTATGAGATGTGTGTGCAGAGTATGCAGGTGATGCTCAATAAGTGCAGCTTTGATTGAATGGGGTCTCCCTGTCTGAGCCACAGCACCCCCTCCCTTTCCCCAAGACTATGGCGTCCTCCACTCTCCCTCATCCGAGGACTGGAAGCAGGGCTGTGTACACAGCAGGTGCCTACTGAATGCTCTGTGGCATGTTTAACACAACGGGGTGGGGGCCCTGCCAAGCAGGTAGGAGAGCAGGTGGCATGTACCTGACGAAGGGAGGGATGAGGGGAGCACTGAGCGCCTGCTGTGTGCCAGGCTCTGGGAGAGCAGGGCCATCGTCCTCACCGACGAGCTATGGGGGTTCGTTCGCCTGTGGCCACAAATGGGACAAACAGGTCCCCAGCCCTGACACGGGGTGTCCTCCACATCCCCGCCCACTTGCTCCTGCGATGGAATCCGTTGGTTCCCTCCCGCAAGCCCAGCTCCTGGCCAGGAGAACGTTGCTTCTTGCGACAGCCCTGGCTACAGCCGTTGCAGCGGGAGCGTTCTGGGGGAGGTGGGAAGAGGAACAGGACCGGGGGTGGGGGATGGGGGGGCTGGGCCCGGGGGGCCCCTTCGCCACTGTTTGGCCCTAGTTCTTCCACACCCCCGGGTAGAAGCTCTTAAGCTTCGATGCACATCCATGGTCCAGCCCCCTTTTCCAGGCCAGAGAGGGGTTCTGTGAAACCTCGGGAGGTGGGGGGTAGGGGGGGCAGAGGGGGTTCTTCCCAGAACCTCTGCTGGGGACCAGAGGCTAACAGCGCCCCCGGTGGGAATGGGGATGAGTTCCCCATTGGGAGCAATAGCCGAGGGGAGGTCGGAAGGCCAGGCCGGGAGAGGGAGGTGGGCCGAGAGTCGTCACCCGGCGGCTGCGAGTTGTGGGGCCTGAGTCCAGCCCCGGCCTCTCACCGTGCCACTGGGCAAGATTCACGGGGGAGGCCTCGCCGTGCAGCAGCTTCCTCATCCCACACGGGCACCCCGCAGCCCCCCATCGCCCCGGGCAACGTCAGGGCCGAGCTGGGGGCACGGGCACCATTGCAATGCTCTGGGCAGGCCGAGGCATGCGGGCAGCCGGCACTCTTTGGCCTCGGGCTGCCAGATTTAGCAAAAACACAGGACACCCAGTTACGTGTGAATGTCAGATAAATGATGACCAGCCTTCTAGGTATGGGAGACACCGATCCTCCCCGACGGCTTGCAGAGCTGTGATTACTCTCGGCCATATTTGGAACATGGTTATACTACACAAATTGCTTTAAAAAACCACTCGCACCAAAACCGCTTTGGCTCAGTGGATAGAGCGTCGGCCTGGGGACTGAAAGGTCCCAGGTTCGGTTCCGGTCAAGGGCATGTACCTTGGTTGCGGGCACATCCCCGGTGGGGGGTGTACAGGAGGCAGCTGGTCAATGATTCTCTCTCATCGATGTTTCTGGCTTTCTATCCCTCTCCCTTCCTCTCTGTAAAAAAATCAATAAAATATATATTTAAAAAAAATAAAAAATAAATTTAAAAAACCACTCAGAGACACAGACATCAGTATGTGGTCCCCAGAGGGCCGGGTTTGGGGGAAGTAAAGGGTAAAGGGGGTCAGATACAAGGTGACAGAGACTTGGCTTTGGGTGGCGGGCGCACGATGCAACCTACAGACGATGTATCAGAACTGGACGCTTGGCACTTACTTAATTTACTAAGCCATTTCACGCCCAAACATTTAGTTAAAAAGGAAAAAAAAAATTTTTTTTTTTAAGTCTGACTTTCACATTTGTGTCCTGAATTCTATCCGGAGCCAACCCAGGCCCCCAGGCACCCATCACCCCAATCCTTCCCGTCACCGCCCTCACCCACTCCTGGGGCGGAGAGAGGAAGTGGGGACACCTGGCCCTGCGTGGGGCAATGCAACGGCCCCGGGCCCTGGGCTATAAGAGGGCCAGGTGGGTGCAGGGGCCAGAGGCACCGGGGCCCCGCTCAGCCATGGCCCAGAGCCGCAGACCCTCCGGCCCTGCCCTGGCCTCCTTCCTGCTGACCGCGCTGCTGGGCGGTGAGTGGAGCCACGTGTCCGTCCGTCCCCCTGTCCCCGGGCGTCCATTCCTGCTTCTCCACGCATGCCCTTGACTTCCGCGGCCCCCTTCTCCTCACGGGAAGGGGTGGCTGGGATGGGGAGACCCATTTCCCGAGGAGGAGGCTGAGGCTCAGCGTGGTGAGGGGCCCAGGGAATCCCGTGGGGGCGGGTCGGAGGCCTCGCCCCGGGGACTCCAAAGCCAGGTGAAGCTCAGATCTCACCCCGCTGTCCTCTCTGCACCTCCGTCTCCTCATCTGGCCACAAGCACGTGAAGAGTCCCCACCCAGAGGTCCTCGTGGGGGTTCAAGGGCCACCGGGCCCGATGGGGTGGGCTCCGCCACGACACTCACCGCCCCCCCCACCCCTGCGCGTCCCCAGGCCCCGTGCTGGCCTCCGAGATCGTGGGCGGGCGGGCGGCCCGGCCCCACGCGTGGCCCTTCATGGTGTCCCTGCAGCAGCGCGGAAGCCACTTCTGTGGGGGGACCCTGGTGGCCCCGAACTTCGTCATGTCGGCGGCGCACTGTGTGAACGGCAAGTGAGTGACACTCCGGAGCCTGCCTTCCCTCTTCCCTCCGCTCCCACGTCTGTCCACGCGGGGTGGGGGGTGGAGAGGGGCGGGGCGTGTGAGACCAGGGTCTGGGCTCCTCCAGGCACCCCATCCATGCACCGGCTTCACCAGGCCCCCCAGGGGGCATTCGGCCACGGGGCCCGAGGATCAGCCCTGGGGGGTGAGGCGCCGCGTGGCCGTGGGCCTGGGCTCGGCGGAGCTCGGGGGGGCCTCTCTCCCACCCCCACACCCAAGAGCCACCTCGAGTCACCGCCCGCACCCAACTTTGCTGCAGAAACTTCCGGGCGGTGCAGGTGGTGCTGGGGGCGCACAACCTGGGGCAGCGGCGCGAGCCCACCCGGCAGCTGTTCGGCATCCAGAGCATCTTCGAGAACGGCTTCGACGCCCAGAGGCTGATGAACGACATCGTTCTTCTGCAGGTGGGAGGCCGGTGGGGCGGGAGGAGGGGGGGAACAGACCCAGGAGGGGGGGGCGCCGGCACACCCCCCCGCCCCACGTGACTCTTCGATGCCCTGTCCTGCCCCCCCCCCCCCGCAGCTCAACGGGTCCGCCACCATCAACGCCAACGTGCAGGTGGCCAGGCTGCCGGAGCAGGGCCAAGGTGTGGGCAATGGGGTCCGCTGCCTGGCCATGGGGTGGGGCCGGCTGGGCACGAACCAGCCACCACCCCGAGTCCTGCAGCAGCTCAACGTGACCGTGGTGACCTCCCTCTGCCGCTCCACCAACGTGTGCACGCTGGTGCCGCGCCGGCGCGCCGGCATCTGCTTCGTGAGTGCCTGCACCCCCCTCTCCGCGCCCACCCCCTCCTCCCCTTCCAGCCAGATGCCCGAGGACTTCCCAGCCCGAAGGGAGGCCGTGGGGGGGGGGTGTCCTGGAAGCCTCGCCTCCTCACCTCACCCCGCTCCCCCCAGGGGGACTCCGGCGGGCCCCTCATCTGCAACGGGCTGATCCACGGGATCGACTCCTACATCCGAGGAAGCTGCGGCTCCGGCTTCTACCCCGACGCCTTTGCCCCCGTGGCGCAGTTCGCAAACTGGATCAACTCCATCCTCCGCCAACACGAGGACCGCCCTGGTCTCCACCCCAGGGACCCTGCCAGCAGGAGCCACTAGAAAGGGCCGCCCCAGGCCCCCCGCCTCCCCCGCCTTCCCCGCCCCGGGCAGGCCCAGCCGGGCTGCAAGACGCAGCATCTGACAGAATAAAAGCCTTCTCTCTTTTGTAGACTGTGTCTGGGTGTGTGTTGGTTGTGCAATTGGAAGATGGCAAGTAGTTAGGAGTGCCGAAACCGGTTTGGCTCAGTGGATAGAGCATCGGCCGGCGGACTAAAAGGTCCCAGGTTCGATTCCGGTCAAGGGCATGTACGTTGGTTGCAGGCACATCCCCAGTGGGGGGTGTGCAGGAGGCAGCTGATCGGTGTTTCTCTCTCATCGATGTTTCTAGCTCTCTATCCCTCTCCCTTCCTCTCTGTAAAAGATCAATAAAATATATTTTAAAACAATTTTTTAAAAAAGTAGTTAGGAGAGTGTTTGGGGCACCGCCCGAGTATGCTGCCACCAGGGGGCAGCCAAACGGGGCAGTGGGGTAAGAAGTGCCTCCCCCTCCTCCTGGCACACAAGGATGCCCCCGGCCATTTCTGGTTTCCCTCCTGGAAAGCTCTTTCACACACGATGATTGGAAGCGGTTATGACAACCGGCGCGCCGAAGCAGGTGTTTGCTGAGGGCTCGCCAGGTGCGGGAACGACTCTCCCTCCAGCCCCTGAGGCAGGCAGGTCCCGGCGGCGCCATGTGTTACAGATAAGACGTGGAGGTGCGGAGAGGGGGAGCCCTTCTCGGAAGCCTGAGTTCGAGTCCCAGCTCTGCCTCCCGGGAACTTGGTGGCTGTCTCTGAGCCTCTGTTTCCCCGTGGCGAGGAGTGAGAGCTGTCTGGGAAGGGAGCAGCCAGAGACTGGGGTTTCACTGGGTGACAAGTCCTCCCCCAACTGCCCAGCCCTTTGCTCTGACAGCGGGGAGGAGGCAGCTGAGCAGAAGATTCCCAAGGCAGGCCCCCGCCTCGGTGGAAGTTGCTGCCCCGGGGAGGTGGGGGGACATGACTGACTTGTACCCCTCTTCTGTCTTCCTGGGCCCACGGGCGGGGACCACAACAGACATGGCCTCTGCCATCGTGCAGCCTGTAGTCTGATGGTGGGGGAGGAAACAGTCACCCACGCAAACAAATACAGGAGAGTGGTAACAATAGGTAACACCCCAACACACACACACACACACACACACACACACACACAGGACCATGCCACGAGTTTGGGGTAAATCTTTTCATCTCTGTCCCCGGGTCCCAAACCCCCTCCCTCTGGAGCTCAGCCCCTGGGGTCCCCTCCGGGCCTCTGGCTGGGTGTCTCCTCCGCCCGCCTGCTCTCCCTGCAGGCGCCCCCTGACCCAGCCTCCCCCGGTGCCAGCTGCTCGGGAAGGTGCCTAGCTGCCCGGCTTTCCCCACTTAATACCATGCCTAGGCGGCCTTCCCTTGTCCACACGGCATCTGGAGATGCTCAGGGCTTTTTACTGAACCGCACCGTTGTCCTAGGTCACTTCCAAATTTTGTTGCAATTTTGAACATCTTACGTAATCTGGACTCCCATCTCCTCATGGGCATTCATTCAGAGCTTCTAATCTTACTAGGGAAACATGTTAGGATCGAACAGATCACACTTGTTCTTTTTCTGCTCTTTTCTATATGTATAAAATAATCTGCTGCGAGGAGAGAGAGAGAGAGAGAGAGAGAGAGAGAGAGAGAGAGAGAGAGAGAGAGAGAGAAAGGAGGGGGAAGTATTGTGCGCTGTTCCCACTGGGATATTCACGGTCTGCCCCACCCCTGGGGTCCCAGCACCGGCCACTTTTCTTCTCCTCAGAACCTCGGAGGGGGGCATGTGATCCAAGCTCAGCCAACCAGAGGCAGCCTGCAGACACTGGCGTAATGGGGAATTGGAGCAGAAGCCCCCCCCCCCCCAGCCACTGGGCTGAGTCTGGGGTTCCTGGGGCCACAACAGGGGAGGCTGGTGAGGAGAGAAGCCATGGAGGAAGAAGGGGGAGGCCAGCGGCAAAGACCTGACATTGTCCAGGGCGCCTGGAGCAAGCCACACCTGAAGGCAGCAGTGAACTTCCCATTAAGGTGTCCTTATTGAAGGTACAGTCTTTCCAGCTGCCCCTACACACCACCTTTCCAACATTCTGCTTGTTGGGTGTCAGGACCCAGAGGCACAGCAATGGGGACAAGGTGTAGGGTGACCTTGTTCCCTCTCCCGCCCAATTTCCTCTCCAAGTTGGAGAAAGAAGACAAAGAAGGGAGGTGCAGAAAAAGAAGGAAAAAAAGGGAGGGAGGAGGGCAGAACCACGAGGAAGTGGGTTGTTTACAAGCTGTGGCCTCCAGCTGCTGTTGCGAAACCTGAGGGCTGGGAGGACGCTCTGGGGAGACGTGGCTGGGGAGGCCGGAGTGGCTCCATCCCTCCGCTCTGCGCCTGCATCCTGAGGGGCTGCTCCCCACGCCGGCCGGGGCCAGGTCTGGGCGAGGTACACAGAGGCAGGAGGCAGCCCTCACCGTGCAAAGTCCAGCAGGAGATAATCTCAGGCGGAGGCGCGGGGAGCAGACTGGCGGGCTCCCCTTTATCCAGCTGGGCCTCTGCCTATTGGGCAGATAGGGCCGGATGGAGCCGCCCACCTCCCACTCTCATAAGAGTGTCCCCCGCCCCGCCTGGGTCAGCGTCGAGGCCACAGCAGCACCATGATGGACCTCTCCGCGCGCCTGGCGGCCCTGATCCTTCTGGGAGCGGCCCTGTGTGGTGAGCGTGGACCTGGCACTGGGCTGGCCGCGGGGGGGGGGGTGGGGGGGGCACCAGCCACGGGGTAGTCCGCCGTGGGGCCCCCTCCATCCAACAGGGTTGCCCCCCAGCCCTCCTAGATAGGCAGGAAGGGGCCAGCGCCCAGGCGAATGGGAGGCTCTGGAAGTCTGGGAATTCTCAGAACTGGGATCTGAAACGCAAGCTTCCCCCACAGTGAGAGCACGCAGCTCTACCCCGGAAACTGGCTGCCGGGAGTGCTGGTTCTGGTCCGTCCCGCTTTCCTTATGTTTACATCAAAGCTGTCAGGTTCCGCACATAGAATGGAGTTGGCCCCAGCCCCTGCGGCTCCCCAGCCACCTGCACATATGGCCCTGGGGTGGGGGCTCCAGTGGTGAAAGTCCAGGTCTGAGGGAGGCTGGGGGGCCTGGGGGGCCTCTGAGACCCTTACGCCCACCTGCCTGCTCCCAGCGGCACAGCCCCAGGGCCGGATCCTGGGCGGCCGGGAGGCCGAGTCCCACCAGCGGCCCTACATGGCGTCGGTGCAGGTGAACGGCACGCACGTGTGCGGCGGCTTCCTGGTGGCCGAGCAGTGGGTGCTGAGCGCGGCGCACTGCCTGGAGGACGTGTGAGTGGAGCTGGCGATGGGGTGGGGGGCCGGGGGACACAGAGCAGGGATGTGACTGGGCAGCGGAGGGGATGTGGACCTGACACGGCCCCCGCCCCAGCCCCAGGCCCAATGAGACGGTGAAGGTGCTCCTAGGCGCGCACTCCCTGTCGCGACCGGAGCCGTCCAAGCGCCTGTACGACGTGCTCCGAGCGGTGCCGCACCCCGACAGCCGGCCGGACACCATCGACCACGACCTCCTCCTGCTGCAGGTCGGCCAAGCCTGGCTGCACGCCCTCCTGCTGCATGCCCCCCCCCTGCTTCCCACCGCCCCCTACCGGCCCCACGGAGCCCAGCCACAGTCCCTCCTGCTGCATGCCCCCCCTCCCGACCCCCCAACCCTGCTTCCCACCGCCCCCTACCGGCCCCACGGAGCCCAGCCACAGTCCCTCCTGCTGCATGCCCCCCCCCCCCTTGACCCCCAACCCTGCTTCCCACCGCCCCCTACCGGCCCCACGGAGCCCAGCCACAGTCCCTCCGGCTGCATGCCCCCCCCCACCTCCAAACCCTGCTTCCTACCGCCCCCTACCGGCCCCACGGAGCCCAGCCACAGTCCCTCCTGCTGCAGACCCCCCTGACCCCCAACCCTGCTTCCCACCGCCCCCTACCGGCCCCACGGAGCCCAGCCACAGTCCCTCCTGCTGCATGCCCCCCCCCTAACCCCCAACCCTGCTTCCCACCGCCCCCTACCGGCCCCACGGAGCCCAGCCACAGTCCCTACTACCCTGACACCCGCCTCCCCCCCCCCCCCCCAGCTATCTGAGAACGCCACCCTGGGCCCCGAGGTGAAGCTCCTGCCCTGGCAGCGCGAGGACCGCGAGGTGGCGGCCGGCACGCTCTGCGACGTGGCCGGCTGGGGCGTAGTGAGCCACACGGGCCGCCGGCCCGACCGCCTGCAGCACGTGCTCCTGCGGGTGATGGGCCGCGCGACCTGCAACCTGCGCCGGTACCACGACGGCACCGTCACCGAGCGCATGACGTGCGCCGAGAGCAACCGCCGCGACACCTGCAAGGTGCGGGCGGGGCTGCGGGGCTGGGGGGCGGGCGTTGAGGGGCGGGGTGTGGAGGGCAGGGGCCTGGCGGGTGGGGCCAGGGGACTGACACGCGGGGGCGGGCGGGGAGCCAGGTTGGGGTGGAGGGAGGAGCGGGAATTGCAGCGGTTGAGCTGCGGGGTGACCCTGGGGGGTGTGGGGACGCTGGAGGGGGAGGACAAATACCCCCCTCACTGCCCTTTCTCACACAGGGTGACTCGGGGGGCCCTCTGGTGTGCAACGGCGTGGCCGAAGGCGTGGTCACCTCCGGGTCCCGCGTGTGTGGCAACCCCAAGAAGCCGGGCATCTACACGCGCGTGGGGAGTTACGCGGCCTGGATCGACGGCGTCCTGGAGGGGGGCGAGGCCTCCGGGGGAGACCCCGAGGGGCGGGGCCCCAGGGAGCAATAAAGCCATCACTCCCGCATCCCACCAGGCTGTATTTTTTCCTCTTTCTATGTTGTTTATTCGCGTAAGACTCCACGTATACGTGAGACCATATGGAAGCTGTCTTTGAATTGTTTAACTTCGCATGATGCCCTCTAGGTCCATCCATGCTGTTGCAAATAACAAGATTTCACTCTTTCTCGTGGCTGAGTAATATTCCATCGTATACGCACCCCGTTTTCTTTGCGCGTTTGCCTGTTGATGGGCACTTGGGTTTTCCATATTTTGGACATTGTAAATGAAGCTGCAATGAACATAGGGATGCAGAGGTCTTCAGCTAAATTTTATAATCCCACCGACAGTGCGCGAGGATTCCCTTTTCTTCATACCCTCACCAACACCTGCTGTTTGTTGATTTATTATTATTATTATTTTAAATCCTATGTTACAACCACTTTCTTGAATTGATTTTAGAGAGGTAGGAAGGGGGAGAGAGAGAAACATCAGTGTGAGAGAAAAACACGGATTGATTGCCTCCCATGTCTGCCTCTGGGAATCAAACCTGTGACCTTCTGATGCATGGGACAACTCTCCTGAGCCACACTGGCCAGGACATCTTTGCTGATATATTTTTTTAAATATATATTATTGATTTTTTACAGAGAGGAAGAGAGAGGGATAGAGTGTCTGAAACATCGATGAGAGAGAATCATCGATCAGCTGCCTCTTGCCCACCCACCACTGGGGATGTGCCCGCAACCGAGGTACATGCCCTTGACCGGAATCGAACCCAGGACCCTTCAGTCCAAAGGCTGACGCTCTATCCACTGAGCCAAACCTGTTTCGGCTTTGCTGATTTATTGATGAGAACCATTCTGACAGGCATGAGGTGGTATCTCATTGTGTTGTTTGGGTTTTTTTAATCTTCACCTGAGGAGTGAGGATATTTTCCCACTGATTCTTTTATTTTTTATTTAAAAATATTCTTATTGATTTCAGAGAGGAAGGGAAAGAGAGATAGATAGAAACATCAATGATGAGAATCATTGATTGGCTACCTCCTGCACGCCCCCTACTGGGGATTGAGCCAGAAACTGGGCATGTACCCTTGACTGGAATTGAACCTGGGACCCTTCAGTCGGTAGGCCAATGCTCTATCCACCTAGCCAAATCAGCCAGGGCTACATTGATTCTTTTAGAGAGAGTGGAAGAGAGGAATACCGGGTGGGGGAGGAGGGAGAGAGAGGAAGAGAGAGAAACATCAATGAGAGAGAGACACACCTATTGGTTGCCTCCCACACTCACCCCAACCGAGGGAGAGGGGGAGGCAGAGATGGAACTTGCAACCCAGGTATGTGCCCTTGACTGGAAATAGAACCCGAGACCCTCCCGTGTGCAGGCCAACATTCTAACCACTGAACCACGCTGGCCAGGGCTCTTATTTTGGGTTTGATTCACATTTCTCTGATGATTAGTGACACTGAGCATCTTCATATGTCCGTTGGCCATCTATATGTTCTTTCTGGAGAAATTATTATTTAGGTCCTCTGCCAAATTTTAATTGGATTGTTCATTTTATGATGTTGAGTTATATGAATCTTTACATATTTTGAATATTAACCCCTTACCAGATAAATCATATTCAAATATCTCCTTCCATTCAGTAGGTTGTCTTTTTTTGTTGTTGATGGCTTCCTTTGCTGTGCAAAGCTTTTTAGCTTGATGTAGTACTATGTTTAATTTTTCTTTTGTTTTTCTTGCCTGGGGGAACATATCCAAAAAGGTATTGATAAGAGTGATGTAAAAGAGTTTACTGCCTATGTCTTCTTCTAGTTTTATTATTTGGGGGTTTCCATTTAAGTTTTTAATCCATTTTAAATTTATTTTTGTGAGAAATCAGCTGATAACCTTATGGGATTTCCTTTGTATGTAATCTTTTTTTTTTCTGGTCTTGCTGCCTTAAAAATTGTCTCTTTAACTTTTGCCATTTTAACTCCAACATGTCCTGGTGGGGTCTCTTTGGATTCATCTTGTCTGGACTGCTCTGTGCTTCCTACACCATGATATCGGCTTCTGTTCCCAGGTTAGGAAAGTTTTCAGCCATTATTTCCTTTAAAAAATTATTGTCAAGAAATAATTGATTGTTGTTCCTCTTACTTATTATTTATGCATTTATTGGTTGATTCTTGTATGTGCCCTGCTGACCAGAGATCGAACTTGTAACTTTGGCATATCCAGACCACACTCTAACCATTTGAGCTACCTGGCCAAGGCCCAGCCATTATATATTTAAGTCTCTGTTGTTTTCTTTCTTCTCCTTTTGGGATCTCTATAATATGAATGTTGGAGCGTTTGATGTTATCCCAAACTATCCTTGTGCTTTTCAATTTTTTTTTTCTTCTATTCTGAATGGTTATTTTCCATTAGTCTGTCTTCCAGGCCACTAATCCATTCTTTTGTGTTAGCTAATCTGCTGTTAATTCCTGCTAATGTGGTTTTCATTTCAGTTATTGTATTCTTTTTTAAAATATATTTTATTGATTTTTTTTTTCAGAAAGGAAGGGAAAGGGATAGAGAGTTAGAAACATCAATGAGAGAGAAACATCGATCAGCTGCCTCCTGCACACCACTTACTGGGGTTTGCCCACAACCAAGGTACATGCCCTTGACTGGAATAGAACCTGGGACCCTTCAGTCCACAGGCTGACACTCTACCCACTGAGTCAAACCAGTTAGGGCAAGTTATTGTATTCTTTAGGTCTGCTTGGCTCTTTCTTATACTTTCTAATTTTTTTTCTTATAATATCTAAGTTCCTCTATTTCACTCAAGTTTGAAGAGCATCCTTATGACCACTCCTTTGAAATCTTTTTTTTAAATGGATTTTTTATAATTTACAATTTGTACATTGTTTTACATAGTTTCTATAAAATTGTGCGCTCTGCTTTGCATTGTTTCATGAACACTTTTCTGTGAGTATTTCTAGTCAACTATTTTAATAATTATGTAATATTTCTTTGTGCCTGTGTATCATAGTACTTAAAGATTACTCTGTTCTGTTATATACTTGGTCCATAGGAGGTTCTCAGTATATATTTGTTGAAAGAATGCATAAATACCACAAACTTATATTCTGTGCATCTTTTCAATATTGAAAACTAAGGGGCAGAAACATTTTCTTTCCACTCTTCTAAGTTCTTTGGCTGGTCCAATCAAATTGGCACAAGACAGGTTAACAGGAGAAAACCAAGTTTAATTACATACTATGGAGGGGGGAGGGCGGGGAGTTCTATGGAAAGTAACCTCATAGGGTGATCTGATTATAAATTCCTAAGTGAGCAGGTCATGGTGAGTAGTCAAGCCCAGTAGTCAAGCCTATAACTTCTCTAGTGAAATAAGCCAGCCCTGCCCACTGTTCTTGAACGTCCCCTTTGAAGTCCTTATCAGGCAAATTATTAAATTACTTATCTTTTTCTGGAGATTTTTATTGTTCCTTCAGTTCAGAGATATTCTGTCATTTATTTTGTTTGACTTCTATGTGATTTTTTAAAATATCAATTGGACAAAATAGCTGTTTCTCCCTTTTTTTATTTTATTTTATTGATTCTCTTTTACACAGAGAGGAAAGGAGAGGGATAGAGAGCTAGAAACATCGATGATAGACACATCGACCAGCTGCCTCCTGCACACCCCCCACTGGGGATGTGCCTGTAACCAAGGTACATGCCCTTGACCGGAATCCTGGGACCTTTAAGTCCACAGATCGACGCTCAATCCACTGAGCCAAACCGGTTCTGGCTCTCCCTGTCTTGATAAAGTGGCCTGATGTAGAAGTGGCCTCTGTTTGGTCAGCATGCGCCCGGTGGTTTTGGGAAGCTGGTGGGAGCCAAAGGTGTTCGGGGCTGGCCCCCTGAACTGGAGTGGCCCTGGGTAGGAGGCCAGGTGAGTGTAGTGAGGCTATGTTCATCCTCTTGCTTGCTTTGTTCAAAGGCGACCTTGCAGCCGGACCAAAGCCGTGGATAGAGCTTCTGCTGCCTTATAGAGGTAGCAGGATGCAAACAATGACACTCATGACCCCTCTGACCCCTGCCATCCGGGAGAGTTCTTGCAGTTCACTCTCCAATCGTCTCTATACGTTCTCTCTCTCTCTCGTTCGTCCTTTAGAAAGTGGTCTGGCGTAGAAGCGACCGCTGTGTAGGTGTTACGTGTGGGCTTTGTAGTTTAGGAGATTGGTTGTAGCTGGGCAGGCATTATAACACCTGGGGCTCCGGCCTGTGGGCCTCAGTGACTCCCTGGCAACGAGGCTAGGTGTGCAGGGTGATACCAGCCCCGTTGGCCCTTGTTTGGAGGCTAAAGGTTCCAGGCAGTACAGGTGGGAACCTCCTGTGCTGACCTGCAGGTCAAATCCCCTGGGTTGAGCTCCTGCTGCCCTGTGGTTCTTTGTTCTTCTCTTTCTTATCTGCTATTCAGAAACCATTTTTAGCCTCTGATTAGGTGAGTTCAGCTGCTCCCTTGCTGCTGCCATTAGAGCACACTGCAGGACGCAGACAAGCCAGACCCAGGGGTGGCGGAATCCGCAAATGACAGTACCTGCACCAGTAATGCGGTGCTAGGAGGTGACAGGAGGCCTGAAAGGTGGTGAACCTGGTTGGGGGGGGGGACCTTGGGGTGAAGGGTAAACGTGGACAGATCTGACACCATTCATGAGGGGCTGAAGTTGTCAGGCGCCTCTCCATGCGTTGGCCACACGGTGGCGCCCTTACTCCTTCCTACCAGTAGAGAGGACTCCTGTCTCTGGGTCTGGCTTATGTCCAGCTCTCCTTTGCTTCCCAAATGGACTGTGAGGGCCTGTGTGTGCAGGCCCCAGCTCCGGGCTGAGATTTAGGTGTACAGAGACGCTCAAGTTGTGCTTCATGACCATGTCGCAAATTGGGAAATAGGCTGGGAGAGTTCATGTGAATCTCCTGAGGTCACACAGAAGCTACTGGGCAAAGTCTGAATTCAAGCCCAGAGCCATGGCACCTGCATTCAGAGGCATTCCCTGGGCTGAGAGGGCCATAGAAAGAGGTTGACGGGTGTCTCTGAGCAGCCCCACAGCTCTGCCCTGCCCCCACCCCTCACTGCCCTCCTTCTGGGCAATGAGAGGAAGGTGATAAGAGGGCAGAACCCGGGTCCCCAGGCCCTGTGCCCTTTCCCCTGCCTGGATGTGGGGCCACTAAGGTCCCACTAGTTAAGCCTAGTCCCCAAGGGCATACATGGCTTCCCTTTTGTTGAAAAAAGGAGGGTCTAAAGGTAAAGTTGTGTACCCCACTGGGGATTGGGAAGTTGGAATTGGGACTGTGGGAGGGTTTTGTTTTTGTACATGAAGCATTAATTTATACACAAGAGTTTATTGAGCTCATCCTGTGTGCCTGGCCCTGTATCCTGCTCAGAAGAGCCGGCCATGTATTCTGGTGCACGGAATCCAACTCATGTAGGCTTTCCTATGGAAAGATCCTCAGATTTTCATAAGAGAGACACAATTGCCGGTCATTCTACACCAAAGGTATTTTCTGAATGAAGAGATGATGCCAGGGAGTGGCTTTGAAAGGGGTGGAAGGAGGATGGCTAGATATAGCAAATAAAAAAATACAGGCTGGCTAGTTAAATGGGACTTTCAGAAACCAAATACATTTTACATTTTACCTGTCCCTGATGACATTTGGGACAGACTTACACTAAGAAAGTGTTCATAGTTCCCCTGGAATTCACATTGACTGGACATCCTGCCTTTTAGCTGACCAGACCGGTGGAGGTTACAGATGGACTGCTCCCTGTCCACGAGCTGATGCCTAATGAAGCTTCCTCCACCTGGAGGGTGGGATGGGGAGAGGCGAAGGGGGGTGCAGCCTTGGGGAGGGGGGGTCACAGGAGGTTCACCCCCATCCTGTGGTCAGTGGGAGCCACAAAAGATTCCGGAGATGGTCTGGGAGGAGGAGGTGGGGTGTGAGTAGAGGAAGGCTGGAGGCCTGGGGGCACCTCGGCCACGAAATGCAGAGAAGGGATCAGTATCTTCCAAATCCAAGGCACAGGCTCCAACCTCGCAGCTGCTGTGGCCCTGGTTTCGTTGCCCGTCATGCAGGCCCAGGGTCCCTGGCTCTACGGAGGCTGTGGATTCGGGGGCACAGACAACACTTGCAGCCTGATGGGCTGAACAGCCTCTTCCTATTACAGTCACACTGTCACTGTTGACACGAGGCGGGAACTATGCACTGTGTGAACACCCGGGCATCACGATGACTCCGGGTGGAGGGCAGGTTGGGGGGCAACTGGACATCTTTTTTTTTTTTAAATATATATTTTATTGATATTTTACAGAGAGGAAGGGAGAGAGATAGAGAGTCAGAAACATTGATGAGAGGGAAACATCAACCAGCTGCCTCCTGCACCCCCCCTCACTGGGGATGTGCCCGCAACCAATGTACATGCCCTTGACTGGAATCGAACCCGGGACCTCTCAGTCCGCAGACCGACGCTCTACCAATGAGCCAAACTAGTTCGGCCAACTGGACATCTTAATCCGCAGGCACTCCCCCTGCCAACATTCCTTCTCGGGGGCCCATGGCAGGCAGGCTACCCTATGTGCCCCCCCATTAGCCAACGCTCCCAGGCAGCCTGGCACGCTTTGCCTACTAGGCCCACAGAGCAATTTACGAGATGCTCTGGTGGCCTGCTGCGGAACAAGCCCCCGAGCTCACTGACAGAGCCCCGGTGTCGCTTGTGCTCAGCTTCTGCGGGTTGGGAGCCGGGAGGCAGGCGGCTCGGCCCTTCTTCACCATGTCCAGGCGGCCTGGGGTCACGTGCAGGCGTCTTCGCTCCCCCGGGGTCCCAGCTGGAAAGACTGAGCTGGTACGTGGCCAAATGAGGTGCAGATGACACGACAGTAAAAGGACGATCCTCTAACCTCCACCCACCTCAACACGCAGATGGCACCGGAGTGGAGTCACGTGCGAGGTTTGGGAGGGACAGACCCGGGGAAACTCCTTGGTGGAGGGAAGGCCAATTGTTCCTGCTCCCCAAACAGCCACTAATCTGCTCCTCATTCTGAGTCAGAACAAGTGATTTACAGACATTTCCTCACTGGCTCCGTCCCTCGGGCAGTGGCCCCTCATCCAGGTGTGCCTCCTCCAGGGTACTGCCCTGGGGATCCCCATTTCACTAAGGGACAGCGGGCAGGGATGGCCAGCAGCCCAGCCACCTGGCCAAGGGCCAGCTTCCCCTTCCCTTTCCGCTGCTGGCTCAGAGCTCCACGTCCCCGTGGGAAGCACCAGCTGGACACGCTGGTCATACTTAGGACTAGACACTGAGTCCTGTGGCCATGGGAAGGCGGGCTTTAAACATGTCCCCAGCCCGGGCCAGGGGCTCCCTGAGCTCCCGCCGTCATGAAGCCAAGAAGCGCCTGTGCGATGGTGAAGGCGTTACCTTCTGCGGGGTGCCCACCTGGCCTGCTTGCCTTGAGCTTCCAGAAGAAAAACATGAGAACCAGTCACTACTAAGGCAGGCCACGGCATCTTCCTTCCCCGGGGGGAGAAGGGGGCATAATCAGAGCAAGTGCCTGCTGGTGGCGGGGGTGGGAACCTGAGCAGCTCTGGGTTGGGGCTGGGTGGAGAGACAAATACAAGAGAGCAAGAGGAGAGACACACACTCAAAGACAATGAGGCAGACACCCACCACCTACAGAGAAACAGGCCAGGCCCCACCCTCACCAGCCCACTGCACCCTTCGGGACCCCGGTGCCTGGCATACACTAGGCACTCCATAAATGCTGACAGAGCAAGAGAGCACACATATGGGCACACTGAGACAGAACTGCCAGGAGACACGATGGGGGAGGGGAAGTCAGGATTGGGGGGGACTTGGGGGCGCTGCTGGGATGATGCCCACCACAAGCCAAGCACCTGCCACTCTATACAGCTGAACGTTTACTGGGGGCCCCACTTCCTGTGATGCACCTTAGGCTCAAGGCGAGGAAAGCCCCTGGGCGCCAACCTAAGGCTTCAGGCCATGTCTTCACCTGCCCCGCCCCCCTCATCAGCCCTCGGCTCCAAAAGCCACACTTGATGAATGACTATTTAAAAAAAATTTATTTATTTTTAGAGGGAGAGAAACATCCATTGTTATGCCAATGCGTATACTTGTGTACGCATTCCTTGGCCATTTCTTGAATGTGCCCTGACTAGAGATCCAACCCCCAACATGGGAGTGGGGACCACGCTCTAACCACCTGAGCTGCTGGCCAGGGCCAGGACCCCATTTCTCAGTGCGCTAATGACGGCCCTGAGTGTGTGGAATGCTGTCGCTGGCGAAGGGACAGAATCGCCTTCCTATAAAACCCATCAGGAATCTATTTACAGGGCTTGGGGGCCCCAGTCAAGGGCAGTTGAGGGGCATCCGCCGCCAGAGCCCCCCACACAGGCAGTTCTTGATCCAGCGCTGTTCCCACTGTTTGACGGCTGTTGTCTTGTTGGGTGACTTGAGCATGGTAACGCAGCCACACCTGCAGGCAGACCTGGGTGGCAGCGTGTGCGGCAGGCCCCTCACTGCCACTGGGCCCCCGCACATGCCGTTCCCCACCAGGAATACTATTCCATGCACTACCCTCCACACTGAGCTAACTCTTCCACACCCTCCTGTCCAAGTTTAGGCATTGCCCTTGCACCTCCCTCAGTGAACGTGGCAAGGGTAGGGATTCTAGTCCGGGCTTAGACACTCCCTAGTGGTGTGGCCTGCGAGTGAGAACCCGCGACTAGAATCGTGTGGCAGCAACCAGGGCCACGTCTGCAAAGGGCCAGCCCAGGGCCCAGCCTCACACTGCTGTGGCTGCACGTCACTCCTGCACCAGGAGCTCTGCAGGGCTGGGGGGTCACCTGACCACCATCGTGCCCCAGGCCCTCCCCACGCAGTTCATCCGTGACAGAAATGGCCCGTGTGCCCTCTCAGCAGCTCCCCCAGTGGGGAAAGTGAAGCTCACGGACAGAAACCTCACACCCCGTGCTCACCTGGAGGCACAGTGGGCACAGTGTTTGCTACGGGGCTGACAAAGGGCCCTCAGTGGGTGGCTCACCTCGTACAGGCCTTGCACTCCTCCGTGGGGTGGGCTCCCAGGTGCAGCCTCCGCAGGTGGTCGATCTTGGGCTGGCCCGTTGCCCTGGCCGATGAGAGGGGAGAGCAAATGGATCAGGCCTCCAACCCCACAACACAGAGAGATGCATGCACATGTGCACACATGTGAACACAGGTGCATGCACACACGACACACCCACTGTGGCAAAATACAAGGGAGTGTGTGCATGCAGGTGTGTGTCCACGCTCCCTCTACACAGCCAGCCTGCAGGGACGGTGCCGGGCGCCCTGGGTGACACAGAGCCTGCAGTGGGAGCTTCTGCAGGAGTGGACCTGGTGGCTGGGGCAGGACAGTTGGTTATATTCGTTTAAAGCATGTTTGGAAGTTTCCAGAACAAAGGGTTTTAAACCTCTCTGTAACTAGCATTCTCATTCATAAAGTCTTTTCTGAACCCCCCAAAAGAGGGAAGCCTGCGATTCAGCAGTGTGTGACACAGAAAGGAAATGCAGGGCGGTCCCAGGGGTGGGACCCCAGGGTGTGAATGGTTATTTCTTTTATTCACCTGTTTTATTTACTTTTTTTACCTTCACCCAAGGATATGTTTATTAATTGTTTTTAGAAAGGGAGAGGGAGAGAAAGAAAGAGAAACATCAATTGGTTGCCAAGGATTGAGCACACAGCCTAGGTTATGTGCCCTGACGGAGAATTGAACCCACAACCTTTTGGAGTTCAGGACAGCACTCCAGCCAACCGAGCCTCCCAGCCAGGGCTTCCTCATGTTTTCTGAAACTTCCAAAGGAACAGGATCCGTGGGGAGGTCCCGTGTGTTTCTCCATCCAATGAGCACTGAGTGGGTGGGAGCCCGGTGGGTCCGGTGCAGATGGTGGCCCAGGGATCCAGGGTTCCTGGTTGTAACCCTGGCTCAGTGATTGCACCTTTTATTTTGTATTTTTGTTTAATTGATTTTTATAGAGAGGATAGGAAAGGGAGGAGAAACATTGATGTGAGAACGTAACATTGCTTGGCTGCCTCCTGCATGCCTCTTACCAGGGATCGAACCAGCAACCTTTTGGTGCATGGGACGATGCCTAACCAACTGAGCCACACCAGTCAGGGCGTGATTGAACCTTTCTGAGCTGTTGACTCCTCTGTAAATGGGGACAAACCCCCAACCTCCTTCCCCTCCCCCGATACAGTACTGTGGGCAGGGAAGGATTAACCTAGCAGGCTTCGGCTATCCAGACCCGTCTCCAAAGACAGGGCCAGCCCTTGACTGCGTGAGTTCCCCTCAGCCCTGTGACAGTCCTGCCTGATTTAGTGTCTGCCGGGGCCGGCACCAGACCGGATGTGCTTTATAGGTGGGGCTCAGGCCATGTACCAGCCTGACCTCTGCAGAGGCTGGAGCCCAAGTAACCATGGCCAGCCACGTGGACACTGCATGCACTGGTGACAGGCCAGGGGGAGGACTCGGTGTTACATGGACACCGAGTGCACAAAGCAGTGAAGACAGGTGATGATCGTAGCCAGTTTGGCTCAGTGGATAGAGTGTCGGCCTGCAGACTGAAGGGTCCTGGGTTCAATTCCGGTCAAGGGCACATGCCAGGGTTGCAGACTCAATCCCCAGTAAGGGGTGTGCAGGAGGCAGCAGATCAATGATTCTCTCTCATCATTGATGTTTCTATCCTCTTTCGCTCCCTTCCTCTCTGAAATCAATAAAACTTTCTAAAAATTTAAAGAGAAAAAAAGTCTGAAGTGATGGTGGAGAGAAGTGACAGGTACTAGGAGGTGGTGGTGGAGGGAATCACTGCCTAAGCCAGGGACCTCTCCCAGGGACGGCATTTGGGTCAAGGTCAGAAGGAGGCAGCAGGCACAGCACAGCAGCCCTGAGGCACAAGCATGAAGGAGTCGGGTAGGTTCCGTGGGGGAACCCTCCGGAAAGAGCATGCAAAGGGCCCCAGGCAGAGGGCACGCACCTGATGAGGCCGTCCAGCTGCAAGGTGGTGGCGCTGCCGGGGAGAATGGGGGCCTTGCCGAAGTGCAGGCGCAGGGGCTGCTTGGGCTGCAGGCGGCTGACCAGGCCGTCACTGACGGGCAGCCAGTCCAAGCTGGGGATGAGCAGCTGGCTGGGCAACAGGCAGCACTCGTCAACGAGGGTCTCGTCCGGCTCACTCGTGGGGCCCTCATCTCGGCCTGCAGGGGGACCATGGGATGTCGTGGTCAGCTTGGCGCTCAGGGACCAGGTTTGGGCGCAGCTCTGACCGGCTTTCAGAGCTGCCCTGGAAGCCCCCCTTCCCCCCCCCCCCCGGCCTTCTCCATAAAACGGGAACCCAATCACTCATTTGGAAAACATTCGGGGAACACCGGTGCCTTGCTAGGAACAGGGCTGCAAGGACAACGGAAATGTAGTTGGTGACTCGAGACAAGCCGCTAGGCGCCTGGTAACAGCTGATGTCTGATGAGCGCCCACCCGAGCTCGGACCTGTGCTGGGAGCGGGGTAAACTTAGAGACTAAGACGGAGCTGGTTCGATTTGTGGAAGTTTATACGCTGGTGGGGGGGACTCAGCTCGGGTTTATGTGCTGGTGGGGGGCTGGGAATCTCACAGCAAATCCAGAGCTTGGTGAGCAGGCGGAAGAGCAGGGACATGCTGTCCTGAGTGTCGGAGGTGGCGGTGTACACGGGCAGGCAGCTGGGCTTCAGCAGGCCCCAGATGCGGATGACGACCATCAGCTCCCGCAGCATGCCCAGCGAGGTGCCGTCCCGCAGGAAGCTGTGCCCAGGCCGCAGCGGGGCGCCCTGCAGGAACAGGCACCCAGGCTGGGTACTGAAGTGTGTGCCACACCCTATCACCCGCGTGGGTCCTGGGGGAGGGGGCTTCGCGGAGGACTTGGGAGGGGGCAGCACACCTGGTTGGGCAGGCTGGCCAGCAGGTAGAGCACGAAGTCGCCCACCCACTGCAGGAGCTGCTGCAGGGCCTGGAGTGTGTTCATGTCCAGGACAAACTCCTCTGTTTTGAGGTTGATCATGACCTTGTCGATATCTGGAAGGGGAGGGTGGTCAGGTGGCTGGGCCCCACCATGCACAGGGACCAACCCAGCTTTGCACCCTGGGCCTCTTATTACCCACCAGCCCAATGGAGCTGGGCCTGACGAGGTCAGCCCAGCACTGTGGACAAGCAAGTGGACAAGATGGCTGAGCTGAGGAGCTTGGAGGAAAGGGCTGGACCTAGAGCAACAGTGTCCACTCCAGCTCTCACACAACCACAAGGTCCCTCGGCCCCTTGCAGCTCCTCCCCAGCATGACTCATCTGGTTCCCTGCTGGTTACCATCTGTCCCCAGCTCCAGGCCAGCCCCGAGGGCCGGACCTCCACTCCCTCAGTCACCGCCCCATGCCTGGCCCAGCCAGCTCCCGGTGGACAGTGTGTGGCGGGATGGAGGACATTCCCGCACACAGCTGTGCATGCGCAGCTCTCAGGGTGGCCTGCTGGGTGGGGGCAGAACCCACCGACATCTGTGATCTTGGCGCAGATCTCGGTCAGCCGGTCGCCGGGACTTTTGTCGGGGGTGTTGAGGATGTGCGGGCGCAGCAGGGACTTGAGGGTGGAGCTGATGGCGATGAGGAAGAGCTTGGCGTGGTAGTCGCACACCAGGGTCACGGTGCAGGGCGAGAGCTTGCAGAGCGAGGCCTTCATGGCCAGGATCCGGGTGGAGAGGACCTGAGGGTGTACAGTGGGAGGAAGTCACTTCGCCACAGTGTGTGGCCGGCGGGGCGAGCTGAGGCAACCTGCTTCCTGTCTCTGCCTTACCTCCCAGGGCAGAATCAGAAAAGAGAACCTCTCTTTTCTCACAGAATGGGGAGGGGTCAACCTGGGAGTGGCCCTGCCCAGGGGACACTAGGGCCTCCTCTGGGCACATCTGTAGTTGTCACACTGGGGGTGTTCCTGGCATTGAGTGGGTGGGGGCTGCTCAACACCCCACTGTGCCCAGGACAGCTCCCCCTCCACTGAGCTGGCCCAGATGTCAGCGGTGCCGAGGGGAGACCTGGTCTCATGGGATGGGTGAATGCACCAAAGAATTAAAATGCCCATGAGCAGTGATTTAAAAAAAAAAAAATCCAAAATGTGTTTATTAGGATGGTTTTCCACTCATCTTGACATGAGGTGCTTTTAGTGCTGCTTCCCTCTGAAGGAGCATCCTTCAGTAAGCCCTGCTTTTCCTCCTGTTTGCTGACAGAACAATGGAGCAACCGGCACACAAAACTACCATCTGTGCGTGGCGGAAGGCGGTGTTGCGTTTACTGCATCCTGGGCATCGCACAGCCACGGGGTAGGGACTGGGCTCTGCACCAGGCGCTTCTTCTCGCGTCTCCTCTCCTCTTCAGGAGAGGGACGGATGAGATCCTTAGCGAGCGGCATATTGTCGTGGGGAGGTGTCACTGCCGGAAAAGGCAGCAGTGATTTTATTTCCTCTGCGATCAGCCCTGAACCTGTGCTGCATCCTCACATCCACCCGAATAATCCACTCAGCCCCACCAGCTGCTCTGATGAGGGGACCTTTCCCCACTTTGCGGTCTCACTGGTCACTGCTGGCACGGAGGAACGCTACCGCTTCTGGAACTGGCCTCTGCAGCCTCCATGCTGCTCACACTGGAGGCCAGGGCCCCTCGAGGTGAGTTGGTCTCACAGGCACACAATCATGTCTCCTGGTCATTGTTCTCTCTTCCTTTCTGATCCCTAAGCCTGCTTACTGCTCCTGTCTCACGAGGAACCCCCAGTTCCACATGCACGCACACGCTGTTTGAGAAGAAAGCCCCCACTGGCAGCAGAGGCGAAGGCCCCAGGGCTCACGTGTCACCCACGGGGCTCTGACTTCCTACAGAAATCTCTCCACACGAAGGACTGGGGAAGAAGGGAGGGGCACCCTCGGTCCGGGGACGGCACGTGGCCCCACACTACCTGCTGGAGGGCAGCTTTCTGGCGCGTGTACTCCTCGTGCAGCCGCTCCACCAGGCTCTGCACCATGGTGGGCTGCACGTGCAGCAGGATGTCCCACCAGTCGTAGCCGGTCACCATGCAGTACTCCAGCAGGAACAGCAGGTGCCGCAGGGCCAGGTTCACATCCAGCGTGTGGCCCATGGAGGGCGAGATGCGCAGCATGCTCAGCTGGGGGAGGGAATGGAAGGTGAGGGCACCAGGTCCCTCCACGGGCTTACGGTCCCGCTGTGTGGGCATCCGAGCCCGGTGTGGGCATCCGAGCCCAGTGTGTGGAAGTGCTGATGGGTTTGAGGGAGCTGTGCGGTGCTTCCCCAAAACGGCCCGAGAGGCCACCCTGTACCCACAGGCACATTTGGAGTTACTGGAGCCTTCCTTTAGGACACAAATGAACACATGATGGACACAACACATGTGGGAGGGGGGTGGGGACCTCCAGACACAGACACAGTTCCCCAGGGAAGCTGAGCACTTCATGCATGGCAGGCCTGTGGACGGCAGATGGCCCCTAAAGGCAGGGCTGAGGAAATGAACCAGGAGTCAGGTAGACACCAAACAAGAGTGACCAGACGGAGCCCATTTCCTCCAGGACAGCCAGGGGGAGGGGGGGGGAGGGGGGGGTGCTCACACACACACACACACACACACACACACCAAGTGGGCAGCTTTGGAGCACCGGGACAGTGCTTACCTTCCCGTGGTTGTCAATGCCCACGAGGGCCAGGGAGGTCCAGGACAGCTGCATGGCCTTGAAGTGGACGGTGGGGCCCGTGGTCCGAGGGCGCTTGATAGCTGGCTCATCCATGGAGCGCGGCGCGGAGGAGCTGTAGAAGATGGCCATGGTCTGCAGCGACAGCCGGTGCACGATGTGGACGCTACCGTCATGGAAGGCCAGGGCCAGCCCTAGGGGCGGGGCACATGCAGGGTCAGGGGCAGGAAGGGCCTAGAACAGGCCCACGGGCCGCTGAACAACGCCAAGTGACTGCTCTGGGGCTGGGTGAGCCCCAAGCCACAGAGGCTCCCCACCCCGCGTCTGGCTGGCCGCCCCATAGCCGCTGCCCCCTCCTGCTTTGCTACCAGCCTATGAGTCCGTGGAGCAAGCCACCGCCCGCTCAGGCTGCACATCCCGGTCCCTGGGGGCCGGCGCTAGGTTTTAGCTGATGTGAGCAAACGCACAACTCCCAGGGGGCAAAGTGGGGAGGACAGGAGCACACCAAGAGCCTCATAGCAGGAACAGAGGCCAGTAAGGTCAGGGGCTCCCCAAGCCCAAAGCTTGTAAGGAATGTGTAACAGGGCTGGGGCTGACTGTCAGCCCCCCAGTGCCTCCCACCTGATTCACCACGGTCACAGGCTCCAGGCACTGAGCCCAGAACCAACGTCTCAGCTGCTTGTCCGGAGAGTTTGCCCCAAGTTTCCAACCTCTGCCTGACTGATTTCGAACTGCCTTTATAAGCTAAAGGAGCAGCTTTTCATCAGCAGCCTGGCTGCCCTTTGAGCTTGTCTGATCCTGAAAGCGGGGCCGCCTCCTCGCTGGGGCTGACTGGAGACCAGGGGCAGCTCCGAGACCCCCGTACCAAGGCCGGGGTAGAACTGCGTGTCGCTGGCCACCTTCAGGTCAGTGTTGGTGAGCGAGATGGGCAGCTTGGGTAGTGCCACGGCGGACACGCGATCCAAGTCGTTGGTGGCTGACAGGATCCGCCATTTGAGAATCATGGGCTGCTTGTCGCCAACTGAAAAGGGGGCCGAGACACAGACAGCGATGGAATAAAGACAGACAAACACCACAACAGGGGCCCCGACAGTGGCCAAGTCCCCTTCTCTGATCCCAGTGCCTGTCCCCCACAGGGGCCCTACCCCAGCCCTGGCCACCCAGTGCACCATGGCCCACCAGATGGCTGGTGCAGGACGGGTATGAACCAAAGTGGCCACCAGAACTCAATCCTGGGATCTCCTGGGACGGGGAGGAGGCAACCTTCAGGAAGCTTGTCAGCTGGTCGCAGTGGGTGCCCACTTGATGGACCCAACACACTGAGAAGGGGGACACCCTTCATATCCTGCCGCCACACAAACCCCCAAATTCCCCTCATAACTCAGCCAGCTTAGGTTTAGTTTTGTCCCTTACAGTCTAAGACAGGGGTGGGCAAACTTTTTGACTCGAGGGCCACAATGGGTTCTTAAACTGGACCGGAGGGCCGGAACAAAAGCAACCTGACCATGCTGGCACTCTCATCTTGGGCTGCTGGTGAAGGAGCGGAGGGGAGAGCAAGAGAACCCTCTGCTCTTTCGGCTCCGCGGGCAGGATAGAACAGCTGAACGGGCGGGATCCAGCCCGAGGGCCGTAGTTTGCCCATGGCTGGTCTAAGAGATCCTAGGTAGGATCCTCCCTCCCCATCAGATAAGATGCACCCCTTCTTGTACCCACATCCTCAGTGTGACGATGAAGCCCCTGCCCCAACAAGAAGTGGGCTGATTTCTGTGGCTCTGGGCTCGGCCAGGGGTGCTGGTGAAGGTGACATGAGTCAAGGGTCAGGCACTGCTTGTACCAGGGCACTGCGTGAGCACACTGGCTGCGGGATGCGCCGTGGGAGGACGAACCCAGGTGGCTATGGCACCAGGTAGTGCAGCCAGGTGACCAGCCTAGGATAACATGGGCTGTGGCTTTTTGTTGTTGTTGATTTTTTTAAATTCTCACCTGAAGATATTTTTTCCATTGATTTTTAGAGAGAGTGGAAGGGAGGGAGGAGGGGGGAGAAAGAGGAACAGAGAGAAATATTGACATGAGAGAGATACATCGATTGGTTGCCTCCAGCACACACCCCAACTGGGGCGCGGAATTGAACACGCAAGCCAGGTAACCACCTTGACTGGGAATCGAACCCATAACACTTCCATTTGTGGGCCAACACTATACAAACTGAGCCAAACCGGCCAGGGCTGGGCTGTGGTTGTTACTGACTGTCAGAGGGCTCATCTCTGCCACCATCTATGTCCAGGTTTGTGCCTCAGGTGGCTCCTCACAGCTTACAAACCCAGTAGGGGACTCTTGGCAAATGCTGTCCCTCAGGGGACACTGCAGCCCAGAGAGGTTAGAGTGCATTTCAGTATCTGGCATGGAAGGCACTCGAGTGTCAAGGTAACAACCACAGCCGACTTCCAGGGAGTGTTTGTGGGCTGGGAACTGTGCCCAGCATTTAAAGCCTTCCTGGCCCCCCGCTGCACACGGAGGCACTAATGCAGCCCCGCCTGCCCCCTGCGGGGCCACCAGCGTGTCTAAAAGCTCCCTGGGAGGCCTGTCCAGGGACAGGGCAATGTGGCCCTCTTCAAGTTAATTACTCCGCAGCCACAACAGACAGCTTACGTAACCACCTGGAGCAGCGATGGAGCCTCAAGGGGCCTCTTGACACAGCTTCATTAGCAGCTTTTGTTTAGCGGCAGCCCGCCCCCAACATCCAACTGCCCCAGAGTCCATTAGCACTAATCAGCAAAAGCAGAGCTTTCTTCTGCCAGGAAAACATCTACATCTGTGTCTCAGCATCTGTGTCTCAGCGCAGGGTTCACCCCCACAGCCCCACCACCAGGGGTTGAAAACCAGTAGCTTTTCCAGCTTCCCACTGACTTCAGGCCGGGCCAGGCCAGTGTGCTCCAGGCTCTGCACTGAGGAGGGGTTGCCAGTCTTGGGGCCATCCTGAGCCAGGGTCTCCCCGTGGGGGAAAGAATCGGGGGGAGGGAGGTGAGACTGTAGGCTTGTTCTTGTTAAACTCAGTTAAGCCCTCCAGCCTGTTTCCTCACTCTAAACCAGGGTTTCTGCAAGATTCCACGGCTTTTAGGAGGAAGTGGCTCCCTGCAGCCAATGCCCCCTGCTTCGCTGGTTCGCTCCGGGCTCTGTGCCCAGGACTTTTGCCCTGCTCTTCCTCCACCACCCGCGTGCCCTAAGGTTTCAGGTGGCGGTGGCGGGGCTGCCTGCTGGGTGACTACAAGGACCTCACCTCCTGAGCCCAAGTGTCCCCAATTTAAAAGTCAAATGCCCAGCCCCCCAAGGAGACTCACCCACAGGGGAGATCTGCTGGAAGATGTTGTTGACGGGGAGCCCCTCCTTCCGCAGGGACCAGCACTCCACGATGCTGCTGGTCTGGCTGGACGCGCACAGGAGCACCTGGGAGGACAAGGAGTGCCTGGAGGCGGCGGCACCTTGGGCACTCACACCTGACGAGGGCTGGCTCCCACCCGGGCTCAGGTGCTGGCCTGCCTTACCAGCTGCCTCCCCGCCCTAGGCCCGCGTCTCCTCAGTTGCTCACACTGGCCCTGGCCTCCTCACAGCCGCTGTGGGCTCGAACCCAGGCCTACCTATCCACCACTCTGCTGGAACAGCGCGCATCGCCCCATGGTGCCCTCCCTGCTACTGTAGGCCTTACTGCTCATGGTTATGACGGGAACATAGTGACGTAGTGGGGTCAACTGAACAACAGCCTGAAATAGATTCCTCTCCTGGTCTCAGGACCTGTGGACATGTGGGCTTTAGTCAAGGACTCTGAGACAGGGACGATTCTGGAGTCCCCGAGGAGCCGTGTCATCACAGAGTCCTCCCGAGAGAGGCGGAAGGGGCAGAGACGGTCGAGGCTGTGCTGGCTATGAAGATGGAGGAAGGTGCCAAGAACCAGGGATACAGCACCTCTAGAAGCTGGGAAAGGCTGGAAATGTTTTCCTTGGAGCTTCTGGAAGGACCGGGGTTAGCCCCGTGAGACCCACGGGGGACTCCCCATCAGGACTGGAAATGAGAAACGTGTAGCCGCATCCCAGGTGGCCTCACCTGCTCAGACATGTCGCGGGCCAGGAACTTGAGGTGGGTGATGGCGGGGAACTTGTCCTTGCGGTTGAGGTCGGTGGTGCAGCGCATGAAGAGCGAGGGCAGGATCTCAGTGTCGATGCGACACTTCTCGCTAACCACACTCACGCACACCTTGTAGAACTGCACGGGGGAGGCGCTGCTGCCATCCGCCGTGGCCACCACAATGTTGCCGCCACCCGTGAAGGCGATGTCGGCCAGGGCGACTCGGCCGCGCAGCCGGCACAGGCTCTCCGTCGACGTCAGCACCTGCCCGCTGGGCTTCAGCAGCGACACCGTGACCAGGCCGCTGACTGTCACTGCGATCCAGCCCTCCATGGGCTTGCCCCCAAACAGAGTGAGCGACGGTGAGAACTTGACTCGGGAGAACTTCTCCCCGAAGCTGGAGGCACCTGACTGCAGGGGAGTGAGCGAGGGTTCTTAGTATTGGTTCCACCCCCACCTAGGGCATGAGGAAAGATGCCCCATGGAGCTGTTAGGGGTCTGCCTCTTGAGACCCAACAACCCCCTTCTGCGAGTCACACCCACAGAAACAGGGGAACAATGAGATATAAGCTACAAAAGCGTGGACCTGAATTCAAATCCTGCCTCGGCCACTTGAGCACTGTCAGATGGGCCTCTCTGACCCTCGGTTTCCTCATCTGTACTTCAGAGGACCCTGCTGAGAATCAAATGGCTGAATACATGAAGGACAGGAGTCAGCAAGCTCTCCTGTAAGGGGCCAGACACTCAGTATTTTTAGGTTTGCAGGCCAGGTGGCCTCTGCTGGGGACTACTTGCTCTGCCTCTGAGCTTGCAGAAGCAGCTGCCAATAAGACTTCACAGAAACAGGTGGGGCTGCATGCGGCCCGCTGGCTGTGCTGTGCAGACCCTGCATTAAGAATTCAGGAGGTTCCATAAAAGTACTGGCTGCTGCTATTTTATTACTATTTTATGTAAAATTAGGTTTAAGCTACGATTTATGTGCAACAAAATTCACTCTTTCTTAAGCATATGGTTCCATGAGACTTGACAAACGTATTGTCTTGGAAAACCACTAAAATCATGACCAGAATCCACTCCCCTCAAAAGGGCCCGCATGCCACCCTACCCTGGGTCCTGGTTGTGTCATCAGTTTTGCCTTTTCTAGAATTTTACCTGAGTGGAACCAGTGTGCAGTCTTTAGGCCTTGTTTCTTTCTCTCAGCATGACACTTGTGAGCTGTCTGTGCTGTTTGATCACTGAAACAGCACTGAGCTGGCGGCTACACAGGGTTTCTCTCAGTGGTCTGAGAGCACTCTCCTGTGAGCTGGAACAGAATGCAGGTTCCTGGGCCTTTGGCCTGTGCCAGGCCCCAGGCTGACTCCCCTCATGCATTCTCTCAATGAATCCTCACCAGGACCCACCACCAACCCCATTTGGTAATAAGCAACGTGATGCACATAGGCATGAAGTCAGAATTTTAACTCAGGTTTCCCTTGATCTAGGAGGCATCACGAGAATTCTCGTTTCATATTACACAGTGTTTTACAAAGTATCATACTTTAAAAAATATTACCTTGTGAGAACATGTAATAACTTCAAAAGGCAATGGGTATTTAATTTTAAAACATGCCTTAAACATTCATGTAAAATGTTTTTTGTACTCGTTCAATAGAAACTCATCTGGCTACTGGGTAAAGCTAGCAATAAAACCAATGGTTGGCAATGGGTTATCTATGAACCATGGCATGGAGAGAGGAATTCTGGAATATTCCTGAATCAAAGTGTGGACTGGGTTGTCAGTGCAGTGCAATGGAAGATTCACTGAGGACAGCAGCCAGCAGGTAAGCAGGTGGCCCATTGAAAACACAAGTGTCAACTGACAGCTTGATAAAAGGTATGAGCCAGGTTCAAAACACCAGAAGATGCCCTAGCCCAGTGGTCGGCAAACTGCGGTTCTCCAGCCACACGCAGCTCGCGAGCCGAGCTTTACCACTCTGTTGAATAATGAGTTTGCCGACCACTGACCTAGCCAGTTTGGCTCAGTGTACAGAGTGTCAGCCTGTGGGACTGAAGGATTCTGGGTTCCATTCCGGTCAGGGGTACATGCCCAGGTTGTGGCTCAATCCCTAGGAGTGGGTATGCAGGATTCTCTCTCATCATTGATGTTTCTCTCTTTCCCTCTCCCTTCCTCTCTGAAATTTTATATATATATATATATATATATATATATATATATATATATATATATATTTGGTTTTTTTACAGAGAGGAAGGGAGAGATAGAGAGTTAAAAACATTGATGAGAAAGAAACATCCATCAGCTGCCTCTTGCACACCCCTACTGGGGATGTGCCCACACCAAAGTACATCCCCTTGACCGGAATCGAACCTGGGACCCTTCAGTCCGCAGGCCGATGCTCTATCCACTGAGCCAAACCGGTTTTGGATATGAATATATATATATATTTTATTTTATTTTATTTTATTTTTTATTTTTTTTAAAGGAACAGCCGAAACTGGTTTGGCTCAGTGGATAGAGTGTCAGCCTGCGGACTGAAAGGTCCCGGGTTCGATTCCGGTCAAGGGCATGTACCTTGGTTGCGGGCACATCCCCAGTAGGGGTTGTGCAAGAGGCAGCTGATTGATGTTTCTCTCTCATCGATGTTTCTAACTCTCTATCCCTCTCTCTTCCTCTCTGTAAAAGTCAATAGGATATATATATATATATTTTAAAAAGGAACAACAGAAGATGCTGGTGGTGGGGGAGGAGGAGCCAAATTGACAGACGGATGGATAAAATAAGTGGTTTCATCTACCACATTTACTTGGGCAGACACCCACCTTTTCTACATGCAGTGCCAACTTCACACCATTGTGCAGCCAAGACAGGGCCACGATGGGGTCCCCCTCCACCAGGCTTCCCATAGTGCTCTCCCAGCTGTTGGCCAGGTGGTCCGCCATGCTCCAACACTTGATTTGTCCATTGGCATCAGCTGACAGGAGCCGGGAGCCTGTGTGAAGCAAACCTGCATCACAAATCCCCACCGAGCACTATTTCCCACAGAACTTCAAGGACCTGGGAGAAGCCAGCCCCGTGGAGATGGAGCAGGGGAGTGGCACAAGGCTGATGTGGAAATGGCTCTGAACATGGGAACAGGAAAAGCAGTAGCCGCAAAGCTGTAAATGGAAGGTTCCAGTCCCAGCTCTGACTCTGGGGACAGGACCAAAGAAATACAGAACACATCTCCCTGGGATTCGGGATCAAGTGTGAGCATCACCATGGTCTCCTTCAGCCACACAGGACCCTACCAACCTTACCAGCCCCGCCCTCACCTGACTGGTCCCACTCAAGGCAGGTGATGGCCTCGCTGTGCTCGGAGCTGATGGAGTGCACGTCCCAGGGGTGCTCCGTGTCCAGAATGTGGATCAGGCGGGTCAGGTCTGCAAGAGACGGGACGGGGTATGGTCAGTTCAGTGACAATGATGTGGCTCTGACATCATGGAGGAACCCAGCAGTTCTCATCCAAAGGGAAGTCATGGAGATGCTGCTGACCATATACTCAGCCTGGGTACTAATGAGGAACAGGCTTGTGCTCCCTCGGGAAAAAGAGTAGGCCTGTGAGTTTGCCATCAGTGTGCCTACAACCACATGTTTTAGAGACCCAGAAAACAGAACGGGAAGAGAACGACCCCAAAATTCTAACAGTGTGCTTCTCCGTGGAAGATAATAGGTGATACTCTTTATCCTAAATTTCTATGCTTTTCGAATTTTCTCTAACAGGTGCACATTACTCAAATGATAGGGAGAAGACTGCGGTGGGCACGCACCTTAGAGGCTTTTTCAAAAGTCACAAGTGACACGTGCCCTGGCCAGTGTGGCTCAGTTGTTGGGCATCATCCCATGCACCAAAAGGGTGCTGCTTCAATTCCCAGTCAGGGCACATGCCCAGGTTGTGGGCCCAATCCTCAGTGGAGGGCACACAGGTGGCAGCGATCAATGCTTTGCTCTCACATCAATATTTCTCTCTTTCCTGCTCCCTTCCTCAACATCAATAAAAACATATATATTTTAAAAAGTGATATGTAAGGCATGGAAAGTGAGACTCAAATCTCCAACAAGCCTGAGTAAAATGCTCACCTCCTCCCCCCTTCTATCCTGCAGGGGTGATCCCAGTGCCCGCAGGCACAGAGCCATCAGTTAAATTGGGTGGCTCACTGAGGAAAGCAGCCACAGTTAAATGGGGGGGGGGGGGGGGAGGGCGGTGTCACCGAGGCGAGCAAGCATCAGTTAAATAGAGGGCTCACTTAGGGTTGCGCATCCGTTAAATGCATCTGCCCTTTGCACACCTGAGAGGCTGGGGCCCTCACCACCCCCCAATTTGAATGAGGAAGGACTGAAAGGGCCTGGGCAGGCTGGAGGTGGCTACCAGGCACGCTAGAGACATGGAGTCACCCAAGGCAGGCACCGTGGGAGCCAGGGGTATAACAATGTGTGGGGAGGGAGAAGAGGAAACGGGAGCCGGGCTGGGGGTGAAGGGTGTACCCTGGTCGTCATTCCGAAGGTCCGTGGTGAAAGCGATGAGGTTGCGGCAGGACCAGGCGCAGGCCAGGGGCACTGACGGGCAGTGGGTGCTCTTGGGCCACTTCTCCCACTCGCACACATAAGCCAGATCCATTGTGGCCACCTGCCACAGGTCGCACCCTGAGAACAGTCACCTGAGGAAGAGAAGGACCACCTGAAGGAGGAAGTGACAGGGAGGACTGGCTTGCCTTTGCCAAGTGCCTGCAAGGTGCTGGATGCCATGCTGGATGCTGGGTCACCATGAGGAATGAAAAGGACCCAATCCCTGCCCTTGGGTCGTGTGTGTGTGTGTGTGTGTGTGTGTGTGTGTGTGTGTGTGAAGGGGGAAGGCTGCATTTTAAAAAGAGGGTAAGGGAGGCTTCACCGGGGAAAAGACATGTGAGCATAGGTCAGGGGTGGGCAAACTTTTTGACTCGAGGGCCACAATGGGTTCTTAAACTGGACCGGAGGGCTGGAACAAAAGCATGGATGGAGTGTTTGTGTGAACTAATATAAATTCAAAGTAAACATCATTACATAAAAGGGTACGGTCTTTTTGTTTGTTTTTTTAATTCAATAGTTTTATTCACTGGATCCGGCCTGCGGGCCGGTTTGCCCAGCCCTGGCATAGGTGCAAGGGGACGCACAGAGGCATGCAGCTATCTGGGGAAGAGTACTGCGGGTGGAGGGAACAGCCAGTGCAAAGGCACGGAGGGTGGATGGAGCCCGGGTGTTTAGAAATGGCCTGGTTGTTGGAGTAAAGGGTGGGAGGCGACTGTGCAGGGTCCTGGCTTTCCACTTGCATGGCATACAAGTCCCGGGAAGGCAGTGATTTATTTCCATTTCAGCAGGACCCTCCGCTGTCTGGAGGATGCAGCTGGGGAAGAGGGTGAGGTGGTCCAGGTGAGCGGTGGAAACTGAGAAGAGGTCGACCTGGGTCTCTCCATAAGGAAGGGCAACGTGGGGCTACCTTCGGCAGAGCTGGGCAGACAGGTTGGGGGAAGTCAGAAGTTTGTTTCTGGTGTGGATTTATGGATTGTAAGAATAACAATAACGGCGAACTTCCCCTCAGTGCTATGTGCCTGGCATCGATTATGAATTCCTTTCACCATTAAAAAGCCCCATGAAGTATGATAAACGCCTTTTTCAATCACAAACCTCACGTCTGAATTCCTCAGGCCCCGCCCCCAAAGCCCTCTTTCCCCTTCCCCTTCAATCTTTGCTTTCCAGACCCCACACCCAATTTGCCTCTAGAACCTCCAGGCCCAGCCTGAACTCATAGGCTTCACCGTAGGGCCTCCCGAACTGCCATCGGTGTGCCTACAACCACGTGCTTTAGAGAAAACAGAACGGGAAGAGAATGACCCCAAAATTCTAACAGTGCGCTTCTCCGTGGAAGATAATACGTAGGTGGTTCTCTTTATCCCACATTTCTGTGCTTTTCGAATTTTCTCCAACAGGTGAACATTACTCAAATGATGGAGAGAAGACTGCGGTGGGCATGCACCTTAGAGGCTTTCAAAAGTCACAAGTGACTTGTGTCCTGGCCAGTGTGGCTCAGTTGTTGAGCATCATCCCATCCCGTTCCCAAAGCCCTCCAGCCCCGCCCCTAACACCTTTTGCTTTCCAGACCCCATCCCCACACCGGGGCCCTCCAGATTCCGCCTCCAATTCTCCCTACAACTCCAGGCCCAACCAGGGACCACATACAACCATTAGGTCCCGCCCCCAACCCCCTAACCCCCCAACAAACCGTTAAACTCCTCCCCAATTCGCTCCTCCTCAGAGAGAAACAATCCCTAGGCCCCGCAGCGATTTTCCACCCCCGACTGAGGACCCCACTCCCGCAACAACCCCAGACCACGCCCAGGCCGCGTACCCAGCACCCTTTGCTTTTCCGGCCCGCCCTCTGACCCCGCAGGCCCCGCCCCAGGCCCCCGAGTCCCCGCCCCCTCCGGCACGCGCTCCGGGGCTGAGGGGACGCCCGGAGGCCGGCCGGCCCCGCTGGACCCCCGTGCCTCTCGCTCACCGGGCCAGTCAGGGCGCTGCGGCCGCAGCCCGCACTCGTCCTACCGCCCCGGCGCCGGTGCCGCCATCTTCCCTGGGACCAACGAGTCGCCCGCGCGGCGCGGCCGCCTCCCAGAGGTTTCTGGGACGGCGGCGGCTCTGGCTCCGCCCCACTTCCGGGCTGGTGTGTACTTGAGGCTTAATACACTCCCAGCCGCTACCTGAGTCTTGTTAGAGTAACGTACACTGTTTCCACGCCAGTGAAAGATCCCATTATGTGCTGCACTGATATCATATCGAGATGGGTTGCCCTGCCCTAACTGGTTTGGCTCAGTGGGTAGAGCGTCGGCCTGCGGACTCAAGGGTCCCAGGTTCGATTCCGGTCAAGGCCATGTACCTTGGTTGTGGGCACATCCCCAGGAGGTGTGCAGCCGGCAGCTGATTGGCAGCTGATTGATGTTTCTCTCTCACCGATGTTTCAAACTCTCTATCCCTCTCCCTTCCTCTTCGTAAGAAAATCAATAAAAAATGTACTTAAAAAAAAAGATGGGTTGCCCTTAGTGGAAAGTATTTATAGCCCTAGGTTCGGCCCCTAGCTAATGCTATACTAAATTGGGATGATACAGAAAAGATTAGCCTGGCCCTTGCACGAGAATGCCACACAAATTCGTGAAGCGTTCAGTATTTTGCTTTTCTAATATTCGTGGGTGGAGAAACTGAGGCTGGATAAGAAAGTGCCTTACTTGCTGAAATCAGTTTGGCTCAGTGGATAGAGCGTCGGTCTGTGGACTGAAAGGTCCCAGGTTCGATTCCGGTCAAGGGCATGTGCATTGGTTTCTGGCACATCCCCGGTAGGAAGCTGTCGATGCTTCTAGCTCTCTATCCCTCTTCCTCTGTGGAAAATCAATTTTTTTAAAAAAAGTGCCTTACTCAATTGAGCGCCCTCCCAACCTCAGACCTCATCTCTAACTTCTTCCAAAGCTAGTAAGTTCCATTCTGTATTTGCTTTACTTTTGTATTGTTCATAGGTGAGGAAAGTGAGGTGACTTATCCAATTGAGGACCCTTCTGGATTCAAACTCCTATCCCCACTTCCTCCTCCAACAAGCTGCTTCTATTCCTGCTAGACTCTCGCCAGTTTGGAAGGTCTTACCTCCAGGGATTGCAGGGAATGGTGCACCAGGCTGAAGGCAAAGCCTGGACGGAGGCTTGGAGGCCAGGCAGCTTGGGAACCGAGCTGGGGCAGAGGGGCAAGAAGAACCCCCATAGCCCCACTCCCAGAGACCCAATCCTGTCCTCTGGGAACCTGGGGATGGGTCCCATTTGCAGATGGGAGCCTCTAAGCTTGTTACTCAAATATCTCCATTTCTCCGTCCTCCATACTGGCCATTTGAATTTCTGTTACTTTAAAACTATTTTTCCCAAAAAAATATATTTTATTGATTTTTTACAGAGAGGAATTGAGAGGGATAGAGAGTTAGAAACGTCAATGAGAAACATCAACCAGCTGCCTCTTGCTCAACCCCTACTGGGGATGTGCTCACAACTAAAGTACATGCCCTTGACCAGAATTGAACCCGGGACCTTTCAGTCCACAGGCTGACGCTCTATTCACTGAGCCAAACCGGTTTTGGCTAACTTTAAAACTATTTAAATGTATGTTAAAATGGAATACAATGCATCCAGCGTCCACTGGTTTCTAACACGGTGCCCTGATAAAAGGAATTGGACTCCTTGGAGAAACACACCAGCCCAGCCTGAGCATCATGTAATGGCAGAAAGTCAGAATCATGTTCAAGAAATAAAAACCCCATAGGAGCCGAAACCGGTTTGGCTCAGTGGTGGAGCGTCGGTCTGCGGACTGAAGGGTCCCAGATTCGATTCCGGTCAAGGGCATGTACACTGGTTGAGGGCACATCCCCGGTTGGGGGTGTGCAGGAGGCGGCTGGTCGTAGTTTCTCTCTCATCGACGTTTCTGTCTCTCTCCCTTCCTCTCTGTAAAATATCAATAAAATATAAAATAAAATTTTAAAAAACCCATAGGAGTGGGTGGGAGGTAATTAACCAAAGAATTTATATGCATATATGCATAACCCATGGACACAGACAGTACGGTAGTGAAGGCCTGAGGCGGGAGGTGGGGGGAAGGGGGAGGGGAGGCTGTAGGAGGTTAGTGTGGGAAAAATGGGACATATGTAACTCTCAACAATAAAGAAGGAAAAAAAAAAGACAGGAGCCCCACCAGTGTGGCTCAGTGGTTGAGTGTCAACCAGAAGGTCATGTTCCAATTCCCAGTCAGGGCACATGCTTAGGTTTCAGGCTCCATCCCCAGTGGAGACATGCAGGAGACAGCCAATCAATGATTCTCTCTCATCATTGATTTTTTTTTTTTTCTCTCTCTCTCTCTCCCTCTCTGAAATCAATAACAAAAGAGAGACAGACAGACACAGGAGCCATACTTGGAATCATTTCTATAACAAAGTTAAGCAATACTGCATTATAATCCAAAGTAGAAGTAAACACCCATGCCTCCACACTGCTATAAAATGATTGAATAAATCCATACATGGGGGAGAAGAGACAAACCTCCTGGGCAGAAACCTCCATAATTAATGTAGCTTCTCCATCTTCAGGGAGGTAGAACTAAGGGACACCAGAGCCACTGGGAGTTGGGACAGGTAGGAAGGACCCTCCAGAGGAAGCAAGGTCTCGGGACGCTTTGGAGTTTGGACTGCTGGCCTTCAGAACCGGGAGACAATAAGCCCTTGTTTCCAGCCTCAGTGCGGGTTATTTTATTGCGGTGTGTGGTGTTTTGTGCCGGCTACACCGGGAACCTCACTAGTGACTCTCCGGAGGTCATACAGCTGGGAGGTGGCAGAGCTGGGGTTTGAGCCTGGACATCCAGGAAGGGCCAGGATGGCAGAGCCGACGACGCCCAGATGCTCCCGGCAGTCTCCCCACCACCTGCCTCACCCTCCAGGAGCAACTCAGCTCTTCCCCAAGACGCACCGCCCTCAGGGCTCTGGGCGGTGCGTCTGGGGGGACACCCTGAGCACCTATTGTGCCTCCCCCCTCGCCCCAAAAGAAAATCCCACATCTGGAGACGAGAGCACCAGAAATTTATTGAATTATTCACTTTTCCCAAAGCGCAACTAGCCACACATACGGCAGTGTATGGAGGGGTGTCCCCCAGCCCTGCTTCTGTGGCCCGGTTCAGGGTGACACCCCAAAGCTATAGACCAGACTCAGGCTGGGGGGCAGAGTGGGAGGGGGGGGGTGAAAGAACACAGAGAGGGGAAGTTGGCAGTGGGGGATGGAGACTTCTGGCTGGAAGTCCCAGACTCCCAGTGTGAAGAGGAGGAAAGATGGAGGGAGGGGTTGTAGAGCAGGCAGGGCCCCCAAAGCCACCAAAAGGCACCGGGGGAGGAAACACACATTCCAACGAGGGTAAAACCAGCCTTTAAAACACAGCTGCTGTCCTGGGTAGCAGGACACCAGCATGCATGTTAACACACACACACACACACAAACACACACAACACGTAATGCTCCTGGGGTGAGGGACAGCACCCCAGAGACCCCCCCAATTCTAGCCAAAAACTGGGAGGGAAGTCAAGCAGGGACTAGAACAAAGCCCCCAATTTATCAGTTGGCATTTTTGGTTTTTCTTCCCAAAAGGAAAAATTTAAAATCTACAACACATCATCCCGAATTCATTAAAAGTGATAAAAACCTAGCCTCTCCCTCCTCGCGTAAGCTTCAGGCTAGGCTGAGAAAGCTGACCAAAGGTCTCGCCACCCAAAGACAAGTACCAGAGCAGGGAGTTATGGGCCCAGCAGCCAGGCAGCTCCAGCTGCCAGCACGTACGTCCCTGGAAGAGCTGGGATGGGATGGGGCTAGGGTGAGAGTGCCATCCCAAGGGGACAGCATGCCAAATTCTAAAATTAACAAACATTTTAGTGGAGGTATAGGAAATCTTGAAGGGAAGGGGGAGGCAGGTAGGTTGGCATCAGCTGTGTTGCTCCAGGTAAGCGGACAGGAGCAGCCCAGGGGGCAGGAAGTCCAGATGCCGATTGCTGACCTTCATCTGTCTCTTGCCCTCCAGGTTGGCACCTGCAAGAGGTGACAAGCAGGGCAAGAATGAAAAGAATGCAAGAAGCATGGCAAGCTGGCACTTGGGGTCTGGCTGATGGTGACAGGCTCACGATAGCAGCTCCAAATCCATGAGAACTTCCATCTGCAACCTGTTTCACCCTTTCTGTTCCTTATCCACGTTCAGACCGATGCACCGAGATACACAGGCCGGAGGCCAAGGGCACACTCACAGCCTGGAACAAATGTCCTGCCTCCTCCCAGTTCGCCTGCTTCCATCCCTACCCTCGCGGTGACTCTGAAGCTCAGTCCCACCTGGAGACTTCTGCCTCTCTCCTGCTCCCCATCTCACCAGGACCCCTCCTCCGCTGTGTTCAGGCAACAGCTGGACTCCAGCAGAAAAGAAGCACACGCTCGCGCACACGTGCACACACACACACACACACACACACATACACACACACACACACACCCGCCAAGCCCCCCATCCATCCTGATCTATGAGAACAAAGACAAGCATATGGAGGAACCATCTTGGGTTGCCATGGGAACTGTCTCCTAAGCAACTCTAGGCAGGAAAACAGCCAGACAGGCAGCAAAGGCTTACAAGCACCTTCCCTAGAGAGCTGTGTCCCAAAACCACCCTTTGCAACTGGGGACACGGGCCCCAGAAGTCAGGTGTGGCACAGCAGAGGGGAGTATGGCTAAATGAGGACCCTGAAGACACTGGGGTCCCCTCGAGGCTCAGCTTCATCACCCTCACATGGACCCCTCTTTCCCCCTGCCTCCGAAGATGTGGATGGAGGTGGGGTCTGTGTGAGGCCAGGACCACAGGTTCTCTGACGAATTAACGCAGCGTTCCACTACCACTGCTTTGTTCAGGCTGTCTCCCTCCTCTCCCCCGCCCCCCAAACCTCCAGAAGCCTCCCACTGAGTAAGCATCCCGTGTAGCCTCGGTTTCTGGGGGCAGAATGGGCAGAATTGGTTCGCTGGGAGGGTCCCAGAGCCGCCGGCACTTACTGGCTGAGATGAGGTCCATGTACTGGCAGACAGCATGGAGGAGGAGCCTCTCAAAGCTGTGGAGGAATGGGTGGTGAGTGCCACCGGCGGCGGGGGTCGAGGCACACATGCAGGGAGCTGGCTGCACCCGCCCACCAGTCACCTGTTGTCCAGCATGGCCGTGTACACGGCTTGGGGAGATACTGAGAAAAACCCCAGCAGCCGCTCCTCCCAGGTCTCCAGCGTTTCCTGCAGGAGATATAGGCTGACACTGAGATCCTGGCCAGGCTGTCTTAAGCACCCCGATGCCCAGGACAGTCCCCAGAGCTCAAAGCCTTGGGTTCAAATGTGGCCTCTGACCGGCAACGTGAGGCTACTTAATGAGTTCCAAGAATTCCAGGCTCTTAGAAATCTTCATGTCTTTGGATGCCTGCACCTGCTGCCTGGTGAACTCCTACACATCCTGCAGTGCCCACCTTCATTGCCCCGGACCCTCCCACCCTTGGCCAGCCCTGGGCCCTGCATTCTGACCTCACTGGTGTGTATCCCACCCTGTTTCCACCTGGTGCCCTCGTGCCACCCCCAACTGGAAAGCTGAGACAGGCAGGTGGGGAAAGACGGGTCCAGCCTGCTGCTCACCATGGGGATGCGGCTCCTCTTGAGAACGGCGCGCAGGCGCCGGCTGATGCGCTGGAAGCACTCTCGGGGGGTGTAGGCTGGGTCCTCTGCAAGAGGCCAAGGCTTTGGGCAGCAGCTGAAGCAAACTGCCTGCCCGCCCCGCTGGGCTCCTCCCCACCTGTCCCTAGCCCGCCCCACACACTAGGCCAGGCCCCCATCCACAAGTCTGGACCCCCCCCCACTTCCTCCATGCAGGCCGCACCTTTCCTGCGGTCCACCCCCCGGCTAGGACCCCTTCTCCGGGCCTTGGTCTGGCCCTCATCTTCCAGGTACCGGAGGACCCGCTCCTGCTCCTCCCCGGAGCGGTTCATGAAGTCATTCCAGACCTGGAACAGAGCAGGCAGGCACTGGGCCAGTGATGGTGCATCTCTGGGCATCAATCTCCCCATCTGGCCAATGCTCACAGCGAGCCAGAGTGTATAGAAACACTCCTTTGTGGACACCTCTGCCCACTGGACCCGCCAGGAAGTCATGGGACACCTGAAGACCTGCTTGTCTGGGGAGGGGTATCTATATGGATGAGCAGATGAGTCATGGGCGCTAGGAGGTTCCGGGGTGGGGTGGGGGGCTCTAGCCTGGTCCCAGAGGGAGACTGAAGGGGCACTCATCAAGGGGCCAGAGGTAGGTGGGGACTCCTGGTGGAGGCACTAGCACAGGCAATGCCTGGTGGTGGGAGCCGGAACAGAAACAGCGTGGCTGGAGCAGGGGGGGGGAAGTGAGCGAGGGCGCAGGGAGCCCCACCTCCACATAGGTCTCATTGCTGCAGGCCTCCGCAAAGATGCCAGGTGCTGCGGGCGGCGCCAGGTCCCCATCCTCCGGGCCACGTGTGTCCCCGTCCGTCTCCAGCAGGGTCAGGAGGTATCGAGCTAGATGGAAACAGATGGTCTCTGAGCTGGGGTGTGGCACTGGGGGCCTCCAGGCTTCCTCCCCCTCTCTACATTTATATTTTTTGTTAATTCTCACGGGGATATTTTCCCATGGATTTTTAGAGAATGGGAGGCAGGCAGGGAGGGAGGGAGGGAGGAAGGGAGGGAGGAAGAAGGGAAGGAGGGAGGGAGGGGGGAGAGAAAGTCGATGTGAGAGAGACACATCTATTGGTTGCTTTCCACACACACCCTGACTGGGGTCAGGAATTGAACCTACAACCCAGGTATGTGCCCTTGGCCAGGAATCAAACCCGAGACCCTTCAGTACTCGGGCTGACACTCTAACTTCACTATATTTATTGCTTTTATTCTCTGTATTGTACCAGCCCCCCCACACCTCCACATTCCAACTGTCTCTCCCAGAAGGTACAGAAAAATACCCAGCCTCCAGAACTCCTCCTACCTCTTCCTGCCTTGTTGAACTCCTACACACCCTTTAAAGCCCCGGCTCCAATGCCTCGAGTTTCCCCTGGCCCAGCCCCAGGATTGCCCAGCTCAGGGCCAGGCTCACGGTGAGGGCAGCCGATGACTCCAACATGCACACCGTTCTCATCGGGGACCTAGCAACCCCCAGGAGGAACCCCTGACCCCTGCTCACTGTTCTCTAGGCGCTGGAGGCTCTTCCGCCCTTTGGCCTTGGGCACCAGGTCTGAGTTCCGCACGGCCTGGTTGATGAAGTGCTGCTTCCGCTTGGAGGCCGAGAACCTCTTCACTTGGGAGCCAGCTAGAGCGGGCAGGCATCCCGAAAGGTGCCTGTGGGCCAGGGTTTAGGGCGGGGAGCCGTCCTCAGGGCCAGGACAGGCCAGGACGCCAGGCAGAACCCTACCACTGCCATTCTACCGCAGTCCTCACCTGCTCGGCTTCCCTCAGCCATGGCAGCTCGACCCCTGCCATGTACGTAGCCCTGAACCCTCAATATTCAATTTTGTCTCATCGTCACTTCACCCGAAATGCAGGCGTAAGTGTGATGACAGATGGGTAAACTGAAGCTCCGAGGAGACACTTGCCTGAATCCACACATCAGGTGGCGGCTGAGGAAAGCTGCCCCCCGCCCCCCCAGGTTTCCAGATTTTAGCTGTTAAGCTGAGGAGGCCCAGAGCGTACGGATTTGAACACCAACATCCTCTGGGAGTTTCTCAAAGGCTTGATTCGCCTGAGCCCAGCTTCCCCCATGTGCCCGGGGACCAGGACCAGGGAGGGGGCTGGAGTCCCTCCTCCCAGCTAATCTGCCCTCCTCAGAGCAAATGGCATTAGCCGTGGAGATGGCTCAGCAGGGCCACCAGGCCTCCTGCTGGGGACCAGAAGGCCAGGTGCCCAGGAGCACCTGGCGGCTCCTGGATAGAAACCTCAAGGCAAGAGGTGGCTGGGGCTTTCTGGTCAGTCCCTGACAGCACCAAACCACAGGACGGTCCCCACGGGACCCACACGGGATGTGGATGGTCCCTGCTGGCTCGGAAACCCTCGCGGTGCGGGGCGCGGGGCAACGGTGGATCCTGGCTCTCAAATGTCTGGGCTGCCAGGATCCCCCTCCCCATGTACCCGCCCTCGTTCACTCCTGCCATCTCCTGTTGCTCCTCCAGTAAGCCAGGCACAGTCCCACCTCGGGGCCTTTGCGCTGGCCGTGCCCTCTGCCTGGTACACGGTCCCCTACACTCCAAATGGCTCACTTCCTTTTGGCTTCTGTTGAAACTTCCTCAGTATGACCGCAACCTCTTCCGTGCAATACTTCATTGCTTTGGTTTTTGGATCACCGTACATTCTACTCCACCGAGGAGTCCTTACCTCTCCCAATAGATCATAACCTCTCCTGGGGCACTCACAGCTATACCTGGCACACAGTAGGTGCTCAAACACACACACACACACACACACACACACACATACACACACACACACACACACACACACACTGCTGGATCAGATGTCCTAGAAAATCCCTGTGGGTGCCTGTGAGTCTGGGAGAGGACACTGAAAGCCAAGAGAAGCTGGGACAGGCACCCTCCCCTGGCATCCCAAACCCCATGTGCTTGGTTTCCTCCTGTGACGGGGAGCTCACCCCCTCAGCCACACCAACGATCGTAGCAACATCCCTGGGATGAGCATTCACATATCAAGTCAGCACAGGCTCCGCCCTGAGAATTGACTCCTGAGGCTCAAGCACACCCACCCCAATCTCCAGATTCACCCCTGGCCGCCCTGGGGCTCCAGAGCCTAGGCCTCCACTCCAGGAGCTGGACAGAGTCCAAGATGGCAGCCTGGTTGGGCAGATAAGAGAAGCCACATCCTGGGGGAGCTATCAGACATGGGAGCAAGGCAGGCCTCGGTGAGAGAGCTCCAGCCCTTAGGGCCTGGGCTCTCTGAGAAAAAGGGCTTCCCGGCACCTCCAGAGTAGGAGCAGAGCTAAGATTTGAACCTGAGTCTGAACAGACCTCCCACATACAACAAAAGGAAGCCTCTTGCTCCACCTGTGAGTTCACAGAGATCTGTGGTGGGTACCTCAGATGAAAGCCCACCTAACTAAGACCCAGCAGGTCCCTCCCCTGCCCCACCACCACCCGTGGCTCCCTAGCACTGTCAGAGAAAGGCCCAGCTCTCCCCTGACCTGGTGTTGGGGACCCTGTCTGTCTTGTCCCCAGGCATTTAGGGGGCCAACTACCCTCTTAGGGGCCTCAAGTGCTGAGCTGAGCACTGTAAAATGAGTCCACCATCAACTCACGCCTCCTGACTTCACCCAGATTCCAGCAGGAGATAAGAAACACGTGGCTACGGAGGGGCCTGGGTCCCCCCACTCAAGGCACAGAGGGGACAAGGCATAAAGGGGGCAGGGCAGTTTCCCAGGAACTCATATTTGTTACAAGGCTAGGGGGGAAGGGTGTTGACAATCAGTGTAAATTTTATATAAAATGATCTCTACGTGGCAAAGTATCAATGCCCAACCCCATCTCCCCTCTGGGGGCTTCCTCTGCTCCAGCCACAGGGATCCCCTCCATGTCCCTCCCCTCAGCCAGAAACAAGCCACCTTGGGTCCTTTGCATGTGCTGAGCCTATGCTGGAAGCACCCTTTCTCAGCTCTGTCTGGCCTCTGCTCAAATGTCACCTCCCCAGAAACCGCCTCAGCCCCCAACTAGCCCCATCAGCCCTGTGTGCATGCTTCACCAATCGGCATCCAAGATCAGCTGGTCCATGTATGTGTTTACTCCTTAATCCTCACCTTCCTTGCTAGACCTGTGCAAAGAGGACACAGGACGAGGTCGTTTTGGTCGTTGTGTCCCCCAACACCGGGCCCACAGCAGGTGCTCAATGGCTGCTCACCTGCTCTCTGTGCCACCCCAAAAAAGACCTCTCTGCAGATGGGGAAACTGAGGGCCCAGAGGGGGCACCCGAGGCTTCCTGGACCGCAGTCCTCAGGAAGTGTGTGCACAGTGGTGAACAGCTGCTAAGTCAGGTTGGGTTTGGGAGGGCAGACCCTACTGCCCCCAAGTCTGCTCCCTGAAATGGGGAACTTTGACACGGTTGCCCTGGGCAAAAATCACCTCCTCTGACCTGTCCCCTCCCTCAGGGACGGGCAAGACAGGAACCTACTTCCCGAGCAGGAAACCAAGAGGGCTCGGGGTAGAGAAATGACTCAGCCTGGGTGGGGCCGGCGGGGGGCCACCCAGAAGTGGCCACACACCCCAAAACACAGAGGTGAGGGGCACTATGTGCAGGTCAGAGTAACACACCTGGCAGGTAAATACGCACTTTTGTGGTTGAGGCCTCTTAAAACAGGTATTATCTCTCATCCCGGTAAATACCAGTAGGGCCTCAGGCAAATGCCCACATGAGATAACCTAAGCTAATAATGAATAACAATAAAAGTAATAACAAGTATAAGACAATAAGATCCTTTAAAAGTGATAATAAAACTACAATAATAAGATGTTTAAGATAATAAAAGAATGGGCACCCTGTGCTGGGCACCTCAGGGGCACAGGGGCACTGCCCCCCCCCCAGCCACTCTGAGAAGAAACCACTGTTATCTCATTTTACAAGAGGGGAAACTGAGGCACAGGACGGGTGGGCCACACCCTTTGAACCCTGGTGTTTCTGCCTAAACTCCAGGGTTCAAAGGAAATCTGAGACCCACAGGATCTACCCTCTTAGGGAGGAGGGGTGTCTCCATCCATATGGGTTCGCTCCACTGGCTCCCGGGCTCCCTCCGAGGACAGACAGGCTCCGGTTGACCGGGTCTGAAGCCCCTCCACCCCCCCACCCCCGGTTAATCTGGGTTTGTACCGGAGATAAACCCATACCCTGTGCACCCAGGAAGGAGGCTGGTAATCCAGGTGGGGATCCAGCCCTGGCTGTGGGGTGAGCGGCCAGCCTGGGGGGCAGGAACCCCGCGTGTGGACAAAAGCCTGGGGACACCACCCAGCGGCCGCAGCTGCTCCCGGGACCCCGGCGGCTCGGCACCTGGGGCTCCGGGAACCCGGGGTCCCTCCGCCCCGCGCCGGGGTGCGCCCTCCGCCCAGCAAACACCCCGCGGGCGGGCGGGCCGGAGCCGGGATTCCCCGGGAGAACACGCGGAAACAATAAGCCCCCCACCCCACCGGCGCCGGGGGTGTCACCGAGGAAAGGGGCGGGAGGGCTGGGGCTGCGGCCGGGCGGGAGGGGAGGGAGGGAGCCCCGGAGCCCGGGAGGGGGGCGCGCCCGCCCGCCCCGCCGCGCCCGCTCACAGCGTCCGCCGCCCGCCCGGGGCGACCCCGGCCGCCGCCTCCTCGGGGCCGCCCTCGGGCTCCTCCAGGGCGACCATGGCTCCGAGGTCGCCGCCGCCGCCGCCGCCGCCGCCGCCTCCCGGCCGGGCCTCCGCGGGCCGGGCAGGAAGTGACGGCGCCGGGGGCGGGCCGGGGCGGGTCTCCGGGCGGCCGTGCGGGGCGGGCCGCTGCCGGGAGGGCGGTCCAACCCCGGCTGCGGCTGGAGGGGGCACCAGCCCCAGACGGGGGACCTGAAAGAATGGGGGAGGGGGTGTGTGTGTTGAGGTTCGTTGGCCACAAACCCAGGCTGCGGGCATGGCGGGCGCCAGCCCGGGAATGGGAAACTGAGGCCCGGGTAACGGGGAGGGAAGGGAGACCTCCCCGGAGGCAGGGGGAGGATGAATGACACGCTCCCCACCCTCCCCGAGCACCCACCGGCCTCTCTTCCACCAGCTCCCTCCTTGTCGGTCATGAAAGTGTAGCCCCTTGCCGAAACCGGTTTGGCTCCGTGGATAGAGCGTCGGCCTGCGGACTGAAAGGTCCCAGGTTCGATTCCGGTCAAGGGCATGTACATTGGTTGCGGGTACATCCCCGGTGGGGGGTGTGCAGGAGGCAGCTGGTCGATGTGTCTCTCTCATCGAGATGTCTCTCTCTCATCGATGTTTCTAGCTCTCTCTCTCTCTCTCCCTTCCTCTCTGTAAAATATCAATAAAATATATTTTTTTAAAAAGAAAGAAAAGAAAGTGTAGCCCCTGGAGCACCAGCTGCATGCCTCAGTTTACTCATCTCTGAAAGTAGGACTCAGGCCCTCCTCAGTGTGTGTCTGTTGGTGACAGCGTCGTCCAGTACACGCAAAGGTGGTGGCTGAGTCAGGGCACATACCCAGGTTGTGGGTTCAATCTCAAGGTCAACTACATTCAGCAGGTGGGCTGTGGGCTGGGGAGAGGGGATGGGGAGCCAGGGGGCAGGTCTGGGTGTGGGCAGGTGGGTGCAGTGGGGAGGATGGGGCCCAGTGGGTTGGGGAGTGAATCAGCCTGGTGGGTAGGCTGGGAGGAGGTGTAGCCTGGACCCAGTGGTGGGGGGCGGAGGACCCCAGCAATGGGTGGGGCAGGGCCACAGAGAGGCACTGGGTGTAGGAGAGGAGCACTGGAGGGTGATGGGGGTTCTTGCCCCACCCACCGGTCCCTAGGATGGCTCTGCCTCTCCCTGTCTCAGTCTCTGGGTCTCAGAAGGTGCCCCAGTGGTGCCCTCAAGCCCTCACTATTCTGGGGTCCTCTCTGGTATTGCCCCTCTCCTGATCCTTTCATTTGTGGGTCCCGAAGACGCTCCTAGGACACTCCCTGTGTGCTCCTGAGTGTTTGGACATTTGTGTGTATGTGTGTGTGGGGGGTGACCCTCAGTGTGGGCACAGACAATCAATGGATGTTTCTCCCTTCCTGCCTTTAAAAAATCAATTAAAAACACACACACTTATCTTTGGGTGAGGACTAAAAACCAAAAACTTGGATGCCAGCACCCACCACTTTTGGCATTTTGGCACCCACCTCCTGTTTCATGGGGCCACTTCTGGGCTTTGTGGACCCAGCAGTGACCAAGACAGACCCCTCCCTCACCCACAGGGAGAGGAAGAGGAGCCCCTGGGTAGAACAAACAGCCAATGCAGAGCGGCCAGAGCAGGGAGGTGAGTGGGAGGCAGGGGGAGTAGAACTGGAGGGGAGGGGCAGACCCCTGAGTCTGGTGATGACAGATCTGGTTTTGGTCCGGAAGGCACTGGGGAGCTAAGCGAGGACTTAGAGCACAGAATTAAACCTGCTCTAACACCCAGACTGCACACTTCCGTCTACAAGGAAAGTGGGGAACCTACACCACAGGGATACACCCTGCCAGACCCAGTTGGGTGCAAATTGTATGAAGAAATAACCCAGTGTATCTTAACAAATAAAGAGCAAGGGGGAGATTGTGGGAGTCGGGGTGGGTGGATGTGGAAGGGGGCATAGATGGGATAAATGGTGATGGGGAAAAAAAATTTTTAAAAAGAGCAATTGGCCGAAACTGGTTTGGCTCAGTGGTAGAGCGTCAGTCTGCAGACTGAAGGGTCCCAGGTTCAATTCCGGTCAAGGGCATGTACATTGGTTGCGGGCACATCCCCGTTAGGGGGTGTGCAAGAGGCAGCTGGTCGATGTTTCTCTCTCATTGACGTTTCTGGCTCTCTGTCCCTCTCCCTTCCTCTCTGTAAAAAATCAATAAAATATATATTTTTAAAAAAGAATTTGGCCCCTGCCGAAACCGGTTTGGCTCAGTGGTGGAGCGTCGGCCTGCGGACTGAAAGGTCCCGGGTTCGATTCCGGTCAGGGGCATGTACCTTGGTTGCGAGCACATCCCCAGTGGGGGGTGTGCGAGAGGCAGCTGGTCGATGTTTCTCTCTCATTGATGTTTCTAGCTCTCTATCCCTCTCCCTTCCTCTCTGTAAAATGTCAATTAAAAAAATATATTAAAAAAAAAAAGAATTTGGCCCCTTTAAAAAATAAATAAATAAAATTTAAAAAAGAGCAATTGGAGCCCTAACCAGTTTGGCTCAGTGGATAGAGCATTGGCTTTCGAACTGAAGGGTCCCAGGTTGATTCAGGGTCAAGGGCATGTACCTTGGTTGCGGGCACTCCCCAGTAGGAAGTGTGCAGGAGGCAGTTGATGGATGTCTCTAACTCTATAATAAGTGGCTTATCATATCAGTAAGGATTTACATGATTATAAGATGGGGAAGTTGCCTCAGTTACCGTTGTCTCAATTAGATAGGGAGTGGTTGGCTCTGACCTTTCAGAGCTTCAAGGTTGACCAGCCTCTTTCTATGATGTTTCTAACTCTTTATCTCTTTCCCTTCCTCTCTGTAAAAAAAAAAAAAAAAAAAAAAAAAAAAAATCAATTTATATATATATATATTTAAAGAGCAATGGAGGGCAGAAAAAAAGGGAGGAGGAACAATTAAAAGACCTCCCTCCCCAAAGAGCTCATACTGTGACTTCATGTTGATAAATGTGCAAAGATGCAAAAGAAATTAATGGTGATGCACATCAAGAGAGAAGAACGAAGGGGTGGGGCCCTCTGGAGGCTACAAATGTTTGCTCTCCTGCTCTGGCCCATGATGAGTATCTGCCCAATAAATGTGCCAACCCTAGAGTATGCAGCCCGAGCCTTGACCTGTCTGGGCCTCCTTCCCCCAGAGTCTGGACTGCACTTTTGCCAGTGGTCTTGATCCAGCATCTAAAAGGGTTCAGTAATCTGGAGAAGCACTGTGTGTAAATTAAATAAGAGTCCAGAGACGAAACATAATTTTGGAAGGCATTATAGGGGGGCCAGGGGAGGTTAGTTAAAGAAATTAAGTTCTCCTTGTCTCAGGACCCCTGGCTATTTGTTAACACAAATTGTCCTAATGCAAGGTAGATATACGCTTCAAAGGCCAGGTTTCCGTATATAGGAGCCATTGTCAGATTGGTGAATTACCTCCAGCTGTTCAGGGGTTTGGCCAGGATGATTAATCTAACCTGAAGATTAAGATGCCCTCAGCTGTCTGGCAGCAAGCAATCATCTATGCAATCTTTTTCAGGTTTGGGGAAATGCCCTCAGCCATCCCAGATGATTCAGCTCTGCTGACATGCTGGAATTGGCTTCCGGCACACTTTCTTCCAACCTTCTGGACCCTTGGCCGGTCAGGGAGCTGCTGCTGTTCCCAGAGCCCCACCTCAAAGGTCCAGCACCTGCTGAGCACTCCCTCAGGTCCACTCATCTCTGCAGCTTTCCCCAAACAGTTCCTCTCTCCATCCAACCTGCTCCTCTTACCATCCCACATGGACTTCTTCCCCCTGGTTTTTAGTCTAAGTTGTCCAGAACAACTTGGGAGGTTTAAAAAGAGTGAACAAGGAGACATTCCCCTCCACCTGGCTCTTTGTTCTTCCCCCTGGAGATAGTTGATGTGCTCTGAGGCCTGTACAAAGCTCTTCCTTTCTCTCCCCATTTTAGTCTTTTTATACAAATGGTAGCATCTTATTCTCTGCTGCAAAGTACTCCACAATGGCAGCCATCCTGGTACATAGGCTAGTCCTGTGGTTGGCAAACTGTGGCTCTTTGGTCCCTTGAGTGTGGCTCTTCCACAAAATACCACGGCCTGGGTGAGTCTATTTTTGAAGAAGTGGTGTTAGAAGAAGTTTAAGTTTAAAAAATGTGGCTCTCAAAGAAATTTCAATTGTTGTACTGTTGATATTTGGCTCTGTTGACTAATGAGTTTGCCGACCACTGGGCTAGTCTATGGATTCCATTTCTATGTGTGAGTTTTCTGGTACAACAGCGTCCACCACCGGGCACCTACCAGCAGCGGTACAGGTGTCTGCCAATAGCTGCCCATGAGCTGGGAGGTGGACACGCCTAAGGGGTCTGATTTGCAGCAACTCAAATCCAGGGAGATTGTGTTCTTTAAAGAGGCTTCTTCTAACCGCCAGAACCTGGGCTGTGAGTCCACGTCTCCTGCTCAGGGTGGGTCCTTCCAGTGTGCACAGCAGCCTCACCCCATCCCATCCCGCTGCTCTACCCCAGCCTTTTCTCCAGTCCCTCTTCTCCAGTCCCTGTTCTCCCTCGCCGCCGTTCAGGGGGAGGAGAGAATGGGGGAAGGTTGCTGAGCAGGCGGAGGGCCACTGGCAGGGGAAGGAGTGGAGAGCGCCTGCAGGAGGGGCAGGAAGGCGGGGACCAGGCGGGGATGGGGTATAAATGCGAGGCGGTGCGGCCAGAGCCGAGGCGTAGCTGAGCCGGGAGGAGCCACCTTCCAAACCCCGTGGCTTCCGGCCGAGATCCTTCCCTTCCCGGGATCCGCAGGTGCCTCCCGGGCGGCGGGCCCGGGAGCGATCGATGGGAGGAGGGCGGCCAAGCCATGCGCGCCTTGGCCAACCCCGGGCCCAACGCGTCCAGGTGGGCGCCGGCCAACGCCTCGGGCTGTCCAGGCTGTGGCGCCAACGCCTCGGACGGCCCGGTCCCCGCGGTGTGGTCGGTGGACGCCTGGCTCGTGCCGCTCTTTTTTGGCGCCTTAATGCTGCTCGGCCTGACCGGGAACTCGCTGGTCATCTTTGTCATCTGCCGCCACAAGCAGATGCGCACCGTGACCAACTTCTACATAGGTGAGCACCCGGGCGAATCCACCAGCCCCCTGTTCCCGCGCGGGCGGAGAGGCGGGGCGCCCCCTAGCGGTGCCCCGGGCCCTCCCACAGAGGGGTCTCCCGGGTCTCCGCTCTTTTCCCAACTGGCCCGGGCCTGAGGCTAGAGGTTACAAACGGGCTTGGAGGGTTCGTGCATCCCAGCAGTTAAAAGGTTGGAGAGTGTGGCTTGGAGAGCTCGATGTCCGATTGAAGTGCGGTCATATGACACAGTGTTCCATGAATAAAAGCCTGGTCCTCGGGCTCCCAGTTTGCAGTTCCTGCCACAGTGGCTCAGTTTGCACACCTGTGTGTCGGGATGACCTACCCACACAGGTGAGTGCTCAGTTCCCATTCTCCATCCGATGGTGGGTGTTGGGCCAGCACCACTGTCTCCAACTGGCAGATGAGAACACTGAGGCTCAGAGGGACAGGGGCCGGCTCTGGCTCTCCCAGCCCAGACAGGGGTGAGCCCACTGAAGCTTGAGTAGCTGTGAAGTCGGTGTGGGGGGATGTTTGAAATACAAAAGGGGGAGACTGGAAGATGTTAGGGGGCCTTCTGGAGCTGTCCTGCTGGTCACTCAGACAAAGGTGGGTGCCAGGGAGCTGGACCGGAAGCGCTGGGGGGCGGAGGCCCCCTGTCCAGAGCCGGAACTTCTCCTGCCTGCAGCCAACCTGGCAGCCACCGACGTGACCTTCCTGCTGTGCTGTGTGCCCTTCACCGCCCTTCTCTACCCGCTGCCCGCCTGGGTGCTGGGTGACTTCATGTGCAAGTTTGTCAACTACATCCAGCAGGTGGGCCGTGGGCTGGGGAGAGGGGCTGGGAGCCAGGGGGCAGGTCTGGCTGTGGGCAGGTGGGTGCAGTGGGGAGGATGGGGCCCAGTGGGAAGTGGATTGGTAGAGGGGTGAGGGTGAATCAGCCTGGTGGGTAGGCTGGGAGGAGGTGTAGCCTGGACCCAGTGGTGGGGGGCGGAGGACCCAGCAATGGGTGGGGCAGGGCTACGGAGAGGCACTGGGTGTTGGAGAGGAGCACTGGAGGGTGATGGGGGTTCTTGCCCCACCCACCGGTCCCTAGGATGGCTCTGCCTCTCCCTGTCTCAGCCTCTGGGTCTCCGAAGGCCTCCAGTGGTGCCCTCAAGCCCTCACTATTCTGGGGTCCTCTCTGGTATCCCCCCCTCTCCTGACCCTTCCATTTGTGGCCCCCAAAGACCCTCTCAGGACACGCCCTGTGTGTTTGGACATTTGGGGGGAGGGGGGAGCGGAGAGGGACCCGCAGTGTGGACACAGACAAGGCAGACCCAGACCAGGCGGGAGCGGGACGGGGGCGGGGCACACGCCCAGCTCCGGGGCCTCCCAGGTCTCCGTGCAGGCCACGTGCGCCACTCTGACCGCCATGAGCGTGGACCGCTGGTACGTGACGGTGTTCCCGCTGCGCGCCCTGCACCGCCGCACGCCGCGCCTGGCGCTGTCCGTCAGCTTGGGCATCTGGGCGGGTGAGTGCCGCGCGGGAGTGCAGCACCCGGGGTGGGGGGACAAGTCCTCGTGCCCTGGGCGCCCTCCTCCTCCCCACCTCCCTCTGGGCGTCGGGAAATGCGCACAATAGAGAAGAACCACTGAGCGCGCAGACTGGGTGGGGGGGCTCCCGGGGAGGCCAGGGCCCCGGCCCCCGCCCGGCCCTCGTCCCCGGCCGGGCAAGGTGTTCAGCTGCGCCTGTGCTGCAGGCTCCGCAGCCCTGTCGGCGCCGGTGCTCGCCCTGCACCGCCTCTCGCCCGGGCCGCGCACCTACTGCAGCGAGGCCTTCCCCAGCCGCGCCCTGGAGCGCGCCTTCGCGCTCTACAACTTGTTGGCGCTCTACCTGCTGCCGCTGGTCGCCACCTGCGCCTGCTACGGAGCGATGCTGCGCCACCTGGGCCGCGCCGCCCTCGGCCCCGCGCCCGCGGACAGCGCCCGGCAGGTGCGCTGCTGGCTGGGTGGGGGGCGTGGCCGGTGGGGGGTGGGGAGGCACATCTGAGCGACCTGAGGGGGCAGGGAGGGCAGCTCCGGGGGAAGGCCCCACAGCCTCTCCTCCTCCCCCCCCCCCCCCCCCGCACCTCAGGGGCAGATGCTGGCGGAGCGGGCGGACGTTGTGCGGGCCAGGGTGTCCAGGCTGGTGGCGGCCGTGGTTCTGCTCTTCGCCATCTGCTGGGGCCCCATCCAGCTGTTCCTGGTGCTGCAGGCGCTGGGCCCGTCGGGCTCCTGGCACCCCCGCAGCTACGCGGCTTACGCGCTTAAGATCTGGGCGCACTGCATGTCCTACAGCAACTCGGCGCTGAACCCGCTGCTCTACGCGTTCCTGGGCTCGCGCTTCCGGCGGGCCCTGCGCCGCGCCTGCCCCTGCGCCGCCGCCGCCCCGCGCCCCCGGCGCCCCCCGCGGCCTGGGCGCCCGGACCTCTCCGCCCCGGACCTCCCCGCCCCGGACCCCCGCGGAGCGGCCCCGCCCCGCCTCCCTTCGCCACCCCAGGGCGACGACGACCAAGCAGCGGGCCAGGGCCGCGCAGGCTGTGCGTCCTGAGCGGACGCGCTGCCCCTCTCTGAGCCGGCTCCGGTGGAACCGAGGTGGGCCCGGCTCTGGGACAGGTGTTGCGTGAACAGCAGTTGCCATTATTCCGTTCTTAATATCTTTGTTTTTGTCCAAGACCATCTCAGTGAAAATGGTGTGCCCTCCTGTAACGTTTGCTACAAACTGGCCGTGATGTTTGCAGTTGTTGGTGTTGTGATTATTATTTCTTTATGTTCTGAAATTGGAGATACTTTGATGCTGGCACCCAACGCCTGGAACTTTCCAGGAAGCATCAGTAGACGATTTCACTCGGCATACTGTATGGATCGCAAGATTCATCCCATTGTCAGCGGCATTAAAATCCGAACACTCCCTGTCCAGGTAGCTGAGTTGGTCACAGCGATAGCCCTAATACCGGTACGTCCAGACTGTGATTTCAATCCCTGGTCAGGGCACATACAAGGATCAACCAAGGAATGCATAACTAAGTGAAACAGCTAATCCATGCCTGCCCCCTCTCAAATCAGTCAATAAAGCCCACCAATCCCCAGTAGGGGGCCTTCAGGAGGCAGCCCAGGGATATTTCTCTCTCATTAATATTCCTCTCTCTCCCTCTCCCTTCCTCTCTCTGAAATCAATTAAAAAAAAAACCACTTAAAAAGTAAAATCAATAAGTAAGAAAGTTTAAATGTGAACACATTGTGCATTTTTAAAATGGCGGGACAGGCTGCTATCATTGCTACCTGGCGGCTGGAAAAACCTCCCCGGGGCACAGAGCTGCTGTGCAAGAGGCGGGATTGATGGCTGTGTGACAAACTGGCCCAGACACAGTGTCTCTGAACAGCAGCCGCTCCTCATCCTGTCTTACGATTCTGTGGGGTGACAGGACTCCCGCCTGGTGGTGCTGTGACCAGGTGGTGTTGGCTGGGCCAGGAAGTTGGGAGAAAGCTTCCCTCTAGTGGCCAGCGTGGCTCCCAGGAGGCCATGGGGCTTTCTCCTTGGACGGCCGTCAGGAAAATCAGACATTCCTCGGCAGAAACTTCCAAGAAGAGGCAGAAGCTACATGCTTCCTGAGGCCTGGGCTCAGGAGTCCCAAAGCCTCACTTTCCCACATGGAGCTGTCAGAATCCCACCAGATTCCACAGCTGGGGTGGAAGTGTGTGTGTGTGGGGGGGGGACCCACCTCTTGATGGGTGGGGCTGCGTGTGCTTGCTGGGGAGAGGGGGGCATAGTGCAGTCTCCCAAACAGCCCTGCACGCTGAAGGCTTCATTGCCCTCAGAGACAGCTGCCCATATCTTGGAAGGCCCCCGTCCTCCCCAATTATGTGGGGACATGATAGCTCTCCACACTACCCAGGTTTGTGGAGACATTAATATGAGCCTGAGAGGCTAGAACATCACGTTGCGTTTTAATCCTCGCCCGAGGATATTTTTCCATTGATTTTTAGGGAGAGTGGAAGAGAGAGGGAAAGACAGAGAGGAACATCAATATGAGAAACACATCGATTGGTTGCCTCTGGCACGCGCTCTGACCAGGGCCAGGGCTGGGGAGGAGCCTGCAGCCGAGGTACGTGCCCTTGATAGGAATGGACCCCCAGACCCTTTGATCCACAGGCCGACACCCCATTCACTGAACCAAACTGGATTGGGCCATCGTGCGGTTTTGATGTTGGCCTGAACCTTTTTGCCCGGGTCTTGGAGACCTGGCCTCCAGCTGGGTGTGAGGGTGAAATTCTCTTTGCTCATGAGCCCTGCCCACCTCCCTGTCCTCCTCCCACATCTCCCAGATCACTCTCTCCCCGCGGCTTCCTGAACTGCTGCTGTTCTTGCATTTGGCCCTTGACACATGCAGGTCCCTCTGTTGGGCGGGGTATACCTTCACTCACCCATGAGGCCTCAGGTCAGCTGCCTCTTCCTCCAGGAAGTCCTCCCAAATCTCACCAGGCTGGGCCAGGCACCCCAACTGGCTTTACAGCACAGTGCTAACATCCCTGTGCTGAACCTTCTGGGTGCATGCCTTACTCGGTCCCCCAGTGTCTCCCGGGCCCAGTGCACCCACCGTAAGGCTGAATAGATATTTGTGGAATGAAAAGCCAGGTGTGCTGTAGGGATTAAAAGAAGAGGTGTGGCCAAAACCGGTTTGGCTCAGTGGATAGAGCATCAGCCTGCAGATTGAAAGGTCCCGGGTTCGATTTTGGTCAAGGGCATGTACCTGGGTTGCGGGCACATCCCCAGTAGGAGGTGTGCAGGAGGCAGCTGATTGATCGTTCTCTCTCATCCATGTTTCTAACTCTCTATCCTTCTCCTTTCCTCTCTATAAAACAAACAAACAAAAAAAAACAAACAATAGGGGGTGGGCAATGGTAAACTATGTACACAGATAATACATTAATAAACTTTAAAAAAACAATAAAATATTTAAAAAATAAAAATAAAAAATAAAAGAAGAGGTGTGTGCATAGCGAATGGCAGCATTTCTCTGTGAAGAAAAAAAAGGAATTGAAAAAATCATTTAAGAAAGACAGACTCTTGGGCATCTATCTCAGAGAAACAAAAATCTTCTGTTCATGCAAAAACCTGTACACGTGTTCATAGCAGCTGGATTTGCAAAGTCCCCAAACTGGAAAGGACAACCAGGTGTCCTTTACCGGGTGATGGGAAAACAGACTGTGGGCCAGTCACACCACAAGCTATGACTCAGAAGGAAAAAATTACGGACATACTATGGGCACAGGCAACATCTTGGGTGGGTCTTGGGGAATGACGCTGAGTGGGAAGGACCATCCCCAGAGGTTCATGATGCGTGGTTCCAGCTGTTAAGATCCTCGAGGTGGCAAAGTGACAGAACGGAGGACTGATTAGTGGTTGTCAGGGTGAAGGGTGGTGGCAGAAAGGAAAGGTGGGGAACGGTGGGTGGGTGTCATAAGGGACCTTTTTAAAAAAATAGATATTTTATTGATTTTTACAATTAGGGAGAGAAAGCTAGAGAGAGAAACACGGATCAGCTGCCTCCTGCACACCTCCCACTGGGTGCCTGCAACCAAGGTACATGCCCAGAATCGAACCTGGGACCTTTCAGTCTGCAGGCCGACACTCTATCCACTGAGCCAAACTGGTCAGGGCCCTGAGGGACCTTTTTGTTGGAACTGGTCTGTCCCTGGAGCGTGGTGGTAGATTTATGAACTTACACATGTAGTAAAATTGTAGGGAACTACAATCTGGTGGCTAAATTGGTTGGAGTAGCGTCCCACGCCACACACCCAAAGGTTGCAGGTTCAATTCCAGCTGAAGGCACATACCCAGATTGTGGGTTCAACCCCTGGTCAGGGTGTGTTCAGGGTGTGATCAATGTTTAGCTCTCTCCCTCTCCCTTTCTCTCTAAAAAATCAATAAAAGAGCATATCTTTCCAAAACCGGTTTGGCTCAGTGGTAGAGCGTCGGTCTTCGGACTGAGGGGTCCCGGGTTCGATTCTGGTCAAGGGCATGTACATTGGTTGCAGGCACATCCCCAGTAGGGTGTGTGCAAGAGGCAGCTGGTCGATGTTTCTCTCTCATCGACGTTTCTAGCTCTCTATCTCTCTCCCTTCCTCTCTGTAAAAAAACCAATAAAATATTTTTTATTAAAAATCAATAAAATATATTTTAAAAAATAAAAAATAAAAAAGCATATCTTCAGGTGAGGATTAAAAATACCCATAGGGAACACACACACACACACACACACACACGCACACACTGGTACAAGTAAAATGGGAAAATCAGACAGGATGGCTGGATTGCATCAATGTTGATACCCTGATTGTGACACTGCAGTACAGTTTTCTAAAATGTTCTCTAGGCCCTGCAGTGTAGGGGAGGCCTGGCGAGGGTATGGGAGCTCTCAGCGTTGGAATGTAGAATCCACAATCATCTAGAAGCAACAAGTAAAACAAAACAAAACAGCAACGCCGTTGGCCCAGCAGGTGTGGCTCAGCAGCTGAGCGCAGGGTAGACCCAGGAACCAAGAGGTCATTGGTTCTGTTCCCGGTCAGGGCACGTGCCCGCATTGAGGGTTGCAGGTGGATTCTCAGTAGAGGGCGAGCTGGAGGCAGCTAATTGATGATGTTTCCCATCCATGTTTCCGTCCCCTCTCTCCCTCTCTCTCTCAAAAAACAATAGCCCACCCTAGCTGGTTCGGCTCAGTGAATAGAACATCGGCTCTAAGACTGAAGGGTCCAGGGTTCAATTCTGGACCCAAGGGCGTGTACCTCAGTTGCAGGCTCTGGCCCTGGTCGGGGTGCAACCAATCCATGTGTCTCTCTCACACGGATGTTTCTCTCTCTCTCTCTCTGGCTTTCCTCCTCTCTTTCACTCTCTCTAAAAATCAATGGAGCCCTAGCTTGTTTGGCTCAGTGGATAGAGCGCTGGCCTGCAGGCTCAAGGGTCCCAGGTTCAATTCCAGTCAAGGGCACATGCCCGGGTTGTGGGCTCGATCTCCAGTAGAGGGTGTGCAGGAGGCAGCCACACCTGCTGGGCTAACTTCATTTTTAAAATATATATATTTTATTGATTTTTTACAGAGAGGAAGAGAGAGAAATAGAGAGTTAGAAACATCGATGAGAGAGAATCATCGATCAGATGCCTCTTGCACACCCCCTACTGGGGATGTGCCCGCAACCAAGGTACATGCCCTTGACCGGAATCGAACCTGGGACCTTCCAGTCCACAGGCCAACGCTCTATCCACTGAGCCAAACTGGTCTTGGCTAACTTCATTTTTTAACTTCCATTTTTTGTTGCTAGATGAGATGGTCATGTGTGTGTGTGTGTGTGTGTGTGTGTGTGTGTGTGTGTCCCGTCTAGCGGACAACAGGGTTATAAGTGGCAAACTACCTCGAGAGATGCAGTGTGATAGCAGAGGGAAGGGGCATGCGGGGAAATGTGTGCCCACTGTGATGAACTGGAATGTGTCCAGGAAAGCTTCCTAAGAGGTGAGGCCAGGGAGTGTGACGGGAACGCAGAGGTGGGGGAAGAGCGCACGGGTGGAGGGCACAGCCAGTGCAAAGGCCCTGACGCAGGGTCTGTCCGGGGGACTTGAGAAATCCCTAGAGGGAGGTGGGGCTGGAGCGGACCTTATAACAGAGGGAAATATAGTCCTCAGAAGTACTGTGCCGGGAATGAGTTAACATTGACCCATTGTACAGAGGGGGAAATGGAGGCACAGGGAGGCTCAAGCACCTGCCTGGGGTGGGTGGGACAGGAGTGCATTCCGATCTGTGGGACTCTTTCTGGGTGTGTGTGTGGGGGGGTGGGGGGTCCCTGCACTTTGGAGACTGAGCTGGGGCGTGGACCTTGATGGGTGGCTTCCTTCCCCAGCTAACCTGGGTCTTTAAACTCCCCCTCCCCAGGCAGAGTTCTGGGCCCCTCCCTCAGGTGTGTGTGGAGGGGGGGTGGGTAACAGCTGCTGGGTGTTCAATAGCCCAAAGGTGGAGGTCTCCCTGCTACCTGCTGCCATCAGACATCAGGCAGCCCTGGGACTAGAGCAGGGGTGGGCAAACTTTTGACTCGAGGGCCACAATGGGTTCTTAAACTGGACCGGAGGGCCGGAACAAAAGCAACCTGACCATGCTGGCACTCTCATCTTGGGCTGCTGGTGAAGGAGCGGAGGGGAGAGCAAGAGAACCCTCCGCTCTTTCGGCTCCGCGGGCCGGATAGAACAGCCGAATGGGCGGGATCCGGCCCGCGGGCCGTAGTTTGCCCACGGCTGGACTAGAGGCTGGGATCCTGCAAGGGGTGAGCAGGACTTGGGCCCAGGAGAGGGGGCAGCTCCCCTGGACCTGTCTCCTGGGCTTTGGATTCTCAGGGACAGTGGGCCTGAAAAATGGGGGGCGAGCTGGGAGGATGCCCCAGAGAAGATGACCATGCTGTGTGCTTTAGGAGAGGGGCTGCACAAGACCCAACATTGTAACACTGGAGACCAGAGACCTCAGTCCCTGAGAAAGGGAGATAGAGGAGGGGAGAAGTGGGGGGAACCTTACAAGCAGCAGGGGTGAGTTGGGTTAGCATAAGTATATCCCGTGCAATATTTGGGATATACTACCTAAAATTATTCATCTTTTATATGACATTCAAATTTAAAACCAGTGCTGTATTTTATTTTAAAATATATTTTATTGATCTCAGAGAGTAAGGGAGAGGGGAAGAAATATCAGTGAAAGAATCATTGATCAGCTGCCTCCTGCACATCCTCCTACTGGGTATCAAGCCCACAACCCGAGTATGGGCCCTTGATGGGGATGGAGCCCGGGACCCCTCGGTTCACAGGCTGATGCTCTAGCCACTGAGCCAAATAAGTTAGGGCCCAGAACTGCATTTTATCGAGCAACACCACCATGGAGCGAGCATTCAGAAGGCGCTAGCTACATAGGAGAAAAAAACCCCGCAACGGACCCAGCAAACTGGTTTTCAGGCGATGTGGCGCCATCTAGCGGCCACAGACAGAAACCGCGGCGTGACGGCGCTAGTCCTGTCTCGAGACTGCAGCTCTGCAGGTTCCCGGCAGGTGGCGCGCGCACCCCACAGAAGTTCCTAGCTTCCCTGGGTGGACTATACAAAGCTCGTACATATCCCAAACTGGACCGTGGCTGAAAGTTTCCCCACTGCAAAATGGTCAAGCAGAGCCACACAATTCATTTCCAGGGTCTTAGGAACCTTTGTCTCCTGGGCCCCTTCCATGAAAAAATACTGTATCTTAAAAATTACATTTTACAACTGGGTTCCTATAAAGGCAAATATAATTTAGGCAAAATTCATTATGTGCTCCTGATTGCTACCGAGGGGGAAATGGAGGCACAGGGAGGCTCATGCACCTGCCTGGGGTGGGGCAGGAGTGCATTCTGATCTATTATTCAGTTTCCTTGTTATTGTTGTTGTTTGTTAATCCGGACCTGAGGATATTTTTTCCCATTGCTCTCAGAAAGAGCTGAAGGGAGGGAGGGGTTAGAGAGAGAGAGAGAAACATCAATGTGAGAGAGACACATTGATTGGTTGCTTCCCGCATGCTGGGGGTCAAAAGCCTGCAACCGAGGTACAAGTTACATGCCCATGACTGGAATCAAACTGGCGACCCTCCAGTTCACTGGCCAACGATCTAACCACTGAGCAAACAGACGAGGGCAGTTTTCCTTTTTATTTTAAAAAGGTTACACGTTCATGTTCGTGGTCGTGGGCATTGGCTCACAAGCACAAGGCAAGCTGAAGCCAGGTGTGAATGATAGCAGGTCAGGGCTGGGGGTTTCTGGCTGTGCCCCACACCCCCACTCCAGGCTTTTTTAAAAAAAAATTGAGATATATATGGCGAATAGTTCAATTTGCCCTCCACCTCTGTATAGACAGTCACCAAAAATGGTGTGTGATGTGAGAGGAAGAGAGGGAACATGAGTTCATTACGTCAACCAACACTTACTGAGTGCCTACTATGTGCCAGACTCAGCTTCAGGGGTGGACTCACAGTTGTAGACAAGTCTGAATAGGTTCAATAAATACAGCTGTTCTGTTCTGGCTGGTGTGGCTCAGTTGGTTAAGCCTCCTCCCTTGCACAGAGATTTGCTGGTTCCATTCTGGTCAGGCCATATGCCCAGGTTTTCTGGGCTCAATCCCCAGTAGGGGGTGTGCAGGAGGCAGCCAACTGATGTCTGTCTGTTTCTGTCTCTGTCTCTGTCTCTCTTTCTCTCTTTCTCTCATCAAATTTTTAAAAAAATACAGCTATCTTGAAATAGTGCCTGGATGAAGGTAAAACAGAATGATGTGACAATGGGGTGACGGACGCACCCGACGCTGGTGGGTCAGGGAAGAGCCCTCCAAGGAGCTGAAGTTCCAGTTGAGTCAGGAGAAGGCAAGGGTCACTGGGTGATGTGGGAAGGGCCCTTCAGGTGGGGGAATGGCCGGTGCAAAGGCTCGGATGTGGGAATCCATTGGAGTTGGAATAATGTGAGAAGGGAGGCAGTTTGCGATCTGGGTGGATTTTTAAAAATATATATATTTAATTGATTTTTCACAGAGAGGAAGGTAGAGGGACAGAGAGTTAGAAACATGGATGAGAGAGAGAAATCAACCATCTGCCTCTTGCACGCCCCCTACTGGGGATGTGCCCGCAACCAATGTACATGCCCTTGACCGGAATCGAACCCGGGACCTTTCAGTCCGCAGACCTTTTCAGCCCGCAGACCGACGCTCTACCACTGAGCCAAACGGGTTTTGGCTGGGTGGATTTTTCTAAACCAATGCCCCTCTCAGGGTGGAGAGCAGGCTGCGTGAGGGGCTGAGGGCTGGGTAAGGACCAGGCTGTCTGTTTGTTTCCAGGGACTGTCCAAAACACACAGGGGCCCACAAGGTGGTCTGGCCAAGAAACCTTAGGAGACGGGAGTTTCTGTACCTCATGTCCAGGTTGAAAGACAGAGACCAGAGGGTGTCTGAACTCACTTAAAATCACACAGCCAGGACCCCGCTGGCACCGGGCTGCTGCCCACCAGCAGCAGAGCCAGCGAGTCTGTGTGTCCCTTCCCAGCCCCCTCCCTGGGCTAAAAATAGGACCCCTCAAGGGGAGGCAGCTGGGAGCCGCAGTCCCTCACCCTCCCGGCAGGACACCTCTGGGAGGCGGCATCCAGCTCGGTGTGGACTGCAGCTTTCCCCTGGAAAATGGGGAGAGGGTGGCACCCCTCCTCCTCTCAGGGGATCCTGCTGTGCAAGGAATGAATTACTATTGACCCATTGTACAGATGGAGGAAACGAAGGCACCGGAGGGGTGGGCAGGGGTGCATTCTGATCTGTTTGGGCTCTTTGATTTTTTTTACAGAGACAGAGGAAGGGAGAGGAATAGAGAGTCAGAAACACCGATGAGAGAGAAACATCGATCAGCTGCCTCTTGCACACCCCCTACTGGGGATGTGCCCGCAACCAAGGTACATGCCCTTGACCGGAACCAAACCCGGGACCCTTCAGTCCGAAGGCTGACGCTCTATCCACTGAGCCAAACCAGTTTCGGCTTCCCTGCAGTTTTGAGACAGAGCTGGGGCCTGGCCCTTTAAGGACGGCTTCCCCTGCTCACCTGGGTCTCTAAACTCCCCCCCCAGGCAGACTCCTGGGCCCCTCCCTCAGGTGTGTGTGTGTGTGGGGGGGGTAACAGCTGGGGCTGGGTGTTGAATAGCCTGAAGGTGGAGGCTTCCCAGCCACCTGCTGCCGTTAGACTGCCGGAAGCCCTGGGGCTAGAGGCTGGGTTCTGCCAGGGGAGGGCAGGACTTGGGCCCTTGACCTGTCTCCCGGGCTTGGGACTCCCCCAACAACGGGCCTACAATATTCTTTTTTTGGGGGGGACGGGGAGCGGGCAATATGGGACAGGACCCACGAGAAGATGGCAAAGCTTTGGTACTTCATTGGAGGGGAGGGGCTGCACAAGGTCCCACCCTAACACTCAAGATGAGGAACCCTACTTACCGGGGTTTCCCCGAAAATAAGACACCCTCCAAAAATGAGACCTACTTCATGGAAACATAAATACATCCCCTGCAAATAAGACCTAGCGCATCTTTGGGAGCAAAAATTAATCTAAGACACTGTCTTATTTCCGGGGGAACAGGGTAGCCCTAACCCAGTGGGGACCCCTGAGAAGTGGGGCCCGCTGTGTGGCCCCCGCCTGCCCCCAGGCTCCCAAAGGCTCTTCTTATCGGGGCTGAGACCTGGGCCCCTGCGATTAGCCCCCTCCCGGCCCCGGCCCCGGCCCCACCCTCCTCTGTGCCTGCGTTTCCGGTTCTTCCAAATGGGGACATTGAGAGAATCTCCACTACCTAGAGGTGTGAGGGCCGCGCCTCGCCGTGGGCACTCGGCCAGGGGCCCAAGCGCTCGGCATATGGAGATTATGAAATTATTACTAAAACGAGGACCTTGTGTTTTCCTCTCAGGTGGGTGGTCAGGGCTCTCGAGGCGGGTGGTGGCCGTCGGCGGCAGGGACCATCTCGGTTCCGCGCGGAGCTCCCACACCCTCCCCCGGCCCAGGACGCACGGCCCCACCCACCCGTTTGACCCACCGAGGGCCGCCCGTCCCCCGGCCGGGCCCGGCTCCTCCCTCCGGCCCCGCCCCGCCCTCGCTTCTGGCCGCCGCGGCGTCTGGCTTCTGCGGGTCTCCAGCCCCCGTTTTACCGACGTGAAAACCCGAGGTGCGGCCCGGGGGCCGGCGGCCAGGTCGCTCGCGCCCGGCCCCTCGGTCCCAGGGACGGAGGTGCAGCGTGGAGCCCGGTAGGTCCATCCCGGGCAAGGCTCGGTAAGGCGGGGAGGAGGCCCCCCGACCCCGGCTCGGCTCGCCCCCCGACGACGACCCCTCCGGCCCCTCGGACGCTCCCGGCCCCGCCCGCGTCCCCAGCGCGCCGTGCGCTCCGGGCCGAGGCGCACACTTTGCCCACCGTCCCTAGGCGGGGGGCGGGGCCTCCGCGGCGGTGTTCCCCTTACTTTTATTATGTATTATCTTTTAAAGGGCCCGCGACTCGAAAATTTCCATCCACCCTCCCTTGCCTCCCGAGACCCCTGGGCTGGTCTTGCGTGTTCGCACCAAGCGCGGGGGGAGGGGGGGTCCTGGGGGGGCGCGAGGGGGGGCGACCGGGAAGGGGGAGGGGGCCTCGCGAGACCCCTCCCCGCGTCCCCGGCCGCGGCGCTGAATCACCCGCGAGGTATTTGCATCTGAGAGCGATTTGTCACCCGGTGATTTGTCTTCCCGGCGGTGAGCGCGCCGGTGGGGGGGAGGGGAGGGGCGGGGGAGGCCGCGCGCAGGGTGACTTTTACCAATCCGGTCGGACGGGGGTGTAGACGCGGACTGGGCCCGCGGCTAGGTGAGTCCGCGCGCGGCACCCCCCCGGCGGCGGCGGCGGCGGCGGCGGCCGGGAGCCAGCAGCTCGCAGCTCGCGGCCCGGGCGGGAGGCCAGGCGCTGCCTGCCGGGGCTGGGCCGGACGCCAGGCGCGGGGCATGCGCCCCGGGAGCGGGCCCGGCGTGGTGAGGCTGGGGCGCGGGGTGATGGCCTTTGAAACCGAGGGCTCCGGGCCGGGGTGCGGGGGGCTCCCCAAAGTGGGCAAGGGATGTGGGCGGGGGGTCAGGCGCCGGGAGGGCGGGCGGGCGACCTCCGGGGTGGGAGTCGGGGCGGCTTTCTCTGCTCCCTCTGGTTGACCTCGCCACCTACCATGTTGCACAGGGGCGCGCTCGCGCCCGGGGCGGATCGGGGGTCGCCCGTGCGCTCCCCCTTTGGCGGAAGGAAATGGTCGCTGGGCGCGCGCGGGGGGCTGCGCTCCGGGCTGAGTTCATTTTTCTCTCTCCCCGGAACCTGGGTGCTTTTTTATTTTATTTTATTCGGGAGCCCCGAGAGCGGTGGGAGCGCCGGCGGGGAGGGCAGCCCCCGGTGACCCTCCCCTGCCTGGACGGGTTATTTATAAAGTGTCGGCGGCCCCCGGGAGGGGACCCCGCGGTGCCGGCGCCGGGGGTGGGCGCGCCGCGGGCCCCCGGCTCGCCGGCGGGGATCCCCGGGGAAAGCCCCCTCCCCCGTCCCGCGCCCCCCGACACAAAGCGGGCGCAGGAAGCGCGAGGAGCGCGCGTTTGTCAATCCCAACGTTCGGCGTCCGACCCCGGCGGCGCGTTTGTCAATAATCTTCCGTTTTTTCACTCGCCCGGGGCCGAGGCGAGGGGTGCCCCCCCCCCAACCCCCATGCAAATCCGCCGCTTTCCAAGAAGCGTTTGAAACCGGACTGGGGTTTTTGTCGTCTTGCTTCTTCTTCGGTTGCTTCCTTCCCCACTTCCTCCGGGCCGCCCCCTCCCCACCCGCCGGCCCCCTCCCCAGCCGCCGCCCCCTCCCCCCCTTCCCTCCGCCGAGCGCAGGGGCCCCTTTCGCCACCCGCGGGCCCCAGCCTTGCACAACTCTTTAAATAACCGTGTTTTGCAAGCCCCGGCCGGAGCGGGTGACCTCTCTCTCTCTCTCTCTCTCTCCCAGAGGCATTGGGGGGGGGGGGGTGGAGGGCGTGGCCCGGTTTCTCCTCGCCCCCCACCCCCAGCCGGTTCCTAAGGACCACCCCGCGCCCCCCATCCCTGCCGGGGCCCTGCCTGGGAATGCCTTTCCCAGGGGGCTGTCATAAAGTGGGGGTAGGGGCCGAGGACAAAGGGCTCTTGGGGGAGGGGTCTGGAGGGGCTGGGCGCTGCCAGCTTAGGGCTAATGGCAGCCTGGAGAGGGCCCAGGCCCGGCGCAGAGGGGCTCCGGGGGTTCCCACCTGCCCCCCTCAAGCCCTGGTGTGGAGGCCCGCCCTGCTCCCCTCCCCCACCGGGGGTGACCCGGAAGGGTCATTAAACCCAGCAGGCCGGGCGGGGGCAGCGTGGGGGGGAGTGGCTTCCTCTGGCCTCTTCCTTATGCCCCCCCCCCAAAGAGGTGGGGGGCACTGCCTGGAGCGTTTCCTCGGGAGGGGGCTTGTGTGGAAGTTGTCAAAAGTGGGGGAGGGGCAGCGGGGCCTAGACACTGGGTGAGAAATGTCCCCTCAGCACTTTGGGAGCTGGTGGGGGATGACCGCCAGGGGGGAGGGGGCTGCTGGGTGCTGCTTTGCTGTGCTGGTCACTCGCCCGCACTGTGGTCTCTGAGAGGGTGATTGTGCCCAGGGACCAGGGCCCCTGCTGGATACTGAGGCCTTTTTTTTGAGGGGGGTGTCCCTTTCCCACTTTTCACTGGGGCCATTCACCTGCCCCCCCCCACACACACCATTTGCCCTTTTACCCAGGAGGCCCCAGGGGGTCTGAGTAATGAGTGGCTGGCTGCTCTAGGTCAGTGGTCGGCAAACTCATTAGTCAGCAGAGCCAAGTATCAACAGTGCAACGACTGAAATTTCTTTGGAGAGCCAAATATAACGCCACTTCTTCAGAACAGACTCGCCCAGGCCGCGGTATTTTGTGGAAGAGCCACACTCGAGGGGCCAGAGAGCCGCATGCGGCTCGCGAGCTGCGGTTTGCCGACCCCGGGTCTGGGCCTGGGAGAAGGTGGAGGGGCCCTGGGCTGGCTGTGGCTCTCAGGGCCTCTTCCACGACCGGAGGGCTTGGGCAGGGGCTGCACCGCAAGTCGCCTGCCTCGGTGGTGTCAGGTTCCTGTTAGCAGGTCGCATAGTGGCGACAGGGCATCAGCTGAAGCAGAGGCTCTGCCTTGGCCCACTGGCCCCACCTGTGTGAGACCCCCTGCCCCCGGCGTGGAGGTGCATTTGCTGAGTTGGGGGCCGTCTCCTGGACCCTCCTGCCCTCCCCACTGCCCCTGTGCTGCAGCCTCTGGGGTGTGACCACCGGGCCTGACGAGTTCTGTCCATTTCTTTTATTGGCCCCTTGGGTGGGTGGGGGTGTGGCCTGGGGTGGGTGGGGGGCTGGGGTGAGACCCCGTCCTCCTGTCCTGGTGGAGCCAGGTTGTGCCAGGTTCTGGGACATCCCTCTCCGGAGTCTGCCCCAGGCCCTGGCCATTAGGGTTGGTGGTGATCTGAAGGAACCCCAGGCCAGGGACAGCACATTGCATTCTGGGATGTTGACCCCGCTTGGGGTCCCAAAGTGCAAGGGAAGTCCCCTGCAGAGAGACATGGGAGCAGTGTGGGAGGCTCTCGTGGCCCCCAGACACGTGTTAGCGGGGCATCTCCGAGCCTCAGTTCCCCGCATCCATAAAACTGGGACCACATCGCCCCTCCTTCCCTAACACGGACATGATGTGGTACCTATTTTGTACCCAAATTCACCATCATAAGCTCGCTGCATCTCTGCCTGAGCACCGTGAGGTGGATGCAGTTAGGGCACTGTCACTGTTCTGCATATGGGGAAACTGAGGTCCAGAGAGATTGAGGCTTGGGGCTGAGAGCAAGACGGGGGAAGGTTTAGCTCAGGATCCACATGCAGCAAGCACTCCGTCTGGCTCAGCCATGGTCCGTTAGCCTGAGAGCGGGGAGGGTACCCTGGGCCCGGCAGCATCAGCACCAGAACCTGGAATCAGAACCCAGAACTCACTTGGACTCTGGTGCCCAGCAGGCAGCTGTAGCCAATCAGAGGCGAGGAATGTCTTGTCCTCTGTTTATGAAGCAACAATCCACACGGGTCCTTGGAAGGTGTAGTTGGCGACTGCATATTTGTCTGTGGGGCCGCCTTGCGATCCTCAGGAGTCCAGTGCGGGGGAACAGTGCTTCCCAGGGTGGGCAGAGGAAGGGTAGATGGGGAGTGTGCTGCTCCACTTCCAAGGAGCCCTCCAGGTTTGCTCCCTGATGGGAGGGATTTTCCCAGAGGCCCTTGCGGTCCGAGCTCAGTGGGGAGGATGAGGCTCAGGAACTCAGTGTGGTTTGACAGTCCCTCTTGCTGCCCCTCAGGTTTCTGCAAACACGTGAATGAACTGGATGCCAGCCGCTGCTCCTTGGTGCCCGGAGTGAGAAGGGGGTGCTGCCTGTTGGCATGCCCCACCAGCCCTCCGTCTGAGCCGAGTGGCCCCCACCCTCCGCCACCCTGCACTGCCCCGGCTCCCCCGCGGCCCCCACACTGCAGTGCGGCCGGGCCCCCTCCCCGAAGGGGCCGCCCCTGCCACCCACCCCTGGTGCCCGGGGCGGCCCAGCCCGCAGGGCCATGAAGCTGCAGGCTGTGATGGAGACACTCCTGCAGCGGCAGCAGCGGGCACGCCAGGAGCTGGAGGCCCGGCAGCCGCTGCTGCCCGAGCCCCCGGCCGGGCCCCCGGCCCTCTCCAAGGCCGCCTCGGACGAGGACAGAGACCCCGAGAACACCCGGATGCAGCAGGCACAGATGGCTGCCCTGGCCGCCATGCGGGCTGCCGCCGCCGGCCTCGGACCTGCGCCGAGCCCCAGCGGCTCCGAGGACCGGCCCCCCAGCTCCGAGGACGAGGACGCCGCCCAGGAGGGGCCGCCAGGCTCACCCGGTCGAGGCCGAGGCCGGGAGGCGCCGGGCCCGGCCGAAGGCGACAGGCACTTCGAGGACATGGGCTCCGAGGACGACCTGTGAGTGCGGGGTGGAGGGCGCGGCGCGCTGAGCAGGGTCTGGGTCTTGGTGGCGGGGTTGTAAGGGCAGGACAGGGGTAGCGCCGCCCTTCAGGGTTTTCTGGGTGAACAGTGGACATGTCCTCCCTGGGCACTGTCTCGTGCTAGGTGGCACTGAATGTGGAAGGTGGCCAGTGCCAAAGATGTGGTTGAGATTAGTGTCTGCACCCTGTTTCCCCGAAAACAAGACAGTTGTCTTATATTAATTTTTGCTCCCAAAGATGCGCTAGGTCTTATTTTCAGGGGATGCGTTATGTTTCCATGAAGTAGGTCTTATTTTCGGAAGATGTCTTATTTTCGGGGAGACACAGGTAGCTGTATTTCATCTTGATTTAAGCAGAACTAGCCACACACGCCCGGGGCCCCATCACCCCGCGACGCTCCAGCATCAGGGGCGGATAGAGTGGGTGGGCTGGGTGGGACCTGCACAGGGTGGGCATTAGTTGGCTCATTGGGGCCTGTGTTTCACAGGAGTCCAATGTGGACCCTGAACTGGGTGCTGGTGGGACCCCAGTGGGATCTTTCTGGAAAGACTTAAAAAAATTTTTTTTAGTTGATGTAAGAGAAAGAAGAAGGCAGAGAGAGAGAGAAATACCAATCAATCGGTTGTCTCCTATATGCACCCCAACTAGGGACTGCATCCAAAAGTTGGATGTGCCCTGACTGGGAATCACACCCGCCACCTTTTGGTGTTTGGGACGATGCTCGAATCAACTGAGCCACATCAGCCTGGGTGCTGGGAAAACTTTTTATTTATTTATTTTTTGGTTAATCCTCACCCGAGGATATTTTTCCATCGATTTTTAGGGAGAGTGGAAGAGAGAGGGAAAGACAGAAGCATTGATGTGAGGGATAATCAATTGGTTGCCTCCTGCACACGCCCTGGTCAGGGCCTGGGCCGGGGGGTGGGGGGGAGTGGGGCCTGCAACCAAAGCATGTGCCCTTGACTGGAATTGAACCCGGGACTGATGCTCTACCCACTGAGCCGAACCAGCTAGGGCGGGAAGACTTGAAAAGGCAAAGACGTGGGGCAATTGCAGGTTGTGATTGGGGCTGTCAGGAAAACGAAGCCGAGGTGCTAGGGAGGGGGGTGGCTGGGCCGGCACTCATCTTCCTGATGATGGGCAAAGTAGTGGCGGCCCCTAGGAAGGGCCGGGAAGCCCGGAGGAGCGTGCCTCGCAGAGGGCACGGCTTGAGCAGAGGGCCCCAGGACGGAGCCGGTGTAACATTTTCTTTCTTTTCTTTTTTCTTTTTTTTAAATATTTTTATTGATTTTTTACAGAGAGGAAGAGAGAGGGATAGAGAGTTAGAAACATCGATGAGAGAGAATCATCGGATCATCTGCCTCTTGCACACCTCCTACTGGGGATGTGCCCGCAACCAAGGCACATGCCCTTGACCGGAATCGAACCTGGGACCTTTCAGTTCGCAGGCCAACGCTCTATCCACTGAGCCAAACCGGTTTCGGCCAGTGTAACATTTTCAAGGCTCAGCAAGGCAGCTGGTGCGGCGGGGGGCGGGGAGGGGGAGGCGCTGGGCAGGGGCTGGGGTCTGTGTCCCAGGAATGGCTACCGTTTGGTCAGGGCTCCCTGGGACCAGGCAGGGTCTGGCCCACCCTCCCCGTGGTGAGAGAGGAAACGCAGTCCAGGATGAGGAGCCGGCTCTGCCCTGGGACGGGGGCGAGCTGGTGCCTTCTCCCCTGACCTCTGCCCTCTGCCTGCCCCAGGAAGCCAAAATGGGAAGAGGAGGACGAGGAGGAGGAGGAGCTGGAGGAGGAAGACTTGGGGGAGGAGGACGAGGAGGACGAGGAGGAAGACTACGAGGATGAGGAGGGGCTCGGGCCCCCGGGCCCCGCCGGCCTGGGCCCCCCAGCCCTGTTCGCCCACAAGACCCAGCTGCCCCAGGCCTTCCGCGGCGGGGACGGCGGGCCCCGGGGGATGGGCAGCCAGGAGCGCCCCGGGGCCGGCCCAGCCCACCCTGGCGGGGCTGCCCACGTGGTGCCCCCGCTGCAGCCTCCGGACCACGGGGACTGGACGTACGAGGAGCAGTTCAAGCAGGTAGGTCCTGTGCCGTGTGCCGTAAGGGGGACGGTGGAGGCAGGGGGCCCCCCCGGCTGCTGCTGGGGTTCTTCCAGCTGGCCCGGTGGCTGGCTTTTACCGCCCGCCCTCAAGTGCCAACTGGATGCCAGGGGTCCCCTGGGTGGGCTGGCTGTGAAATGCATTGATACGGGGGACGCAGGCCAGGAGGGAGAAGCGTGGGGCTCTTGGTGTCTGCACCAGAAGGATGAGCAGGGGAAACAGAGCGAGGAGACGGGGTCAGCGGGGAGGGTATGGTCTAGGCAGAGACTGCAGTGACCTCGGTGGGCAGGGTCTGTGGGTGTGGCCCGGGGGCGTGGGGCTGCCGGTCTGGCCTCTCCAGTGGAGCTCGGTACGTTGAGGCCCAGGCGGTTGGCTGAGCAGGCGGTGGCCACGTCGTGTGGTTGGTGTGGACGGCCTAGCGCCCTGGGGCTCAGGAGGGGCGGGGAGGAAGAGGCCATTCTGGTGCCTTCCCAAGGGCGGCCGGGGCAGAGGAAGTGGCCGGGCGGGGCATCCTTTGAAGTCGGGCCGAGCTGGGCCGGGCAGATGGAAACCAGATGGCGGCCTCGGCGGCCAGTGGGGCTTGCATTCCACCCTCAGCCAGCTGGGCCCTGCCCCGACCTCGAGGAGTGGCCGGAGGGGGCCTGGCCTCGCTGGCCCGGAGCCCGGCCTCGCTGGGGCTCCGCGGGGCTGTGAGTGTGGCCTCCGGTAGCTCCCTTCCAGATGCTGGCCCCCGGACTGGCTGGGAGACCCTCCTGGGGGGTCGGGGGGGAGGTGGAGCCGGGCCACCCTGTGCTGGTCTCTGGGGATGCGGAGCCGGTAGCTTCTCTCCCTGCTTCACCTGGAGGGAAGGATGCTGGGGCTCGGGGAGCCCTCAGAGACTGGCGTTCAGGCCGCCAGAAAACGCGCAGATGAAGTAAAGACCTGGAAATTGGGCCCGTGGGGGCAGCGTTGGGAGTGGCGGAGGTGGAGGAGGTGGGAGGGCGGGAGGGTTGGCACTGCAGGGGTGCCCAGGGATGGGAGGGAGCGTTAAACACCCCCGGGACGTGGGCACCAGCCTGAACCTGCACGTGGGCCTGACGGCCCCGCCCTGCCCCCTGCCTCAGTTTCCCTCCCTCTGGGAAGAAAACTCTTGCCAGGTGGCCGCTCACCCCATTTTGTCGATGAGAAAACAGACACGGGGAGGGAAGCAAGCTCTGCAGACTCCGAGCCCCGGGCGTCCTCTGGGTTCCACCTAACACAGACGGACATGTTGTAGGCGAGTCCTGTTTACTTACCCACCAAATATTTGCTGTCTGCGCTGAACACAGCCCTCAGGCTGGGAGTTGCAGCTGGACAGAAACACACGCGCACACACACACACACACACACACACACACGCACACAAGCACGCGCACATGCACGCACACCCCGCCCCGCCTCACAGCGTCACAGCAGGTGGGAGGGACGAGGTTGTTTTAAATAAATTTTAAGCATTGCGGCCCTCGGGCCATCAGAGGTTGACAGAACCCCTGCTCCCCCTGGCCCCACCTCTTTGGGGGCCAGGCGGTGTTGGTGCCGGGCTAGGTGGGGTCGGGGCTGAGAAGGGTCGGGAACAAAGGCCCTCCGGCCGGAGCCATTGTCCCGCCTGTCGGGATGGATGGTGACGTCGGGATGCCCAGGGTCGGGCCGCAGTTTCTGAGGCTGGACGGTCCGGGAGCCTCGGTGTTACGGAGTCGCTCTCGTGGTTTCTTCCTGTTGTGGGAGGAGGCGGTCAGCACACGAGCAAAGGGATGGCCGCGTGGGATGTGGTCGCGTTTTGACAGAGGAAGCAGCGAGCGTCTGAGGAGGGAGCCTCTGGGCCGAGCCGTGTGGGAGAAGGAGCCGGGCACACACACGGAGGTGTCCTCGGAGGGCCAGCGTGGCCAGCCTGGGTCCCCGAGGCGCTGGGCCTGCGCGAGATTCCTGAGATGAGGCGGGCTGAGGGAGGTTCGGGGCCTGCCCTGTGGTGCTTGCGGGGAGCCTAATTTTGCCCGTTTCCGGCCGGTCCCGCTGCCGGGGCTGCCTGTCCAGCCGGCTGGCCCGGCACCTGTGCAGCCAGTGTCAACAGTGGCTGGGGCCCAGCCAGCTTGGCAGATGTTGGGGGCCGTGTTGACTCTGGCGCTGCCCCACCCCCTTCCTGGCACGTGGCAGCCGGCCGGCTGGCTATCCACTTGGCATCGTCCCTGCCTCTTCCTCCCTGATCTTGGCAGGGCCCGACTTCTGCCCTAAAACCCTCGACAGCCTTGACGTTTCACTGTCGGCTGTAGGTCTGGGGGCAGCCAGGCTGGGGAGGGGCCAGGAGCAGCGGCTCCTGACCACAGAAATCTTTCCTAGAAAACCTGGAACCTCCCATTCTGCCCTCCCCCTCCCCCCGCCGCCCCCAGACACGTACTGGTGAAGCGCACCCGGAGCTGCTGGCGGGGGTGAGGGTGTGTAACAGGCAGTGATTAGGATCTCCGCCTCCTGGCATCGGATGTGGCATCTGGTGACATCCTGGTGGCTTCCTGTCACCAGCACTGCCATGCCCCGGCTTTAGAAAGTGCCACTGTGGGATTTTAAATCGGCAAACTCTCACTCACGGGTCTTCCGCCGCTCAAGGCTTTGAATCCTTTGTCTTAAGAACTCAAATAAACGTTGGGCGTTCTAAAACAGCTTTATTGATAGAAAAGCTGCCTAGTACACAATTCACCCCTTAAAGCGTGCAATTCACTGGTTTTTTAGTGTATTCACAGGGTTGTGCACCCATCACCACAATCCACTTTTGGATATTTTGTCACCCAAAAAGGAGTTGCACCCCTTTAGGAGTTCCCCTCATCCCCTGCCCGAGCCCTTACCCATTTTCTGTGGCTGTGCCTGTCCTGGGCATTTCACACTGATGGGACCACACGCTGTGTGGCCTTTGGCGTCTGTCTCCTCTCACTGAGCGCCCTGTGTTCAAGGCCCATCCACTCCACTCTGCAGTGAGTGTCAGTGCTTCGCCCCTTTTCCTGGCCGAGGAATATTCCAGAGCGCAGATGGAGCCCATCGCGCTTGTCCCTTTCTCCGGGGACGGATCCTTGGGTGGCTTCCGCCTCCTGGCAGCTGTGAGTCGTGTGACTGTGAACATGCGCATGCAGGTTTTTGGGTGAACACGGGTTTTCACTGCCCTTGGGCGTGCACCCAGGAGCGGGCTTCCTGGTTCCCATGGGAACTCTGCGTGTGACGGGTGGAGGAGCTGCTGAGCGCGGGCCACGGCACTGCCCCGTTTTGCATCCCACCTGCCGTGCACGCGGCTCCAGTTTCTCCCAGTTCCCACCAGCACCTGGAATGACTGGTTCCCGCCGTGTGGGTGCGAGTCTCCTGGTATCTCAACGGGGGTTTGGATTTGCATTAAATGTTGGGCTATTTTTCCCCTGCTTTCCAAGGTGTATCCTCTTGATGCCACGGGGAATTGCCATTGCCCCTGTTGTGCAGATGGGGAAACTGAGGCCCTTGCCCTAGGGGAGGTGTCAGAGCTGGGACGGGATTCCAGGGTAAACTGGCCCAGCACCTGCCAGAGCATTCCTGGGGGAGTGATGGACCAGCAAGGGGCCGGGGGCCACTGGCTCCGGGGTTTAAGGGGAGCCTCCATTTCCTCCATCTGAAGTGGCAGCAGCTGGGCCAAGGCTTCACGTGGAGGCGTTGACCCAGGGCCTGGACTCAGTGGGCCCTTGGGCCCCACAGGCCGCTGCATCCTCACCAAGGACCCCGTCTGGCCTCCCCCACCCCCAGGCCTCCAGGGGTCCATTTTCCAGGGGTGTCCTGCTCCTCTCCAACGCATCTGGCCCTGGATAATGGGCGTAGGGAAAGGGAGGTGAAGCCATGGATCTCAGAGGTGTCCTCGGCTAGAGGACATTTTTTAAAAAATATTTTTTAATTGATTTTTTACAGAGAGGAAGAGAGAGAGATAGAGAGCTAGAAACATCGATGAGAGAGAATCATCAATCAGCTGCCTCCTGCACACCCCCTACTGGGGATGTGCCCGCAACCAAGGTACATCCCTTGACCGGAATCAAACCTGGGACCCTTCAGTCCGCAGGCTGACGTTCTATCCACTCAGCCAAACCGGCTTTGGCTAGAGAACATTTTTAAGTTCATTTTTGTTCCAGAATTGACACTAGACACCATGCTTGTGGGGAGAGAAGGGGGACTGCTTCCATTGAAGCTCGAGGCTGACAGCCCCTCCCCACACCAGCCTCTGTCTGCCCACATGTGCCCAGAAACGTGACCTTCCAGAGGTGTGGGCGGTTCCACCCATTGCTCAGCTGGACACTGCTTTTGCTTTTTCATTATTTATTTATTGTCTAAAGTTTTCCATATGCCTCCTTTTTCTCCTCGCTTAACCCCCCCCAACCTCCTCCCCGCAGGCCCCCACCGCCCAGTGTCTGTGTGTGTCCATTGGTTATGCTAATGTGCATGCATAGAGTCCTTTGGTTGCTCTCTAACACCCCCCCCCCCCCCGCCATTTGTCTCTGGACACTGCTTTTTGTGGGCGTTTTTGTGTCATCGTCACTCAGCATCTGACTGTCGTAGGAGGATGTCCCACGGTGCCTGGTTTTGGTTCGCTCCTTGCAGAGTTCACTTGTGGGGCTGACACCAGTGCGTTGGTCTGCTTCTCCGTCGTCTTGTTGTAAACACTGCAGTGAACTCTCCGGCCTCTCCGGAGTTGCTCGGGCAGCGTCGGGTGGGGTGGGGTGGGGTGGGGTTCGGTGAGGAGCTGGAATTGCTGGGCTCGGGGAGGAGGTGGCAGACATTTTCTTTATCCCGCCTTGCTGCCCTCCAGGCTGGGGAATGTAGCTCAGGATGCATTCCCAGTCCTAAGGGGGTCCGGGCTGGGCCAGAGGAAGAGGCTCGGAAGGGAGGCTGCCTGCCCAGAGGAAGGGGCACTGGAGCGGGGGCTTTGCAGGGCATGTAGAAGTTTGCCCGATGGACAGAGAGGGTGGGGTTTGCTTCTTGGAACAGTGTGGCTGGAACATAAAGGGGAAGGGAAGGGTATTAGGGCAAACCAGACGTAGGCTCAAAAGGGGGTTACAGGGGGGGTCACTTCTCAGCGTCTCCGCTGAGCCTTTTGGACGGGGGTGGGCAGGATGAGTTAGAATTTTCCCAGTGGAGGAGGGCATTCCAGGGAAAGGACAGCCTGGGCAAAGGCCAGGCCGGACACTGGGTTCTGAGCCCAGCGTGTGCGGCCCGTGCGCCCGAGACCGAGTGGGCCGGGGGCCAGGCCCCGTGGGTCCCGGGGCAGCCAGCGCTGGCATCAGGTGTGTTCCGGAGCCGCTGGGAGTTCCGGGCGTGTTCAAAGGGGCGGGAGGGGTACTGGGAAGCCCCCGGGGAGCCCGGCCCTCCCTGCCTGGGGCAGTGCCTGCCTCATCAAAGCCGCTGTGGCTGTTGGCCGCGAGCCAGCTGGGTCATGGCGGGTGCGGGGAGGGTGCCTGCCCGCCAGCCCCTGGCACCATGCCCCTGCCCGTGCCAGCCCTGGGAACCGCACTGACTCAGCCGGAAGAGCCTTATCTGGCCCCTGTGCTGTCACCCAGCCACAGGGTCACTGCCGTGGGGTCACCGCCGCTGTGGCCTGGCCCCACGCCCACTGCCAGCTCCCCACCCTGGTGGCGCTGCCAAGTGCCCAGCCACGCCTCACGCTCTCTAATAACACACGCGGCCGACGAGGGAGCGGTGCCTGCCAGGCAGCGAGGACCGCGCGCCCCAGCGGGGAGTGAGCGTGGGTGAGCCACGTGGGCCCGCCCGCTGGCATGCGAATGTGAGCGTGCACGTGGGTGTGGGGACGTGGTGGCGGGGACGGTTTCGTGGGCTGCGGCGGCCCTGAGAGCGTCAGAGTCTGTGTTTGCCAGAGCTAGGGCCCCGGGGACATTTGAACCCTCTTTTTGTGCGTAACACACGCCTGTGCTTGTGCGTGGCTGTTACGTGTGTGTATGCGTGTTCTGAGGCCATGTAGACCCACCTGTGGCATCTTTTTTTTTTTTAATTTATAGAGAGGAAGTGGGCGGGGCGAGGGAGAGAAATATGGATGTACGAGAGAAACACTAGTTGGTTGCCTCCCGCCCTGCACCCTGACTAGGGACTGAGCCCGGTCCCTGGGCATGTGCCCTCACCTGGCACCCACCCCCCACTCTTTGGAGAACGGGATGACGCTCCACCCCTCTCAGTCACAATGGCGAGGGCGCATCTTCCATGTATCTGTCACCCCGGGCACGTGCTCAGGTCCTGATGTCTGGCCTGTGTGTGTATGTCTGCATGTGCTTACCATGTGATGTGTCTCCAACTTCCGTGGACATGTTGCTGAGTCGGTCCTGGGGTCCGGACACCTTTGGGGGTGACCGGGCTTTGTGTCGCAGAGTGTGCTGACTCTGGTGCCTTGAGTGCTCCTGGCGTCTGTGTGTGTGACGGGGTGACAGTCTCCTGTGCCTTCGTTTGCACATGGCCGTGTAGGTGGGGGTCTACAAGCACGCACGTGTGAGTGTGTGAGCCTTGCGTGCCTGTGTGTGAGCCTTGCGTGCCTGCCGCCCCCGGGTCCCCCTGGCCCTGTGCAGCAAGAGGTCTCAGTGGCGTCCATTAACTATTTTTTTTAAAAAGATTTAAAAATATATATATTTTATTGATTTTTTTTTACAGAGAGAAGAGCGAGGGATAGAGAGTTAGAAACATCGATGAGAGAGAAACATCAACCAGCTGCCTCCTGCACACCTCCCACTGGGGATGTGCCCGCATCCCAGGCACATGCCCTTAACCGGAATCGAACCTGGGACCTTTCAGTCCGCAGGCCGATGCTCTATCCACTGAGCCAAACCGGTTTTGGCTGCGCGCCCATTAACTCTTAACCAGAGAGCCAAGTCTTCGGTCAGGGGCTCCCATCGGCAGGCAGCCCCGGAGCGGGCCAGCTGCCCTCGCAGCCCGCAGGGGACCCGGGCTGTAGTGCTGACAGGGCCCCGGGCGCCACGGAGACCCCCCCAGCCACCTGCACCTCGTGTGATGTCGGTCAGGGCTGTGGCCTCTCTGACCCAGGGCAGGGCCCACTCTGCCTCAGTTTTTACCCTTGACACAAAGGCCCTTCCACCCCCTACATTTTCTACTTCCCAGAGCCAGCGCCACCTACAGTGGTCCGGTGGGGTGTCCCCCTCACCCGCTGTGATAGCCCCGCACCCCTCGCAGAGGCGGTCACCGTGTCCGCTTGCGCTCCGTGGCTGCCCGGCCAGGGCAGCAGCTGGGGGTCCGGCCGGTGGGTGGTCATGCTCGGGGGCGGGGTGCAGACCGCCCCTTTTCTGACTGCCTGGCTGCCTTCGGCCAGAGGACAATCAGGGGTCACAGGGTTAAATGGTAACCAGTCTGCCTATTGAAGGCCTCAGCTCCGGACTTGGCCTTGCACCGCGGTCGGGGCCGGCAGGGGTCTCATGGGGCTGGGGGGCCGGGGGGTGGGGGGTGGGGGCCGGGGACGGTGCAGTCAGTGCCGCCCTCGCAGGCCCCTCGGCCCCAGCGGCCCCCGCAGAAGTGAATCTGGGGCACACTTGTGTCCTCCCAGACGAAGGAGAAAGGTCTTTGCAGATATAATTAGTTACGATGAGGTCAGACCGGAGTAGGGGGGGCCCCAAGTCTGAGCACAGGAGAGGAGACACAGGCGGGGAGACAGACAGACAGACAGCCAGCCACGGGAGGAGAAGGCAGAGGTCAGGGCGATGTTGCCACAAGCCCGGGACACTGAGCCCCAGGAGGCTGGGAGGGAGGGTAGGAGGGGCCTTCCCCGGGGCCTTGGGAGGGAGCGGGGCACCTCGATTTCGGATGTCTGGCCCGGGAGCCGTGAGAGAAGGAACCGCCGCTTAAAGCCCAGCCTGTTGCTTGCTCCCGGCCGCCCCGGGAAATAATTCAGAACCTGAAGAAGGTTTGGCCCCTGTCGGGGTGCTCGGGTGGGCACTTCGGGAGCCGGGGCCTGCTGGGCACATGACGTTTGGACGGCCGGCCCCCACCTGCTGCCGACTCTGCTTTGGGAATCGGTTTGCGTGGAGGGACCATGAGGCCCTGGGACTGGGTCCACGCTGCGCCCCTGTGTGCACGTGGCTGGGCCCGGTCCTTCCACCAGCTCGTAGGGAGCACCTGCCGTGTGCCAGCCCCATTCTGGGCCCTGGGGACGAATCTGGAAGGAAAACAGACCTGGTGGCGGGGCAGGGGGGGCAGGGAGGAGAGGTGGGGGGGGGGGCAGTGGGCCAGGTGGGTGCGGCGGCCAAGGGCAGGCTGTCTGGGGCCATTATCTTGGAGCCAGAAAACAAGGGTGTGTCTGTGTGTCTGTGTCTGGGTGGACGGGTGTGTCCATGTGGGTGTTGGGAGACCACATCAGGGTGGGCAGAGCCGTGGGCACATCGGCAGGGGCTGTGGGTCCCTGGCCACAGAGAGACCCAGGTTGGGGGGCTGTGGCTGCTCTGGGTGGGGTCCGGGCCTGGTGGTTTCTGCCTGGGTGGGATGTTGACGAGGTGTGCGTGAGTCCTGCTAGTGTCCTGGGGGGGGGTTGCGTGGCACCTCTGCCCAGGCTGGCGTGGCCAGGATGACCCTGTGCTCAGGGCTGTGCCACATTCTCTTCCTGCCCCACGGAGGGTCTGCCCCACGGTCACCGTGGCCTCTGCCCTGTCAGGCTGCGCTCCCAAACCCCCACCCTGACCAGCGGTGTGAGCTCATCGCTGCAGAAGTGGATCTTCTGGGCTTGCGAGGCCCCCACCCAAGAGGGCACCTGCCCAGGGTCCGAGCCCCCAACACTAACGGGCCCCCCATTGCAGCCCAGGCAGGGGCTGGCCGCCCCTTCCTTCTGCTCCCATTTAATCCCCTTCTTGGTCAGCTCCACGGGTTCTTCTCCAGGATGCAGGCTGGGTCAGCCTCTCTGAGGGGGGCTGGGCGGCCAGGGGACAGCCAGGGGGCCGGGACCCTGGCTGAGTGTCTGTTAGTGCAGCCTCCTGGTTTCTTGCTCTCCCTCCCCCCCCCTGTCTCTCTGTCTCTCCCTCTCTGTATCCTGCCTACCCATCCCCCCCCTCTTCCCCGCCCTCCCGTTGCCCCATAATTCCTACCCAACTGCCACTTTCCCAGGGCCAGCCGGCTGCCAAGTGTCCTGTGGAGTGCATGGGTGCCACCCTCCCCCCGCCCTGCTCAGCCATGGGCCTGCCTCCCCCACCCCCCCACCCCCTTCAGCGACTGCTAAAGGGTGCCTGGTTCTTGGAAGGGAAGTGGGGCCGGTAGTCGCTTTGGGGCCATTCATTTCTTGGTCGTCACCGTGCAGGCAGGAGGCTGGTGACTGGCATTTCACAGAGTCCCGGAGGAGGGGGCGGGCCGGGATGTGTGGGTGCCAGTCTCGTGCTGGCCAGGGCCGCCCAGCTGGCATCTCCTCTCTCTATGCGTCCCCTCAGGAGACTGCTCTGAAGGAAGTGGGGATGTCCTAGGAGTGGGGTCCCCCTCCTGCGGTACCCTGAGGCTGCTGGCCACCCCCTTGGGCCACGAAGTCCCCGTTTCTTGCCCTCAGCCCGGGGTCTGGCAGAGGCTGCGCTGGGGTGTCCCCTGTGGCGCCCCTTCCTCTGGACTCCGGGGAGGGAGGTGGCAGCAGCCTGTTCTTCCCGCCGTGCCTGCTGCTGCCCCGTTCCAGGGGGACCCGGTCAGCGGGCCGGGCACGGAGGTCTGTCCCCTGGCCTCCCGCTCCCGAAGCCGCTGGCTCCGGCGGGGTTTGTGCTCAGGGAGCCTGGGCCGGGAGTGAGGGACCTCTCCCGGGGCCGGTGGAGCTTTCCGACCCGCTCCAGCCACCAGGGAAGTCCCTCTGAGGTGTCCTGGGACTGCCTGGGGGCCCGGCTGTACAGGGAAACGGGGCCGGTTCCTCAGAGGAAACCCAGAACCAGACTTTTAATTCCCGGGGGCAGGGCCGGGACCCGAGGCGTCTGCGAGCCGGTGGTCAGGCAGGGTCACGACACCGTCATGTTTGGGCTGTGCGGGCCTGGGGCCCCCTGTGAAACGGGTCAGCGAGGAACATCGGTTAGTAATTGCTGAAGGGGGGAGGCAGACTCTGGGTTTGGGGCTTGCTGGCCCTGAGCGCTTGGGGCAGCGGTTCCTCCCCACCTGGTGATGGGGTGCCCTGCAGGCACCCCACAGGCACGGAGGAGGGGCTGGGCTGCCTGGGCTCCATCTGGGTTTGAGTCCATCTTCACGGGTTTCTCTCAGTGCCTCTGTTTCCCTGCCTGTAACGTGGGGTCCCCGCTGGAGAGTGGTCAGCGAGGGCCAGGGCCGCGGGGAGGGGGCTCCCTGGATTTGTATGCCGTCTGCACGGCACCCCGGGACGACCGCCCTCTGCCCCACTTCCTACGAGTGTCTGGTGACCCCTGTCCTGAGGGAAACCTCGACGCCAGGCCTGCTGGTGTCGCCGGTGGGCCTTCGTTTCCCCACTGTGATATGGGCCGGTGGGCCAGCAGCCTTGTCCTGCCACCTAGGTGCCCCTCCCCCAGCCATCTTCCTGAAGCCAGCCCCTCCCCCCTGTGCCCCCCGCTTCCCGCGAGCCCCTCGTCTCCACCTGGACGCCCAGGTGCACCCCGCCCGCCTCGCAGATGGCCCCGGTGGCGAGGGGAAGAGAGAGGGTTCGGAGGTCAGGGCCCCCCTCCGGCCCCCGCGTTCCGGAAGCCCAGGAAGGTGCGCCTTCGTGTGTTCGGGGCTGTGACTTGTTTCTAGAGCTTTTTATTAATGCCCGTGGTGGGGACGGGCGCTGTTTCTTTTCAGAGAAAGGGCATGTGGCCAGTTGGGGAGGGGTGCGCGAGCAGACAGATGTTTCTGCCCTGCCTAGAATCACTTCCCCAATTTCCTCCCCGCCGGGCGGGCGGGCCCCCTGCAGCATCTGCGTGTGTGTGTGTGTGTGTGTGTGGGGGGGGGGGGGGGGGCTGCCTGGAGTGCTGACAGGAAGCGAAAGGGCCACCCGGCAGGTGGGGGTGCCCTCGGGGTCAGGTGCAGGGGGGGTGACGCCTGGGAAGGGCCTGAGGTCCCACAGACATTGATTAAGCCCCTCCAGCGATCAACTCCGCCCTCCCCCCTTCCGAAGACCCCGCTCCCACGGGATCCGCGCCTGCTGGCCGGGGCCCCACGGGACATCGGGGTCTCTCAGACGCGCTGCATCCTCCTCGGCGTCCCGCATGGGCCCGACCCACAGGCGCTCAGCAATGGCTGCTGGTCTGTCCTGGTCAAAACCCCGGGGGCTGGGGCTCTCACTCCATCTCCACCTCCTCTGTCCGGTGACCTGGGCAGTGCCCACCGGGGCGGCCGTCCGAGGGCCGGCGTCCTGCGCCCCGGGGGAGCCGAGCGGCTGCTCTGACGGCTTCCTGATCACGCAGCTCAGCGCCTCCGTCCTGACCGGCCAGCCGAGGGCCGAGGTGCAGGGGAGGTTTCAGACCCTGGGTTCTAATGCCCCAAACGACCTCTCCCCCAGCCTCTCGGAGCTCCATTCCGATTCTGTTCATTTGTCCGTCCGTCTGTCTGTCCCTGCTCTGGGGTCTCGGTGGGAGGGGGCGCCACCTGGCCTCGGGGCTCAGGTCTGCGGCCTCTGGGCCTCCGCCGTTGGGTGAGGAGCGTGCACATGGGGCCCGGACTCCCGGCCCCGATGCGCCTTGGAAAGGAGGATCGAGCCCTTAGCCGGCGGTCGCCCAGGTTGCAGGTAGCCCCCGGCCTCCTCAGTGTCCCTGATCCCAGCGTAGGCCTCCATAGGAGGCCGTGGGGTTCTGCCCCACCCGCAGCTGTGGGCGTTTCTGTGAATGGGGGAGGCTGAGGGGCCCCCAGGGACGCTGCTCCCGGCACCTGGGGCCCTGGCAACGGCCGGTGCTGAGTCATCTCGGCGGCCGGGGCGGCTGAGAAGGGCCCCACAGCCCCATAATGTGAGGAGGGGTTTTTTATCAGTGGGCGGGCAGGGCGCCGCTGGGAGGGGGCCGTCAGAGGACAGACCGGGCGGTGCGAGAGCCTGAGGGTGCTCTCTGCTCCCTTCATTAGTGGGCTCCTGCCTCCTCTTTTCCCAGTACCCAGAGACCCCCAATTGTGCCCTGGCGGGGGCTCTCATCTGGGTGGGAAGAAAGAGGAGAAAGACAGGAAGAAGCCACCCCAAAATAAAGGCACGGTCGCAGGACCATGACCGCTGGGTTGGTCTGGTTTGGGGGGGGGGGGGGAGGTCAGAGCTGCAGGCCTGAGAGGGGCCAGGCTGGAGGAGGGGGCCTCCAGGTGGGGGGACTGGGCGTGGGGGGCCGTGCGGAGGCTGGTGTGGGTGGGGGACAGTGGGCATGGGGACAGAGGAGCCGGAGATAGGGAGCCAGCTGGCTGCGGGCCTGGCAGGCTACAAGTTTGGCTTTTCCTCCCGGGACCAGCGAGGGAAGCCGGGTGGCTTCTGGGCAGGGGAGGCGCGGCTGCTCGCGCTGTAAAAACACGAGAGCCCCTCGGCCCTTCTGCCCCTGGAGGCTGAGGGAGGTGTCCACCCCCATCCTGGCCGCTCTTGGGGGTTTTATAGGAACCGGGGGATAAAAACGCGCCCGCCCCCTTCTCCGCCTGGTCTCACCGGCGTCTCGTGGACTTGCTTATGTTATTACAATGGATCAGTTCTCGTCCACATCGCGAAGGATGTTAAAATAGGTGACATTACACACACGTGTCCCAGAGGCACGGTTCGCAAGAGCCGAAAGTTAGAAACAAACCGGGTGTCTGTCAGCTAAGGCACAGACGCGGCACGCCCCTGCCCGCGCAGTGGAATATTACTCTGCCGTGAAAAGGGGGGGGGGAGGTGCTGACACTTGCGACAGCATGGACGGACCTTGGGCACACGGTGCTCAGTGAGAGAAGCCAGACACAACGGCCACACAATGTGTGGGTTCCATGGAAACGGTCACATCCACAGGCACAAGCGGTGGATTCGTGGCTTGCCGGAGGCTGCTGCGGCAGAGGGGGGAGAGGGGATGGAATGTTCTGGGATCAGACAGAGGTGGTGGTTGCACAACATAGGGACGGTCCGAAACGGCACTGCATTGTTTACTTTTCAGTTGGCGGATTCTATGTTACGTGTGCATTTCACCTCCATGACTATTTTGTTCAAAAATTCAAGAAAAAGTTATGAGGGCTTGAGTACTCAAGCCCCTGGGCTGAATGCAGCCCAGATTGCAGGCTTCCTCGCCGCTCCCTCCCTCCCGGCGGCGGCGGCGGCGGCTCCTCCCGGCACAGAACCTCCTGCGCCAGCCCGGCTTCCGGCACGCTCCCCTGCTTCCTGCCCCCGATGGTATCAGTCCTTCCTCTCTGACCCTCGCGGCTCAGGAATGCCCGAGGCGGCCCCGCGGGCACACGGGCGGTGCCGGTCCGGCCGGTTCCGCCCGAGCGAGCGGAGTGTTGGCCAGCCCGCCTCTGGACGTGGAGAAAGACACCCTTCTCCCGTTTCCTGGAAGCGGCGTTGGGTGGTACAAAAGCACGCCTTTTTCTAAAAACCACTGGTGCTCGGTGTTGCTCTAGCAAATTGCTGTTGGCCACGGAGACCGCCTTGCTTCTGGGTGGCTCACGGGCTCCCGCCCGGTCCCTGTTCTCCGCCTCCCGCGGAGCGCGGCCTCACGCCTGGGGTCCCCCGCCAGCCCGTGGCCTCGTCTGGAGGTGGGGCCCGTGGACTTTGGAGCCACCGGGGTGGCAGAAGGGGGCCTGAGCAGACACCGTTAAGGAGCAAAGGTCCTCCCGGGGCCCTAGGGCTCTCTCTCTGTTTACAGCAGGGCCCCTGAGGAGGAAGGCTGCCCTGGGCCCCCGGCCGGCCGGGAGCGGGTCTGGAAACCAGGGCCCGGGGAGGAGACGTGTGTGCTGGGCCCCGAGAGTCCCCCCGGCCCCAAAGGGCCGCTTGTGGATTTGCTAGTGGACACAGTGGCCTTTCTCTCCTCTCCGGGCCACAGGCTGGGAGGGGTTCCCACCCCAGGGTGAGCTCCCCGGCTCCTAAGGAACCCCCTCAGCTCCAGGACGGGGCGGGGTTATCTCTGCCTGGTCAGCAGGACAACCTGCCTGGCTGTGGCAAAAAGGCTGTTTGGCCACAAACAAGAATTTCCTGTTTGCCCACCATACCCTTGGGGTTGGGGTGGTTACCTCATTTTTCCTCCTGCTTATCCCCTGCCCGGGGGTCCCCTCCACCCACCCCACCCCCCATCTGAGCCCTGAGACCTCCTGGCTTTGTTTCCCCCTCACCCGGCTGGCTGCCCTGAGGCCCCTCCTGGGGGAATCTCCCCTGTGGGTCCCAGCACCTCTGCTCCCTCCCCCATGCCCTCGGGCTGGGCCTAGAGCGAGGGGAGTGTCAGGACCTGTGGATCGAGCTCTTTGTGCTAAGTACTCGGAAGGAAACTGGAGCAGAGGAAGGGGTCAGAGGGTAAGGAAGGGGGCGGGGGCGGCTCCTGAGAGGGTGGTGTTTGGGCTGGAAGGAGGGGCTGGCTGTGCCAGGGTCTGGGAACTGCCTTCCCGGAGAGGGAACAGTCCATGCGGACCTTGAGGCGAGAGCTGGGGCTTGTTTTGCTCAGAAAGCAGGCAGTCCCAAGGGGCTGGCTCGAGGGAGGTGAGGGCCGGGAGGTGCAGTGAGGACTGCAGGGCAGAGGGGGGCACAGGCTGGGAAGCCCCTCTGGCTGCTGGGGGCGGGGGGTGGGCACCCGCTCTGAGCCTCCTTTTCTCCTTGGCGCAGTGCTTGGTGCTAGGGAGGCGGAGAGGGATACATCGCCAGCCCCGCTTCGTGAACTGGGGGTGGACACACCCACACGGGGCTGAGCTGTGTGCGCCCCGGGGGGGGGGGGGGGGGCCCGCCTGCAGGTGGAAGAGGGGAAGGGAGCATCTGTGGGTGCCTCCAACCCAGGCTTTCACATCCACATCTCACATGCTTGAACTTTTGCACCCATTTCACAGCTGAACAAGCCGAGGCCCGAGAAGGGTCCCAGGGCAGGAAGTGAGCGCAGTGGAGGCCACAGCTCGGCCCTGGCTCGAGGGGGGCAGCTGGGTTTGGGGAAGGACGAGCATCCCTGTTCACATGGGGCACTGAGGAACCCAGGTCCACTTAATGGGAGTCCGCTGGGTGACCGATTCTAGGCACTGAATCTAGGACACTTGTCTAGGACAAGAGACAGGAAACCCCTAATGTTCTGTGGGGCTGAAGGACGGGACCAGACCAAGGGGAGGATGAATCCATGTGGGTCGGGTGACAGGAGGGTTGGGTTGGGGGAGATTGGGGGCGAGCAGGGAAACCATCCTCGCCCGTCAAGGTGCCCCAGGTGAGAGCAGAGTGTCAGGGAGAGCCGGGAGAGCCGGGGCTGGGGCCGCGGTGTCTGGGGGCGGGGGCTTCTTTCAGGGAGGGTGGACGGTGGGCCCGTGGTGGTGCTGACATGTGAGCTGTGGGACATCTGGGTGGAGGGGAGGCCAGCTAGGGCAGAGCTGGGAGGGGCGTTCCGGGCGGGTGGGACTGCCGGGGCAGCGGCCGGGAGGTGGAGCGCCCGGTGGGTTAGAGAAGTAGCACGTGGCGAGGGGAGCTGGCGCTGGGTCTGTGGGCCTGGTGGGCTGCAGGGGTGGGCATCTTCAGAGTCAGACAAAGCCGGAGCGAGACTCGTCCTCGGGGCCTGGCACCTGGTCCCCGGGAAATGGGGCCCCTGTCTCGGGCCTCAGCCCCGAGGAGGAGTTTCGGGGTTTGGCCCGGTCTCCGGCCTGGGTGTGTGGCCCCGGGTATGGCAGGGGGCTGAGCTCAGCACCTCGCGGTCCCCCTGGAGAGGGGCAGGGCTGCGGCCGGGAGCCCGGGCCGGGCCGTGGGGAAGCGTGTGCCGTGGCCCGGCTGTGAGACTTGAGGGCCTGGTGGGGACAGGCAGCTAGGCACCACCATTAGGAGTCCGGACACCGCCCCCAGCTCCCCCATCCCTGTGGCCTGGCGGACAGCCCCGTCCAGCTGGCTAGGGCGGGACACACACCACAGGGGTGCGGAACTTGGGGCCAGAGCCCCATAAAGCTCGGGCAGCCTTTATAGCCCGGCTTTGTTGTCAGCTGCCCATGACACGGCTATTAAAGCTGCCGTATTCACCACACACCCCCTTTATGGCCTCATCCGGGGCCCCGGCCCCACGGGGCTCTGCCCACCATTTGGCCGGGGGGCTAACAGCCCCTGCACCCCCACTGAGCCAGCCGCCTCTGCCCAGGGGTTATGGAGCAGCTGGTCTCCACCCTGGGCCTCAGTTTCCCACCTGGACCATGAGGGTCGTTACGGCGCCGGGTGCCGAGGGCGACATTGCCGAGTTTATTGCGCTGTGTCCTCTGACGACGGGGACGCTGAGGCGGGAGGCGCCCTGCGGTCTGACGGGGGCCGGGCCTGGGAAGGAGCTTGGGCCGTGCGGACCCCCCTCCCCGGGGCCAGGATCTCAGAGGAGAACACGTCGCCCCGGGATGCGTTTCCACGCCGGGACCAGCGACCACGCACTGAGCCGCTCAGCACAGCCCTTCACCCTCCCGTGTCCTGGAGCCTGGCATCAGGGTGCCACAGGGCCGAGCTTCCCGCAGGTTCTGGGGAGGGGCCTTCTGGCTTCTCCCGGCTTCCGGGGGCTCCCAGGTCCCTGGACTGGTGGCCACAGGGCTCTCGCGTCCGCCTCTGTCCCCGCGTGGCTTCTCCTCCGGGCTGTGTCCCACCTCTTCTCACGAGGAAGGACGCTGCCATTGGATTAGGGCCTCCTCCTCCCTAATGATTGTCTGCAGAGGTCCCGTTTCAAAATGAGGTCCCCTCCCAAGGTTCTGGGGGCACCTGCCCATCCCACACGTCTGCCCGGCCCCCCTCTCTGCGTGGGGAACAGAGTTCACTTCACTAGCACGTCCTACACAGCTGCTGTGCACTCGGCTACCGTCCGGGTGCTGGCAACAAGACAGACCCGGTCCCTGATCTCCTGCAGGGCCGGGAACCGGGCGAGTGTGAGTTCACACTCCCAGGCAGCCGGGGAGGGGAGAGTGGGGGCGGGGACGCGGTGGCGTCACGTGGGCTGGGAGCGGACAGACAAGGCCTGGCGTGAGCACGCCAATGGAAGGTCCACCTGCTGGGCCCACGCCCTTCGGGCAGGGGGAGTGTGGGCCTCCCGCACGCCGTAAATCAGCACAGGAATGTGGCCGGCCGGCCCGGCCAGGCCGGATGGAGACAAAAGCCTCGATCGACCACCCAGGGCTGGGCCCCTGCCTCCCCCGGTCCTTGCCTTGGAGGCCCCATTTTGTCTCCGTCGCACAGAAGGGGAAACTGAGGCCCAGCGAGGGGCAGCATGGCTGAGGAATGGTTGGCCCTGACAAGCCCACCTCGCTGGGCCCCCAGACATCCCTGTCGGAGGGGCCGGGCATTGGGGGCATTCCTGGCCCTGGTGATGGGTGATTCCAGCCGAGCTGGGTTAACAGGTGGTTTCAAGGTCCCCCAGGGTCCCGATCCCTCCGTGGCCAGCAGCCACGGTGCTGTCTTCCCCAGAGCGTAATTTTCACTGTTCCTCCTCAGCCCGTGGCCTCCCCCTCCTCACTCTGTAATGATCTCTGCTGGCTTTCTCCCCCAGCACCGGGGAGGCTATGGTCATTGGGGTGGAGGACCCCCTGCCTCCCAAACGCCTAAAGGGGGCCCTTTCCCTCCTGCGGTGACGGGCAAGCCCAGGCAGCCAGTGCCCAGGGCCGGGTCTGGACCCAGAGGCCTCGCAGTCCAGGGCCGCCGTCTCCCCCTGCCTCTGTGCGGGGTCGGGGCTCCTCACCGTGGCAACGACCTGGGCAGATGCTGCTTGCCTGGTGTGAACTGTGCCCCCCAAAATGATGTGTTTAAGCCCTGGCCGGGTCGCTTGGTTAGTTGGAGCACGTCCCGAAACGCCTAGGTTGCAGGTTCAATCTCTGGTCGGCCGCAAATGCCAATCAACCACTAAATCAGTGGAATGATAAATTGATGGGTGGCTCCCCACCCCACCCCCGTCTCCCCCTCTCTCTCTAAAATGATTTTTAAAAAATATATTTTATTTATTTTTTGCAGAGAGGAAGGGAGAGAGATAGAGAGTTAGAAACATCGATGAGAGAGAAACATCAATCAGCTGCCTCTTGCACACTGGGGATGCACCCGCAACCAAGGTACATGCCCTTTACCGGAATCGAACCTGGGACCTTTCAGTCCAAAAGCCGACACTCTATCCACTGAGCCAAACGGTTTCAGCTCGGCATGATTTTTTTTTAAGTGATGTGAACAGGACTTGATTCGGAAGTAGGGTCTTTGCAAATGTTACTTGTCAAACATTGGGATGAGATGAGGTGGCCCTAAGTCCAGTGGCAGGCATCCTGTAAGAAGAGGGGGGTTTGGACCCGGAGGAGAGCCAGGTGGCAGCCACGGCAGAGCCTGGGGTGGCGCGGCCACAAGTCCAGGGACTCCGGAGCTGCCAGAAGCTGGAAGAGGCCGGAGGGCCCTCCCTGGAGCCTGGGAGGGAGCTTGGCGCTGGCACTCCTGGAGCTCCGGCTCCCAGCCCAGAGCTGCCGGAGGGCAAACCTGTGTTCTAAGCCGCCCGGGAGGCTCGTCAGGGGGCTCTGTCCTCGTCTGGAAGTGGGGGGCAGGCTCACTGCTTGGTGGGGCCTCGGGAGATGCTTGAGGCCCGGGCGGTGCTGGGACCCCCCCAGTGCCCATCCGGGTCCGCGGGCCCTTGTGACGAGACCTGGTGCCTGTGCCAGGCTCTGGCGTCCGGTAACTGCCCCCCTCCTCGCCCTCGCAGCTCTACGAACTGGACGGGGACCCCAAGAGGAAGGAGTTCCTGGACGACTTGTTCAGCTTCATGCAGAAGCGAGGTGAGGCCTGCCTGCGGGGAGGCGGTGGGAAATGGACCCGGGGGAGGGGGGCCCCGCCAGCCGCAGCCGAGGGGGGCTGGTGGGTCGGAGGGGCACCGAGTTTCCTGTGGCTGGAGGCATCCAGGTGGTGTCTGAGGGGGGACGTGGCCACCCCATGTGTGGTCTGAGGGGGGAGGCACAGCTGGGAGAGTCCAAGGGGTCCGTCCTTGCTGGGGTGGGGGGCTCCGCTTTCCCCCTTGCTGCTGAGACAGAGGATACGACGGGGTCCTGGCTCCCAGGATCCCCCACACAGGGTTGCGGGGGGCTGGCCTCTGTTCGGAGGGCAGGGTTGGAGTCACAAGTGGGCAAATGGGCGCTGGGGCAACAGGACGGAAGCTCCCCGCGCAGCCCCAAGCTCCGCGGCTTAGAGTGCCCTCTGGGGCCACGGCCCCTCCCCTGCTCCTAGGGGCCTGGGTTCCCGTCTGTGAGATGGGCCGCCCACCGTCCCTGCTGTGTGCAGTGCCCCAAGCTGCATTTACGGGGTGCCAACCGTTTCCCTGGCCACTGCGGCCCATCCCCTCCTGCCCCTGCTCTGGGGTCAGGTGGACACCAGCCAGGCCCCACCAGGAACTGTCCGGGACGTGAGAGCGGTGACCGGAGGAGCGGGGGGTGGGGAAACTGAGGCTCCGGCAGTGGAGGACGTCAGAGGCATTTGGGGTGACCCGGGTTCAGAGAGGAGACAAGGGGCAGCTAGGGGGTCCCCAGAGGCCCCCTGCCCACGGGCCTCGCCCTCAGCGTGGGGCTGCCAAGGGGAGGAGACACCCAGCCTGGCTTAGGAATGCCGCTGCAGGGTGGGGCTCATTCCTCCGGCCCCCGGACAGCCCCCTCGGTTCAGAGAAGGAAACCGAGGCCCAGAGAGGGCACGTGGCCCTGGAGCCACAGGGGCAGGAAGGGGCGGGGCTGCAGGGTCCACTCAGGCCATTGCAGGGGCCTGGCCCCCGCTGCTTTGTCCGGGCCTCTGCCCACCCCTCCCTCACCAGTAGCTTCTGTAAACACAGGCCTGGCCAGGCCCCGAAGGGAGGGAGAGGAAAGGGGAGGGGGCTGCAGCCTCCGGTTAACCCCTCCTGTGCTGGGGTGGGAGAATCTAGACCAGCCCCGGGACCCGGGCGGGGGCCCCTCTCATGTTATCCTGTTATCACCCAGCCCAGCCCCCGCCTGGGCTGCCGTCCCCTGTGTGGTCAGAGCGATCCCCCCGCTCTCTTTATCGGCCTGTCCACACTTGCCCCGGCCCTCCCTCCCACCCCCCTGCCATGGGGCTCAGAGTGTCCAGGCCTGGAGCCGACCCCTTGACCAGGACCAGCCACCCTGCGTCTCAGAGGTGCTTAGAGGGTACTGTGAGCTGCCCCTGGGTATGGGGGAGGCCGGGGGCGGTGGGGACCCCAGATCCATCAGTCCAGCCCCTTGCCAACCGGGGCTGTGAGGGTGTGTCCAGTCCTGCCCTCCTCACCAAGACAGGTGCTCCCGGAGGGTAGCGGTTCTCAAAACCCCTTCCCTGCCATCTTCCCGGACCCCCCTCCTCTGCCGTGGGGGGCCTTTGGGGGAGAGGATCACCCAGGACGCCCTGCACTCCAGACAGAGGGTCACACAGGAAGAGCCCCACCCCGCCCTCCTGCCGTTTCCCCCACGACCTCCCCACCCTTTCTTATCTCCCCGCGGCCTCACTGCCCACCATCAATGCCGCTCTGTGCTCTCCCAGCCCCCTCCTTCTATAAACATCCGTCCAGGCCCCACTGCCTGCTCGGGCAGAGCCTGGAGGATCTGATTCCTCCATTCCCCACCCCCTCCCCCACCGGCCAGAGCCTGAGCCTGAGGATGGCGCTGGCTGTGAGCACACCTCTGGCCGAGCGAGCGAGCGAGCGAGCGAGCATGCTGACACTGGTGTTGCTTTTGCTCTCTTCCCCCGAGGACGGAAAATGACATCGGGGGATTGGGGGATTGAGGTCCATTTTCCTGTCCCCGATCCAGGTGGTTCTCAGTTCACTGGGGATTTGACATCGTGGGAAGGGCCAGAAAACAGTCACAAGGTGGCAGGCGGTGGTTCTAGAATGTCCAGAGGCGGAGGGCGTCGCCCGGGCCCCTGGGACAGGCGAGCTGGCCCCTCACGCAGACCTTCCTCCATCGGGCCGCGTTCTGCAGCCTCCCTGGGCCAGGAGAGCGCCAGGCAGGCCACACGGAGATCTGGGGGCTCCGGGGAAGAGGATGTGGAAGGCCAGGCGGCAGGAGAGGGGGCAGGCCTCCCTGCGGGGGGCAGTCGCCCCTCACTGAGCTGGCCCGTCGCCCTTTCCCCTGGACAGCCCTCCACCTCCCCTCCCTGGCTGCCCACTGCCCACTGCCCACGCTCTGTCAGCGGTTCCCAGCCTCTCTGTGGCCATGCCCCTCCCAGGCATCCCTAACGCCCCGGTGCCCCGCCCCCGTGACATAGAATTGCTATTACATGAAAAGGGAACTCCTGTTCACGTGGAGGAAGCCTCAAACGCCATTAACTTGGTCTAAACAAGCTTCCAAAGAACACGGCATCCACGAAAGGGAAAGATAAAAGAGCAGTTCAAGTGCCGAGGAAGAAATCCCTAAGAAACGGGTTTTTTTTAAAAAAAATAATCATATCAATACAAAAACACAGCAAATAAAGTTTCAAAACATATAATAGAGAACGGAAATGCCTCCTGCCCGCCCCCTACCAGGAATCGAGCCTGTAACCTGGGGCTCGATAAATACGTATGTCACAATATGTGTTTGTATACTGTATACAAGGCCCCTAGCACCATAAGAAATGCAAAACATTCACTGTTAACCACTCATTCCCGAATCGCCCCCCTGTGGGGCGTGTGTCCCGGCTGGGAACCACAGCTCCACGAGGGCTGACCAGGCTCCCTCTCCCGGCCTCCGCCCTCACACCACACTGCGAGGAAGAGGCCTGTGGGAGCCCAGGCAGTTGTTTGGGCAGCTGCTGCGGCTGGTGATGGGGGCGGGACAACAAAGGTTGCATTTCTCAGGCCCCTCCCAGATGGGCCCGCATCTCCCTCTCCACACCCCTCTCCTCCCCGCCGTTGAGCTGAGCCATGAGCCAGGTCACTGATAGAGAGCCGGAGGCAGGCCCTGGTCAATGTGGATCGGTTGGGTGGGCATCATCCCATGTACTGAAAGGTTGCTGGTTCGATTCCCAGTCAGGGCACACGCCCCAGGTTACAGGCTCGGTTCCTGGTAGGGGGCGGGCAGGAGGCAGCCAGTCAACGTCTTGCTCTCTCCTCGAAGCTTCTCTCTGCCTCCCTCTCCCTAAATCAGTGGTCGGCAAACTGCGGCTCTGGAGCCACATGCAGCTCGCAAGCCGCGGTTTGCCGCTCTGTTGATTAATGCGCTTGCCGACCACTGCCTTAGGGAAAAGCACTTAAAAATTTTTTTTTAATAATGTATTAATGTCTTTAACCTGAAGTCAAAACTTCTGGGTAAGGGTAGTGCCTTACGCAGTGGTCGGCAAACTCATTAGTCAACAGAGCGGCAAACTGCGGCCCGTGTGCCCTAAATCAATAAAAATGAATCTTTAAAAAGAAAAGGAGCCGAAGCTGGTTTGGCTCAGTGGTTGAGCGTCGGTCTGTGGACTGAAAGGTCCCGGGTTTGATTCCGGTCAAGGGCATGTACCTTGGTTGCGGCCACATCCCCGGTGAGGGGTGTGCAAGAGGCAGCTGGTCGATGTTCTCTCTCATTGACGTTTCTAGCTCTCTATCTCTCTCCCTTCCTCTCTGTAAAATATCAATAAAATATACCGTATTTGCCGGTGTATAAGACGTTTTTTTTTGGCCCTGAAAAATATCGTATTTGCTGGCGTATAAGACGACCCCCTAACATTTCCACTAAACATACAGAGTTTGTTATATACTCGCCGTATAAGACTACCCCCCACTTGGAGGCATATTTTTCAGGGCCAAAAAATCGTCTTATACGCCGGCAAATACGGTATTTTAAAAAAAGAAAGAAAAGGAAACTGAGGCAGAGCTGTTCCCTTAGTACGGCCTGGAGCAGGGGATGGGTCTCACCTGGGGCCATGTCAGGGACACCTGTGGTGGTTCTTACTGCGGGTGCTGCAGGCATGGAGCGGGTGGGCCCAGGGACGCTGCTCAGCACCCCACAGTGACCCCCCCTGATGTCCACACAGCGGGGGAGACCCGGCCCTGCACCTGTGTGTGAGCCGTGGACTTGGCACCTGCTGCATGGGGGGCCCTGGCCACAGCGCCCCTCCCCCACTCGCCCCCTCCCCCACAGGGACGCCTGTGAATCGGATCCCCATCATGGCCAAGCAGGTGCTCGACCTGTTCATGCTGTACGTGCTGGTGACGGAGAAGGGCGGCCTGGTGGAGGTCATCAACAAGAAGCTGTGGCGCGAGATCACCAAGGGCCTCAACCTGCCCACGTCCATCACCAGCGCCGCCTTCACCCTGCGGACCCAGTGAGTGCGCGTGCCCAGGGCCTGGGCCACATGAGGAGTCTCAGTCCTGAGAACCTTCGGGAACTTCCCGGAAGTTCCTGGCTCTGAGGTTCTGGAAGTCGGTGTTAAAGGACGAGTGGGAGGCAGTCCTGGGGACAAGCACTGGGACGGGGAACAGCGTGAGCCGTACGCCTGGCTCAGCCTTGTCGAGCGATTCCCGGGCGGGGAGGCATGATGGAGGCGGGAAGTGGTGCCACCGCGGGGATGCCGAGGGCAACAGGGAGTCACCGGAGGTGCGCCAGGTGCCGCCTTGTCCACGCTCCCCTTCCCCTAGGTACATGAAGTACCTGTACCCCTACGAGTGTGAGAAGCGCGGCCTCAGCAACCCCAACGAGCTCCAGGCGGCCATCGACAGCAACCGGCGCGAGGGCCGGCGCCAGAGCTTTGGGGGCTCCCTCTTCACCTACTCACCAGGGGGTGCCCACAGCATGCTCTCCTCACCCAAGCTGCCCGTGTCCTCCCTGGGCCTGGCCACCAGCACCAACGGCAGCTCCATCACCCCGGCCCCCAAGATCAAGAAAGGTAAGGGGCCGCATAAGCCTGGGGACTTGTCCCCGTTCAGGTAGATGGCCTTGTGGCGTTGGCACCTTTCCCCTCTCTGGGTAAACAGGATGATAAACTCCAACCTTGTCATGGGAGAGGGTGGCAAATCTGGCAATGCTGTGCTCATGGCAGACATTACTAAACAATGAACATGTTTCAAGTCCCATGCCCACAGCAAGCAGACATTACTAATCCTGAGCCCATGGCAGGCACCACTGATCAGGTTGTTATTTTTTCCCCCTTCAATGTTATGCCAAGGCAGACATTACAAATCAAGCACAAGTTTCCCATCCTGACATTCCTAATTAATCTCTGTTTTCCCAGTCCACAGGAGGCAGTTGTTAGTAGAGCATGCATTTCTTATCATTGATTGTGGCCTTGGCCCCGTCTTCTGCCTGTGGCTGACACTGTTCATCACCATCGTGTTTTTCCGTACCTTGCCCATGACAGACATTATTAGTTCATCGCTGTATTCGTCTCCCTTTGTGCTTTAGAATCTTCCTCAACACTCTGCCCCGGCAAACATCCTTGGGAGTATAGTATGGATCTATCGAATCGATCCTTTAACTGTCCCTGAAGCCATGGTAGGTGCCCCTGCGTGGCTCGGTGTCCCTTTCTGAGCCCGATTTCCTTATGAGTAACGTGGAGGCAATTCCCGCCTATTTGTAGGATTGTTGGGAGCCTTCAGTGTACAAAATGCCCAGGTTTGCAGATGCCTGACAACCCCCCATTCCTAGTCTACACCCACGGCAGACATCACCAGTCGATCACAGTCTTCTCTTCCCCTGAGCCTTGAATCCTTCCTCATTCAGAGCACAGATAGCACATGTGGCCGTATGGACTCATGCTGGCCAGTTTGCATGTCTGGGTTCCTATTTTTCCTCTACTGCACGGCTGGGACTCCCTGCTTCCTGGGAGTGGCCCAAGGATCTGAGGCAATCCCTACAGGCCCTGAAAAGTTAGGTCTTGCTAATATCAGTCATTCAGTCTTCTGTGGGTCTTGGTCTACCCTCCTGGCTTTGGGGAGTTTCAGCTATCTCTGTTAAAGGTTATGAAGCATCCATGTGGGCCAGGCCTCATGCTGGAGCTGGGGAAGATGGTAGCAGATAAGATAAAAGGGGAGTCATGCCCTGACCAGTTTGGCTCAGTGGAAAGAGCGTCGAGCCATGGACTGAAAGGTCCCGGGTTCGATTCCCTTCAAGGGCATGTACCTTGGTTGCAGGCTTGATCCCCAGTAGGGGGCACGCAGGGGGCAGCTGATCAATATTTCTCTCTCATCAATGTTTCTAACTCTATCCCTCTCCCTTCCTTTCTGTAAAAAAAAACAATAAAATATATTTTTAAAAAATAAAAAGGCTTAAAAAAATAAAAGGGGAGTCCTGAGAGAACCTGGAAACCACAGGCAGCAGAGTCAGGGGAAGAAGAGGCAGCAGGTCCTAGTGGTCCTGGAGGATGGGAAAGACGGGAACAGTTGTTTTAACCACAGAAGAGGGGAATGGTTAGGAGCTGGTTTGGAGTTGGGCTGCCTGAGTTTGAATCCCAGCTCAGCCTTTCTCCAGCCTTGTGGCCTTGGGAAAGTGATGAATCCTCTTTGAGCCTTAGTTTTCTCATCTGGAGATAAGAGTAGACTTGGGGTTGTTGAAATGGCCCTTTGAGATGGAAGTGCTTTGGACATGTTCTGAGCCTTGTTGTTATGACTAGTATTATATAATCCTAGAGGCCCGGTGCACGAAATCTGTGCATGGTGTGGGGTACTCTCAGCCCAGTTTGCACCCTCTCTAATCCGGGACCCCTCGTGGGACATCCCTCTCACAATCCAGGACTGCTGGCTCCTAACTGCTCACCTGCCTGCCTGCCTGATTGCCCCCAACTGCCCTCCCACACTGGCCTGGTCACCCCCAAATGCTCCTCCCACTGGCCTGGTTGCCCCCAACTGCGCCCCCCCCCCCCCCCCCCCCGCCAGCCTGATCGCCCCATGCAGCCTGCTGATCAGTCGTTTGGTTGTCCCTCACTAACGCCCCTGCCGGCCTTGTCGTCCCACACAGCCTGTGTTCAGTCATCCATCCAGTTGTTTCGGTTGTGACGGCCCCTGGATTTTTATAGATTAGGACGTTATATGCTATTATAGTGTCTACGTATACTGATGCTAAATACTATTATAACACTAGTACATAACCAGTAGTGTTATCACCAATATTACCAGTATGACCACCTGCTTTAGAAAGGGTTTTATAGCACTTGTGTCTGTTCAGAATCCTAGTTACTGCCCCGGCCACCGGGTGGCCCAGTTGGTTAGAGCAAGGTCCTGTTCGCCAAAAGGTGGCAGTTCAATTCCAAGATGGCGGTGGATTAACCAAATCTTTTACATGCATATATGCATAACTCACGAACACCGACAATAGTGTGGTGAAGGCCTGGAAGGGGTGGGGGCAGAGTGAAAGGGATCAGTGAGGGGGAGAAAGGGTGGCAGTTCAGTCCCGTTTAGGGTACGTACCTGGGTTGCGGGTTCGATCCTCACATCGATGTTTCTCCCTTTCTCTCTCTAAGCATGTCCTTGGGTGAGGATTAAATAAATTAATTTAAAAATTTACTTCCCTCGGAGAGGGAGTGGGCACCCCATCATTGGAGGTATTCAAGAGAATGCTCATTCTCGTGCGGGTGGAAGGCTGGGCCAAGCCACCCCACTTCCCTCTCGGCCCCCAACCCCTCTTCTCTCCTGTCTAGAGGAGGACTCGGCCATCCCCATCACCGTCCCCGGCCGCCTGCCAGTCTCGCTGGCAGGCCACCCCGTGGTGGCAGCCCAGGCAGTAGCAGTGCAAGCAGCAGCAGCGCAGGCGGCCGTGGCTGCCCAGGCGGCCGCCCTGGAGCAGCTCCGGGAGAAGCTGGAGTCAGGGGAGCCTCCGGAAAAGAAGATGGCGCTGGTGGCGGACGAGCAGCAGCGGCTGATGCAGCGGGCGCTGCAGCAGAACTTCCTGGCTATGACGGCCCAGCTGCCCATGAGCATTCGAATCAACAGCCAAGGTACCAGCCCGCCCAGACCCACCGTGCCCTCTGCGTGTGTAACAAAAGGAGGGTCTTGGAGACAACCTATGGAAAAAGTGCCCATAACTCAATAAGCAAAAAGGCAAAACAAATCAATCGGGGGGGAAAAATGGGCAGTTGTGACTAGTAAATTCCTATGAAGAAGATGTTCAGCCGAAACCGGTTTGGCTCTGGTAGAGCGTCGGTCTGGGGACTGAAAGGTCCCGGGTTCGATTCCGGTCAAGGGCATGTACATTGGTTGCGGGCACATCCCCAGTAGGGGGTGTGCAAGAGGCGGTTGGCGATGTTTCTCATCAAAGTTTCTAGCTCTCTAGCTCTTTCCTTCTCTCTGTAAAATATCGATAAAATATATATTTTAAAAAAAAGATGTTCAGCCCTGACCGGTGTGGCTCAGTTGGTTAGAGTGTCATCCTGTGCAACAAAAGGTTACAGGTTCGATTTCTGGTCCAACCGATCAATGTTTCTCTCTCTCTCTCCTCTCCCTTCGCTTTCTCTAAAGTCAGTAAACACATATCCCCTTGTAAGGATGGAAGAGAAAAGCTGTCCACCCCCTCTAGATGGGGATCTGCACGGTAACAAGGAGACACCACTTTTCACCCGTCAGAGTTTGATAATATCAAGTGTTGCTCAGGATGTGAGGAAGTGAGTCCTGCTGGTGGGAGTGTAATTAGGTGACAATTTGGCAATCGCTTAAAAACAGCAGATGTGATCAGCGATCGGCTTGGTATCTACCGCAGAACCAGTGCAGGTGCTCAAGGAAATGTGGGTGTCTCCGCTGCCTGAAAGCAGGCCATTCCTGTGAAGCCTTTCCAAGTGGTATAATGGTGAATTTTCAAAAAGCAGGGGATACCTGTATAGACAAGTTTGTTCACTGCAGTCATTTGCGCGATGTTGTAACACTGAGGCCTTGAAGCGATGTGTGTGTCCATCACTGAGGAATGAGTGAGTCACGTCTGGAAGACTCCGTGGCTGTTAAGAAGAATGACATGGTTTGGGTGTGCAGCATCGCTTAAGAATTACAACCACGATAAGAGCAAATGTCAGACACATGCATTCTTAGTCCGTATTTATTATGCCCTGTGTGTGCCGGTGGCAGACACAGTCCAGTCCTCGGCTTTGTGAAGTTTAAAGTCAAGTGGGGGTGATCGCTGTGAAATGGATCGTTGCACCGATGAGTTTGTGATTCCAAATGGTGGCTTTTCTTCTCCCCACAGCCTCCGAGAGCCGCCCCGACTCCGCGGCAAACTTGACCAGCACCAATGGCAGCAATAGTATTAGCATGTCAGTGGAGATTAACGGAATTATGTATACAGGTAACACCTTGACAACTTCATCCCCCAGGTTAACTTAGGAGTCCTGGGTAATCGCTGGGTTTGGCCTTCAGGAGCCCAGCCATTAGAGTGAGCAAAGCTCTTCCTTCCCTTGGAGACTTGAGTATATAATCAATGCAGTCTACTTAGCACAGTGCTCAGCACATAGTGAGTACTTGGCACAGTTCTAAGCACATAATAAGCACTTAGCATGAGGCTTAGCACATAATAAGTGCTCAAAAGTACAGTTACCCTTGAGCAACAATGGTTTGGGTCCACTTATACATGCTCTCCCCCCCCCAAAAAAAATCCTGGAAATGTATTTCCTTTTTTTTAAATATATTTTTGTTGGGTTCAGAGAGGAAGGGAGAGGGAGAGAGATAGAAACATCAATGATGAAAGGGTATCATTGATCGGCTGCCTCCTGCACGCCCACCATTCCCCAATGGTTGAGCCCACAACCCGAGCATGTGCCCTTGATCAGGATTGAACCTGGGACCTTCCAGTCCGTAGTCCAATGCTCTATCTACTGAGCCAAATCAGCTAGGGCTAGGAAATGTATTTTCTTGATGATTTTCTTTTTAATGTTTTATTTTTTAGAGAGAGAGGAAGGGAAAGGGATAGAGAGATAGAAACATCCATGAGAGAGGATCATCAATTGGCTGTCTTCTGGGGATCAAGCCCACAACCCCAAGCATGTGCCCTGACAGGGAATCAAACCGGCAACCTGTTGGTTCCTGGGTCAACACTAAACCACAACATGTTTCGAAGTTCCTTGTACACTGGCAAGGCCTGATGATTTTCATATATATATATATATATATATATATATATATATATATATATATAATATATTTATATATATTCATATATATATATTTTATATATATTTATATATATTCATATATATATATATATATATTTTTTTTTTAAGTTGATTTCAAAAAGGAGGGGAGAAAGAGAGAGCAAAACATCAATGGTGAGAAAGAATCATTGAGCGGTTGCCTCCTGCATGCTCCCTACTGAGAATTGAGCTCACAACCTGAGCACATGTCCTTGACTGGAATTGAACCTGGGACCCTTCAGTCCACAGGCTGATGCTCTGTCCACTGAGCCAAACAGGCCAGGGCTCTGATGATTTTCTTAAGAACATTTTCTTCTCTCTAGCTTACTTTATTATACGAATTCAGTATATAAGACAAAATATGTATTCAGCCCCAGCTGGTTTGGCTCAGTGGATAGAGCATTGGCCTGCAGACAGATGGGTCCCGGGTTTGATTCCAGTCAAGAACACAGGTCCCAGTTGCAGGCTCGATCCTCTGTAGGGGGCGTGCAGGAGTCAGATGATCTATGATTCTCTTATCATTGAAGTTTCTCTCTCTCTCTCCCTCTCCCTTCCTGTCTGAAATCAATTTATAAAGAAAAAATATATATATATGTGTTCATCACTGTTTATGTTATCAGTAAGGCTACTAGTGGTTAAGTTTCGGGGAGTTAAAAGTTGTATTTGGATTTTAAACTGTGCCAGGGGACTGCCTCTCTAACACCTGTGTTCCTGGGTGAACTGTACAAGTGGTTTCCAATTCCTTGTAAAAAAAAAAAAATGTAGTCAGGCCAGTTGCTCCTTAGGCCACCAGGTGGTGCTAGGGACACAAAACAGCTGGGTTGCTGGGCAAAGACCCCCCCCACCGGAAGCAGAGACGAAGATGAGGTGGTGGGTGTCCTCGTGGGTCCAGGGGTGGACTTTGCAGGGGATCCTTGCTTGGGGGTCACGTAATGTCTTAACTCTCCATGACATGTCTCTCCTCCTTGTCCTTGCATTAGGAGTGCTGTTTTTGGGGGTCACGTAATGTCTTAACTCTCCATGACATGTCTCTCCTCCTCCTGTCCTTGCACTAGGAGTGCTGTTTGCTCAGCCACCAGCCTCCACACCAGCCTCCGCTCCCAGCAAAGGCGGTGGTGGCACCAGCCGGGGAGGAAGCAGCGGGACCAGCAGCAGCGTGGGCAGCCAGGCCGGGCCAGCGGGGTTATCCGCACCCCCTACATCTTCTACCTCAAATAATTCATTGCCTTAACTGCACCACTCCCCACCCACCCGCCGCCCCCCCATCCCAGGAGCTGGTCAGACTGGGCAGGGCGTGGGAAAGGTGGGCCGCGCAGGGCCGGGGTAGTGGAAGATACGGGTGGGGAGGGGAAATCATCCGCAGAGGAGCCACAGCTAACACCAAAAATAGAAGAAGAAAATATATACATATATATAAAGAAAATTTAATAAAACAGGGGAAAACCAAGGAACACTTGAATTACTCAGGTTTCAGACATTCAGAGAGCTAAACTGTAAGAACAGCTAAGGAAATCAGGAAAGAGAGCGGCAGATACTCCCCAGGGCTTTCTTGCAGCCCTGGCGGGCCGATTTGGACTGGTGTCTGGTGTCTGGTTTGGACCAGTTGCAATGTAAGGCCAGATCCTGTTTACCTCATACATCCCTGCACTGTGTGTTTTCATTTTTGTCTGTTTTTTTTTTTTTTTTTTTACTTTTGTTCCTGTTCATCACACACTCATCCACTCATCATACCCACCCAGCTCCTTGTTTTGAATGAAGCCCCTGAGCCAAGATCAGTTGAATTTTTTTTTTTCTTGTTGCTTTTGGGAACTTTTTATTATTATTATTATTATTTTTTAAAGAAATAGCGATATTCAAGCTCTATAGGGTTTTTAAGAGGTTTGGGGGGTTTTTTTGTTCTGTAAATGTTCTATTTTATTCTTGGGGGAGGAATCAAACCTTAGGAAAAGGATATATATATCTCTATATATTTGTGTTCATTCAGGGAAACGGGACTTTAAAAAAAAAAAAAAGCAAAAAAGGTAATGCCCTTTCCATTTCGCCCCCGTGACTGAACTGGGTTCTGTGTGCGCTTCCTGAGCTGCGGCAGGCAGCCGGCACGCACAGGACACTGTCCCCGGGCTAGAGCCAGGTGCTGAGGGCCGGGCGGGAGTGGGGTCCGTGCAGGGGCAAGCCGAGGGGGGGCCGGGGATGTGAATGCTGAATGGCAGACCAAGACGCTCGATGCTTTTTCCCGCTGTGCCGTGCCTGCTGCCTGTCAGGGATCTGGAAGTCTTAACTGGAGAGAAAGTGCTGGGCCTGGGCGGGGATGCGCTGTCATAGCCCCCGGGCCCCTGTCTCAGGGATGAATGTGGCCTGGGGACTCTCTCTTACCTGGAAGGGCTGCTTTTTGTGTGTGTTTGTTTAATATGTTTTTATTGATTTCAGAGAAAGAAGGGGAGAGAGAAACATCCATGAGAGAGAAGCATCGATCGGCTGGCTGCCTCCTGCACACTCTCCGCTAGGACGGAGCCTACCACAGCCAGACATGTGCCCCGACCGCGGATCCAGCCTCCCGGGTCGTGGGTCGACGCTCAGCCACGGAGCCACGCCGGCGGGGCTGGCAGGGCGGCTTTGGGAGGAAGGCACCTGTGCTCGGCCCTGCACCACCCCCGCCTTTGAAAGGGCTGCTTCCAAAGACACGGGGATGTTTGGGGGGCTGGGGCGAGCCAGGCTCAGCTCGGATCGAGGTTTTTGAGGCCGCCATCCTGAACACCCCACCCCTTCCCACCTCCTCCACATTGTTCCTTCCCTCTGCCTTGGCCCCTAGCAAAGCCACCTCTGCTATAGCTAAAGGAACTAGAGGCCCACGGGGAGGCTGCACCCACTCCCAGCGTGACACTTACCCAGGTTAGAAGGTGCTCATCCGTGGGAGGGGTTTGGGGGGGGTGTTTCAGTGGCTGGTGACGGTCTTTACCCTGAGGTAGCGCCCTCTGTCCAAGACGCCAGGTGGGGTTCGGGGACTCCTCTGGCCCCCCTGCCCTTGCTAGGCCCCTGGGGACCCAGTGGTGCTGTTGAAATGGCGCCTCCCACACTCCTGTCACCGAGCTTGCCTGGAAACGCTAATTGGGCCCCGGGAGCCTGGCCTGGCCTAACGATGCCACCTGGCAGCCTCCCAGGTCCCCGAGCCAGCGATCCCGGAGCCAGGGTCCCCCTGTGGCCTTGGAGACCTGGGAGGGGAGGGCATCCTGCTCCCCACGCCCAGGCTGGGTTGGCTCGGGGTCTTGTGCTGGGGTGTCTTTGGGGAGAGCCCCTTTCTTTGGTATATCTCAGGTCGAGGACACCCTCCGCCTCCCAGGGCAGTGGCGGCTGCAGGCACGAGGGGTCTCCTCTCTTGTTTCTCCTTTCGCAAGGTTCTCCTCCCCGTTTCTTACTGCAGCAGTACAATCACTGTGGGAGGAGGATCTTTTTTGCCCAAGAGCCGTGATACCGGATGCTCCTGCTCTCTTTCCCCTGACCTGACCCCCCGGAGCTACACGGGGGTGTCTGCCGACTGGTTATTTCTACCTCAGGTCTGACTCTTAATGCCAAAACCCCTCTCGGCCTGCCCTCCTTGGCTGGCTCAGGGTTTCAGCATGAACCAGTACCTGTCCCCTCCCACCTACGTGGTGGGCGTGTCCACCTGAGAGTCTGCCTGGGTGCTGTCTCAGTCACATGAGAGAGAGAGAGAGAGAGAGAGAGTGTGTGTGTGTGTGTGTGTGTGTGTGTGTGTGTGTGTGTCTGTCTGTCTGCGTGTGGTGGGCGTCGTGTCTTGTGGGTGATACAGCCCCCAGATCTAACTCAGGGCATGCCTGTTGTTCATGGTGATTGTAGGGGGCCAGGGTGGGGGGGCAGCGGGGGAGCCGTGGGCAGCGGGGGGAGAGGTGGAAAGATGAGGGGGAGCTCCAGGCTGGGGCTGTGCTGTGCCTCTGCCTTGAGTCCCCTCTGCCAATCCCAGCTCAGGGCAACCTCCTGCTGGTGAGGGTTCTGGGGTGCAGCTCAGCAACCCTTTATGCAAACCAGGTGTGGACGGGGCAGCCATCTCTGTCAGCGGCTGGCCTGTGCACTGTTCATTCTGGAACCGGTGGGGCTTAGCTGCACAGAGCAGGAAGGGAGCCCCAAACTCAGGGTCAAGAGGGGCTCCGGGGCTAACCTAACTGCTCTAGAGGTATTCCTTACCGGCTGCTTCTAGAACCTTCCTGGTGGCCCCTAAACTGTAGCTGTCGGTCAGGGGGCAGAGTTAGCTTTTAATAGTTGTGCATTTGTACAGTCACTTTTTTTTGCTTTTACGACTTTTGCCCACTTCTATCATTTTTCTCTTGCTTGCTTGTGCATTTTTTTTTCTTGGCAAACACGAAGAATGAATTCAGCTTTTCATTCCTGACATGTGAAATTTCAGTTTCTCTGGGGTTTGTCCGATGGCGTGGGGGACCACGCCTGAACTCAGGTTAAAGGAGAAAAAAAAACTTTTTTAAAAGTTAAAAACTACTCTACCTCTGGCCGGGCCTCGCCTGTCAGTCACCTGGCCGGTGGGGCAGCTGGTAAGGATTTCAGTTCTACAGAACATTCAGGTATTAGGGGCGTGGGGGGCAAAAGACCAAAAAAAGGGGGGTGGGGAGGTGTGATTTTGAAATTTAAAAGAACACTGAAAGTTTACATTTTATAACTATTATGCAGATTGTATTTAAATTTCAGAAATATTTAAGACAATTGTAACCCTGTAAAGCTGATGAGATATTAAAACAAGACAAAACACTTCTGACTTTTAACAGAAAATGTCTCGGTGGTCAGTTCCTGGGCGTCGCCGCACCCTGTCTGGGTCCCGTTAGCAGGAGGCACAGGGGCTGATGTGGGGGTCCTCCAGTGGGGACTGTGCCCCCGGGGAACACGGGGCCATGTCTGGGGACGTGTGTGGTTGTCATGACTCGGGGTGCTCCTGTCATCAGGCGGGTGGGGCCGGGGAACTGCTCACCTCCCCGAGAGCCCAGCGCAGCTCCCTCCGAGAGTGGCCAGGCTGCCGTGCCAGCAGTCCAGAGACACTAGCTGAGCCAGGTCTGAGGGGTGGCTCCCTCCCCCCGGGTCAGCCCGCTGGTCCCTCCAGCCCCCTAGCCCAGGCCTCCTGCTGTCCCAGGTTCTGGTGCCCAGCGTTAACCGACTCAAACCCCTGGGGCGCGTGGCCTGGCCCCTGCCCCCTCCTCGCTGGCTTCGTTTTGGTTCTCCGAGGAGGCCACCCTGGGCCTGCCTCCTCCCAGCCTGCCCCGTTGTGGTGTGGTTCACATTTTAGCATTTGTCTTTCAGGACAGTCTGGCTCCAAAGAAACCAGACCGAGGGACGATCGGGCTTTTGGGGTGCAGTTGCAGACCGTGGGCCCAGCCCCGATGGAGGGAAACCCTGGTTCTCAGCCTCCAACCCCAAACCCTCGAGGTCAGCGTGGGCGGGCCCAGCCTCCTGCCACCTGGTCCCCTGCCGCCAGTTCTTGGCTGTGGCTGGCCTGGGCCTGTCCCTGCCACCTGGGCCAGCCCCCACCTGGTTAGGAGTCTGAGAAAACAGCCCGCTCCCGTGGCAGCTGGTTGCCTCCTGTGGCCCGTGTCATCCAGCATTTCCCACCCCTGCCAGAAAGGGGTCGGCTGCATCTCTATCTCCATGGGCCTGGGAGCCTGGAGAAGACAGAGGTTAATGCTCCTGCCTCTCTGAGCCCCTGCTCATCAGGGACATAAAGGAAAAGCGTCTTGTGTTTGTTTTGTTTTTAAAGCCCTTTCCGACAAACTGGATGGGCTAGTCTAGCATCTTTATTCCTTGGCTGAAGAGGGACTGGGGGCCCTGAGGTCACACAGCTCCTGCGGGCAGGAAGGGAGGGGTCAGACTCCACCACCTCCCCAGCCCCGAGGCGCCTGCTGCCTCCCGCTCTGCTCGTTAGGAGCCGAGAGGCTCCCGGGAGATGAAACTCAAAACGAGGCCTGATTAGCGGGAGGGAGAGGCAGACCTGGGTGGAGGGGGTGGGAGGGCGGCTGTGGAAAGGATGATTGCTTCTGGACTCATCCGGGATCCCTTACACCATTAGTGCACATCATGGGAGCTGCCACGTTTGGTCAAGGCCCCCACCCCCTGGGTGGGCAGGGTGTGAGAGGCGGCTGCTTCAGCAGTGTGTGCCCGTGCCTGCAAACAGAGGCTTCAAGGCCCCCACCCCCTGGGTGGGCAGGGTGTGAGAGGCGGCTGGGCCCCCGGAAAGGCAGGGTCTGGTTCGGTCCAGCAGCGTGTGCCCGTGCCTGCAAACGGGGGCTTAGAACCAGAGGGACTGCGCAGGCTTCTGGGCCTCGGTTTCCCCAAGCCTACTAGCTGCTGCCGCCACCCAACCACCACCAAAGGGCCTCTCCGCTTGGATTTGGGAGGAGGCGCCTGGCTGGCACCAAGGAGGTCTAGAGACTGGGTGGTCTGCAGGCCCCCAAAGTGTGGCTTTTGTCTTGCTCCTCTGACACAACTGGTCTGTCCTCATTCCAGGAACGGGGCTGGGGGTGGGGTGACCTCTGACCTGACAGCAGCCTGGCCTACTGGGTCCCCAGGGAAGGGAGGAGGGGAGGGAGGGAGGAGGGAGAGGCCTGTGAGGGGGCAGGACTGCAATCCAGCAGTCCTGCCCTGGGGCGCTGCCTGGACGTGTTCCAGCCTGAGCATCCACCCTCAGTCCCTTATCCCCGTGGGCACAGTTGGTCCTCTGCAAACCATACCAGCTGGGCCCACCCGTGTCCTGGAATCTGGAGATTTCCAGGCCAGCCTCCCCTGGATGAGGACACAGACCCTTTAGCTCCGAGGAACCCCCACTTTGCACGTGGGGAATAGGCCCAGGGGGGTGCAGTGACTGCCCCAGGGCTCAGAAGTGCCCGTTTCAAGCCCTGAGCTTGGCCCACCCCCCTGGTTCTGCAGAAGGCTGGATTTCAACATTCTAAGATTTGATTTTTGGGGGGGAAAATGAAAAGGTATTTTATTTTGGTGTTTGAGAAAAGTTATCCTTGGAGGTATCTTATTTCTCTTATTTACACTTTAAAAACATTTGAGAAGCCTGGGGTCATCCCCTGGTTATGGTGGTGGAAATCGGGAACAGCTGGTTCTAGTTCCAGTCCGTCTTTGGACTAGGTGGTCCCAGCCTCAGTTTCCCCATTTAGCTAGTGCTGGGGTTTGAGACACCTAGCTCTCCTCAACCTCCTTCAGTTTCCTATGCCCCGGGGGGAAAAAATAAATGCAGCGCCCCCTCTAGGGTTCGGCCGTAGGGCCTTGGCCCTGCCTCTGCCCACCTTTCTCTTCAAGTTGTTATTCCCTGCTTAAAGGGCACCTCCTCCGGGAAGTCCTCCAGGCCCAGTAACTGCTGCGCACTGTGGCCCCAGGGCTGGGAGCGGCCCGCACTCCGCCTCGGGCCCACGGTCCCCGCCTGCCACCTGGTGGCCGGAACTGGGCCTGCGGAGTCTGGGCGCCCTTCCCATTGGCATGAGGGCCGGGTTCAGTCAGCATCCAGTTGTAGGCACCCCACATCCGGCGAGGCGCCCCGGGAGTTGCTTATGGACACACTACACCAGAGAGCCAAGTCTCCCGGGCTGGAGATTTCTATTTTTTAAGTGATTTCTCCCTTTCCAAAGATTAGCAACTAATTCCACATTTTAAAGTAATTTTTTAAACGTGGCCGGGACAGCAGCTGTGACCTGAAGTTAGGTGCTCCCGACTTGTTTGGCCGGCACCAAGTTCATGAACTAAAAATGTGGATGTTGCCGAAACCGGTTTGGCTCAGTGGTAGAGCGTCGGTCTGCGGACTGAAAGGTCCCGGGTTCGATTCTGGTCAAGGGCATGTACATTGGTTGCGGGCACATCCCCGGTGGGAGGTGTGCAGGAGGCAGCTGGTCGATGTTTCTCTCTCATTGACGTTTCTGGCTCTCTATCTCTCTCCCTTCCTCTCTGTAAAATATCAATAAAATATATTATTAAAAAATTAAAAAAATAAAAATGTGGATGTTGTAGACCCCGCCCAAGAAGGGTCCAGGGGTAGGCGGATGGTGGATCCGTGAGTTCGAAATTAATTACAATGTGTTAAGTGACGTCAAATATGTTATGTCGGGACGGAGTCTGCCTTTGACGCCTGTGAGGTCGATACTTTATTATTTGGTTATTAAAAATAAAAATACTAAAGAGAATCCGAGAGCGCCAAGCGTGGAAGACAAGCCAGACTTCCAAGCTCTGAACCTACTAACTTCTCGCAGAAGACCCTGGGCCTTGATTTCTCTTCCATCTAGTTTCGCAAGAGGTCTTCTACCAAGATCTTCCATCAGACGTTGCGCCCTGGATTCTCAGCGGATCCGGTGTGACGGTGTGACGGTGTGATGGTGGTGGAGGTGGAGCTGGTGGAGGTGGTGGTGGTGCGGGTGGAGGTGGGGGGCCAATTCACAGGGGAGCCCGCCCTCCAGCCGCTGGAGGCGGGACCACGTCGGCGCCGCTCTGGCCCCCGCGGCGAAGTGGCCCACCTCTTGCTGGTGTGACGCACTTCCGGGGCGGAGGGAGAGAAAGATGGCGGCGCCCATTGAGGTAGCCGTGTGTACTGACTCGTCCGCCCAGTTGTGGAGCTGCCTCGTATGGGAGCTGCACTCGGGCGCTAACCTGCTCACGTACCGCGGCGGCCAGGCTGGGCCCCGGGGCCTGACGCTGCTCAATGGCGAATACCTGCTGGCGGCGCAGCTGGGCAAGAACTACATCAGCGCCTGGGAGGTGCAACGGAAGGTGCGGCGGCGCGCGCCGGGGCGCGAACTCCGCTGGGATGCGCGGGACGCCCTAGAGCGGGGTCGGCGGGGTCTGCCCACGCCCGGAGCCGGGAGGAAGGCGCATGCGCGGGTCCGGGGGTTTTCTTGTCGGAGGGACGCGCGCGCCCCGGGCGGGCTGGGCGAAGTGAGGGGCGGGCCTGGGGCCGCTGGCCAGGCACTTGCTGGCGTGAAGGATGGGGAGGTAGGAGGCCCCTAAAGAGAGCCGTGCGGAAAGGGGCGCGAAGTTTTGTGGTTGGCTTTAAACTAGGATCTATCTACTGACTCTGCAGTATTTTTAAAAGTTGATTAAAGAGAGAGAGAAACATAGGTTTGCTCCACGCAATTTTGTTGTTAATCCTCACCGGAGGATATTTTTTTCATTGGTTTTTAGGGAGAGAGAGAGAGGGAAAGAGAGAAACATCAATGTGCGAGAAACATTGATTGGTTGCCTCCTGCCTGACCCGACCAAGGCCTGGGCCCCGGAGGAGCCTGCAACCAAGGTATCTGCCCTTGACCAGAATGTAACCCAGGACCTTTGATCCGCAGGCCGATGCTCTATCCACTGAGCCAAACAGGCTAGTGCCACCCATGTTTTTGTTTTTTGTTTTTTTTAAGATTCTTCCTTTTCCTTTTCTTTTTCTTTTCTTTTAACATTTTATTGGTTTTTCACAGAGAGGAAGGGAGAGGGATAGAGAACTAGAAACGTCCATGAGAGAGAAACATTGACCAGCTGCCTCCTGCACACACCCCACCAGTGATGTGCCCGAAACCAATGTACATGCCCCTGACTGGAATCGAACCCGGGACCTTTCAGTCCACAGACCGACGCTCTATCCACTGAGCCAAACCGGTTTCGGCATTGCCACCCATTTTTTTAAAAAATATATTTTTTTAATTTGAAGGACTGGTATGCATGCATATAAGTACAACCAATGGACACAAAACTCTGGGGAGGGAGGGCATGTATGGGAGGTTGGGGAGGGGGCAATAGTAAGCTATGTACACATATAATACCTTAATAAATTTAAAAATATATATATATATTTAATATCAGAGAGGAAGGGAGAGTAGAAACAAATGATGAGAGAGAATCATTGATTGGCTGCCTCCTGCGCGCACCCTACTGGGGATCAAACCCGCATCCTGGGCAGGTGCCCTTGACCTGAATCGAACATGGGACCCTTTGGTCCGCAGGCCTATGCTCTGTCCACTGAGCAAAACGGGTTAGGGCTCCATCCATTTTTTTCTTGGCTTCGTGTGGGAGGGGTCAAGCTGCATTCTAGGGCTGGTTTGTTAGCATCGGACTCAGGGATGGGTCAGTAAACTTCTAAGGGTGCTAAATTTAGAGGGAGAGTTTGTAGTTGGCGTCTCATGGGTCTTGTAGGCTTGGAGAGTGAAGGTCTGAGGCCTGGTGAGCCCCCTGAAAAGGTAGCGCAGGAGACTTTCATCCTCCCCAAAATGACACCATCCTTACTCCTTGGAGCCCATGGTGTCTCCTCTTAAAGCAACCCCAAAATTCTGCTCCTGCAGCTACATGCTGCCTTTTTCTGCCAGCTGGCATCTCTTGGGACAAGCATTGTGTTCTGGCTTTGCCTGGTGTGCGCCACACAGAACTTGTTTTCCTGTTTTAGAGATTTGGAAACTGAGGCTCAAGGTCACGGACGGGACCTTAGGAAGGCAGGATTGGGGAATAAGACGACTGGCCTTGGGTTCTCCAGCCCCATCGCCCTCATGGACTCCCTGTGCCTCTCCCACCCCCATCCCTATGCCCATAGGAGCACCACCTTTTAAAAAATATATACCGTATTTGCCGGTGTATAAGACGATTTTTTGGCCCTGAAAAATACCGTATTTGCCGGCGTATAAGAGACTGGGCGTATAAGACGACCCCCTAACATTTCCACTCAAAATACAGAGTTTGTTATATACTCGCCGTATAAGACTACCCCCCACTTGGAGGCATATTTTTCAGGGCCAAAAAATCGTCTTATACGCCGGCAAATACGGTATGTGTGTATATTTTTTAATTGATTTCAGAGAGGAAGGGAGAGGGAGAGAGAAACATCAATGATAAGAAAGAATCATTGATTGACTGCCTCCTTAGGCCCCACACTAGGGATCCAGCCCACAGCCCAGGCATGTGCCCTGACCGGGAATTGAACCGTGACCTCCTGGTTCATAGGTCTACGCTCATCCACGGAGCCACACTGGCCGGGCACGAGCATCACCTTTCTCTTATCCAAGGATTTGCCATTCTCCACCTCCAGCATGCAAAGCCTGGGCTGGAGTGGACACTTCGTTACTGAACCGTGAATTTGCTCAAACCATCTCTATCCCCATTCTTTCAGGTTTTCTTGGATTTACCAGCCGCCTGGGCACCTCCCACTCACTCTCCTCACTGCCCCATGGCTGCCAAGTTCTGCATGAAGCTCACAAGCTTTTTTTTTTTTTTTTTTTAATATATTTTATTGATTTCTTTTACAGAGAGGAAGAGAGAGAGGGATAGAGAGTTAGAAACATCGATGAGAGAGAATCATCGATCAGCCGCCTCCTGCACCCCCCCCCAACTGGGGATGTGCCGGCAACCATGGTACATGCCCTTGACCGGAATCGAACTCGGGACCCTTCAGTCCGCAAGCCGACGCTCTATCCACTGAGCCAAACCGGTTTCGGCACAGGCTTCTTATGTTCCTCTAGGACCAGCTCCAGCAGAAGATCATGTGCCCCGGGCCTGTTACCTGCCTGACCACATCGCCCAACGGCCTCTACATGTTGGCAGGGATTGCAGAGAGCATATACCTATGGGAGGTGAGTGTCAGAGCCAGGCTCGTGGGGCTTAGCCTGTGGACTGTGGAGTTAGACCGCCACCAGCGTTGTCACCAACACTTGGTTGTTTGAGATTGGAGACCTGCTCACCTCCTGTGCAGACAGGTAGGATTTGGGGTCAGAAGGTGGGTATAACCACCTCTGACTTGCCTGACCTTAACCTTGACCTGCGAATAGAGCGTGCCCTGCAGAAGGCCATGCCAAAGTCCCAGGGCAAGAAGGAACTGGGCCTGGGCCTGCAGGTCAGGTGGGCTGTTGTGAGGACAGTGCGATTGGTTTGTCCAGGGACCATTTGGAGACATCTGAGCTCACTGCAAGATGGGAGAAGCTTTGTTATCTCATCCTGGGACTTTTAAACCTTAGTCCTGGTTCTGAAACAGGAAGCAGTTATTCATGCACAGGGAGAGAAACGGAGGCAGGGAGCGGCGCCTCACAGATTGCCCATCACGGTAGAAATCTTTGCCCTGATTACTGCCAGCCTGGTGCCGGGGGCATGATAGAAACCAGTGGCTTGTGGCCTGATGGGGACACCTTAGGAGGTCCCCCCTCCTTGATGGGGCACCGTCATAGTACTCCAGGACATTGGGGTTGCTGTCTGGCCCTAACTCCTGAATTCCTAGCCAGTGTGAGCTGTGACCACGTGGGGTCGCCCTGCACGGCCAACAGGCCGGAGCCCAGGCTGAGGGCTCCCCAGCTGCCTCCCACAGCTGCACTGTTGACCTGTCCCTCTTGCTCTTGGAGTGTGTGTGCTAGGGGTGGAGGCGGGCAGGGTGAACAAGCGTGTGTCTGACTAAGTTTTCTTCTTGTAAGGAGACCTGTTTAGATTTGGGGCCATCCTACTCTACTGTGATCTCGCCTGAACTGATTATACCTGCAAAGCCCCTGTGTTTAAGTAAGGACACAGATTCCAGGAGTTAGGACATGAACATATTTATTTGGGGGACACAATTTAACCCATGACATCATATGTGTTCCCTCCCCCCACTCCGTAGCTCTTCACAGGTGTGTGTCGGGCTCACCTGTCCCTGCCACCAGGAGCTCCCTCCTCAGTAGGCTGATCTGCTCAGCTTGTTGCTGGTTTGGGTTCCCCTCCCCCAGGTTTCACAGCAAGAGGTGCTCCCCCACCCCTCCTGCTAGACCAAGTGCAGAGGCCGCATTTGAAGCCCCTCACAGCGGGCCTGGAAGACTGACATCCTCTGTGACAGTCACCATGAGGAGCCGCCTGCTTGTGGTCCTGGGTCACCAGCTTGGTCACTCCGACCCATTCCTTTTCGGATGCTGTGGTCACACCTCCTTTCTCCCTGCCCCTGGGCAGACTCTCCCTTCAGTGCACCTCAGTAACCTGCCAGCGGGGGACCAGGCACTCACCCTGTGTCCTGCCCTGACCTGCGTGTGCCCTGCCTTCCCCAGGTCTCCACAGGGAACCTCCTGGTCATCCTGAGCCGCCACTACCAGGACATCTCCTGCCTGCAGTTCACGGGGGACAGCAGCCACTTCCTCTCGGGCGGCAAGGACTGCCTGGTGCTGGTGTGGAGCCTGTGCAGGTAGCGCCCTGGCCCACTCGGGCCTGCGCCTAGCCCATAGCTTCCAGCCCTGAGGCCTCAGCACAGAGGGCAGAGCCTCCCTGCAGAAGGCCATGCCGAAGCCCCGGGGTCTGGGCCTGCAGGTCAGGTGGGCTGTTGTGAGGGCAGTGTGACTGGTTTGTCCGGGGACCGTTGGGAGACATCTGAGAATTCTCTGCCAGTGGATGGGCCCAGTGGCGGGGTGGCGGCGGGTGGAGGCATCAGGGTGCAGCCTCCCGCTGAACCCACTTCTCCTGCAGCGTGCTGCAGGTGGACTCCTCCAGGACCCCGGCCCCCCGGCACGTTTGGTCCCACCATACCCTCCCCATCACAGACATGCACTGTGGCTTTGGGGGGCCCTTGGCCCGGGTGGCCACAGCCTCGCTGGACCAGACGGTGAAGGTAGGATTGGCCCCCCTCCCCCACAGGGATCTGTGAGCTGGGTTGGGGTGATGATGTGCGTCAGTGAATCTCCTGCTCCCCCCAGGCTGGTAGCTCTATACAGCTGTTAATCCCCCAGTGCTTCCCACCAAGGGCATCCGTGGGACGGCAGTCTAGGCCTGTGTTGGTTCTGCCACCTGCCCCTGGTGGCTCCCTGAGTCCTCGGGGATTTGAGGATGTCCAACCTTTAGGTCTTTGTCCTTGGTGGTGGTGGTGGTGGTTGTGGAAGGCAGAATCCAGGCCTGACAGCAGCTAAAATGGAGTAGCAGGGGGTCTTGGGCATGAGAACCCCGCTGTGTCTTAGGAAGTGCCCCAGTGCTGAGATCCCCGAGTGACAGCTCCCTTCTGAGGTTCTGTGGGGGCAGGGCCTTCCGGGCAGGGCTGCTTAGCTCCCTGCACCACTGGGACCCCAGTGTCTGTGGAGCCCCCATCCCCCATCCCGCCTGCCCCCAGCTGTGGGAGATCTCCTCCGGCGAGCTGCTGCTCTCTGTGCTCTTTGACGTGGGCATTATGGCTGTGACCATGGACCTGGCTGAGCATCACATGTTCTGCGGTGGCAGTGAGGGCTCCATCTTCCAGGTCGACCTCTGCACCTGGGTGAGTGGTGGGTGCCTGGGCCCGTGGTGGAGGCTTATGGGACAGTGGGACACCCAGGGTCCATCCGCCAAAGGCCCTGGGACTGTGCATCCTCCCTGCATCTAGGTCTTTGAGCCGATTGGGCTCTTCCCCTGCCCATCACCCCAGTGCCCGGGGGCCCCCAGGGCTGAGGTACAGCTGTACCCTCTGCTCACTGGCCCCCCGGCCTCCACAGCCTGGACAGAGAGAGAAGAGCTTCCAGTCAGAGCAGGACAGCGGGAAGGTGTTCAAAGGCCACAGGTGTGGGGACCAGACTGAGAGCTGGGGAGGGGCCCTGTTCTCTTGCCCCTGGGGTCGGGGGTCTTTTGGGCCACCCATTCTCAGACCTGTGTCCCTAGGAACCAAGTGACCTGCCTGTCAGTGTCCACTGATGGCAGCGTGCTGCTCTCCGGCTCACATGACGAGACCGTGCGTGTCTGGGACATCCAGAGCAAGCAGTGCATCAGGACGGTGACCCTCAAAGGTGGGCTGGGGGCAGAAGACGGGCAGGCTGTAAGCTGTGTGGCTTTGCTCCTTTGTCCACGCCCCAGCCACTTGGCTGGGTGCTGGGAGGTAGGACCAGCTAGAGGAAAGGAGATGGGCCACCCTGGTCAGATGGGTGGGTGTGAGGAGGGGAGGGTGTGGGAGCCATGGCCCAGGCCTGGCCGAGGTAGCTCCTGACTGGCCACCTGCCCCACCACAGGCCCCGTGACCAACGCCTTCATTGTGCTGGCGCCGGTCAGCATGCTGAGCTCCGACTTCAGGCCCAGCCTGCCCCTGCCACACTTCAACAGGCACCTGCTGGGCGCTGAGCATGGGGATGAGCAGCGCCGCGGGGGCCTTACTCTGCGCCTGGGCCTCCACCAGCAGGTACTGGTACTCTACACAGGCCCCCTGCCCTGCGGCCCCTACAGCACGGCTCTGTGCTCCCTGCGGGTAGGGCTCCTGGCCAGGATCCCTGAGGGGACCCTCCACATATGCCCTCGGGGAGGAGACCCCTCTGAAGGCATTGCTGAGCCTAGGCTGGTGGCCAGCACCCGTCCTCAGAAAGCACCTTCCACACTACAAGCAGACCACACACCAGGCTACATTCTCGATAAACAAATAAGCCTGACCAAAGGCACTGTACCCAGTGCCTTCTCCAGCGAGGCAGTGCTCAACCCCTGGTGCCCACCAGGAACTCCTGCCAGAGGTCACCCCTGGCCTGTCCTCGGCAGGGCCTGTCCTCGCCACTCTGGTCATGCTCAGTCCACCTCTGTCCACTGTTCCCGTGCCTGGAATCGTGAGCCCCACAAGGGTGTCCAGGCCCCTCGCTCCGACACGACGGATGGCAGCACCGAGTGCCTGTCTGCATCAAGCTGGAAGGGGACGGGCTCTCTGTTGCGACAATGTCCATGCATGTCGGTGGGTGGGCAGGTTCTGCCCACATGCTCGCTGGCTCTTTTCTGGAGCCTTCTTGGCCGTGGTTTCTGCATATCCCCCCAAAGCCTGGCTCTAATCCCACACCCCTGGTGTGGCCTTGAATGTCCCCAGCCCTGGGCACAGTCCTGCAGCAGGCAGCAGACTTAAGGAGGCTGGTCACGCTGCTTCCTGCTGGCTGTGGGTCAGAGGTGGAGCCTCCCGCAGAGGCATCACCTCAGTGAGCGACACTGGAACCTGCCTGTCCATCCGAGAGGCATCAGGATGGCGCCTCCCTCACCTTGTGGGTGGTGTGAGCGGGCGGCGAGCCCAGAGGCCACTAAGGCAGCCCCTTTGCAGGGATCGGAGCCCAGCTACCTGGAGCGAGCAGAGCAGCTGCACATGGTGATGTGCAGCACGATGGAAAAGGTGGGTAGGGCCAGGGAGAAGGGTGAGGCTGGAGCGGGGTGTGGTGGAGTGGGACTGTTATTGTGGAGGAGATTCTCCCGTACCCCACCCCAAAATGGCAGAGGGCCCTCCGCCCTGCGCACCCCCACCCCTCAACCCTGCTCCTTCCCAGAATGTGCTGGGCGGTCAGGACCAGCTGCGGATCCGAATCACGGAGTTGGAAGACGAGGTGCAGAACCTGCGCAAGATCAATCGAGACCTGTTTGACTTCTCCACCCGCATCATCACCCGGCCTACAAAATGAGTGCCAGGACCAGACGCCTGCCCATGGACAGGCCGACAGAGCCGCCCATCCTGGGCCACTGGCCAAAGCCCCCAGACCAACAGCACTGTTACAAGCTCTCCTTTCGCTGGTTCCGTGTTTGGATCGTTATTTGCATGAGGGGTCGTTTTGTCTGTGTTGATCCACTCGTGTCTGTCGTGTCCAGTTGGTGCTATTTTGTTTTTTAACAAAAGATCTAAAAGTCTGTCCCCTGTGTCCTCTGTGTGTGCTGAGGGTTGTCCCAAGTCCTGGCTGGGCTCCAGGACCCTCGAGGCAGGCTGTCGGGCCTGACTTAAAAATCGTGTTGGAGGCTGTGGTTCTCACACTTCACCCTGCTGCCTTTGCGTGATCTTGAAGGACAGGCCACCTTCTATGGCAGGGGGTGGGGAGGCACAGCCCTGGCTACAGGCCAAGGTCACCAGAGGTGGCTGTGATGCAGGGAAAGCGGTGTGGGTTCGCACTGGTCTCATCCTGATGGCCACCAAGTCTCAGCCTTGGTCAAGCTAGGACTCGGGGGTAGCAGCCAGTTCTGGGCCAACGTGCCTGGGGCCACTTGACCAGAACATTCCTGTCACGGGCCTCCACTGCCTGAGGACACCACCAGTCCAGTCAGCACCTGGAGGCCAGCCCAGAAGTGTGAGCCCCAAGGCTGCCCTTAGAACCTTCCAGAAAGCCACCCTCAGTGACAGTACCGCTTAATGATCCAGAAAACGCACGTAATTGATCAGGTGCCATCATAACTGCAACTGCAAGCCAGGAGCCAGCACTGAGTTCATGCTTTTAGGCTAATTGGAGTTCCCTGCCCCCGGGGCTCTATGTCCTCGTTAAGCGGCGGCTCAGCTGTACACCACAGCGGGATCCACCTCCCTATCCAGGGCACAGGACACCTAGAGCTGTCTTGTTCGTGTCAGGCAAGGGGTCCACCTGCTTGGTAGGGACTGCATCATGGTCCTCCACACATGTGGAGTGGAGTCTAGCAGCTGGTAGCAAAGCTGGGGGCATGGAACTTGGTCTTAAGAGATTCCAGGAGATTTGGGGGGGGGGGAGGGGATTCAAGATGGGTTCAGGCCCCCCTAGGGTATCATCTGCCAGAGCCCAAGACCCTCTGAGCCCTGATCCTGGTGTGGCGTATCTGCCTGACCACATGGAACCCCAACCCTGCACTGTGCTGTTGGCTTGGTAGGTGACTTGGGGCCAGGTCTAAGCCTGGTGCTGTTGCCCAAGCCTGCGGCAGAGTTGGCAGGTTGCTGTGAGATGGCTGACAATACCAGCCTCTTGTCTGGCAGTCTCCCCTGGATCTGGATTTTTCCCTGGAGGGGGGGGAGGGAACACTTTCCACTGTCCCTCACTCTGCACATATTTTCAGGGCTAGAGCATCCCAAACCACCCTGAACCTTCAACTGCTGGGGTGCTCTTGGCGGGTAAGGTGTAGGGTCCCCATGCTCTGGGGCTGTGGTACCTGCCCACCCTGAGACTTCTGACACCCTGGGTGGGGAACAGCAACATGCAAACGGCCTCCATAACCCTGTCCAGCAGAGGCCTTAGGTCACCCATCCTCAGCAGGCCACCATAAAAGGGCTTAGAGCAGGTTGGCCAGCCCACCATGCACCTTGCAAATAACATACATGGGTGGTGGGCACAAAGCTGACCTCTTCCCCATCCAGCTTGAAATCACTGGCACACTTTTTTTAAAAAATTTATTTTTTTACGGAAAGGGAGAGGGATAGAGAGAAACTTTGATGAGAGAGAAATATCAATCAGCTACCTCCACACCCTCTACTGGGGATGTGCCCACAACCAAAGTACATGCCCTTGACTGGAATTGAACCTGAGACCCCTCTGTCTGCAGGCTGATGCTCTATCCACTGAGCCAAACTGGTTAGGGCTGAATGGCACACATTTCTTAGCACAATCTAACCCAAAATCCTAGACCATCATTGTCATAGGGGACATGTGGACATCATCAGAACTCTCTGGTGACTACTCTGTGCTGGCAGAATCTCTGTAAAACACAGATGCCACCTCACACCTTCCAGAACCACTTTAAGAAAAAGTATTCACAAGTAGGTGGAGAAATCACCCTTGTGCACAAACAGTGGGGCAGCCGCTGTGGCAAATAGTCTGGTGGTTCCTCAAAAAATTATACAATCACCACAAGATCCTGCACTCCCACTTCCAGGTGGATGGACACCCCAGTGAACTGAAAGCAGACTCAGATCCCACACACCCATGGCCACAGTGGCATGTTCACAATGGCCCAAAGGAGCAGCCTGCCTCAGTGGGTAAATACTATGAGGTCCATCCAGAAGGTGGACTATTTATTATTCAGACTTAAAAAGGAAGGACATTCTGACACCTGCTACTACATGGATGAACCTTGAGGACATGCTCAGTGATAAGTCACAAAAGGCTGTTTGCTGGCTGCCTGAATCTCGGATGAAGGTAAGAAAGTGTCCTCTACCCAGGATGGGCCCTTATTTCTGGGGCTCATGCAGTCAGAGGGACCGTTACCCAGGGTGGGACGAGGCCCAATGGGACCTAAGGACACTAACTGGGAGCCTCACCTGGGATCATGGCAGGTGGGGTGTTCCCTGGCATGACAGTGGCCTGGGGCAGGGAGGGGACCAGAATCCAGGGCCCTAGGGGATGCTCCCTATCCTGGGGCACCTGGCCAGGTGACTGGATGAGGTAACCTTGTCACCTGGAATTCAGTTTTCGTTACAGTCATCTCAAATTTCAGTTCTTATTTCTGGCGGGCACTTGCATTTTTACCTATCTAAGGGAGTCTTCTTCCTTGCCCTTCTAACACTGGCTCCCAAAGAAAGTGTGTGAGAAAACCAGCCAAGTGTAGATTTATTCACTAGAGCTGGAATGTTCTATGCTGGGAGGCTGCTCTGCATCCAGAAGGGTCTGGGAGACACCCCCATTTTCTCAGTCCTCCACCCACACACACCCATCCTGGATGAGAGCCACATGGCATGCTGCTGGCTCTGAGTCATCCTGCATTTTCTGAACGCCTGCTGCGTGCCAGGAGCACAAGGACCCTGGGCTATTTGAGGTGGGGAGGCCCAGAGAACACAAGCTTGGGTACTGGTAGGTGGCAGGGAGCCATAGAAAGTTCTGGAGCAGTGGACAGTGATATAACCAAGTGTCTCTATGAACAGTTAGTCAAGCACCGTGTTGGCAGTTGTGATGGAGTCAAGGTGGGTGGAGTGACCTTAAATGGGGTGGGGATGGCTCTGCCTCTTTCTGGGTGACAAGAGGGAGCATCTTTCAGAGCAGTGGCATCTGGCACTGGGTCTTGCAGAGTGAAGAGGAGTTCTCTGGTGTAAGTTGCCTGCCCACAGCCAGGGAACATGAGATTGTCCTCCAGAATCCCATCAGACACACCTGTCTGACTTCCCCGGGGTGCACACCACGTGAAAGCACGCTCCGGTGGGTTGGTATGGATAGACACCGCTTTTTGGAGGCGGGAGGTGCTGCCGTGTGACCAGGGAGGCAAATCCCGACCCTGCTTCCCGGAGTGAACAATGGGCCACCACTCTCCCAGGCTGGAGGGGGATCTTGGAGTGGAACAGGGGTAAGTGCGGGGGTAATTTTTGACCAAAGTCTCTCCCCGGTGTCGGCCTCAATTTCCTCCCCGGGCACAGAGAGGGGAGGAAGAGTGGTTACTTCCAGCACCCATGCCTTGTGGCCATTTGAGCGTTTGTGTCCCAGCCTGGGAAGTGGGTCCAATCCTCCCTAGTGGTTCGCTGGGATTGCGGGGAGCAGGGAGCGGCCAGGGCGGGGGCAGGACTGTGGGGCCGGGCGGGGAAGGGTGTGGCCTGGGCCGGCTGGGATCCTGCCTCCTGCGCGTGGCACCAGCCGCTCAGTCCCCGCAGCACCGGTTCCCCACACCGCCGGCCGGTACCTTCGGGATGGGGTTTGTGCCGGCCCTGTGGCTGGGCCTGGCGCTGGCGCTGGGACCCGCGCCCGCCGGGGGCCACCCGCAGCCGTGCGGCGTCCTGGCGCGCCTGGGGGGCTCCGTGCGCCTGGGCGCCCTCCTGCCCCGCGCGCCCGCCGCCCGCGCCCGCGCCCGCGCCGCCCTGGCCCGCGCCGTCCGGGAGCACCGGCTGCCGCACAACCTGAGCCTGGAGCTGGTGGCCGCCGAGACCCCCGCCCGCGACCCCGCCTCGCTGGCCCGCGGCTGGTGCCGGACGCTGGCGGCGCCGGGCGTGGCGGCCGTGCTCGCCTTCCCGCGGGCGCGGCCGGAGCTGCTGCAGCTGCACTTCCTGGCGGCCGCCGCCGAGACCCCCGTGCTCAGCCTGCTGCGGCGGGAGGCGCGCGCGCCCCTCGGCGCCCCGGTACGCACGACCGACGCCGGGATGCGGATCGGGGAGGCGCCGGGATGCGGATCGGGGAGGCGCCGGGAGATCCCCAGGTGCGGGGACCCCGGGTCCCTGGGACCCCTGGGAACGGATGGACTTGTGGACGGCAAATGCAGGCGTCCCGGGGATGCTTAGGAGTCCGGTGACGGCGGCGCCGCTGGGTTCGCGGGACCTGGGACCCTGGACCCCAGGTGACCCCAGAGCATGGGAACCAGGCAGGAGTCCAGGGGCTCAGAAACCTAGAGCCTGGTCCCACGGTTCCGGGACCCTTCGGGACTTCTCTGGACCCGGGAATACAGAACCCTCAGGATGCCCCCCTTTGGGGCATGGAACTCGGGGGCAAACCCTTTCCCTGAGCCTTGCTGGTGGAGTCCCGCCACCCGCAGCCACCCTTTTGGCCCCAGGACCCACCCCACTCCTTGAGAGTGGCCCCTTCCAGGGACAAGGGCAGCTCTCGGTTCCCTCCAGGCGGGACCACAGCTCTGAGAAGGGCCTCCCTCTTTGCTCTCTGGGCGTGGGGTGCCCTTCTTGGGTCCTCAGGCCACTCTCACTCCAAAGCCCCCCTCTCCACCTTTTTGGGTTTTATTTTCTAGATACACCCCCATCCCCACCACAGGCCCAGATCTGGGATGAAGATTTTTTAAAAATGAGATGAGGCGAGAAGGGTGACAGGCAGGCTCGGGGACCATGTTGCGCCCCAGGAAAAGACCCCCCCCCCCCATGCACACCTCCTAGGCCCAGCAGAGAGGAATATGGATCTGGTGGGAGCCGTCCTCCCTCCCAAACCACCTTAAAGCCGCTCCAGGACTTCTTTCTCCCCTGGGAGGGGAGACCCCGACCCTGGAAGAGGCCACCAACCCCGCTGTCACTGCTGAGGCTCACTTTCCTACTCTTGCCTCCTCCCCATGGAAGAGGCAGGACCCAAATCTAGGCCTGTGGCGCCCTCTGCTGCCGCCTCTAAGAACTGCGCCCCTGCAGTTGGAACTTTCCGGGAGGGTTTTTGTGGGGACCCACTGAGCAGCTGTGCCCAGCCTGTCCCCCAGCCCTGGGTGCCCTGTCCTCAGGCAGGCAACATCCTGCCCACCTTAGTTGTCTGTAAAAGCTCTCCCCCCTTTCACAGGCTGATCAAATCTAGAACTTTCTGGGTGCCATTGGGCACAGGGGACCCCTTAGCCCCTGGTTTGCCTGGCTCAGGGGCAGTGAAGTGTAGGAGTCCTGAGAGGAAGCACTCTAGCTTGGCTCCCAGCATGAAGTCATCAGCCAGTTTATGATCATGGAGCCTTGGTCCTGACTCTTGAGGGGTTCCCAGACAGGAGGGGTGGGTGAGGTCAGGGCTGTGGTGAATGAGGGATTTGTGGTTGCCGGAGTTCTGAGGGCGGATGGGAATGTCTAACTAGAGGAGGGGGCAGTGGGCCTGGGTTTTGAAGAATGTGTAGAGGAGTTGACTGACCTAGAGAGAGAGAGAAACGCATTCCAGATTGGGAATGGCGCATGCAAAAATCCTCCACGTGAGATGCTATCAGGGTGGCCAGAGACACAACAGAAGGCCCTAAATGTCAGGCCAGGGAGGCTGGGCTTAGTGCTGATGGCCGTGGGGAACCACAGAAGGGTTTGGAGCAGAGGTGGGCTGGGAAGAGACAGGCACGAGGTCTAACTATCGAGGTGGCCTCTGTTTGTTGAACACCTAGTGGGGGGGGGGGCGGGAAGGACATGGTGGCCACCAGCCCTAACGGTGACCACCCCCTTCCTTCCCAGAACCCGTTCCACCTACAGCTGGACTGGGCCAGCCCCCTGGAGACGCTGCTCGAGGTGCTGGTGTCCGTGCTGCGGGCCCACGCCTGGGAGGACGTTGGCCTGGTGCTCTGCCGCACGCGGGACCCCGGCGGCCTGGTGGCGCTCTGGACAAGCCGGGCTGGCAGGGCCCCGAAGCTTGTGCTGGACCTGAGCCGACCGGGCGCCAGTGCACCAGGGTTGCGGGCCCGCCTTTCCTTCCTGGGGGCGCCGGAGGGAGGCTCGGCCCCAGTACCCGCGGCCGTGCTCCTGGGCTGCGACGTGGCCCGCGCCCGGCAGGTGCTGGAGGCCGTCCCCCCCGGGCCCCGCTGGCTGCTAGGCACGCCGCTGCCTGCCGAGGCCCTGCCCACCGAGGGCCTGCCGCCTGGGCTGCTGGCACTGGGCGAGGTGGCTCGACCCTCCCTGGAGGCCACCGTCCACGACGCCGTGGAGCTGGTAGCGCGGGCTCTGGGCAGCGCAGCCCGTGTGCAGCCAGAGCGCGCCCTTCTCCCTGCCACCACCAACTGCAACGACCGGAAGCCAGCTGAACCCCCGTCCTCAGGCCACTTCTTGGCACAGTGAGTGGGGACCCTGCTGTGGGAAGGGGGTGCGGCTTCCACGTGGAGCTGCCTCCGTCTGGGGCAACATTACCGGGCACTTGTTATGCCAGGCACGGTGCGGCCTCAGGAGAGGGTGGGTTTGTCCCTGTCTTGGTGGAACCAGGCCTGAGAAAGGAATCCTGGTGAAGGGCACACGTGGCTCTTTGGGAGAAGTGGGAGAGGTCAGCGGGCATGTGTCTCTGCCTGACCTCAGAGGAGGTCTGGAGAGTGGACAGCTCCTCAGAGCCAGGGGGTGCTACCTGGGCGTTCAAACTGGGTGGTCAGCATTGACTTCAGGTCCCTGCTGGTAGAGATCTGGTGTGGTGGGGGCACAACTGCATTCACAGTCGTCCCTGGTATGTGCTGAGAGGTGGGGAGCAGGGTCTGAGCTTTGCTGGGGGGGACTACCTCTACTTGATGCCTGTTTGCCCCCCACCTTCTGCCAGGTTCCTGAGCAACACATCCTTCCAGGGCCGCACGGGGCCGGTGTGGGTGACCAGCTCCTCCCAGGTGCACGTGTCCCGGCACTTCCAGGTGTGGAGCCTGCGCCAGGACCCGCTGGGCACCCCAGCCTGGGCCACGCTGGGCAGCTGGCGGGATGGGAGGCTGGAGCTGGAGCCGGGGGGTGCTGCGCTGCAGCCCCCAGCCCCGCTGGGTGCCCGGGCCCGGCCCAAGCTGCGTGTGGTGACCCTGGTGGAGCACCCGTTTGTGTTTGCCCGAGAACCAGACGAGGATGGGCAGTGCCCAGCGGGACAGCTGTGCCTGGCCCCCGGCACCAACGACTCCGCCACCCTGGACACGCTGTTCGCGGCTCTGGCCAATGGCTCGGTGTCCCGGGCGCTGCGCAAGTGCTGCTATGGCTACTGCATTGACCTGCTGGAGCGCCTGGCAGAGGACACGCCCTTTGACTTTGAGCTGTACATTGTGGGCGACGGCAAGTACGGTGCCCTGCGGGGTGGCCGCTGGACTGGCCTGGTGGGTGACCTGCTGGCCGGCAGGGCCCACATGGCGGTCACCAGCTTTAGCATCAACTCAGCCCGCTTGAAGGTGGTAGACTTCAGCAGCCCCTTCTTCTCCACCAGCCTGGGCATCATGGTGCGGGCGAGAGACACGGCCTCGCCCCTCGGGGCCTTCATGTGGCCGCTGCACTGGTCTATGTGGCTGGGCGTCTTCGCCGCCCTGCACCTCACCGCGCTCTTCCTCACGCTCTATGAGTGGTGCAGCCCCTACGGCCTCACACCCCGCGGCCGGAACCGCGGCACCGTGTTCTCCTATTCCTCCGCCCTCAACCTCTGCTATGCCATCCTGTTTGGACGCACGGTGTCCAGCAAGACACCCAAGTGCCCCACGGGGCGCCTGCTCATGAACCTGTGGGCCATCTTCTGCCTGCTCGTGCTGTCCAGCTACACGGCCAACCTGGCTGCCGTCATGGTCGGGGACAAGACTTTCGAGGAGCTGTCGGGGATTCACGACCCCAAGGTGGCTGGCTGGCTGTGGGGGGCTGTGGCCAGAGCTGGGAGGTTGCCCACTCACGCGCTACCCATCCTGAGACCCAACTACACGTGGCCATTTATTTACTTGTGCAAACGTTTGTTGAGCGCCTGTGGTGTGCGTGCGGGGCACTGGGGACACAGCTGGGACAAAATAGGTGACAATCCCCATCCCTGGTGGAGACATGGCAAGAATCAAGCTAGATAAACAAAACAGATGGGAGAACATCCAAGATGGCGGCCTAGGCAGTCTCCTAAGCTGCCGCCTCATCAACAATTTAATTAAAAAAACAACTAAAATCAAAAAGGACTTCACCAAAACCTCAGGAAAGCTGGCGGAGTGGAATAGCTACAACTAGAAAGAAAGAGAGAGGCTCACGGATCGGACTGGGAGCCGAAAAGCGCTGAGGTAGGGAGACGCTCGCTCACGCGGCCGCCGAATACCTGCCTGGCGGTGGGAGGGGAGGAATCCCCGATTGCACGGAACCCTTTCCGACTGTACTGAACCCAACCCCGGCTGAAATTCCGTGGTCCCAGGCTCATACGGGTGGAGTCTGGACTGCAGAGAAAGGCACCCAGAGACTCAGAGACCCAGAGACCGGGGACCGGGAGCCGCAGTCGCAGTCTGCAGAGTCTACAGACTCGCGCGCGAGCAAGTACGCGCTGAGGTCTGACCGCCGCCTCTCCGCCTCTCGGAGCGGAAGGAGCCAGAAGCTCCAGGTCTGACCGCAGAGGCTGCCGCCGCCCTCTGTACAAGGTGGCGGCCTCTCTGTAGCGGAAGGAGTCAGAAGCTCCAGGTCTGACCGCGGAGGCTGCCGCCGCCTCTCTGTACAAGGTGGCGGCCTCTCCGTAGCGGAAGGAGTCAGAAGCTCCAGGTCTGACTGCGGAGGCTGCTGCTGCCTCTATGTACAAGATGGCGGCCTCTCTGTAGCGGAAGGAGTCAGAAGCTCCAGACTACAGAGACCAGCCCAAGTCCGGGTGAGCCCCTGGGGCACCCACGCTCTTGCTTGGGGAAACTGGGACAGTCAGGCGGAAACTCAGGCGAGTGCACAAGGGCAGGGCAGAAGCCAAGACTGTCAGTTCAGCCCTGAGACTCCGCCCCATCCAAGCTGAGCAGAGGCTTCTGCAGTTTTTCAAGTCTGATCCTATAAGACTGTCTCCAATACAGAAGTTATCCCAGAGTAGACACAGCTGATACCCACATCCAATTGGCCTGAAGGTCAATTCACAACAATAGAGACTTAGCTACAACAAAGCTGTGCACGCAGTCCACAAAGGGGATCACCAAGAGTGTCTACCTCAGGTAACTGAGGAGGCTGACCCACTGTGCTATATAGGACACCAAACACACAAAGCCATCCTACCAACTCTGAAAAATAGTGATAATGCCGAGACAAGGAAATAGATCTCAAACAAAAGAGATGGAGGATATAGAGTTCAGAACTACGGTTCTAAGGTTATGCAACAATATCCTAGAAAAGCTCGATAAACTTCATGAGACCCAACTAAAAAGTATAGATAAACTGACTAAATTGGAAAATATTATGCAGAGATCCAACAGCAGAATGGAAGAACACAAGAATCAGGTCAAAGAGCCAAAAGACACTCCGCTGGAGAAGGAAGAAGAAAAGAGGATCCAGAAAGTTGAAGATAGTGTAAGGAGCCTCTGGGACAACTGCAAGCGCACCAACATCAGAATTATGGGGGTGCCAGAAGAAGAGGGAGTGCAAAATACTGAAAACATATTTGAAGAAATAATATCAGAAAACTTCCCTCACCTGGTGAAAGAAATAGACTTACAAGTACAGGAAGCCTACAGAACCCCAAACAAGAGGAATCCAAAGAAAAATTCTTCTCGACACATCATCATCAATATGCCAAGGGTAAAAGACAAAAAGAGGATCTTACAAGCAGCAAGAGAAAAGCAGTTGGTTACCTATAAGGGAGCACCCATACGACTATCAGCTGATTTCTCAACAGAAACCATGCAGGCCAGAAGGGAGTGGCAAGAAATATTCAAAGTGATGAATAGGGAGAACCTACAACCAAGATTACTGTATCCAGCAAAGTTATCATTCAGAATTGAAGGCCAGATAAAGAGCTTCACAGATAAGAAAAAGCTAAAGGAGTTCATCACCACCAAACCAGTATTATATGAAATGCTGAAAGGTATTACTTAAGAAGAGGAAGAAGGTCAAGTGAATTAAAAAAATCTCAGGAATAGAATAAACTGGTGAATATAATAGAATTAGGGGCAAAGAAAGGGAGTGGATAGATAATTATCAGGGTGAAGGGGTGTGGGGTGCAGAAAGAGACTGGATTAAAATTGTATAACCTATGGATGAGGACAATAGTGGGGGGAGGGGGTAAGGGCAGAGGGTGGGGTGGGAATCAGGTGGAAGGGAGCTATGGGGGAGAAAAAGGAGAAACAATTGTAATAATCTGAGCAATAAAGATTTATTTAAAATAAAAAAAAATAAAAAAAAAAAAAAAAAAAAAAAAAAAAAAAAAAAAACAAAACAGATGGTGTGTGAGTGCCAGGGACAAAAATAAGGCCGAGGAGGGGCAGAGGAATGTTTGGACATTTCCTCAAAGGAAGGTCAGAAATTCCTCTAGGAGGGGGTGACATGAGGGACTTTTAAATATATTTTATTGATTTCTTACAGAGAGGAAGGGAGAGGGATAGTTAGAAACATCGAGAGAGAATCATCGATCAGCTGCCTCCTGTACACCCCCTACTGGGGATGTGCCCATAACCAAGGTACATGCCCTTGACGGGAATCAAACCCGGGACCTTTTAGTCCGCAGGCCAACGCTCTATCCACAGAGCCAAACCCGTTTCGGCACGAGGGACTTTTATATAGGCATCAGAGAGGAGAGGGCACAGCCCCCATGCAAAGGCCCTGTGGCAGGACCTCGCCTGGTGGTGTTGGGGTGTTGGAGGAACATCCAGGAGGAGAAAGGGGGAGCAGAGGGAGGGAAGGGGGGAGAGGAGGGAGGGGAGGTAACAGAGCAGGCAGGTCGTGCAGGGCGTATGGATGTCGGAGGCCCAGGGCTTCTAAAGTAGTTCCCTCTCAGATGAAACTTCTGGGCGCCCTGGAGGGGTGTGGCAGAGCAGGGGTGTGCCCCAATCTACACATTTTTACTTTTAAAAACTTTTGTTTATATATTTAAAATACTCTTATTTATTTCAGCCAGGGAGGGGGAGATATAGAATCACCAATGATTTATATAATTTCATCTTAAATACTTGGAATTTTGGCAAATATTGGACCCATTTTCCCAGTTTGATTCATTTGCAGACGGTAGAAACCTCCCAGCTCTTGAGTTCCCTCTCATTTGTTTCCTCGTGTTTATTGAAGAAATTGTTGGGTTTTTGTTGTTCAGAGCATCTCCTGCTGTTTGAATCTGGCTGACTGCATCCTCTAAGGCAGTGGTTTCTCAGCCTTTTAAATCCCGTGACCCTTTGATACGGTTCCTCATGTTGTGGTGACCCCCAACCATAAAATTATTTTCATTGCTACTTCATAACTGTAATTTTGCTAGTTAATGAATCGTAATGCAAATATCTGTGTTTTCCGATGGTCTTGGGCTCTACAGCAGCGGCTCGGGACCCACAGGTTGAGAACCGCTAGCAGGGTTGCCTAAGACCATCAGAAAACACAGATAATTGCATTATGATTCATTAACAGTAGCAAAATTAGTTATGAAGTAGCAACGGAAATAATTTTATGGTTGGGGGTCACCACCACATGAGGAACCGTATTAAAGGGTCACAGCACTAAGGAGAACCACTGCTTAGGGGTGTTCCACTTGTTCTGCCGTTCCCCTCACCATGTCCTTTGTAAATCAGTAATAAAATGTAGGTGTGGTGCCGTCTGATGCAACAGCCACTCACTAGGTGTGGCCACTTTTAAAGCCACGTTTTAGAGGTTCAGTCCTCTAAAAAGCTGGTGTGGCTTTTGGTGGTGCTAGAGCACCACGGGGAACAGCCACACACTCAGTAGGAGTTTGCACAGAACACGGCGGTGCTGAGGGCAGGGCGGGAGGCTGCGCCGGTCCAGGAGAGATGGTGGGGGCTACTGAGAAGGTAGGCAGTAGGTTGTGGGTGTAGGTTTTGTTAATCCTCACCTGAGGATATTTTTTTTTCTCCACTGCTTTTCAGAGAGGGGGAGGATGGGAGGAGGGGGGGGAAGGAGAAACGTCAATGTGACACATTGACTGGTTGCCTGCCTCCTTCATGTGACCTGACTGGAGGCAGGGAGCAAACCCACAACCCAGGTGTGTGCCCTTGACCAGGAATCAAATCTGTGACCCTTTGATGTGAAGGCTAATGCTCTAACCACCACGGACCAGGGCATGGTTGTGGGTGTTTTTAAGGCAGAGCTGACCCCCCAGGATTTGTAGGACAGGACATGGGATGAGAGGGAGAACAAGGAGCCCTGGAGGAAGTGGTAGGAAGTCTGGAGTTCAGGGCCACCTCTGTGTAATGGATTTTGGGTAGTCTGCCCACAGGGGGCACTAGGTCATGTCTGGGGTATTTGTGTTATCACGGTGGGGGTACCCCTGGCATTGTGAGGATGGGGCCAGAGGCTGCTCTACACTTGCAATGCCTGGGACAACCCTCCACAGAAAATGACCTTGCCTCATGTCAGCCGGGAGGGGAGACGCTGGCTGAGTGCTCTGAGCCTGGGGGGAGGCCAGAGCAGTCAGGTGGGAATGCAGGCGAGTGCAGAGAAGGGCCTGGCACTGACCACTCACCTGCCCGCAGCTGCACCACCCGTCCCGGGACTTCCGCTTTGGCACTGTGTGGGAGAGCAGTGCAGAGGCCTACATCAAGAAGAGCTTCCCCGAGATGCACGCGCACATGCGGCAGCACAGCGTTCCCACAACACCCCATGGCGTGGCCATGCTCACGTGAGGCCAGGGCACACAGCGGGATTGGGGGGAGGGAGGAGGCAGGGAGGCCTTCCAGGGCAGGTGTTCACCCCTCCACATCCCCACAGGAGCGACCCCCCCAAGCTCAATGCTTTCATCATGGACAAGTCGCTCCTGGACTATGAGGTCTCCATCGATGCTGACTGCAAACTGCTGACTGTGGGCAAGCCCTTTGCCATTGAGGGTGAGAGGCCTCTGCGACCAGTGACCCCGAAGCAGCAGGGAGCCACTGAGGGCTCAAAGTGGGCACAACTCCCCTGGGCTGTGTCCAGTCTGGTCCCAACCCAATTCCTGGCCTCCATCAGGTTATGGCATTGGACTCCCTCAGAACTCACCCCTCACCTCCAACCTGTCCGAGTTCATCAGCCGCTACAAGTCCTCTGGCTTCATCGATCTGTTGCATGACAAGTGGTACAAGATGGTACCTTGCGGGAAGCGGGTATTTGCTGTCACAGAGGTGGGACAGGGCCTGGGACACAGGGTGGGGGTGGGGTATGGGGGCCCTGAGCCTGTGGATCGAGGTGGCCAATCCCCTGATCATAAGCAAGATATGTATTTGTCTGCTTTTGTGCAGTCCTGGTCATCCCACAAAAACCCAGCTCCAGTGCCCTCTCCTCCTTAGGACCTTGCTTCAAAATATGGAGCCCTGGCCTCCCAATCCAACTGTACAGCCCCCGGTCTGTCTCTGGCCCAAACTGTCCTCCAGGCCAGGGCTCCCCAAGGGTCTACCATGACCATGAAGGGCTTGTGCCTATGTCCCACCCCTGCAGACCCTGCAGATGGGCGTCTACCACTTCTCCGGTCTCTTTGTGCTGCTTTGCCTGGGCCTGGGGAGTGCCCTGCTCAGCTCTCTGGGGGAGCACATCTTCTACCACCTGGTGCTGCCATGTATCCGGAGGGGCAACAGGTTGCAGTACTGGCTGCACACGAGTCAGGTGAGGAGATATCACAGGGTGGGCAAGCATGGGCAACCTCCCAACCTGACCCAACACGGCCTCTATCTGGCTCACAGAGAATCCACCTCGCCCTCAACACAGAGCCTGCGGACAGGCAGAAAGAACCTGAGCCAAGGTAAGGGGCTCCCACTCCACCAGCTCCTGCACTCGCCTCAGGCCTGCCATTTCACACTGCAGGCCCCACTCCCATTCCGGAGCCGAACCACCAAGTCCATGCCTCCCACCACCCACAGCCTCTTAGGAACCCTGACCCCAGAAAGCAGAGGGACCACCCCTGTTACTTGGGGCATACTGATCCAGCCCCATCCATCCTCTGTTCCCAGGGATCTGGAGAAGCAGCAAGACATACCAACTGCCCGCTCAGGCCAGGGCAACTGGACACGGGTGTGCCAGGCCGTGGTAAGGGAGTGTCATCGGCACTTCCTTCTGGAGCCAACCTCGGCCACTGCTCCATCAGTAGTGGGCACAGATGTGGAGGGGAACCGGCCACCTGAGGGTCCCATCCAGCTCTGCTCCAACGGCCAGCCACCCACCATGCTGCCCACTGGTGCCCCACGCCCTGGGGAGCTGGAGGAACTGGAGCAGCACATTGCGGATGCACGTTCAAGGCTCCGCCAGGCGCTGGTGCGGCGCGGGGAGCTCCTGGCCCAGCTCCCGGGTGGCAGCTGCGATGGGCCACTGTGCCTACTTTAGGCCTCCAGTGGTCTCCACCTGCTTCATCACTGGGAGGTGGCCATGCCACACCACACCCAGCCCACTTGGCTTGGCATGAGGGCGAATCCTGCAGGAGCTAATCCGAGAACCTGGTGCATGCAGACACTGGCTAGGTGCTGTCAACAGACAGTTTATTCTATATACAAACACAATTTTGTACACTGCAATTAAATAGAATGGAATGAGCACTCTGCAGTCCTCACCGAGTGACATAGTTGGGCTGCTAGCTCTCCAGCAGGAGCAAGGCTGGACCCTAGCGCCTGGTTGCTGTTTTTGACATTTGGCGCCCACACACTGTGTCCCTGTGCCAATACCCCAGCCCTGGCACGCATATATGGGGGCAGGGGCTGTGGAAAAGGCACTGCGCACAACAGAGCACCAGCTGAGTGCCCAGGACAGGGAGGGAGGCCCCACCAGTGTTCACCTGGCTCAGAGACGTGCTAGGCTCTCCCCCTAGATACAGCTTGCTCCAGACCTTACTCCAACCCCTTCCAGAGCCTTCTATGGAGACCCCCACCCCTTTTCCTGCCCTAGCTCGTTAGCCTGCCTTCATTTGTTGGCTGAGGGGGCCCACCACAAATGTGGCAGGGACAGGCTGTGGGCAAGCCCCACACCAGGGGAGAGAAGCCCACCCCTGGGCAAACCAGAGGGACCCCAACACAAGGCCAACGGGGCAATCCCAGAGACGCCGGGGACAGCCTCCCTCATCCCCAAGGACCCCAGCCAGGTCATACCCAGCTGGCCTGGACAGCCAGGGACAGTGGCACTCAGCTGCCCAGGACTTAGGAGCCAATTTCCGAAGGTTCATCTGTTGGGGCTGGGGACTCAGGGACGGGCCCACCCTCTCCAGCAGCCAGAGGGCCTGTGTCAGGTGTTGGGGAGTCGCTTGGGGGGCCACTGTCCGGGGGGGCTTGGAGGCCCCGAGAAAATCCCCCACCCGGACTCAGGGCGCTAGCTGCCCTCCGCTCCAGAAGGGAGGCGCTCAGGCCAGACAGGAAAGAGGCATCTGTGATGATGGCAGCTGTCTCTGCCATCCAGCCCAGATCACTACTGGCCGCGGCAGCCACTGAGGCTGCCGCAGCTACCAGAGAGCTGGGTGCTTCAGCTACAGGCCCGGGGACACCACCAGCCCCCAGTGCGCCAGGGTCCAGAGCGGGAGGCTGGCTGGCAGGGTCAGGTGCAGCGGCCGGGGCGCCCCCATTGTTGTTGAGGTCATCCGGCAGCGCCGTGGGGGTACCAGGGCCCAGCGGTGGTGTCTGCAGCAACATCTCCTGGATGCGGATCTGCTGCAGGATGGCGGGCAGCTCATAGTGGTGGAAGAAGTAGATCATGGAATGCTGGAGGGAGAGTGGGCGCGGGTCAGCCCAGCACAGAGCCAGACCCCCCACAGGCTGAACCTCGAGTAGGCAGGGCCCTCACCTGGATGAAGAGCCAGGAGGTGACTAGGGCCAGACTGCTGTACTGCCCGTTGAAGCGGTAGTGGTAGGCATAGAAGGCGAAGTGGTACAGGTAGAAGAACCTGCAGGGGGCACAGTGAGGTGCCGCCAGTCCATATCCCACCCTGATCCTGCCTGCACCCCCGTGGCACTCACCGCAGCCAGTGTCTCTTGCTGGTGTTGGTGTGGCAGCAAATGGCATCATACTGGTCAGCCAGCCACACGATGAGGATGATGTAGAAGGCGGTGGTGGTGTCATTGAAGAACTCCGACATGATAGCCTCCATCCCTGCAGGAGACCGTGGGTTGCGGTGGGCACGGTGGCACGGCCGGGAACAGGGGAGGTGGGTGTAGGGGACTGGGCGAGAAGGCAGAATGGTGGGCAGAGAGGTCCTCACCCACGAGGGCCAGGATGACGGTCAGCAGGGGCGCTGCAGGGAAGGCGATGGCCATGTTCATCTCCAGCATCTGCAGCAGGTCCACTGCGGGCAGAGGGTGGCGGGCGGGCAGACCGGGTGAGGCGCCCCTTGGGGGGTGGGGTGGGCAGGGGGCCATGGGGGCCTGAGGCTGACCCCACCTTTCCTCCCGCCACCAGGCTGGGAGACTCACCAATGAAGACAAAGATCTGGTGATGGGAGTAGCGGAGCAGCATGGACACGCTCAGGGTCTGTAAGGGAAGGCGTGTAAGGCTAGGGAAGGGCCACCTGCCCCCACACCCTCTGCTCAGCTCTGTACCAAGACACTCACAAAGATGACCATGATGATGAAGGCAGCCAGATAGGACGCTCGGGCCATCCACATGCTCACAAATCGGTAGTGCTCGCCTGACACCACGTTCCGCAGGAAGCCTATACAGGAGGGCTGTGAGCACCCGGTCTGCCCTCCAGCCCCCAACACTGTGCCCCACACCCTGCCCAGCCCTGGTCCCAGTCACACCCTTGTTCTCCTCGTTCTCCGCCAGGCCCTTCACACTGGACATGAGGATGTCATCATAGCCCAGGAACTCGGCCAGCAGCAGGCGGCTGAAGCGGTCCCCGAAGCACTGGTCCCGTGTGGGATCTGGGGTGGCACACCAACAGGGGTACACCTGGTAAGGCCTCCACTGGCCCATATCTACCCCACCTGTGCAGTGCTGTGATTGTCAGGCCCTGGGGGATGGTCCCAGACCTCAGTCTTTTAAATATATATATATATTCTTACTAGAGGCCCAATGCACGAAATTCATATACCTGGGGGAGGGGGGCGGTCCCCCCAGCCCAGCCTGCACCCTCTCGCAGTCCTGGAGCCCTTGGGGGATGTCTAACTGCCGGCTTAGGGAAGCAGGCTGAAGCTGGCAGTAGGACATCCTTCATTAGCTCCTGGCTGAGCAGTGCTGCCCCTGTGGGAGTGCACTGACCACCGGAGGGCAGCTCCTGCTTTGAGCGTCTGCCTCCTGGTGGTCAGTGTGCATCATAGCGACCGGTTGTTCCACAGTTCAGTTGATTTGCATATTAGCCTTTTATTATATAGGACTGATTTCAGAGAGGGAGAGCAATGGAAACATCAGCCATGAGAATCACTGATCTGCTGCCTCTGCATGCCCCCCATTGGGGATCAAGCCTGAAACCCAGGCATGTATCCTGATCAGGAATCAAACTGTGACCTCCTGGTTCATGGGTTGATGCTCTACTACTGATCACACTGGTTGGGCCAGGCCAGACTCCATCTCTAAGTGCTTCTGGGTCACTCCCTACCACGGCCCTCCCAGGATGACTCACCCAGGGTGACTACCATGACCGGGATGCTGAGCCGTTGTCGCGTGGCCTGTGACAGGCGCAGGAAGCCATACTCCAGCGAGTACTCCACAATGTACTCATCCTGTGGCCACACTGTGGGTGAGAATGGCCCGTCAGCCTACAGAGCCCCAGCCAACCCCACCTCCCTCCTTCAGAGGAGGGGCCAGAGCCCAGGAGCACCTGTCGCCTCACATGCTGCTGACAAACAGGGAGATGGAAGCTCGGAGTGGCCATTCTCCATGTCCAAGAGTGTGACTCCCCCTGACATCTTGGCAACACATACCTTTTGAGGGTGTCTCAGGGAAGGGGAACTCCTGGCTATCATTCAGGGCCTCAGGGCCACCGGGCGGCTTGAACACCTTGGGCTCAATGTCCAACTCAAACTGTGGGTCACCAGGAGACAGGGTGTCAGTGGGCCCCTGTCTGGCACAGGGGCCCCTCTCCTGCTACCTGGAAGGAGATGCACTCTGCCCCTGTCCACTGCAACCCCCCGCCTCTGCCAGAATACTCTCCACCTCTGGGGCGGAAGGGCCTCTGACCAGTGTCTAACGAGAAGACCCCTCACTCAGCACCAAGATCCTGGCCATCTCCAGGTGAGTGTCTGTGCCCCAAAGTTGGGGATGGGGCCCCTCACACCCACCCTGCAGGCAGCTGTATCATCTGGGATGACCAGGACTGCTTGGGCTCTCAGCCCAAACCCTCCCGGGGCCTCCTCAGCATCCCCAGAATGAGGCCAGGCCCTTTCAGATAACAGTCTGCTCTGCAGCACCCACATCCCATCCCAAGGCGAGTGCCAGGCCCTGCAAGGTCCAGAGCTCCCCCTCTGCACACTCACCTGGATGGAGCGGTTCCCAAACATCTCCATGGTCAGCTCCTCCTCCTCCTCCTCTAGCTCCAGGCCACCAGGCTCTGCAGCCAGGCTAGGGAAGCTGCTGCGACCACTGTCACAAAACTGCAGGAAGACTGGCGCACGACTCGAGTTCTGCTGTACTTCTACACGTAGGACGCCCTCTCGTGGCCACTTGTCACGCACGTGCTCCAGGCAGTTGATGGGAGATCGGGAGAAGACGATGTGGATATAGGCCAGGACGAAGAGCACGAACAGGGCCTGGGGGCAGGGGCCCCACGGGAAAGTGAGGCCTGAGCTTTGGTGGGGAAGGAAGGGAACCCCAGGGCTCTGAGGTTCCCTAAGCTCCAACCCCCCCCTGTCCTCTCCTGGCAGCATGGGTCTTGGGGTGTCACCGGTCCAAGGTCCTGACCCCCCTGCTCTGTGTGGGCCAGGATGAGGCACTCTTATGTGCATGTGGAACTAAGAGCTCCCAGGGAGGCCCAGCCCAGGGGCCACCACCCGGGGCCACCTGCTGGGCTCCCACTGTCCCCACGAGGCCTGCCCCGCTGCCTCACGCTGCTTGTCCTCAGAGTGCCCCTGACCTCACCGGCTAAAAACAGCCTTCCTTGCCTGCTAAGCACTCTGCACCCCTCCCATGGTGACAGGGCCAGCTCGCTCTGCCTCTTTGAGGCAGTTTCTCCATTAGTAAAATGGGGGTGGCAGGGGTCTCATCTGAGTGGTCCTATGGGGGGGGGCGCTAGGGGGTGCTGCTGCTCAGCACTCCAGTGATCAGGACAGCCCCCACAGAGAGCAAGTAGCCTGATATCAGCAGTGCTGGGGGGGAGAGGGGGGGTTCCTGCCCTAAGTCACCAACAGCAACTTCTGCCTGACTCAAAGTAAGGGCATCCAAAGGACCCTCCATTTGGATCTATTTAGGAACACCCTCCTCCCCAAGAACTCACCTCACTGTCTGACAATCTTGTTTCTCACGGGGCCCCAGTTGGATAAGTGTTACTTTCCCAACCTAGAGGCCATGTCCAAGGCATCCCACCCACTGCCTACCCTTGGGGAAAGGGCCCAGCTGTAGTGCCAGCCTCCCCAGGAAAAAATGAATGTCAGGGAACTGGTGACCCCAGGGGCTACTCAGTCAGAGACTGGGGTGATCCTCGGCGGGGCCAGCACACAAGCTCCTACCAAATTACTCCTGCCCAGGACCAGCTCACTGTGTGGTCCAGAACCACAGATTGGAAAAGCCTGGGCCACAGAGACCAGAGCACAAAGTCCTTCTCTGCCCTCTGACAGGGACACTGATACTCAGGCGGTTGGTGAGTTGCCCATGGCTACACAACCACCAGAACCCCATCCCTACGGGGCCATGAGCCCCAAAGGGTAGTACCGATGCCAGCTGTAGACACCTGGCCTCCCCTCTGGAGTCTGCTCTGCAAACTGGGCATAGGCCAGGTCATGCAGGCACCAACTCCTGGCTGGCAGCAGTGGCTGTGACCTGAGGATGGGGAGAGGCCCACCTCTGAGCACACTGCTGCATGCCTGGGTCCAGCCAGCCCGGTCTCCCCAGTTGCGTAAGCTCCAAGATCTCTCTTGGGCCACTGTAAACTGTTTCCTTCACTGGCAGACAACACTGCCACAGAAGGATGGAGATTAGAGCATCACCAAAATCTCAGCAGACAGACACTGTAGCACCTGGTTGTTCAGGTCTCAGCAGCACAGCTGAGGCCTCCAAGAGGTGAGGACGGGACTGGGTGAGGCAGTGTGGGAGGCCTCCTACAAGCCAGCTTGCACCCCAAGACCACTAAGCTGGTGGTGGGAGCTGTTAAGTGCAGGGGGTGGGCCTGGGACCCATAGCCATGGCCTCCACGTTCAGCTCCCAGCCCGCTCTCCAGGCCCTGGGGGCCGGCCAGCAACCCAAGCGCCTCCACATCTAGCATTAGAACCCAAAGGTGGCTTGGCGATGTCTGCACCCCAGCCCCTCCCTGGAAGTACTCTGATGGCAAACTAAATGCCAGTTTCTCCCTTTTCTCAGCTGGGTCAAGCAACAACTGGAACCACCCCTTCACTAAGGAGCCCAGAGCCCTGGTGCCCAGTGAGCTCTGGGCCCACGCCTGAGCGAGCCAGCCCACTTCTTGGAGGAACCCAGATCAACGGCGGTCCTTCCTGAGCTGCACACATGGTTGAACCCTCTATGCCATCCGAGGGAGGACGGGAGGGAGGTTTGCGCACAGCCTCTTGTTAGGACATGAGTAGTAGCAATGGCTGTGACTTTGTCACTAACCCTGGCGAGGTGACCTCAGCTAGATCACATTCCTCTGTAAGGCTAAGAGGAGGAAGAGTTGGGGTATGGGATTGGATTGGTGGAAGGTCCCAAGGAGGGGAAGAGCCCCAAGAAAAGGGGATGCAGAAGGAAGAGATGGAAGGGGGAGCACACTTCTAGTGCAGGTGGGTGGTCCTGGGGTGTGGCCTAAGGGGAGCAGGGTGTGTCTGGGATCTTTCCCAGTTTGAGGATTGGGGACGGGGGAGGGCAGGTCAGGCAAGAGAGGGCAGGATTGGGGGGAGGGGGAGAAGGGGTGTCCTCCCAAGGCTGAGGATCCCACGTGCATAGTAGGGCTGGCAGGGGGTCCTAGGCAGGCCAGAACAAGGCTCCAGGCCTCCGGGAATTGGGCCATCGGAGAGGAAGGGTGAGGCCGAGCATGGGTGCTGCCTGGAGAGGACCGGGAGTGCCCGGAGTCGGGATCAGGTACCACCCACAGGGTGAGACTTGGGTCTTCCGGGGGCGAAGTGTCAGAAAAGGGGGTCGGGAGCTGGGGCGGCGGACAAAAGGGGAGGGCACCCGACGGATCGGACCCGGTCCAGACCTCCAAGTGAAAGGGGCGGGGTCGGGGTCAGAGGTTGCAGGTCTGGGGGGTGGATCCGGCCGTTGGTCAAGAGTCGGGGGTCGGGGCCACGGTCACCTTGAGCAACACGAAGAACTCGAAGAGACGGCGGAAGGCGGGTGGGAAGAGCCGCGAGTAGGTGACTGCCATCTTGAAGAAGAGCGCGTGGAAGAGCCGGTCGCGCACGTTGATGAGCGGGTTGGGGTTTAGGTTGGGGGTGCGGGGCCCGCGCGCGGGGGCAGGGCCGCCGCCGTTGGGCCCGGGCCCCGGGGCTCCGGGCGCCGCGTGCTCCGACATGCCGCCCGGCGTCGCGCCCTAACGGCCCGCGGGTCCCCGAGGGCGCCTCCCGGCCGCCATCGGCCGTCCTCTCCGCCGCCGCCGCGCTCCTCACGGCCCCAGGGCCGCCGCCGCCGCCGCCATCTTCCGCCTCCACGGCCCTGCTGACGCCAGCGAGTCGCAACGCCGGAAAGAGCGGCCCTTCCACGCCCGCGGGGAACGTAGGGAGGCCGGCGGTGGGCCCGCGGCGGCCCCGCCCCCTCACCCGGCTGCGCCGGGGGGCGGGGCGGGGGCGGGGCGGGGCTGCGTCTGCCAGGTCTTTTACATACTGCCCCACAATACCCCGCGGCTTCTAGGACATGCTTGGACTGTAAAACTAGTCAATATCTGAGGGTTTTACGTGATCAAAGACACCTTCAATAAGCAGAACGGTAGGAAATGTTCGTTGATGAGGCGCTGTAGGAAGGCAGGTCAAATGGAAGTGTAAACCATATCGCTCTAACTGTAAAAGTAACTTCATTCGTCGCTTTTAAATACCCCCTGAGGAGGACATTAGGTTATACAATTTGCTGTAGATTTCTATACTTTCACTAACATGGTAGTTAGATTATTATTATTTCTTAAATTTATTAAAGTATTATCTGTGTACATAGCTTACCATTGCCCTCCGGGTGGTTAGATTATTCGTGTCTCTCCTCTCATCGCCAAGTTGGGCGTTAGGGTGGATTTTTTTCCCCTCAAAGCCAGCTGGCGACGGTCCTTTAGCGTGAGTGAAGAGTGGTTTGTCTAGACAGGCATTCGGCACCAGCCTTTATTTTTCCCCAGTGGATTTGAGGACAGTGCAGGAACCAGGTAGAGAATGTCAGGCAGAGGGCATAGCTGAAGCAAAGGCCCTGAGTCAGAGCAAGAAGGCCCGCATGCCCTGAGCAGAGCCTCGTGGCTGGGGTCAGTGGGGATCTATGGCGGATTGTGAGTAAGAAAGATTCGTGATCGAGTTAACAGTAGGGGGTGTGCAAGAGGCAGCTGATCAATGATTCTCTCTCATCGATGTTTCTAACTAACTATCCCTCTCTGGAAAGAAAAAAAAAAAAGAAGTGGCTGCCTCTGCTCCTGCAGCCCCCCTGTGCCCAGACACCAAGACCCCTGGGCTCATACCTGCTGGTGTGGCTCAGTGGTTGAAAGTCAAACTATGAACCAGGAAGTCACTGTTCAATTCCCAGTCAGGGCATATGCCCGAGTTTCAAGCTCAATCCCCAGTATGGGGAATGTAGGAGAAAGCCAATAAATGATTTGCTGTCATTATTGATGTTTCTATCTCTCCCATTCCCTTCCTCTCTGAAATCAATACAAATATAAATATATTTTTTAAAAATATCTCTGGGCTCACTGAAACCGGTTTGGCTCAGTGGATAGAGCGTCGGCCTGCAGACTGAAGGGACCTGGGTTTGATTCCGGTCAAGGGCATGTACGTTGGTTGTGGGCATATATCCAGTGGGGGGTGTGCAGGAGGCAGCTGATCGATGATTCTCTCTCATCAATGTTTCTAACTCTCTATCCCTCTCTCTTCCACTCTGTAAAAAATAAATAAAATGTTTTTGTTTTTTTTAAATATCTCTGGGCTCAGACCCCTGCCCAGCACCCAAGGCCCCTGCAACCACTGGTCCTCCAGTCCCTGCTTTCTCCCCAGGTTTCAGCCTAGTTGACCTGTGTAACTCAACAGCCTTTATCTCAGAGTTTACACAGATGAATCCACAGATGTCAGTCCTAAGGGCAGTAGGTGCTTTACAGACAGGAGAGGGAGACATAGAAAGGCAGAGCATAATTGTGGAAGGCCACACAGCCAAGTGGGCAGTCATAATTTGAACCTAGGCCCCAAGGCAAGGGACACTGAAGTCAGAGAACTAACTACACAGAATCATCCTATATAATAAAAGCCTAATTTACAAATTGTCCCCTTAATCAGGTGTTCAACCAGGGGGCAAGGCCGGCAGTGTTGGCCGTGGTCGCAGCAGCAGCAGGCTGCGGGGGAAAGAGAGGTACCCCAGCTGGCAGCCACTAAGGCCCCTACATGTGCACACATTTTGTGCACTGGGCCTCTAGTACTAACATAATTCTACTAGAGGCCGGGTGCACAAAGTTGTGCACCAATAGGGTCCCTCCCCCTGGCCTATGGGATCAGGCTAAAACCAGCCCTTTGACATCCCCTGAGGGGTCCTGGATTGCGAGAGGGTGCAGGCCAGGCCGAGGGACCCCACCAGTGCATGATCGAGGCCAGGGAGGAACATGGGAGGTTGGCCATCAGGGGATGGATTGAGGAGGGCTCCAAGGCATGTCCTGCCCATCTGGCTCAGTCCTGATCAGGCTAGATCCCAGCAGCAAGTTAACCTATGGTCAGAGCACCTGCCCCCTATTGGTCAGTGCACATCATAGTGAGTGATTGAGCAGACTTAGCATAATTACATTTTGTTTGCTTTTTTAAATTTATTTTTTTAATTAAATTATTATCTGTGTACATATATTACCCTTGCCCCCCCCCCCAACATTCCCTCCCTCCCCAGAGTTTTGTGTCCATTGGTTATACTTATATGCATGTGTACAAGTCCTTCGGTTGATCTCTTATTTCCCCCGTATTTCCCTCCCCTCCCCCATGTAATTAGACAGTCTGCTTGTTGCTTTACTGTCGCTATATTTAACTTATGGTTCATCAGTTTATAATGTTCTTTATTATTCATAAATGAGTGAAGTCATGTGGTGTTTCTCTTTCATTGACTGGCTTATTTCACTCAGCATGATATTCTCCAATTCCATCCAGGTTGCTGCAAATGATGAGAATTCCTTCTTTTTTATGGCAGCATAGTATTCCATTGTGTAGATGTACCATAGTTTTTTGATCCAATCATCAGCTGATGGACACTTAGGCTGTTTCCAAATCCTAGATATTGTAAATTGTGCTGCTATGAACATAGGGGTGCATATATCCTTTCTGATTGGTGCTCCTATTTTCTTGGGATATATTCCTAGGAGTGGGATTACTGGGTCAAATGGGAGTTCCATTTTCAGTTTTTTGAGGAAACTCCGTGCTGTTCTCCACAGTGGTTGTACCAGTCTGCATTCCCACCAGCAGTGCACGAGGGTTCCTTTTTCTCCACAACCTCGCCAACACTTATCGTTTGTTGATTTATTAATGTTGGCCATTCTGGCAGGTGTGAGATGGTATCGCATTGTTGTTTTGATTTGCATCTCTCGGATAAGTAGTGACTTTGAGCAGTTTTTCATGTGCCTCTTGGCTTTCCTTCTATCTTCTTTTGAGAAGATTCTATTTAGTTCCATTGCCCATTTTTTAATTGGCTCATTTATTTTCCTTTTATTGAGTTGAATAAGCTGTTTGTAGATGTTGGAGATTAAACCTTTATCAGTAATATCATTTGCAAATATGTTCTCCCATACTGTGGGCTTTCTTGTTGTTTTGTTGATGGTTTCTTTTGCTGTGAAAAAAAAAAATTTATTTTGATGTAGTCCCATTTGTTTATTTTCTCTTTAGCTTCCATTGCCCTAGGGGCATAATTACACTTTGATTGGTTGAATGGACAACCTGACAACTGGATACTTAGCATGTTAGGCTTTTATTCTATAGGATCACTCTGAGTTCCTTGAGCAGAAGTCCTGTTATTACCAGCACACCTCATTTTTTATTGCCTTTGACTTCCTTGTGCTTCACAGGTGTTGTGGGTTTTGTTTTGTTCTGAAATATATTTTATTGATTTTTTTTACAGAGAGGAAGGGAGAGGGAGAGAGAGTTAGAAACATCTATGAGAGAGAAACATCAATCAGCTGCCTCCTGCGCACCTCCTACTGGGGATGTGCCTGCAACCAAGGTACATGCCCTTGACCGGAATTGAACCTGGGACCTTTGAGTCCGCAGGCCAATGCTCTATCCACTGAGCCAAACCAGTTAGGGCGGTGTTGTTTTTTACAAATGGAAAGCAAGACCCTCCAGTGGAAAAGCAAGGGCCTCCACCAACAGAAAGGCTATTACCTGTTTTATTTTTATACTCACTGTGTTTCAGGGCAATGCCTCCCCTGTTTTCCAGTTCTATATTCAAGTTTGTTGTGGTAGGCTGCATTCAGGTGTCTACCCTATGCCGCCATCTTGGTTTCTCGATTTTTATACTCACTGTGTTAAGATGGCATGGATCCAGCCCCATAGTATCTTCAAGGTATGGGTATATAAATTGTCTAAGCTCTGGAACCCCAGGATTTCAAAGTCTGGGAGGTCTGAACCTGGATTTCTAGGGTTCTGGGAGACTAAAGAGCCTAGACCAGGGGTTGGCAAACTTATCTGTTAAAGGTCAGAGAGTCAGTATTTCAGCTCTGCAGTCCAGAGACCACCCAGTCCTACAATAACAGTTAATGCTAAAGATGAATGATCAATAAGCCAAGTAGCTGGGCACCAATAAAACTTTGGACACCAAAATTTATTTATTTTAGTTAGCTTTTTTGTTTTTGCTTTTTTTTTTTGGGGGGGGGGGTACCGAAACAATTAGTTTGTGATTTCCAAGCTTTGTGAAATAGTATTTTAAAAAATATATATACATTTTATTGATTTTTTTTACGGAGAGGAAGAGAGAGGGATAGAGAGCTAGAAACATTGATGAGAGAGAAGCATTGACCAGCTGCCTCCTGCACACCTCCAACTGGAGATGTGCCAGAAACCAAGGTACATGCCCTTGAGGGGAATCGAACCAGGGACCCTTTAGTCTGCAGGCCAATGCTCTATTCACTGAGCCAGACCAGCTAGGGCTGTAATAGCATATATTTTATTTTATTTTATTTATTTATTTTCCACCATTTTTTAAAAATTAAGATATTATATGTGTACATTGCTTACCATTGCCCCGCCCCCCACGTCCCATACATGCCCTCCCTCCCCAGAGTTCTGTGTCCATTGGTTGTACTTATATGCATGCATACTAGTCCTTTGGTTGATCTCTTATCTCCCCCAGATTACCCTCCCCTCCCCGCTATCATTTGACAGTCTGCTTGTTGCTTTACTGTCACTATATCTAACTTTCTGTTCATTAGTTTATAATGTTCTTTATTATCCATAAATGAGTGAGAACATGTGGTGTTTCTCTTTCATTGACTGGCTTATTTCACTCAGCATGATGTTCTCCAATTCCATCCAGGTTGCTGCTAATGATGAGAATTCCTTCTTTTTTATGGCAGCATAGTATTCCATTGTGTAGATGTACGATAGTTTCTTGATCCAATCATCTGCTAATGGGCACCTAGCCTGTTTCCAAATCCTAGCTATTGTAAATTGTGCTGCTATGAACATAGGGGCTCCCCCGGGTCCCACTGCACCCCCAGGTCACACGGCTCCCCCTGGTCCCACTGCTCCCCTGGGTCCCACTGCTCCCCCGAGGCACACAGCTCCCCTGGTCCCACCCCCCCCCCAGGTCCCACCGCCCCCCCCCCAGGTCACATGGCTCCCCCAGGTCCCACTGCTCCCCCAGGGTACACGGCTCCCCCGGGTCACAAAGGCCCCTCCCCCCCCCCCGGGGCCACACGGCCCCTCTGGGACTGACGATTGATGCCCTCCTATCCTGGACCCCCCGGGGCCTGAGCTGCAGGCGAGCAGGAGGATGATGAGGGGGAAGAACAGGGAGGCTCCGCCACTCCACCCTAGCAACCTCAGCAGCTCTGATTTCACACGTCAGGCTTTCAGTCCCCCGGGATTAGGTGTTTAGAGTCCCAAGCCCCAAAGAGTGTTGCGCTTTAAACTCCACATGGCGGCAGCAACACCTCTCCTTCTTTCAGTTGTAGCTTTCCCCCTCCGCCAGTTTCCTGTGGTTTAGATAGGATCCTTTTCGATTCTCCCCCTGGGCCCTGGCCCGCTGCTGCCGGCGAGCAGGAGGACGACGAGGGGGAAGATGGGGAGGCTCCGGCTGCCTCCGCTGCAGTATCCTTTGCCGCCCACACTTCACATGTTCTGGCTTTCAGAGTCCCCCGGGTTTAGGTGTCCAGAGTCCCAGGCCGCAAAGAGTGCTCTGAGCACAACCTCTCGGTCCTCGGTCACGCTCCACGAGCAAGTCTGCTCGGCCTTGGCTCCGGCCCTCGCTCTGGCCCGGCCCGGCGTTGGTGGGGGGACGGACAGGCGTAGGGATCGCTGGGGCCGAGAGCGGAAGGCGCGGCCGTGGCCCTGCACTGGCTTCCTCGCTAGCACGGCGGGCGGGCTGGGAAGGCTGTGGGTGCAGCGGCCAGGGCTGGGAAGGCTGCAAGCGCGGAGGCCGGGCTCCAAGGCGGCTCGCTCCGGGTGGGAGCGGAAGGTACAGCCAAGGCTCGGCGCCGGTTCCCTGGCTCCCTCTGCGGGCAGGCGGGGAAGGCTGCGGGCGCTGAGGCCGGGCTCCGAGGCAGCCCACTCCCTGGGCCCGGGGTGGGGCAAGCTCTGCTCTCAGTGGGCCTCCCTCACTGGCGGCGGTGGTGGCTCCGGTTCCATTGTGGCTTTAAACTCCACATGGCGGAAGAGACCAAAACAAGATGGCGACCTAGGCAGCCCCCTAGGCGGCCACCTCATCAACAATTTGGAAAAAAACAACAGCTAAAAACAAATGGGATCGCACCAAACCCACAGGAAAGTTGGCGAAATGGGAAGGCTGCAACTGGACACCAAGCAAGCCGCCGCTGCTGCCGTGGGGACTTTAGAAACATGGCGAAACTGAACCAGCCAGAGCGGCTGCTGCCGGGAATGAGGGAGGCCAGACCGCGAGCCGCCCCGGCGGGCCCCTGCCGCCACCGGCGGCTCCCTCTGCTGCCGCAGCCGCCCGGGACCTGCCGCAGGCAGGTCTCGCCACCCCCACTGGCAACCTGCTGGGCCCCGGTGGACCCCCGCAGCCACTGGCGGGTCCCTCTGCTGCCTCAGCCGCCAGCGGCAGGCTCTGCCCCGCCTTCTCACGCCGGCGGCCTGGCCTCAGAGCAGCAGCGACCACCAGCCACCGGCTCGGCCCCGACTTCCTGCGCCAGCGCGGCCAGGCCTCAGTGCAGCAGCGACCGCCAGTGACAGGCTCCGGGCGCGGCCCGGCCTCAGTGAAGCCGCCAGCGACCAGCTGGGGCGCGCCCCGCCTCCACACGACGCCGCGGCCTGGCCTAAGCGCAGCGGCAGCCGCCAGCGACCAGCTGGGCCCCGCCTTCTCACGCCCACTCTGCAGGGCCTCCCGCACTCCGGTGGGTCCTGCCACGGCCACTGACGACCTGCTGGGCCTGGCCGCAGCGCAGCAGCAGCCACCAGCGACCTGCCTGGCCCCGTGTTCGTGCGCCCCCGCGGCCCTGACCCCGCGCATGCTGGCAGGGCCCTCCACCACCACCACCGGTGACCTGCTCAGACCTGCCTTTGCGAGAGCCCGAGGGTCCCTCCACCGCTGCCGTGACCAGCTCTGCCAGGCCTTCACGAGCGCTGTGCTGGCGAGGCACCTTTCCATTGGCAGTCCCCATGAGTTCTCTCCATCGCCGCATGGCCGTGCCAAAGCATCAGACACTACCACCATGTGGATTTTAAACCTAAAGGGGAAATTGAGCTACAGGAGCTGCAATCGTTGCCGCCCCCGCCCCCCCCCCCGCCCCCACGAATGGGAATCCACCGAAATCAGAGCACACTAAGCACTGGGCTCACAGAGAGTGCGGCTTCAGAAATTAGCCTCTGCATCCACAGCAGCTCCGCAGCCGCACCAAAGAGGACACCATTGAGGGTGGACTTTCCCCACGCAGCCATCACAGCCCGCCCACAACCTTCCCAGCACACCCACCATGCTGGTGAGGAAATGGAGTGTGCTGGTGAGGAACTGGCATGGCGCCTTCTGCTAGCGGCCCAGGCGAGCCCTTCCTCTGAAGCCGCCTGGCTGAGCCAAAGCTCTCACCACTGCCGCCATGTGAACTTTAAAACTACAGTGGAAATTGAACCACAGGAGAGACCATTGCTGCTGCACCCAGCACCGGCACCGCCACCCGTCACCGCGAATAAAGGAAACCCACCGAGATCAGAGCTCACCACACCCTGGGCTCAGGGAGTGGGCGACCTCAGAACTTGGCCTCCATGTCTGCAGCTGCTCCGCTCCCACACCGAACGAGACACCTTTGAAGGTGGTCCCCCCGCCTACAACCATCTCAGCCCAACTGCAGCTGTCCCTGCCTGCCATGCTAGCAAGGAGCGTGGCGCCTCCAATATGAGACCCCAACACCCTAGAGGGGCCGTGTGCCCCGGGTGAGCCGTATCTCCCAAAGGGGAAGGGTGGCCCGGGTGAACTGTGTTTCCCAGGGGGCCAAGTGCCCCGGGTAAGCCGACTGTCCCAGGGGGCCGTGTGCCCCGGGTGAGCTGAGTGTCCCAGGGGACCGAGTGCCCCGGGTGAGCCGTACCCCCCAAAGGGGAAGGGTGTCCCGGGTGAGCCGTGTGTCCCAGGGGGCCGAGTGCCCCGGGTGAGCCGTGTGTCCCAGGGGGCCGAGTGCCCCGGGTGAGCCGAGTGTCCCAGGGGGCCGTGTGCCCCGGGTGAGCTGAGTGTCCCAGGGGACCGAGTGCCCCGGGTGAGCCGTACCCCCCAAAGGGGAAGGGTGTCCCGGGTGAGCCGTGTGTCCCATGGGGCCGAGTGCCCCGGGTGAGCCGAGTGTCCCAGGGGGCCGAGTGCCCCAGGTGAGCCGTGTGTCCCAGGGGGCTGTGTGCCCCGGGTGAGCCGAGTGTCCCAGGGTGCAGTGTGACCCGGGCAAGCCGTGTGTCCCAGGGGGCCGTGTGCCCCGGGTGAGCCGAGTGTCCCAGGGTGCAGTGTGACCCGGGCAAGCCGTGTGTCCCAGGGGGCTGTGTGCCCCGGGTGAGCCGAGTGTCCCAGGGTGCAGTGTGACCCGGGCAAGCCGTGTGTCCCAGGGGAAGCAGTGGGACCCAGGGGAAGGGGCGGTGAAAACCAGAGGAGGAGCGGACTCTATTCATATGGTCCTGAGATGGTCACCATAAAACAAGCAGACTGCCAAATGAGGAGCAGATTTTATTCATGGGGTCCTGAGATGGTCACCATAAAACAAGCAGATTGCCAAATGACAGCGGGAGGGGAAGGAGACCTGGGGGGAGATAGGAGAACAACCGAGGGACTGGTATGCATGAACATAAGTACAACCAACGAACACAGAACTCTGGGGAGGGAGGGCATAAATGGGATGGGGGGGGCAATGGTAAGCTATGTACACAGATAATACCTTAATAAAATTAAAAAAAAAAAAAACTCCACATGGCGGCAGCAGCGCTTTTCCTTTCCTCTAGTTGTAGCCATCCCATTCCGCCAGCTCTCCTGTGGATCTGATGTGATCCCTTTCTATTTTAGCTGGGTTTTTTTTTTCCAAATTGTTGATGAGGCGGCAGCTTAGGAGACTACCTAGGCCGCCATCTTGTTTCGCCGACCGCATATATTTTTTTAAATTATTTTCACTCTGCTGGTGTGGTTAGGTGGTTGAGCATTGACCTATGAACCGGGAAGTCACAGTTTGATTCCAGTCAGAGCATAAGCCCAGGTTGCAGGCTCAATTCCCAGTGGTGAGTGTGCAGGAGGCAGCCAATTAATGATTCTCTCTCATCATTGATGTTTCTATCTCTCCCTCTCTTAAATTAATAAAAATGTACTTACAAAAACTATTTTCAACCACTTAAAAATGTAATATCTATTCTTAGCTCATGGGCCACCAAAAAAAAAAAAAAAAAAAAGGCAGTATCTGTATTTGGCCTATGGGTCCAAACAGCCCCAGCCAATAGAAATAAGAGACAAACCACACACATAATTTTTAAGTTTCTAGTAGAATTAAGAACAGTTTTGTAAAATGTTTCACATCACTCTATATCTCAAAAATATAATTTTAGCATGTGATCAATATGAAAAATGACCAATGACGTTTGTGACACCTTTTTTCTGGACCATGTCATTGAAATCTGGCTTGTTTCCCCCACTCACAACACAACTAGAAACATCCATGGAAGAAATATCCGTCAGCTGCCTCTTGCATGCCCCATACTGGGAAGTGAACCTGCAACCAGCCATGTGCCCTGACCAGGAATCAAACCGGTGACCTCAGTGTATGGGACAATGCTCAACCAACTAAGCCACATTGGCCAGGGCTAAGGTGCCAGCTTTTATGTGGCTCAATGTCCCAGGCATATCTGGGGATGTGTGGTGAATATCAGTGCCTGGGAAGCAGACCATTTCACAGGTGGAGACTGAGGCTGGGTGGTTTTGCTGGGCTTGCCCGGGTCTCTAGCAGGGGTACAGGCTGGCAGGTGCTTCTAGGGTTTGGAGCCATCTGGGCTCAGTCTTCTTGTTTCTGTTTCAGCTCCTGACCTCCCTGTTAGAAATGCCGTAGGGGACCCAGCACCCCAGGATGTGGGCAGGCTGCTGTCCTGTGAGTATGCCTGCCTGGACTGGCATTGCCGGTAGTCTTAACCTAGCATCTAGAAGGGGTTCAGGAATCTGGAGAAGGCACTGTTTATAAATTAATCAAGAGTCCAGAGACAAAACATAATTTTGGAAGGCTTTTGAGGGGGGCCAGAGGCGCTTGGCCGTAGGAACCAAGCTCTCTCTGGACCCCTTGCTTTTTATTAACACAAAAGGTAAAGGTAGCTTTACATATCAAAGGGTAAGGTTTGGAATACTGAATCCATTGTCAGATCGGAGGAACTGCCTAAGGCTGTTCAGGTGTTTGGCCAGTAGGAGGCAAAACATGTAGATTGAAATGCCCTCAGCTGTCTGGCAGCAAGCAATCATTCATGCATCCTTTTCAGGTTTGAGGAAATGCCCTCAGCCATCCCAGATGATTCAGCCCTGCTAACATGCTGGAATTGGCTTCCAACTTGGCATGAGTTGGACACAGGGCTATGGGCATAGGTGGGAGTCACATGCAACTTCTCAGAGACCCCCAACTCAGATGGTGTCCCTAGGGAGTAAGTGGTTGCCCCCTGGACAAGCACCAGGGGCCAGGGCATGGCAAGGAGACCCATGACCATGTTGCCAGCAGCCACTGACCTCTGCAGGCTGTCTTTTTTTTTTTTAAAATATATTTTATTGATATTTCACAGAGAGGAAGGGAGAGAGATAGAGAGCCAGAAACGTCGATGAGTGAGAAACATCGACCAGCTGCCCCCTGCACACCCCCCACCGGGGATGTGCCCGCAACCAATGTACATGCCCCTGACCGGAATCGAACCTGGGACCCCTCAGTCCACACACCGACGCTCTACCCACTGAGCCAAACCGGTTTGGCTGCAGGCTGTCTTAAGACCTCTTCATAGTGCCTCCAGAGTGCCCTGGGGCCCACCTCTTGCCCAACAAGGCCTGCATGGAATCTACCTGAACACCTCATGCCCCTACCACCCTCATAGTTCCCACCTAGACACCAAGAAACTGCACTGTTCCCACACTCAGACTTGCATTGCCTCATTGTTGACCCTGCCACTTTCACTGGTCCCCATTTCACAGATGATGAAACTGAGACCCAGAAGGGGAGGGACTCCCCCAAGATCATCCAGCTAGGACCTGAACCCTGAAGAAAGGAGTCTTCAGATAGATGGAATGGGAGAATGGCAGGCAGAGAAAGAGGAAGCCAACACTGAGAGAGTGGGGAGCCCGAGACGAGTGCTCCCTGGGAGGGGGCATCGGTAAGTCATCTCTGAGCCCTCACAGAGCCCATCCAGCCACTTGTCAAATGTGTCAAACTCCTGTACATGCTTCAGAACCCCATCTCATGTCTCCTTTTATGTGCAGCTTTCCTTGATCCATCCAGCCAGTGGAGCCTTGACTTCCCTTCCAGGTCCCTCCACCACAGACCCCTTTTTCTGTACTGTACTTGTGCACATGGGGCAGGGGAGTTTGTGCCTGGCTCTGTCTCCCCAAGGACGGGCAGGAGCTAAGGTCTCGTGGAAGCCAGGATTGCCTAGCAGGGAACTGGCCCAGAGGCTGTGTCAGGAAACTTTTAAAAAATATATTTTTTTTCTTGATTTTTTTTATTTTTTTTTACAGAGAGGGATAGAGAGTTAGAAACATCGATGAGAGAGAAACACCAATCAGCTGCCTCTTGCACACCCCCTACTAGAGATGTGCCGGCTACCAAGGTACATGCCCTTGACCGGAATCGAACCTGGGATCCTTCAGTCCACAGGCCGATGCTCCATCCACTGAGCCAAACTGGCTAGGGCTGTCAGGGAACTTTTGATGAACAAATTACTGAATAAGTAAATTAATTCATTGTTATTTATTAATTTATTGGTTGATTTGTGCAAGCAAACATCACCCATTGAGCACTAACTGTGTGCCTGGTCTGGTAGCTTTAGCCTTAACCCCAAAACATCTCCTGGCTTCAACTCTGCTATGCCATACACCCCTCCACCCCCCATCATTCCTCAGCCCAGAATTCAGGGTCCCTTCTCATCCCCTATCCCCCAGTCTTATCTGATTGACCTCTACAAGCTTTGGATCGCTGATGGTCCCTCTAGGTCTCTGCACCTTTTTTTTTTTTCTGCCAGGAACACGAATCCCTTTTGGACTGGCAAACTCCTACTCACCCATCAGAGCCCCAGCTCCAATGGCCCCTCCCTCTGAGGACTCCTCTAGTTCTCTTGTCCACCACCTATCTATAGAGTTCCTGGAGGGAGGCTAAATTGAGGGGGGTGTGTGTGTGTGTGCTTCTAAGTGGCAGGGAGGAGCCCTCACTCGTGCACCAAGGGAATTCGGGTTCCATCCAACAATTCCCTGTCTGCCGTCGCTGCAGAAAGGGAAACTGAAACCAAGAAAGGGTGAGAGAGCCACTTATTGGCAGGGAGAGGGCAGGCGCGCCACGCCCTGGCAGTGGAAAGGCCCTGCCCCTCCCTCCCTGCCTCAGTTTCCCTTCGGGACCTGGGAATGAGGCTGGGCTGGGCGGCGTAGGGCGGCGGGCGGCGGCTCAGGAAGTCCGCGGCCGCAGGAATCCAGCGCATCCCGGCCTTATAAGGGCAAGTGCGCGGGGGCCAATCAGCGGCGGGGGCGGGGTCGGACCCGTCCCGCCGGCGCCCCGCCGAGCCGGGGTCCCGCCGTCCCGCCGCCGCCCCGTCCCGCCGCCGCCGCCGCCGCCGCCGGCATGAGCTCCACGCAGTTCAACAAGGGGCCCTCGTACGGGCTTTCGGCCGAGGTCAAGAACCGGGTGAGTGGGGGCTCCCCCCCGAGGGCCCGCGCCGTCCGGGCTCCCGGGCATCGGGGAGAGTGGCTCTGGATGAAAGTGGCCTCCTCGTCCCCGACGTCTGCGGTTCTGGGGGCGCCGCCCGGACTCCCGGGGTCCCGGGGAGCAGAGAGACCTGCGACCGGGCCCTGCCCAGCGTCCAGGAGCCATTAGGGCTGACGCCCTCCCCGCCCCAAACCCCACAGCCCTGGGCCCTCCCAGCGCTCCGAGGCCCGAGAGGAAACCGAGGGGCTATAGAGGCTCCGGCAGCCCCTCCTCCCCCGGCCACACGTCTGTTGTTTGGGGGACGCTTGGGCCGGAGGAGGGAAAGCGGGTGGACCAGGTGTTGTTTTTAACTTAGGGTGTGGGCACCCCCCACAGGAATTTCCCAACCTCTTACACCTGGGAGGGAGGCAGCAAGGGGAAGTTGTTGAGAGGAGGCGGCCTGCTCGGGCTGTTCCCTTGTACGTGCCCTTTGTCTCCGTCTGACAAAGGAAGGAACGGCAAAGGGGTCCCCTGAAATGTGTGTCTCCTAACCTGGAGACACGGGGTGGGGCCAATGGGAGTCACTTTTTAAGAAAACTCTTGTGGTTCTGGCTCAGAGAGGGGCAGACACTTTTGGAGGGTCACACAGCCTGGCCCATGTAGGGAAGGGGAGCACAGGGGGTGATTCCAGATCCATGGGGAGGCCTCAGGCCCGATAAGCAAGGGCCTTTCCAGCTGGGGGGCATTTGCCATTCCTGCGCATCCCCCTACCCCCCAATACACACACACACCCTCCCACCAGACACCTGGGAAGGGAGCCGCCTGGGCATGCTGAGGACACAGTCCGGCCAGCCCCGATGGGCACCCTACGCAGTTGGCACCCTAGGACCTGCAACAGGAGGGAGAACTCTCCAAGGAGCCTCCCTCCATCCCTTTGACAAAAGGGGAAGCTGAAGCTTAGGAAGCCATGAGTTAGAGAAGAGGCACTCAGCAGCCCCCAGCCCCCCCCATGAGTCCCCCTCCAACACGAATCCCTCAGAGTGAACATTGAACGCTGACAGACTGCCCGTGCAGGCTCATGGCAGGCTGTCCCACCCAGCCAAGGCCGTTTAAGGGCCCCAGTTTGCACTCAGGGCTCAGGGCTGCCCAGGACCACACAGCTTGCAAACGGTGCCCGGTGGCCCCTGGCCCTCCTGGCCCTGGCGTTTACCCCTGGGCATCAGGAAGCGTGTGAGAGCCGGGTAGCTTCAGAGACGGGGTGAGAGAGGGCAGGCTGATACCTGCACGGGCGAGTAAGGCTGCCTGAAGTCAGGCCTCAGTTTGCAAGGTTGGAGTCTGAGTTGGCCACCTACCAGCTTGCCACGGTCACTTGTCCCTCTTCCTATGGCTCGGAGCCCAGGCCCTGCCCGCTTTTTCCAGCTACTTAAGACGGGAGGAGGCCCCGAGACCTCTGCCTGGCCCCCGTGCCTCAGTTTACCCCCCCGCTGGATGGCCTGAGGCAGGCGGTTGTCGATTGTGTCCCTCTGAGCAGCTATGGCCACTTGATTCTGGGCTGGGTGACCGGCTTTCAGACCGACCATTGGGAACAGCTGGTCCCAATTTAGCAGATTTCGCAGAAGGCGGTGGCTGCATTCCTGGCAGTTTGCGGTGGTGAAGAATGCTCGGGCCACTGCGGGGAGGGCCTGGCGCCTCTGCCCAGGACCCTGGCCCCCTTGAGCCGCCACGGACGGGCCCCAGCTGGGCAGGCAGGCAGGCAGGCAGGCAGGCGTTCCAGGCATCCAGACCAGCCCCCCTGCCTCCGGCTCAGCCCTCAGGACGTGACCCTGCTCATTCCTCAGCTGAACAAAGCTTTCCCCGGGCCGGCCGCTCCCCCAGCCCTGGGAACCTGGAGCCGGCGGCCTGAGGGGGTGGGCCCAGCGGATCAGGTTAGCTAGCGGATCAGCCTCCTGCCTTTGTCTCCCCTGGGCTCTGGGCGGGAGATTCCATATCCTATGGCGAGGAGGGTGTGTATGCAGTCACCCAGGGGCAGGCCAGGGTTCAGGAGACCCCTATGCAAACCATTCCAAACTTTGATGGGAAACTGAGGTAGTACGGGGAAGAGAATCTCGGGGGAGCTGGGGCGGAGCTGAGCAGGAATCAGGTCTGCAAAAGGTTTCAGCCCCCCCCCAGGGGGGGCGGGAGGAGAGGAAGAGGAAGGGCCTCCCCAGTGGGCATCTGTGAGTAAAGGTGGGCAGGGGGCGTGGAGCAGAAAACGCACCCCGTTTTATCCGGTCTGGTCCTGAACGGGAGGGGGGGGGGCTGGGCTCAGCTTTCTCCCACTCCCAAGGACTGCCCTGGGGCCGGCCAGCTTTGCCCATTTTGGCCTGGGTCTCCCTGACTTCGTGGGGCTTCCCTGGGCTTCAGCCATTCAGACTTTCTCAGCCGTCAGTGCTCTGAGATGCTGCCCCTGGAAACGGTGAGAGCGTGTGCACGCGCTTGTGGGCAATAGGCGGGCGATGGTGGGGGGCCAGGAGTACTTTTGTCCAGAGACAGCGCCGAGCTGGACGGCAAAGTTCAAGGGTGTGGGCGGGATGCATCATAAGCAAGAAGCTATATTATAACAGAAGGTGGAGATACAAGAAGGAAAATAAGGAGGCAGGGCCAGGGAGAGGGGTGCCCGAGGAGGGCCGTCACGGCTAGCATGGTCAGGGAAGTCCTCCCCAAAGGGGTCACCTTCAGGCTGTGACTGGGTGGAAGGTCGGGACCCGGCCGTGCGAACTTCGGAGTCAAAAGGGACAGCACGTGCGAAGGCCCTGAGCCAGCAACTGGTACGGCCAGTTCTAGGCACCGAGAATGGTTAGGTGGCTCCTCTGTAAGTGAAACAGAATCACCACGTGACCCATGCATCCCACTTCTAGGTATGTTCCCAAACTAATTAAAATAGGTGTTTAAGCCGGAACCTGTTTGGCTCAGTGGATAGAGCGTCGGCCTGTGGACTGAAGGGTCCCGGGTTCGATTTCGGTCAAGGGCACGTACCTTGGTTGCGGGCACCTCCCTCTCATCGGTGTTTCTAACTCTCTCTCCTTTCCTCTCTGTAAAAAGTCAATAAAATATATTTAAAAAATAAAATAAAATAGGTGTTTAAGAAAACCTTTACATGGGTGTTCACAGCAGCAGGATTCACAGTGGCTGAGAGATAGAAACGGCCTAACTGCCCATCAGCGGGTCAGTGGAGACACACAATGGGGTCCATCCACACAAAGGAGCATTACTCGGCCACGGAAAGGGATGAAGCACTGACATGCTGCAACGTGGACGGACGGACCCTGGACACATGCTACTAGTGAGAGAAGCCAGACGCAAAAGACCACGTAGTGTGTGGTTCCACTTGTGTGAAATGTCCGGAACAGGCACATCCACAGACAGGAAGTGGAAACAGAAGGGTTTGGCACCACTGGAAGCGGATTAGAGCCAAAGTTTGTGGGGGAGAGATAGGAGCGTGTCTGTGGAGGGTGGTTTATCTGTGCCTGTGGGCGTCCCTGCTGATGGGGCACCGCGCCGTAGTGTGGGGTCGTCCCGCCCCTCTGTCTCCTCCCTGCGGAGCCACCAGCCTCCCCCATCCGGAGCTTCCGAGAACCTCTGCCGGTGTGTCCTCACCCCATCTTCTGCCTCTGCTCTGCAGCTTCTGTCCAAGTATGACCCTCAGAAGGAGGCGGAACTCCGGAGCTGGATCGAGGGACTCACAGGCCTGTCTATTGGTCCCGACTTCCAGAAGGGTCTGAAGGATGGGATTATCCTGTGCACGTGAGTGGGCGTGGGCACGGGCTCGTCACCAGATTGTCCCACACGGGGTGGCCCTGCTCCATGTGCCGATTGAAGCCCGCTTGCTTTTCCCTCCCTGTGTGCGTGCGTGCTTGCGTGCGTGCGTGCGTGTGTGCGTGTGTGCGTGTGTGTGTGTGTGTGTGTGTGTGTGTGTGATGGCTTTGTTGAGGATCTCTAGCAGGGAGCATCCTTGTCTCATGCCCTTCCTCTCATGGGAGAGCCTCTAACGTTTCCGGAGGCCTCTCTCTGCTGCCTCCTACTCGACTCTAGTTCAAGCGTTCCATGGTTGGCACATTTGAATGGAAATTGTCAGATTCGCTCCCAGAAATCAGGGGTTCTGGATTGTACTCCCAACACCCATTACTGTCACTCTTTAGCATCTTGGGCTTTGTGGGTGAAGATGGCATTGCAAGAGGGGACGCTGAGGCCTAGAAAGAAGCAGTGCGGTTGACAAAGAACGTGGCTAAGAATCGGTCTCTTGGGTCTGTGAGGTTCAGGTTCCCCTGTGCTCACGGAGGTCCCTGCTTCCTCCCCACCCGTGTCTTCCCTCCCCCCAGACTCATGAACAAGCTGCAGCCGGGCTCAGTCCCCAAGATCAACCGCTCCATGCAAAACTGGCACCAGGTGAGGGACTGTCGGGCGCAGAAAGGATGGGGCTGGGGGGGGGGGGGCCCATCTGACCTGCGGGCAGTCTGAGGTCCTCTCACAGCCCCTCTTGTGTCTCCTCCCAGCTAGAAAACCTCTCCAACTTCATCAAGGCCATGGTCAGCTACGGCATGAACTCTGTGGACCTGTTCGAGGCCAACGACCTGTTTGAGAGTGGAAACATGACACAGGTGCAGGTGTCTCTTCTGGCTCTGGCAGGGAAGGTGAGGCCCAGAGAGGGGCAGCGACTGCCCAAAGCCACACAGCAGACGATACAGGTTTACAGAGGCTGACAGTCTACCCCTTCTTAGGCTCACAGTCTGATGGAGGAAGCAGACAAGAAACCAAAGAAAATTTTTTTTGTTTAAAAAGTCTTTATATTTAAAAAATTTTTTTTGTATTTTTTGTTAATCATAAATAAGGATATTTTTTCATTGATTTTTTTTTTTTTGAGAGAGTGGGAGGGAGGGAGGAGGGAAGAGAGAGAAAGAGAAATATTGATGTGAGAGAGACGCATTGATTGGTTGACCGGGGCCAGGGGTTGAACCTGCAACCTAGGTTTGTAGCCCTGCCTGGGAATTGAACCTGAGGCCCCTGGTGAACAGGCGATGCCCCAACCACTGAGAAACACTGGCCGGGGCAAAACTTCCTGTTGTAGAGCAGTTTTAGGTTCTCACCAAAATTGAGAGGGAGCTACAGAGATTTCCCATATGCCCCCTCTCAGACACAGCCTCCCCCCCATCCACGTCCTCACTGGAGTTTGAACCATTTGTTGCCACTGACGCACGGCCAAGCACACCTCCTCAGAGCCCAGGGTTTACAGAAGGGTTCCCTCTTCAAGTCATTTTCTTAGAAGCTTTAAGTCACGGACTGTGAGACATGCCTGGAGGAAGAAGAAAAGATTAGACCAGCGTGTGGGGTCTCGTGACCCTTAAACAAAGACCAGGGTAGGTTGGAGCAGTGTTTCCGGAGGAAGGGCTAGCAAGGCCCTGACGTAGGAATTGGGAGGAGGTTCTCATGTCAGGACTGGTGTTCTGAGGGGTGTTTTCAAGGGCTGCCCCATGAGGACCCGGGACGGGGAGGTCAGCGAGGAGCCGGGGGCAAGTGTCCAAGTGAGAGATGGTGGTCATGGCCTGGACAGGCAGCGGTGAGAGTTGGGTAGAAGGTGATGAAAGATAAGACACCCTCCCCCCCCTGAATGCTTGGCCTGAGACACAGGAAGGCTGGGGGCCGACAGGACCTCTGAGTCTGAAGCCTGTCGTTGGGCAGCAGGCAAAGGGGACAGATGCAGCCCGACCCCCCTCCATGCTCACGCACTCCGGGACTCGCTGGGGAGTCCAGGCTGCCCCTCCCCAATACTCCCAGCCCCCCTCCCCGATACTCCCAGCCCCCCTTCCCTCCAGGCCAAGACTAAGGGGCTGCAGAGTGGCGTGGACATTGGCATCAAGTACTCCGAGAAGCAGGAGCGGAACTTTGATGACGCCACCATGAAGGCGGGCCAGTGTGTCATCGGGCTCCAGGTGGGCGCCGGGGCCCCGCGGGGGAGGGTAGGGGGGAGATTCTGCTGTGACCCCAGCCCGGTCCCACTCAGTGGCCTTTTGAGTTTCGGGCAGCCTGACCTCTCCTGCCCGTCTTCCTGCAGATGGGTACCAACAAGTGTGCCAGCCAGTCAGGCATGACGGCCTATGGTACAAGAAGGCATCTGTACGACCCCAAGAACCATATCCTGCCACCCATGGACCACTCGACCATCAGCCTGCAAATGGGCACCAACAAGTGTGCCAGCCAGGTGGGCCTCACCCAGTCCCCCTCGGGCACCCGCGAGTGTCTCCCCCCCCCCCCCCCCCGCCCAAACCCTTGTTCTCCATGGCACCCCCACCCTGGGCTTCCCCCCTGCCTTCTCTGTCTCTGCCTCAGCTTACTATGTGTCCCCAAGGAAGTTTCCACCTAGCTCTATGCCTCAGTTTCCCTCAAGGGATTGACCTGAGGCCCATTCAGCGCTGACATTTTTAGACCCCGTGGTTCTCCCTCTCCCTGCTGGGTCACATGTCGCAGTGGGGGGGGGGGGGTTTCGGAGCTCTCGGGTCTTCAGGAGGCCTTGGCTCCAGACCAGGAAGCTTCCTGACTGGCAGGGAGGGCTGGACCCAAACACCCCTGGCTCCAAAGGAGAGGGTCGGTCCCTGGTAATGCGTCCTCTCGGCATAGTCGGGAAAGGGGGTGTCTCAGCAGGGCCTGGAGGGACGCAGAGGAGTTTGTACAGCAATGGTAAAGGGAGGTGGTAGAGGGTGTGGAAGTCTTGGGGCGTTCCGTTTCCCTCACCCCTCCCATCCTGATGCTCTCTCTTCCCTCTTCAGGTGGGCATGACGGCCCCTGGGACCCGGCGGCACATCTATGACACCAAGCTGGGGACCGACAAGTGTGACAACTCCTCCATGTCTCTGCAGATGGGCTACACACAGGGTGCCAACCAGAGCGGCCAGGTCTTTGGCCTGGGCCGGCAGATATATGACCCCAAGTACTGTCCACAAGGCCCAATGGCCGACGGGGCTCCGGGGTCAGTGGGCGACTGCCCGAGCCCAGGGAAGGCCCCGGAGTACCCTCCGTACTACCAAGAGGAGGCAGGCTACTGAGGCCCCATCCCTGCAGAGCCTCTCTTCACGCCCTTGTTCCATCGGGAATTGGGGGTTTTCTACGTTTTCATCTTGTTTTTCCTCTGTGTTTAAGTTGAGGGACTGTGAAAGCCAGATCCAGATGCTTATAGGGTTGGGGTCCCTGCTAGGGCACACCCAGGTAGCAAATTTCCCAGCAGGCTTAGGGCCAAGCAGGGGCGGGCGGGGGTGGGGGGCGGGGAGATACCTGTGCAGGGAGGGAAACTGGCCCCAAGTGCTTCCGGTTGCTTCTGCCCCTCTTCTCTTTTCTGTGCTGATCGGTTTGTGGTTTCTGCACCAACAGAAGTTTCAGGAAGTTTTACCAAAAGTAATTTTGGTGGGGGTTGGGGGTGGGGAATGAGGTGGGAAGGAAGGAAGTTCCTTAGGAGAGGGCTGGACCGTAGTCCCCAGACATTTTAGGCATGGTGAGGGGCTGCATTCTCCAGGACCCTCCCAGGGCACCAGTGAGGAAACAGGCAGGCAGGACAATGGAGTTCTGAGTGGTGGAGGCAAACCCAGACCCCCACCTCTTCCACGCTTGTCCCCTCTCCCCGCCCCGTACTGCACAGGGACCCCCACTAGGAGGCCCTTCCTGGGACCAGCCCCACCCAGGAGCCCTGGGACCAAGAGATAATGTGAAATACCAACTGTGGACCAAAGGCAATAAAAACCTCTTTTTAAAAGGAAAAGAAGATGGATTTTCTCTTATTACTCTCTTCTCATCTTCTCAATTTTCTCTCACTGCTCACCTTTCTCCTCATTCTCTTTTACTTGTCTCAGACCCCTCTCTTCTCTCCTTATTCTCTCCATTTGGTTTTCATGGACCTAGCCCAGGATAGCCTCGTCGAGGCCAAAGACTGGATCTTAGTCCCAGACGGCTGGCACTAGTTCCAAAGAGCCAGCCTCGACCCTGGAGTGGGTCTAGCCAAAGCCAGTCCTGGAGGGCAGAGCCGGGCCCCAGGAGCCCCACCAAGACCCAGATAGCTGAAGCCAGTCCCCAAAGGCCGAGCCTGAGTCCGCAGAGCCCTGTGCTCTGTGAAGGAATGTTTTACTTCATTTGATTGCGTACATGAATAGAGAGATGGGCTGCAGTTTCCCGGGCTAGTCCCAGCTCTCCAGAGAAGAGCCGAGCTGAGCCCTGAAGGGCCAAGACCAGCCCTGAGAGCTGAAGGGATGACCCCACCCTAGTTCCTAAGAGCCCAGCTTAGTCGGGAAGGGCAGAGTCTAGCCCTGAGAGCCTACTAGATCCCCAAGGAGTTGAGGCCTGAAGAGGTGAAGCTAGTCCCCAAAGGGTGACCCTAGCCCCCAAAAGCCCAGCTTAGCCAGGAAGAGTTGAGCCCTGAGCTGAAGGGTGGAGTAAAAAAAATAATAATAAAAGGAAAAGAAGGTGCTGGAATAGTTGGCAGTCAGGAGGTGTTAGCTTGGATACTTTCTGGGGGCCTGAGAACCCTGGGAGTGGGACAATGGGACAAATATCTGGTCTTCACAGCTTCATGGAAGAAGGAGAAGCTGAGGCCAAGGGCACAGATCCGTCTGGGTTGAATAAATGATTTGAGGGCTAGGACCTGGGATAGGGGAAGAGGCTGGACCTCCTGCCTGGTTTTGAAAGGAGGTGGGAACTCAACACCCGCCCCCCCCCCCCCCCACACACACACAGTACGAGTTGGGGCTCCACCCAGTGCTCCAGCATCCAACCTCCAGGCCTTTGCTTGTGAATTCACTCTACTTGGGAGTTTTCACCTTGACGACGAACTCCTATCCATCTGCAAAGCCCCAGCAGCAAACCCACCTTCCTCCATAGAGCGTTTCCCCCCACACGCTGCTCACTCTCCCCAGCACCTTGTGAAACACCCTCACTTTAACGGAGCGAGAAGACGTCGGGGTGACCGTTAGGACCCAGGACTCTAATCTTAGAATGTTGGGGGACCCCCCTTCCCTTTCTGCCATTTTTTTTTTTTTTGGTATCGGCCCAGGGACCAACGATTGTGGGGTGAATGATGAATAAATAGAAGCCCGTTTTTTTCCTGATGGACAAACAGAGAGTCTCAGGGTAACAGGGCGAGTCTGGCGGGGACCGGGTCCTCCCTCCGGGGGCGAGTGGGGAGAAGGGGTCTCCTGCGCGGGAGCTGCGCGCTGCAGGCCGCTCTGCAGCGCAGCCGGCGGGTGCGGAGGGCGGCGGGGAGGTGAGCCCGCGGCCGCCGCACCTCAGTGACGCAGCGGGAGGCGAGGGGTCCGGCTTTAGAAAACCGGTCCCGGTAAGAAAACCGGCTCGGCGAGGCCCGCGGTGGCCCCACCTACGTCCTCGGAGCCGGTGCTCCCGGGCCCGGCCTGTGAGTGGCGGGTCGGCAGCCAATAGCAGCGGGTTGGGACCGGGCGGCACCGCAGGCGGGAGGTGGGGAGGGGCGGGCGCACCCGGTGCTGGCTCCAAAAGCTGGGGCCCCCGGCCCGCTAGGGGGCCTTTACTTTTCTTTTCTCTTTTTTTTTTAAAATTATATTTTATTGATATTTTACAGAGAACACGGGAGAGAGATAAACTAGAAACGTCCATGAGAGAGAAACATCGACCAGCTGCCTCTTGCACACCCCCTACTGGGGATGTGCCGGCAACCAATGTACATGCCCTTGTCCGGAATCGAACCTGGGACCTTTCAGTCCGCAGACCGACGCTCTACCACTGAGCCAAACCGGTTTTGGCATAGGGGGCCTTTTCTTTATTGATTTTTTTTTTTTTTTTTTTTTTTTTACAGAGAGGAAGGGGGAGATATAGAGAGTTAGATATATAGAGAGAAACCTTGATCAGATCAGCTGCCTCCTGCACACCCCCTACTTGGGACATGCCTGCAACTAAGGTACATGCCCTTGACCGGAATCGAACTTGGGACCCTTCAGTTTGCAGGCTGACACTCTATCCACTGAGCTAAACTGGTTAGGGCAGGGGGCCTTAAAAAAAAAAAAGGGCCGCGCTTTCACGTCTGGGAGAGCAAAGGAGGCAAACGCTGGGGGCTGGGACCGAGAGAGGGTCCCGGAGAGAGAGGAAAGCCCCAAGAGGTGCGAGTGTGGGGATGGGGGGACGATGGCAGGTTCCCTGGGAACTAGGGCGTGCGGGTAGAGTTCAGACTCTCACTCACCTTTGCTTCCTGCGGATGAGTATTGGGGAACGGCAGAATTAGCCATTCATTTTTTAAAATACATTTTATTGAATTTTTACAGAGAGGAAGGGAGAGGGATAGAGAGAAACACCCATCAGCTGCCTCCTGCACACTCCCCACCCGGGACGTGCCCGCAACCAAGGTACATGCCCTTGACCGGACCCTTCAGTCCGCAGGCCAATGCTCTATCCCCTGAGCCAAACCGGTCAGGCTGGCCACTAATTTTTACACCTGCAGCCCCTTTCCTCGTTAGAACCCCCCCCCCCCCAGCCTGCCCCCGTTTTACCAAAGGAGAAACTGAGGCCGCTCCCCCAGATCCCACTTTATATAAGGGAGAGTTCTAGAGTGGGGTCGGAGGTACACCTGCAGCCCCTTTGTATGTGAGCTGTGGCAACTCCCTGCCCCCCTCGTGACCTCAGTTTCCCCATCTGTACAGTAATGAAGTAGGCCAAAGCTGGACAATTCCGAGCAAGAGATGGGGTCAGGATCACTGGTTCCCGGAGCCTCCATCACCGTCCCTTCTCCTAAACCATTTCCTAGATCTTGGGGGTCCTCTGAGCGATGAATAATACATGAGGGGTAGATAGAGCTGGGGTGGGGCCTCCAGCTGGATGACTGCCTGTCTCTGGGCTCCTGAATTGCCCCCTCTTCCAGCCAGGCGTGTAAAATGTTCACAGTAAATACTTAGCTATCATCTTTGGGGAAGGGCGCGGGAGGTGAGGGGTCCCTCCCCTGGCCCAGGAGAAGGTTGGAGGCCAGGATCTGGAGGCCCTCGAGGGGACTCACTGGTGTTGAAAGAATGACGCTGAGGCCCCGCCCCCAATAATTAGTTGATAGCTTTTCCACACCAGCCGCTAAGGGAGTGACAGCCCTGGCAACCAATCAGATGTAAGGATGACCTCAGGCGGGCTCCCATTGGCTCCCTTCGGGGAGTAAATACTTCGGTAAGTCTTACTGTGTGCCTAGCTCTAGGCAGATGTCCAGAAATTCTGCACAATGGAATAGAGAAATGAAGTTCCGAGAGGGACAGGGAGTTGCCCGCAGCTGCACAGCACACCTTCGGTCCGACCCCTCGGTCCCGCCTCCTGTCTATTTTCACCATGGCCTGCTGGACACAGCTGAAGCTACTGCTTTGGAAGAATTTCCTGTATCGCAAGAGACAGCCGGTAACGCCCGGGCGTCTAGGAGAGGCTGGGCACGGCCCAGGCGCTCCCCACTGCTCCCCACTGTCCTGCTTGTTCTGTCTACCCCAGATCCAGTTCCTGGTGGAGTTGTTGTGGCCTCTCTTTCTCTTCTTAATCCTGGTGGCCGTCCGCTCTTCCCGCCTCCCGCAGGAGTACCATGAGTGTAAGCCCCTCAAACGGTCCAGGTGCTTGGATGGGGGAGGGGGGGGAGACAAGGGCGTCCCGCTATGCACAGGGGCCCCAGAGAGCACAGACCCGGCACCCAGTGAATGGCTGAGTGGGATCAGGATGGGGACTCTGACAAGGCCCCTCACACCTGGCATTCCCGCAGGCCACTTCCCCAACAAGCCGCTGCCCTCTGCAGGCACCTGGCCCTGGCTCCAGGGTCTCCTCTGCAACCTGAACAACACCTGCTTCCCGCAGCACCTGCCCAGCGAGGAGCCAGGTGTCTTCAACAACTTCAATGATTCCCTGTGAGCGAGCGCGGCGGGTGCGGCGGCCGCTGGCGGGGGCCGAGGTGCCCACCTGAGCCCCTGCTTCCCGCCCTCTCTGTGTCCCCAGGGTCTCCCGGTTCCTGGCAGATGTCCGTATTTTCCTGGGGAGCCCCAAGGCCTACAGGACGCTGGCCAGAATGGGGAAGCTGATGCCCGAGTTAAGGACGGCACTAGGAGCGCGTGGGAGGCCAGGGTCTTCTGGTAGGTGGTGCTGAGCTCGGGGCCTCCACCCGCCCGGCTCTGAAACGGGCACAGGTGGAGGCGCGATGTTGCCGGCTAAACGTGGCCTAACCCTGTGCTTCCTGTGTGCCTCCTACAGGCTGGCCCCAGTCACGTGATCAGCCGCAGGAGAGACCGTCCCTGGCTAAGGAGCTGCTGGGAACCCTGCTGCGAGGGGTGAGGTGGGGCTGGGTGAAATGTGGCCGACTCTGAGACGCTGCTCCCAGGAAGTCCCGGCCCTGCCCCATCCTGGGCCAGATGACTCCCGCCCAGGGCAGTTGATTCCAGCCTCCAGACTTTTGTCTGGGCTGGCCCTGGAGCCTGGACAGGCCGTGTCTGGCATGGTGGTGGACTCTAGGCTTCGAGAGACCTTGAGCAAGTCCAAGTGCCTCTTGGAGCCTCAGTTTCCCCATTTATAAAATGGGTCTGTACCCACAATATAAACTGCCTGGCAAAGTGCCCTCGAGTGAGACCTCAAAAAAAGGTCGTTGTCGCCGAAACCCGTTTGGCTCAGTGGTAGAGCATCGGTCTGCGGACTGAAGGGTCCCAGGTTCGATTCCAGTCAAGGGCACGTACACTGGTTGCGGGCACGTCCCCGGTGGGGGGTGTGCAGGAGGCAGCTGGTTGATGTTTCTCTCTCATCGACGTTTCTAGCTCTCTCTCTCTCTCTCCCTTCCTCTCTGTAAAATATCAATAAAATACATTTTTTTTAATTAAAAAAAAGGTCGTTGTCACCCTGTTATCTTTCCTCCCAGAGGTCTCTGCCGGGCCAAGCCCAAGAGTCCGTGGACAGCTTCGTGGAAGAAGCAGAGCGCCTGGCCCAGCAAGTAAGAGGCCCCTCATCCTCCACCCCATGCGGGAAACTAGAGGGGCAGGCTGCCAGAAGGGGAGGTGACAGGGTAGTCCTGGGCACGCACCTTGGGTAAGATTTTTCAGGGGAATCTGGGCAGAAAGAGAGGGAGAAGGGGCTCCTGGTGGGGTGCCCTGCCCTGGTTTAAGGGTTGGCAGTGGGACTGTGCAGGAGGGAGGGCTGACAGCACCCTCTGGTGACCCCTCCTCTCCAGATCCTGATGCTGCCCAGCCTGGCAGAGCTCCGGGCTCTATTGCGGAGACCTCGGCAGACGGGTGCGTCCCTGGAGGCCGTGCTGGAAGCCCTCTGTGGGCACAAGGGACCCGGAGTCCCGGGGGAGCCCTCCCCCACCAGGGACGAGGCCAGTGACCTGAAGGAGTTGGAGATGCAGGAGCCAGACCCACCCGACCCTGGCCTGAGTGAGTGACTGACCTTGGTTTCCCCGCGTGGGACGTGGAGGGTGGGTGGGTGTGGGAGCACGGCCTCACGGCTCCTCCGACCAGGCCCTGCCTGTGCTGAGCTGATGCAAACCCTGGACACGCACCCGCTGTACCACCTGCTCTGGAGGCGCCTGAAGCCACTGGTCCTGGGGAAACTGCTGTTTGCGCCCGACACGCCCTTCACTCGGCAGCTCATGGCACAGGTTAGGGTGGGAGGGGCCCCCCGTCCCTCCCTCGGCTCCGGGGACGAGGGCCAGGCCTGAGAGAAGGCCCTGGGAGGCATGCGCCAGTGCTCAAAGGCACAGGATGGAGCAAAGTAGAGGCGGAAAGAAGTCGGCGGGGGGTGGAGGGAGGATCCTCTGTTAGAAGATGGGTCGTGAATGGGTGAGCACGGCATCGATCTGGGCCCCTGCCCTGCCCTCCCCCAGGTGAACCGGACCTTCCAGGAGCTGACTCTGCTGAGGGATCTCCAGGAGGTGTGGGGGAAGCTGGGACCCGGGATCTTCGACTTCATGAATGACAGTGCGAATATAGCCATGCTGCAGGTGGGCCCACAGCGGAGGGCGGCGGCGGATTGATCTACGGCCTCCCCAGGCGTATCAGCCCCTGCTGAGGATGAGGGCAATGGGCAGGTCAGGGTCTCCTGGGCAAGGGTGAGGAGGTGCAAAAGGTGGCCTCCATGTTGAGGACAGGCCCCCCGCGGATGGGAAGAGGGGTAACAAGGAGATAAGGAGTGCCCCAGGCAGACCGCCACGGCCCCCTGCCGTTCCCCAGAGGTTCCTGCAGATTCCGAACAAAGGACAGAGGCAGCCGGGACCCAGAGGCCTGCACCAGGCGGAAGCTCCTCAGGACTTTCTGAACCACTCTATCCATAGATTCAGCTGGCTGGAAGCTTATACAGATATGGAGCTTCTGATTCGCACAGTGGGCAGTGCTATGGAGGTGAGGGGCCGTCCACTTGGGAAAGTCTTTTTTTTAAAAAACATATTTTATTGATATCTTACAGAGAGGAAGGGAGAGAGAGAGAGAGCTAGAAACGTCGATGAGAGAGAAACATCAACCAGCTGCCTCTTGCACACCCCCTTCTGGGGATGTGCCCGCAACCAATGTACATGCCCTTGACCGGAATCGAACCCGGGACCTTTCAGTCCGCAGACTGACGCTCTACCACTGAGCCAAACAGGTTTCGGCTGGCTGGGAAAGTCTTTTGAGGGGAGAACTAGCCTGTCCTGTGGGGGAGCTGCCGGAGGGGCGGGCCCTGCCTTGGGAGAAAGCTCAGCTCAGCCCTGAGGCCCGGGACGGGACCAGGGCCCCTCTGACCCAGGCCTTGTGCCCTCTCCAGTGTGTGACCCTGGACAAGCTGGAGGCAGCACCCTCGGAGGCGGCCCTGGTGGAGCGGGCTCAGGAGCTGCTTGCCGAGCACCGCTTCTGGGCAGGTGTGGTCTTCCTAGGCCCCCAGAATTTTCTGGACGTGGACCCCAAGGATTCCCGGGATGAAGGGCGGCTCTCCGGCCCAAGCCACATATACATCAAGATCCGCATGGACATTGACAATGTCGTCAAAACCGATAGGAACAGGGACAGGTGGGGGTGTGGCCACACGTGGCGACGTGACCAAGATCGTGATGGATGAGGCCAGGGCATTCCTCCCATTGTCTCTCCCCCACCCCACCCTCCATCCCCCACTCCCCATCCCCCATCAGAGACCAGGCAGGCAGAGTCTGATTGATTCCTTAGACCCATGGTCGGCAAACTCCTTAGTCAACAGAGCCAAATATCAACAGTACAATAATTGAAATTTCTTTTTATTTTTAAAAATATATATTTTATTGATTTTTTTTACAGAGAGGAAAGGAGAGGGATAGAGAGTTAGAAACATCGATGAGAGAAAAACATAGATCAGCTGCCTCCTGCACACCACCCACTGGGGACGTGCCCACAACCAAGGTACATGTCCATGACCGGAATCGAACCTGGGACCTTTTGGTCCACAAGCCAACACTCTATCCACTGAGCCAAACTGGTTTCAGCTGAAATTTCTTTTGAGAGCCAAAATTTTAAAAAAATGTATTTTTATTGAGTTTTTACAGAGAGGAAGAGAGAGGGATAGAAAGCTAGAAACATTGATGAGAGAGAAACATGGATCAGCCGCCTCTTGCATTTTTTATTTTTATTTTATTTATTTATTTTTAATATTTTTTATTAAGGTATTATCTGTGTACATAGCTTATCATTGCCCCCCCCTCTTGCATTTTTTAAACTTAAACTTCTTCTAATGCCACTAATTCAAAATAGACTTTGCCCAGGCCGTGGTATTTTGTGGAAGAGCCACACTCCAGGGGCCAAAGAACCACAGTTTGCCGACCACGGCCTTAGACCAATTGGGGTCCACGGTGGGCGGGACCTAGGTGGTTGTGGAATGGGCCTGCTGAAGGGGTTGGTGGGTGGGCTCAATGCGTTGGCTTCTGTGGTAAATGCGAGTGGGTGTGGGGCAATTGGGTCGCAGGCCTGGCCAGGCTGTAGTTGAGCCTGTGGGTGTGGACAGAACGAAGCTGGTAAAATGGGCACGGGGTGGAGGGTGGTGTTTCCAGCCGGTCCCTGCAGCCAACTGCTGTGCTCCTTGCTGCAGGTTCTGGGCCCCGGGCCCGGCCGCTGACCCCCTGAAAGACCTGCACTATTTGTCGGGGGGCTTCGTGTACCTGCAGGACATGCTGGAGCATGCGGCAATGCATGTGCTCAGTGGCAGTGCACCCCGCGCCAGGATCTACCTGCAGCAGATGCCCTATCCGTGCTACGTGGACGATGTGTGAGTGGCCCCTCCCCACTCCGTCCCCAGCTGCAGACACCGGGCCACAGGGGGGAGCTGGTCTCCATTTGGAACACGCATGAAGTCAAGGCCGTGAACAGCTGGCTTCGGTGGGCCACCCCCGGACGCCTGTGGAGGAAGCACAGGGACCTCTGAGGGCCTGGGGTCCCCTGGCAGAGAGAATGTAGCCTGTGCGGACGGCTCGGGCCCGTAGGCCGAATGACGGGTCCGAGGGTAAGAGAACCAATGTCCAGAGCCCCCTTGGTGCCTCCGCATGGTGGGGTGGGAGCCGTAGTGTCAGACGGGGCGGGTGCTGCACAGGGTCTCCAGCCCCCCCACCCCTGCCGCCCCAGGTTCCTGCGTGTGCTGAGCCAGTCACTGCCACTCCTCCTGACCCTGGCCTGGGTCTACTCCGTGTCCCTGACAGTGAAGGCGCTGGTGTGGGAGAAGGAGACGCGGCTGCGCTACACCATGCAAGCCATGGGACTCCGGGCTGCCGTGCTGTGGCTGGGCTGGTTCCTCAGCTGCCTCGGGCCCTTCCTCTTCAGCACTGCCCTGCTCGTGATGGTGCTCAAGGTGGGGGCGTGGGGGGCGCGCCCACGGAGGAGGGTAACAGGCCGGCGGAGCCTTGTGCGGGCCGTGCCCCGGGGCAGACCCGGGTCCCACCGGAGCCCCCTGTGTCTCCTGCAGCTCGGGGACATCCTCCCCCACAGCCACCCCCTCGTCCTCTTCTTGTTCCTGGCGGCCTTCGCGGTGGCCACGGTGGCCCAGAGCTTCCTGCTGAGCGTCTTCTTCAACCGGGCCAACCTGGCAGCCGCCTGCGGGGGCCTCCTGTACTTCGTGCTCTACCTGCCCTACGTGCTGTGTGTGGCCTGGAGGGACCAGCTGCCCGAGGGCGGCCGTGTGGCCGTGGTGAGCACTGGGCCCCGGCGGGGGGGGGCCTCGCGGGACAACGGCCGCCTTCGCTCTCTGACCCACCCCCTGCCTCTGCCCCGGGCCTGCAGAGCATCCTGTCGCCGGTGGCCTTTGGCTTTGGCTGCGAGAGCCTGGCGCTGCTGGAGGAGCAGGGCGAGGGCGCCCAGTGGCACAACGTGGGCACCGGGCCGGCGGCCGACGTCTTCAGCCTGGCCCAGGTCTCGGGCCTTCTGCTGCTAGACGCCGTCATCTACGGCCTCACTGCGTGGTACCTGGAGGCCGTGTGCCCAGGTGGACTCTAGGAGTTGGGGACTCCTGACCGCACACCTGTGCCCGGGAGGCTGGGCTGAGGGCCGGATCTGCGCCTCGGGGATAGGACCTCCCAGGCGTGAGGGTGGGGCTTCCTGAGGCTGCTGCATTTGAGGGCAGCCTGGGGAAGGTGGGCGGGGTCACCTAGCCACTTCCCTTCCAGGAATGCCCCCCTCCGGGGAAGGAGGCTCAAAGGATGACTGAGCACCGCTCCCCCCAGGCCAGTATGGGATCCCGAAACCATGGAACTTTCCCTTCTGGAGGAGCTACTGGTTTGGGCCTCGACCCGTCAAGAGTTCTGACCTGCCCCCAACCTGGCAGGCCGCGGAGGGTGAGGAAACAAGCCTTCATCGCTGCTTCCCCGGCTGGACCCCAAGGCCCCTCCAAAACCCAGTCAAATCCCAATCTCTGGGCATCTCAGCTCCCCCACATCCCTGGGGGCTCCCCTAGCTCCTGACAGGTCCCTGACTGCACAGACGGGCTCTAACGGCTGCCCACGGCTCCCGCCGCCGCTGACCGCCCTCTCTCCCCAGTGCTGATAGAAAAGCCTCCGCCGGGCCTGATCCCAGGGGTCTCCATTCGGGACCTGGAAAAGCGCTTTCCTAACAACCCAAGGCTGGCCCTCTGCGGGCTCAGCCTGGACTTGTACCAGAACCAAGTCACCGCCTTCCTGGGCCACAATGGTTCTGGCAAGACCACCACACTGTGAGTGGCCACACCCCCAACCCCCCCACCCCGCCCCGCCCCGGCCTGTGTGCATATCCGATTAATGGGGAAGGCATCTGGGGCCAGAAGGTTCCTATCTCTGCATTGGCAGTGTGACCCCCGGATCCCTTGGGTGCATTTTCTCTGACCCTCCGTTTCCCTGCTATCAAACAGAGACCTAACTTCACCTTGGCCTGGGCATGCCATGGGTGCTCCGTAGGTGCTGGTGCCCCTTCTTTGGGGGCCCCAGTTTCCACTTTTGAAGGAGCAGATGCTCTGAGACCCCCTGCACCCCCAGGTCCATCCTGAGTGGCCTCTTCCCACCCACTGGCGGCTCCGCCTACATCCTGGGCCACAACATTCAGACCAGCATGGCAGCCATCCGGCCCCACCTGGGCGTCTGCCCCCAGTACAACGTGCTGTTTGACCTGTGAGTCCTGAGAGGCCCGGGGCGTCGCGGAGGGAGGGGCGGGGAGGGCGTGCCCGAAGGCCCTGCCTGCCATGGCGGCCGCTGTTTCCGCCCGTGGCCGCAGGCTGACTGTGGAGGAGCACATCTGGTTCTACGGTCGGCTGAAGGGTCTGAGCGTGGCTGCCGTGGGCCCCGAGCAGGACCATCTGCTGCAGGACGTGGGGCTTATCTCCAAGCGGCACGCACTGACTCGCCACCTCTCAGGTGAGCCCAGCCGGCGGGGGGAACCTCCCGGTCAGGCCGGCGGCGATGAGGCCGGAGAGGGGGCTGGGAAGCCAGAGGAGATGTGGGGCACTCGGAGTAAGCAGGTGCCGAGGTCAAGGTGGGTGGGGAAAGGGGCACGGAACGGGGGGGGGCAGCCCTGTTCAAGACGGGGGGGGGGGGGGGGACCCCGCGGAGAGGGGTGTTTCATGCTGAAATCCAGGCCCTTTTCCCTGCCCAGGAGGGATGCAACGAAAGCTCTCAGTGGCCATTGCTTTTGTGGGTGGCTCCAAAGTCCTCATCCTGGACGAGCCGACAGCGGGTGTGGACCCTGCTTCCCGTCGCAACATTTGGGAGCTGCTGCTCAAATACCGGAAAGGTAAGAGCTGGGGGCAGCACAGGGTTCTCCGGGATTCTGTTTGAGGGGCCAGAAAAAGGTTTCTGGTTTTCCTCTGGGAGTTGTTGCTTGAAGTGGTTTGTTTTGTTTTGGTTTGTTTTTTGGTATTTGTTTGTTTGTTTTTAAAGTGGCATTTTTCTTCGTTGTCTGCCCTAGCAACAAGTAAGGGTGCAAAGTGTTGTTGCTTGTTAATATATTTTTATTGACCCCAGAGAGGGAGAGAGATAGAAACATCAATGATTATGCCGAAACCGGTTTGGCTCAGTGGTAGAGCGTCCGTCTGCGGACTGAAAGGTCCCGGGTTCGATTCCGGTCAAGGGCATGTACATTGTTTGTGGGCACATGCCGTGGTAGGGGGTGTGCAAGAGGCAGCTGGTCAATGTTTCTCTCTCATCGACGTTTCTAGCTCTCTCTCTCTCTCCCGTCCTCTCTGTAAAATATCAATAAAATATATTTTTTTTAAAAAGAAAGAAAGAAAAGAAACATCAATGATTAGAGAGTCACGGATCAGCTGCCTCCTGCACACCCCCCAACCCCCGCTGGGGATTGAGCCCACAGTCTGGGCGTGTGCCCTTGACCAGAATCCAAAGTAGGACCGTAGGACCTTTCAGTCCGCAGGTCAACACTCCATTCCCTGAGCCAAACCGGCCCGGGCAAGGGTGTGAAGTTTTAGCCGGATATCTTCAAAGGCTTTGCCGACTGGCAAATTAGCTTGACTGAAAAACAGGAGAGGAACATTTGAATTCTCGTTCCCTGGCAGGCTCCCTGCCATACGTCCTCAGTTTGGCTCATGTAAAGGCTTATAAAAACCCTTACAAAAGCCCTAGCTGCTTTGGCCTGGAGGATAGAACGTCGGCCTGAGGACTGAAGGGCCCCAGGTTCAATTCCAGTTAAGGGCACATGCCTGGGTTGTGGGATTGATCCCCAGTAGAGGTGCACAGGCAACCGATCAATGATTCTCCTCATTGATGTTCCAATCTCTCTCTTCCTCTCCCTTCTTCTCTGAAATCAATTTAAAAAAATACATTTTTTTAAAAAGGTTTCTGACAAGAAGTAAAGGCTTCTCAGGAGGAAGTGTTAGGGATGAATTTTTTTATTTGTTTTGTTTTTAAATGTTTTTTATTAATGCTTTTAGAGAGAGGAAGGGAGAGGGAGAGAGAGAGAGAAACATCAATGATAAGAGAGAATCGTTGATCTGCTGCCTTCTACATGTCCCACACTGGGGATCGAGCCCACAACCCGGGCATGTACCCTGACAGGGAATTGAATTGTGACCTCCTGGTTCATAGGTCGATGCCCAAACACTGAGCCACGCTGGCGGGCAGGGATGGAGTTTTGAGAGATGAGGAGGAGTTTGCCACATGGGGCAGGCAGTTCTTGTCAGAGGCTACAACATAGGCAAAGGCCAGATGACCTGGAGACCGAAACAAGATGGCGGCCTAGGTCATCTCCTAAGCTGCCATCTCATCAACAATTTGGGGAAAAAAACAACAGCTAAAATCAAAAGGGATCACATCAGACCCACAGGAAAGCTGGTGGAATGGGATGGCTACAACTAGAGACAAAGCAAGGCGCCGCTGCCCCCATGTGGAGTTTAAAACTACGGTGGAACCAGACCCGCCGGAGCCGCCGAGAGTGAGGGAAGCCCACCGAGAGCAGAGCTCGCTCCGCCCCGGGCCCAGGGAGTGGGCCTTCCCGGCCGGCCCGCCGTGGGAGCGAGGGAGCCCATGCCGGGCCTCGGCCGCGCCTTCCGCTCCTGCCTGGAACGAGACGCCTTTGAGCGCGGTCTCCTGCCCGCAGCCATCTCAGCCTGGCTTCCACGCCCGCCCGCTGTGCTGGTGAGGAGCTGGTGCGGTGCCTTCCGTTCACGCCCCGGGGAGTCCTTTGTCCGCCTCTGCATGGCCGGGCCGGAGCTTCTGCCACTGCTGCCTGGTGGATTTTGAAACTACAATGGAGATTGAGCCACCGCCGCCACCGCGAGTGAGGGAATCCCACAGAGACCGGAGCTCACTTCACCCCCGGCCCAGGGAGTGGGCAGCTTCAGAGCTTGGCCTCCGCGTCCGCAGCCGCTCCGGTCCCGCCCCAAACGAGACACCTTTGAGCGCGGTCTCCTCGCCCGCAGCCATCTCAGCCCGCCCGCAGCCGTCCCAGCCTGCCTGCCGTGCTGGTGAGGAGCTGGCATGGCGCCTTCCGTTTGCAGCCCCGGCGAGCCCTTCGCCCGTCAAGCCCTCCATCGCAGGGCCGAGCCGGAGCCTCTGCCAAGACCCCAAGGAGGGGCGCTGCTGCCGCCATGTGGATTTTAAAAGTACAGTGGAAGGAGCCATGGGGGCCACCGCCGTCGCCGTACCCACCGCCACTAGGGAGGGAAGCCCACTGAGAGCAGAGCTCGCTCCGCCCTGGGCCCAGGGAGTGGGCTGCTTTGAAGCTTGGCCTCCGCATCCACAGCTGTTCCACTCCCGCCTGGAACGAGACTCTTTGGAGGGCGGTCTCCCCCCCCCCCCCCCCCCCGCAGCCGTCCCAGCCCACCTGCCGTGCTAGCGAGGAGCTGGGGCGGCGCCTCCCATTCTCGACCCCAGCGCCCCAGGGGGCCATGTGCCCCAGGTGAGCCACGTGTCCTAGGGGGCCGTGTGCCCCGGGTGAGCCATGTGTCCCAGGGGGCTGTGTGCCCCAGGGGAACCGTGTGTCCCGGGAGAGCCGTGTGCCCCAGGGGGACCGTGTGTCCCAGGAGAGCTGTGTGCCCTGGGGAAGCAGTGGGATGGGAGGGGGGGAGCGATGTGAACCAGAGGAGGAGCAGATTCTATTCCTGTGGTCCTGAGATAGTCACCATAAAACAAGCAGACTGCCAAATGAGGAGCGGATTCTATTCATGTGGTCCTGAGATAGTCACCATAAAACAAGCAGACTGTCAAATGACAGCGGGGAGGGGAAGGAGACCTGGGGGGAGATAAGAGAATAACCGAAGGACTGGTATGCATGCGTATAAGTACAACCAACGAACACAGAACAGAACTCTGGGGAGGGAGGGCATGAATGGGAGGTGGAGGGGGGGAGCAATGGTAAGCTATGTACACATATAATACCTTAATAATTTTTTTTTAAATGAAAAAAAAAAAAAAGACCGGATGACCTGATGATACACGCATGTTGGGTTCCTATGCCCAGGTCGCACGCTGATCCTTTCTACCCACCACCTGGAGGAGGCAGAGCTATTGGGAGACCGGATAGCAGTGTTGGCAGGTGGCCGCCTGAGCTGCTGCGGCTCCTCGCTCTTCCTGCGCCGACGCTTTGGATCCGGCTACTACCTGAGGCTGGCAAAGTCCCCCCACTCCCCGGCCACCAGCACAAAGGTAAGGGCCGGGGCTGACCTCAGACCCCCAACCCCTGGTGGCTCTCCCCGGCCCCAAAGGCCATGACAGTCGGCGCCCTTCTGCCTGCAGAGTGACACTGACTCGAAGGACAGCGCGCGCGCCAGGCAGAAGAGGGGCCTGGGCAGCCATGGCAAAAGGGCTGGTGAGGGCTGGGGTACGGGAGCCGGAGGGCGGGGCCCGTGGGTGGCAGTGGCTTGGTTCAGAGCAACAGGGCTTAGTGACCCCCAGACGGCACCCCTGACCCTGGGCTGAGCCCAGAAACCTACCTCTGACCTCTGACCTTGGGTGAACCCCAGCTCTGATCCCAGATGGAATCCCGCCCTCAGGTGCTTTAACCCTGGCCTCTCCTCGGTCCACAGGCTCAGGTCCTTGTGAGTTATCCAAGTCCCTTCCCCAGGGAGGCTGGGGTGAGGCAGGAGCCAGGGCTGCCCACCTTGCCAGGGCTCCTGATACGCGCACGCCCCCCCCCCCAGCTTACCCAGGTACACCCCACCTGCTGGCAGTGGTGCAGCACCAGGTGCCCGGGGCACAGGTGGTCGAGGACCTGTCGCATGAGCTGGTGCTGGTGCTGCCCTATGGGGGTGCCCGGGATGGCAGCTTCGCCAAACTCTTCCGCGAGCTGGACCGGCGGCTGGGGGAGCTGGGGCTGGCTGGCTACGGGATCTCGGACACCAGCCTCGAGGAGGTGCGGGGGCGGGGGCGGGGGCAGAGGGGGAGGGCTGCCGGAGCGAGGAGGAGTCTGCTTGTCTACAGCGAGCACTCCAGGGAGGAGGCGGGGCCCCGGTGGGTGCCTGGAGACGCGGAGGCCCTTGCAGAAAGGCAGCACGGTGAGGGTGGGAGGGCCTTGAGTCCCTGGCTCCCCCCTGTGGGTCTTCAGGCTTTGAACCCCCCTATTCTGTCTCCCCAGATCTTCCTGAAGGTGGTAGAACACGGTGCTGTGGACATAGACCCAGAGGGTGCGGCTGCAGGTCTCTGTCCTAGACCCCCTCACGCTGGTCCGGAGTTGGACCTCACTTTATACCCAGGCCCGATTCCTGGCTGAGTCTGGCCAAGGCATCATAACCCTGACCTCCGCGCCTCTGACTCCTGAACCCTCTCACCCGTGCCCCCCCCTTGACCTTGTCCCCTGGTGGTCCCACAGATGATGGTCACACACAAGAGCCCTCTGAAGACATCCCTCAGCCAAAGGTGACCCGGAAGCTCAAGGTTCTGCCAAAGAAGTCAGCCCTGAAGGAGGGGAACCTGGGTGAGTCGCCCCACCCTGGCCCTGGGGCACCATGGCCGCCCCCCCCCCCCCCCCCCCCCGTCCCTACCCCGTCCCCATAGCATGAACACTGACTCTCCCATCCCCGACAGCTGGCTCCGCCCCAAAGACACAGGCCCTGCAGGTCTCTGGGCCAGACATCGTGGACCGGGTAGAGGGCTGGACACTGACCTGCCAGCAGCTCCGAGCCCTGCTTCTCAAGCGCTGTCTGCTTACCTGCCGCAGCCGCCGTGGTCTGTTCTCACAGGTGAAGGGGGACGGACAGTGGGGAGGACGCTCTGCCTTAATTCAGCTGCCTAGCCCCTTACCCTGCACGCTTTCGTGGCAAGCACTGGGGAGCCACAGATGGTTGCAGAGTGGGAGCAGGGAGAGGCGTGGTGAGACTGGAGAGGGTAGGAGGGCAGCGAATGGCCGGTCCTTCAGATCCTGCTGCCTGCCCTGTTTGTGGCCCTGGCTTTGGTGTTCAGCCTCATCGTGCCGCCTTTCCAGTACTACCCAGCTCTGCAGCTCGGCCCCAGCATGTACGGTGCCCAGATGTCCTTCTTCAGGTGGGTGCAAGAGAAGAGGGAGCTGGTGGCGGGAGGGCCTGGGGCCCACGGACACAGCCCCGACCCCACACCCCCAACAGTGAGGATGCTCCCGGGGACTTGGCGGGTGCTGGCCTGCTGGAGGCGCTGCTGGCGGAGGCGGGCTTGGAGAACCCCTACCTGCATGACGACTCCGAAAGGTGAGTTCCTCCGCCCGGACCTCGCTCCTTTCTAGCCTTGGCTCCCCGGCCCGGGCTCCAGCCGGTGGGACCCGGGAGCCTGCACGCGCCGGTCCCCCTGGGAGCCGCACGCCCACAGCGCTGCCCTGTTCCGCAGCCCCCCCAAGTGTACGGAGCCCACCGTCTGCTGGTTCTCAGAGCCCGAGGTTCCCGAAGAAGTGGAGGAGGTCTTGGCCGATGGCAACTGGACCCCGGAGCTTCCAACCCCTGCCTGCCGGTGCAGCCAGCCTGGCGCCCGCCGCCTGCTTCCCGACTGCCCGGCTGCAGCGGGGGGCCTCCCCCCGCCCCAGGCGCTGAGTGACTCGGGCGAAATTGTGCAGAACCTGACGGGCCGGAACCTGTCTGACTTTCTGGTCAAGACCTACCCTCGCCTAGTGCTCCAGGGGTGAGCAGCGGCAGCAGGACGTGGGGTCCCTGGCTGTTGTGAGGGTCCTCAGATCCAGGCGGTGATCTGGTCCACAGGGGGGTCAGGGTGGATGCCTGGGCTTGAGGGCCCTCCACGCCCAACCCCCTTTTCGCTGTCTCACCAGACCCTCCAGCACCTCGCACTCACTGTCTCGCTCACATCTCTGTCTGTCTGTCTGTCTGTCTGTCTCTCAGCCTGAAGACTAAGACATGGTTGGACGAGGTCAGGTGAGGAGGGGCCTCTGGCTCGGGTTCCCTTCCCACATCCCTCTGTCGCTCCATGCGTGGGCGCTCCTATCCCATTCTTCCCGGCCCTCAGCTGCCCCTCCCTGCCTCTCCTTGCCCCCCACTGTCCCCCATAGGTATGGGGGCTTCTCTTTGGGGGCCCTAGATGTGGGCCTACCCTCAGGGGCTGAGGTGACGCGCTCACTGGAGGAGCTGCGTGTGCTGCTGAACCCCCAACCTGGTGAGGTCCTCGACCGCATCCTGCACAACCTCGTAGCATGGGCTCAGAGCCTGGATGCTCAGGACAGCCTCAAGGTGGGAACGGGGGGTAGTGGGCAGGTAGCTGGTGGGGGAAGGGCTCACTTTGTCACCCTTACCCCTTGGCCCTGGCCCCGTCTTAGATCTGGTTCAACAACAAGGGCTGGCATGCCATGGTGGCCTTTGTCAACCGAGCCTACAATGCACTCCTGCATGCCCGCCTGCCACCAGGCCACCCCCGCCATGCTCACCGTATCACCACACTCAACCACCCCCTGAACCTCACGAAGGAGCAGCTACTGGAGGCTGCCCTGTGAGTCCTTCTGCCCTGCATATTCTCTCCCACCTCAGTTTCCCTATCGTTTTGGGTGATGGGAGGGGTTGGGGGGGGTGGGCCTCACGTCTCCCCCAATGGCCCATGTGTACTCATCAGATAAACCTCTATCTTATTGGAGATTTGTAAAACCTCTCCCTGCCAAGTGACCCAGGCGCCCTTATCCCAAAATGGCTTGAACCAGCCCTGTGGATCTTGGTTCCATCAGTGGAGCGCAGCTCTGCCCTGAGCAGCTCGTGTGCCCCTGCCCCTAGGAAAGCCTCCTCGGCGGACATGCTCGTCTCCATCTGCGTGGTCTTCGCCATGTCCTTCATCCCGGCCAGCTTCATCCTTGTCCTCATTGAGGAGCGTGTCTCCCATGCCAAGCACCTGCAGTTCCTGGGGGGCCTGTCCTCCACTCTTTACTGGCTTGGCAACTTCCTCTGGGACATGGTGCGGGGACTCCCCAGAGGGGTGGGGGCCCAGCTTTTTGCTACTCTCCATTGCCCCTCTGGCCCTTTCTGGGCAGGGACTTGTCCAGGGTGGCTGGGGTGAAGTTTCGGGGATGGTGGGACTTCATGTCCTGATACCTGGAATGTGGGAGAGGTTAGGGAGGGTTACGGGGCTAAGGATGGCAGCTCCCAACCTTGCACACTGATGGGGTAACTGCCATCTCCTATTCAGTGTAACTACTTGGTGCCAGCATGCCTGGTGGTGCTCATATTTCTGGCCTTTCAGCGGAAAGCATATGTGGCCCCTGCCAACCTGCCTGCCCTCGTGCTGTTGCTACTATTATATGGGTGAGGTTCCCATACCCTCAGGGCCTATTCTTACCACACCCCCTTCCCCAATACCATTGAGGGAAACGGGACTCTGCTTGTGAGGTAACTCCAAGTGAGATCTAATTCAGTGTGTGTGTGTGTGTGTGTGTGTGTGTGTGTGTGTGTGTAGAGTGGCCTTAAAAGCTCACCTTGCCCCAACTCATATTAATATGGTTCAACAATGCAGACTATGGGAGGGAAGCTATGTATTCCTCTCAGGGCTACTCAGCCCCCATCTGTGTGGTTACCAGGCAACTCCTTTGCTCCCCTGCAGCTGGTCAGTCACACCACTCATGTACCCAGCCTCCTTCTTCTTCTCCGTGCCCAGCACTGCCTACGTGGTGCTCACCTGCATCAACCTATTTATTGGCATCAATGGCAGCATAGCCACCTTTGTGCTTGACCTCGTCTCTGATCAGGTGGGACTCTGCAAGGCTGGGGCTCAGGCTGGGGCTCGGCTGGGGCCTTGGCCCCTGACCCACCTCCTCCTTCTTGCCCCTGAGCAGAAACTGCAGAAAGTGAGCCAGATCCTGAAACAGGTTTTCCTTATCTTCCCCCACTTCTGCTTGGGTAGGGGGCTCATCGATATGGTGAGGAATCATGCCAGGGCTGAAGCCTTGGAGCGCTTAGGTGAGAACTTTCCTCCAGGTGGGGTGTGCCAGCCAAGAATCGGTCTTGCAGGGTAGGGACAAGCAGCAGACCCCAGGAAGAGAACCGGAGGGCTGGGGTGGCCCCCAAGTTTGGCTCAAGTCAGAGATTCAGAAAAGCAGCCATAAAAGCTAATTCCATGTTGGGTTATATCTCAGAAGTCTAAAGCCCTAAATAATGGGAGTGAAAAATAAATAAAAAGTAAACAGGGGAGGTGGAGATATCTTTGTTTTCTATAACACTTAGACCCCGGCTGAGTGGCCTAACCACTTTTTGATCCCTTAAGAACTTAAGGTGACTTGGATAAAAGGGGGCTCAGAAGCCAAGCCCCTCCAAGGTCCCAGGCCCTTCTTCCTCTTCCCACAGGAATCAGGCGGTTCCAGCCGCCCCTGCACTGGGGGGTGGTTGGCAAGAACCTCGTGGCCATGGCGATACAGGGGCCCCTCTTCCTCCTCTTTACAATTTTGCTGCAGCAACGCAACCACCTCCTGCCACAGTCAGTGGGGACCAGGGAAGGGTGGCAGGGGCTTGGGGTCCAGCTTTGGGCCCATTGATATCTCTGTTCCTAGACCCAAGCTGAGACCACTGCTTCCACTGGCAAAGGAGGATGAGGATGTGGCTAATGAGCGCCAGCGGGTGGTTGTAGGGGCCACCCGGGGGGACCTGTTGGTGCTGCAGGACCTAACCAAGGTGGGTGCAGAGTGCTAGGTGTGTGGGGGGGGGGGGCTCCCGTTGGCCCGCTCACATTTCTCAGAGCCCTGCACTTCTCCCAGGTGTATCGCTGGCAGAAGGTGCCGGCTGTCGACCGTCTATGCTTGGGGATCCCCTCTGGAGAGGTGAGTCCAGAATAGAGGTCTTGGTGCAGGCGCAGTGAGAGACTGCCCTACTGTGCACCCACTGCCCTTGACTGACTGATTGATTGATTTCAGAGAGGAAGAGAGAGAGGGGGAAAAACATCAGTGATGAGAGAGAAGATCGTTGATTGGCTGCCTCCTGCATCAGTGATGAGAGAGAATCGTTGATTGGCTGCCTCCTGCATGCCCCCTACTGAGGATTGAGCCCGAAACCCGGGCATGTGCCCCGACCTGGAATCAAACTGCGACCTCCTGTTTGACAGTCGCCGCTCGACCACCGAGCCACACCGGCTGGGCCCCGCTGCCCTTTACTGAATACCGACCTATTGAGCCCAACACTTGATCTCCTAGTTTGAGCCAACAAACTCTCATTCAGCACCTACGGCGTGCTTACATTTATGGAACCCCCCTGTGTGCAGTAAGGTATTAGGACGCCCGCACTGAGGACAAGCCTATCCATTACTGAGCACCTCGCGGGTGCCCACACAGGCGCCCGTAACCTTTATGAAGTGATCGCCGCGTGCTAGCCGACCTCTCCGCCTCGGGCGGACCGTGCACCCGGCCTGAGCACTCCCCATGCGGCAGGGAACATGTGGAAACCTCGTGCCCCGCTGTGCGTGGAGCAGTGGCTGAAGGGTGCCCGCACGTGCGCGGGGATTGATTCAACACATCCCACGTGCCGCCGGCCACCGTTTGCTGAGCGGAAGCCTGCTGCCTCCCCACACACCCAGGAGTTTCCCTTGCTCACAGCCCCACACCCGGAAGCTCAGAAACCCGCCCGGAACCAGAGCGGGGGGCCGCGGGGAGATGCGCGGCGAGCTCCCTCGGGGGGTGTCGTTGCAGTGTTTTGGGCTGCTGGGCGTGAACGGAGCCGGGAAGACAACCACGTTCCGCATGGTGACCGGGGACATCCTGCCCAGCTGGGGCGAGGTCATGCTGGCAGGCCACAGGTAGGGGGCTTCTGGGTAAGGGTGGCGCAGGCTGGGAGCCTCCACACCCCACACGTGGACGGCGGGGGGGGGGGGGCGCGGAGACACCGCCGTCCCTTAACAGGGTGGTCGTGGGTGGCGAGTGGGAACCCTGTGTTTTCCCAGCGGGCCTGGGGCCCGCCAGTGTCCCGAGCCCCCCGTCCTCTGCCCTCAGCGTGACTTCGGAGCCGGCCACGGCGCTGCACCACATGGGCTACTGCCCTCAGTCGGATGCCGTCTTCGAGCTGCTGACAGGCCGGGAGCACCTGGCGCTGTTCGCAGGCCTGCGCGGCGTCCGCGGGGCCAAGATGGAGCAGGTGACCGCCGCCGCCCCTTACTCCCCTGGGGCCTCTGGTCCCTGCCCACCCTGGCTCTGCGAGGCCAGGCCTGGAGCCCAGGCCCGCCGGCCCTCTCTGTCCTCCGCAGCTCCTACAGTCGTGCGGGTCTACTGTGCTTTCTTTCCTTTTTTTTTTTCCTACTGTGCTTTCTGCTGCCACCCGAGCCACAGCCGCCCTCTCCCTGCTGTGGGACGCTCCCCTCCCCTGCTCAGAACCTGCCCCTTCCCTCCTGTCCGCGGCTGTCTCCGCCCCCTCCGTGACTCCACCTCGGCCTGAGGACCTGGGGCCTCTCTGCCCCTGGGTCAGGTCCCCTCTTGCATTCACTGCGGCCCCCATTTCCATTCTGTTCCTGCCCCCTCCATCTGCCTCTGGCCCCTTCTCCCCCTCCATTCCTGTCCTCCCTCTGGTCCCGCCCCGAGGAGGTTCCGCCCATTCACTGCGCTTCCCCCACCGGGTCCCACCCTCACTTTGGTCATCCAGCATCCACTCTGATCCACCAAAGGTCACTGCCTCCCCCCCCGCCCCCCAACGCGCACGCTGGACATCCCCCTACCCATTTACTCTCGTCCTGTCCCCCCATCCTCACTCTGGTGGTCCCCTCCTTACATGGTTCCCCCCATTTCTCACTGCTCACTTTTTTTTTTTTAAATTTGTTTTAGAGAGAGAAACGTTGAATTGTTATTCTACTTATGTATTTATGAGTTGATTCTTCTTCACTTAAGAGGAGAAGGTCTATTTTATTAATATTTGAATCCAGAACTTGAGTATGAAATCCGGCGTCGTAGGGCACAGATTCCATACCCAATAGGCAATCAAGAAATACCTGTCAAATGCCTACACGAAGGAATGAATACCTGGCAAGAACGAGTCCATGCCCTCCCTGGTGTGGCTCAATGGATAGAGCGTCTGCCTGCGGACTGAACGGGTCCAGGTTCGATTCTAATCAAGGGCACATGCCTGGCTTGAAGGCTTGATCCCCAGTAGGGGGTGTGCAGGAGGCAGCCAGTCAGTGGTTATCTCTCATCATTGACTTTCTGTCTTTCTCCCCCTCACATTTCCTCTCTGAAATCAATGAAAACATATTTAAAAAATAAATAAAAAGAAGAATGAATCCAGCTGCTACCACGCCTACCTCCCTGAAGAATTACATTTTCCCACACGCTTGGTGCAACGCACCTCTTTGAAGTACAAGAGTAAAAACAATTATATTGTATTGATTTTTTACAGAGAAGAAGGGAGAGGGACAGAAGGTTAGAAACATCAATGAGAGAGAAACATTGATCAGCTGCCTCCTGCACACCCCCCACTGGGGATGTGCCCGCAACCAAGGTACGTGCCCTTGACCGGAATCGAACCTGGGACCCTACACAGTCCGCAGGCCGACGCTCCATCCACTGAGCCAAACCGGTTTCAGCCATTGGTTGATTCTTACGTGTACCCAGACCGGGGTATTGAACCCACAACCGTGGTTTATTCGGATGATACTCTAACCAACTGAGAGCTAGCAACCTGGCCAGGGCCCCCTCGACTCAGACTTGTCCCCTCTTCTCGCTGGTCCCCCACACTCACTCTGACCCCTGCCACATTCACGTGGGATCCCCTGGCTCACACTGACCCACCACTCTGGCTCCCTCGCCCACATCAACTCTGCCCCTTCCTCACATTGGCCCCCACTCACTCGGGTTACCCTCCTATTGACTTTGGCCCCCCCTCGTTCTGCCCCCCCCCCCCCAGTTCACTTTAGCCCTCGGGCTCACTCTGGTCCCCCTGCTCACTCAGGTCTCCACACTTGCTCTGGTCCCTCCACATTGGACTCCTGACTCTGGTCCCCCCACAATTACTCTGCCCCCCCCCCCGCCACTTTAGCTGGTCCTCCCACATTCACCCCCCCCCCCCCCCCGCCTGCCCACAGACAGTGAGCTGGAGCCTGGCAAACATGGGGCTCCGGTATTACGCCGACCAGCCCGTGAGCACCTACAGCGGCGGCTACAAGAGGAAACTGGCGACCGCCGTGGCGCTGGTGGGAAATCCGACCATGATCTTCCTGGTGTGTGAGCGCCCGGAGGCCTGGGCGGGGCGGGGCCGGCCTGCAGGGCCATCTCCCCAGCCTCCCCTGCTCGCCCCCCAGGACGAGCCCACCACCGGCATGGACCCCGGCTCCCGGCGCCTCCTTTGGAACAGCCTCCAGGCCGCCGTGCGCAAGGGCAGCTCCGTGGTGCTCACCACGCACAGGTGGGCCCTGCTGGGCACCCTCCCCCAGCCCCAGAGCCTCCCACCTTCACAGCCCCCCACCCCACAGCCCCCCACCTTCACAGCCCCCCACCTTCACAGCCCCTCACCCCCACCCCCCCACCTTCACAGCCCCCCACCTTCACAGCCCCCCCATAGCCCCCCACCCCCACAGCCCCCCTACAGCCCCCCACCTTCACCGCCCCCCACCCCGGCTCCGGAGGGAGGAGGAGGCCCAGGGAGAGGCTGTCACTCAGAGCACAGGACCCGGGGCGGGGGTGGGCCTGGCCCTGGGGGAGGGGGCGAGGCCCCCGGGTAGGGTGAGGACTCGGGCAAACCCGGGGCCGAGCGGTCGGTCGGGGCCGTCTGGCCGGAGCTCACGGCGGGCGCTCGGTCCGGCAGCATGGAGGAGTGTGAGGCGCTCTGCTCGCGCCTGGCCATCATGGTGAACGGGCGGTTCCACTGCCTGGGGAGCCCGCAGCACTTCAGGGACAGGTGAGCCGGCCGCCCCGGGCCGGGGCCGGGGCCGGAGGAGGGGGGGCAGGGGGCGAGCAGACCGTCCCGGGAGATGTTGAGGGGCTTGGCAGGCCCTGGGTGGGCCGGAGTCTTATGGGCGAGGAGGGCCCCCGGGTGGAGGGTGAGGTGAGGGGGGGGGGGAGTCCGGTGGGGCCCTGGGAGGGAAGGGCTGGAGCAGGACTCGCATTTTAACCCTTTGTACGCCACAGACGCTTATAGATGGGGGGGGGGCTTCCGTTTTGGACGCGGGGCAGTTAACTGGTTAAAGGACACGGAGGAGCAGGGGGTGGGGGCACGTGTGCTGGGTGGGGGGGGTGTCAAGAGGAGCCTAGCATTGAGGGTGGGGCCAGAAGCGAGGAGGAGGGTGGGAAGAATGGGTTGGGCTGTAGTAGGTGTGTGCCCCCCAGTCCCCATAACTCCCACCTTCACAACCCCCATCCCCCCTGACCTCCCACCACCCCCTTCCCCACCACCCCCTTCATCACCACCCCCTTCCCCACCACCCCCTTCATCACCACCCCCTTCCCCACCGCCCCCTTCCCCACCGCCCCCTTCGCCACCACCCCCTTCCCCATACCACCCCCTTCCCCACCACCCCCTTCCCCACCACCCCCTTCCCCACCACCCCCTTTCCCATACCACCCCCTTCCCCACCGCCCCCTTCCCCACCGCCCCCTTCCCCACCACCCCCTTCCCCACCACCCCCTTCCCCACCACCCCCTTCCCCATACCACCCCCTTCCCCACCACCCCCTTCCCCACCACCCCCTTCCCCACCACCCCCTTTCCCATACCACCCCCTTCCCCACCACCCCCTTCCCCACCACCCCCTTTACCATAATCATCCCCTTCCCCACCGCCCCCTTCCCCACCACCCCCTTCCCCACCACCCCCTTCCCCACCACCCCCTTCCCCACCGCCCCCTTCCCCACCGCCCCCTTCCCCACCGCCCCCTTCCCCACCGCCCCCTTCCCCACCGCCCCCTTCCCCACCGCCCCCTTCCCCACCGCCCCCTTCCCCACCACCCCCTTCACCATATCATCCCCTTCCCCACCACCCCCTTCGCCCCCAGGTTCGGTGCTGGCCACATGCTGACCCTGCGCGTGACCGCGGGGCAGTTTAAGCAGGTGGCGGCCTTCGTGGCGGCCAGGTTCCCGGGGGCCGAGCTGCGGGAGGCTTACGGGAGCCGCCTGCGCTACCAGCTGCCGCCGGGAGGGCCCTGCACCCTGGCGCGCGTCTTTGAGGAGCTGGGGGCACGGGCGCCGCCGGGCGTGGAGGACTTCTCCGTGAGCCAGACCACCCTAGAGGAGGTGCCTGCCGGGGCGCCCGGGGCCGGGAGGGGGGCGGAGGCGGTGGTGGGGCCGGCCGGGCCCTCAGGCTGATCTCCCTTCCTGTTCCCCCGGCTGCCCACCTGCTAGGTGTTCCTGTACTTCTTCGAGAACCTGGGGCCGGAGGATCACCAGGAATCGGGGTGGGGGTGGGGGGTGGACCCCGCGTCAGGCTCCCAGGCCCCCAGACCCATCACCCGGTTCCTGGACGACCCCGGGATGTCGGAGACAGTGCTGTGAGCCTCCCTCCTCCGTGGGGTCGGGGGGGGGGGGGCCCTGGGGGCGGCAGAGGCAGGACAGAGGGCCGGAGCTGGCTCCGGAGGGCCCGTCCCCCGGAGGAAATAAAAAGACGCCGTGTCGTGGAACTGTGCACGCAGTCTGTGCGCCGGGCTGCCTGCGTGTCCACAGGTGGAGGGCTCTGCGCACTCACCCCGATCCGGCCCGAGTGTGTGCGTGCACAGGCGTGTGGACACATGCAGCTCGCGGGGCACAGGTGAGGCCGGCGCCAGCCGCCCGGGCCCCGGCTGGGAAGGCCCCCGGCGGGCCCGGGCGGTGCGTTTCACGCGGGCTTCGTAGAACCCGGACACCAGCCCCAGGGTCCCTCGTGCCCACGTGGGTCTGGCCATGGAGTGGGCTGGGGGTCAGTGGGCGTGGGGGTGTCCAGTGGGCGGGGCAGGGGCTGGGACGTGGGGCCCTCAGGCTTCCTGCCCGGGCCAGAAGCCCTCCAGCCAGCCAGTCTGCCCTCGCCGCCTGGTCTGGGCCCCTGCAGAGCAGTGGGCGTCGGGCAGGAGGGACTTCTAGGCTGGTGTGCGGATGGGCTGGGCCTGGGGAGCCGGGTCTGGCCTAAGGAGCTGCAGCCCACCACGGGCCCGGTGCCCGGGGGCCCGCCCTCCCACCGGAGGCCCGGGAGGTCCCCCGGGAGGGTTGGTGTTGGGTGAAGGAGCCGGGGGATTGGGGTGGGGTGGGGGTGAGGGTGGGACTCTGGAGTGTGGGGGAGAGGACCCAGGCTGGGGAGGCTCCAAGAGAACGGGTGGCCATGGGGGAGGGGAAGGAGGTCCAGGGAGGGGGGGCGGGGTTCTGGACGCTTGGCTGACCCCGGGATGTGAGGGGTGGGGTGGCCTCGGGAAGCCCCTCGGAGTCCCTGTCAGCCCCGCTCCCCAGCGTGTCCTTGATCAGCCCGTGTGTCCCTGGGAGGAAGTGGGGCGCGGGGGGCAGGGGCTGAGCCAGGCCTGTGGAGCGGAGGCCCTGGGGTCTGCGAGGGTGAGGGGCTGCCAGGGACATAGTGTGGGGACCCCCAGGAGAGGACTGGGGCGGAGGTGTCTGTGTCCCAGGTCCTCCGTGTCACCCGCAGAGCTTCGTGGAGCCCGAGCATGCGTGCGCATCGGAGTCCCCGCATGCCCGTGTGCCCGGGGAGCGAGCCTGTGCGCGCGTGTCGCGTGCCCCTGGGTCCGTGTACCCCTGTGTCGGTGTACCCCTGTGTCGGTGCACCCCGGCTTGCATCCGGGTGCGCCAGCCTGGATGCGGGTCAGCCTGTGCGCCCCGGTGCCCGCCGTGCCAACAGGGGGCGCCCGGCCCGGCGCCCGGGCGGAGGCCTCAGGGCGGGGCGGGGCCGGCGGGGCGGGCGGGGCGGGGGACGGGGACCCCCTCGAGCCCACTCTGCGGAGGGACAGGCTGAGGCCGGGCGGGGGCGGGCCCGCGGCACCGCCTCCGCCTCCTCCTCCGGAGGCCTTTCCTGTGGGGGGGCCGCCGTCACGTGGGCCTGACAGCTGGGGAGGGGGTGCGGCGGCTCCGCGGTCCGAGGGCCCTCGCTCCGCTCCGGGAGCTGCGCCCAGACCCCGCCGCCGCCCGGCCGCCGCCGGCCGCCCCGCCGCCGCACCATGTTCTCCAGGAAGAAGCGCGAGCTCATGAAAACCCCCTCCATCTCCAAAAAGAACCGGGCGGGAAGCCCCAGCCCGCAGCCCTCCGGCGTGAGTGAGCCCCTTGGGGGGGAGGAGCGGGTGGGGGCCCTGAGCACCAGGGTGGGGGGACCGGGAGCCCCCCGTCCTCGGGCCGGGCCTGCGACGGGGTTGCACCCGGCCGCTGCCCCCGCCGCGCAGGACCAGCCGGGACCCTGGCGTCCGGCTCACGGTGGGAGCCCCCTCGGGTGGCCATTGCCTCCCTCGTCCGGCCCGGGGCTGGCTGTGGGACCAGGGCGTGGGGTGGCGGGGCCGGGATGGGGGCACCACTTGCTCGTGGGCTCCGTAGGGGGGAGGGGGGGCTCAGGATTTGGGGGCTCTGGTGCTGTCGGATGGGAGAGCTGCGGCCCAGCGGAGTAGCTAACGGGTCCCTGGGTGTGGGGCCTCCGGGGCCCGGGGCGTGCGTGTACCCAGGTTCGTAGTGTGTGTGGGACTCGGGGGTCTCCAGGAATTGGCCGAGGTGTCTTTACCAGGGGTTAGCCACAGCCTGAGGTGGGCTACAGGCTCTGGGACCCTCGTCTGGCCCGCCCTCCCCCACCAGGAAGTGGGGTGCCCGCGCCCCCGCAGGCCCCGCCCCTGGCTGTGGTTTGGGTTAGACGTTGTTTGTGAAAGCTCTGGGGAAGAGGATGTTGGGTAACAGGTGTGGGTGGGGCATGGCCCCAAATCTCAGCCCTCTGATCTCTGGCCTATGACCCTCATGGGGTCAGGCTGAAGACCCCCCCCAGAACCCCACTTGACTTTTGAAGAAACCGAGGCAGTACCTGGGCCAGAGCACCCGCCTCACCCCCCCCACACACACACCCACCCACCCACCCACCTCCAGGAGCTGCCCAGGAAAGATGGGGCGGATGCTGTGCACCAGGGACCCAGCCTGGAGCCGCTGAGTGGGCCCTCCAACGCCAAGGCCACCGGCACGCTCAAGAGGCCCACGAGCCTGAGCCGCCACGCCAGCGCTGCCGGCTTCCCTCTGCCCGGCGCCAGTTCCTGGACGCTGGGCCGCAGCCACCGGAGCCCGCTGACGGCCGCCAGCCCCGCCGAACCACCCACCGAGGGGCCCTGGCCCGATGGCGTGGAGGACATCTCCCAGCTCCTGGTGGACGTGGCCCGCTTCGCCGAGGGCCTGGAGAAGCTCAAGGAGTACGTCCTGCACGACGGTGAGCGCCAGCCGGGACCGGAGCCGGGGGGAGGCTGAGGTAGACACAGATATCCCAGACCCCGCGGGCTCCAGGCTGGGTACAGAGCAGGACTCAGGGAGGCTCCGAAGGGGGCACAGGGAGGCGGTATGGAGAAACCGCCGCAGCCGAGGCTTCCAGGGACGGGTAGGAGTTCGGCGGGAACCAGGAGGGGAAGGTGTGGAAGCAGAGGCGGCGGCGGGCGGCGTGTGCACTGGCTCAGGAACGCGAAATGGAGTTGTGTTTGGAGGAACGTGACTGGCTGGCATATGCAGTGTGTGAAGGATGTCGGGGGGAAGGATCTCGGACATTATGCTGTGGGCAGCGGGGATCCACAGAAGGCCTTAGCGCAGAGGTCAGGTTTGAGTGCGGGGCCGAGGTGGGCGAGAGGCAGGTGGAGGGCCGATGGAGACTCGTCAGCAGGGGCAGGGGCAGGGCCGGCCGGCCTGTGAGCGGCGGGAGTGAGCGGCCTGTGGGATGGCAGTTCCGTTTTCTCCTCCACAAGACTGACAGCCCGGCTTCCTGCGGAGTTATTTTCATCTGTTTCCTGTTTGTCCCTGGCAGCCCTGGCGGGCACCTCAGCCCAGGCGGGCACCTCAGCCCAGGCAGGCACAGCACCTCGTGTGCTGCCTGCTCCCCCCGGAAACCACAGTGCCAAGGCCGCCCCAAGTGCTCCGACCAGCTCGCGTGGCCCCGGGCACCCATTTTATAGATGGGAAGACTAAGGCCGGGAGAGGGGGCCCCCGATCTCCGGCTCACCCAGCTACGGAGGGGTCAGGGCCAAATCCAGCCTCAGCCCGCCGGGGGCCTCTGTGTCCTCAGGGCGCTAGTGGGGGCCTCTGTGTCCTCAGGGCGCTAGTGGGGGGCTCTGTGTCCTCAGGGCGCTAGTGGGGGGCTCTGTGTCCTCAGGGCGCTAGTGGGGGGCTCTGTGTAGAGGCCCAGCCCCTTCTGGGTGGGAGTGGGAGCCCCTAAGGTTATCTGGTCGGAGAGGCAGGGCCTGAGCTCTTTCCTGGGGAAACCGGCTAATCTCGGTTCCTTTCCTATTCTGGCACTTCCTTGGAGGCCTGGTGTGGGTGGGGTCGAGTCCTGGAGGCGGTTGGGATAGGGTTGGGGACACACTTCATCGGGCCTGGGAAAGAGACTGGAGCAGAGGGGGTGTGGGTGTGAAGCCTGCGCTGCCCCTGCTGGTCCAGCTGAGGGACCTGGGACCGGCTGCCTCAGGTGTCTTATCTGTGAATCTGGATCGTGCTTAGGGCTCGTGGTCGCCCTGATTCACAGATAAGATACCTGAGGCGTAGAGTGACTGTTACCGGCTGTTCTCCGCGTATTGTGTGTTGTCTTGGGGACCCATATGCTGCTGCTGCAGGGGACCCCGAGGTGAAGGGACAGAGCAGGGGGCGGGGTCCCCAGCCCTCGGGGAGCACGTGGCGCTTGGGGACGCAGCAGCCGCTGCACTTGGCTTGGCCGTGCCACGCTGAACGCGTCCAGGCGTCGCTGGAGCCGGCTTCCCTGGCGTCGGCTTCCCGGTGGGGGCGCTGCCGGGACCCAGTGGCTGAGGCCAGGCAGCATGAGGGGCGAGGGGCCAGGTGTGTAGAAGGAATGTCCTGGCCTCTCCCCAGCATCTTCCCTGGACTCCTGGGGCCCCTGGATGCCTCTGAGTGGGCGTCGGTGTCAGGACCCCTTAGGGTCCAAGGCATCCAGAGGGGTCCCCACTGCTGAAAAGGGTCGGGCCTGCCTTTGGGATCCACTTAGGTTCTGCGCAGGCCCACCAGGCTCAGGGACAGACGGCCATCCCAGCCAGCTCGCAGGCCTCCTGGGTCTTAGTGCCTCGTTGTCCCTCCCACGTACATGCACTGCTTCGGTTTTGTTTTTATTGGTGGGTTTTGCACGCACGGCTCTGCCTGCACATGCTGCTTTTCAGAACATTTGAAGAGAGCATTTAAAAACCACAGTTCTGCCGAAACTGGTTTGGCTCAGTGGTAGAGCGTCGGTCTGCGGACTGAAAGGTCCCGGGTTCGATTCCGGTCAAGGACATGTACATTGGTTGCGGGCACATCCCCAGTAGGGGGTGTGCAAGAGGCAGCTGGTCAATGTTTCTCTCTCATTGACATTTCTAGCTCTCTATCTCTCTCCCTTCCTCTCTGTAAAATATCAATAAAATATATTTAAACAAAAACCAAAACAAAAAAACCACAGTTCTGCCAAAACCGGTTTGGCTCAGTGGATAGAGCATCAGCCTGCAGACTGAAAGGTCCCGGGTTCGATTCCGGTCAAGGGCATGTACCTTGGTTGCCGGCACATCCCCAGTGTGGGGTGTGCAGGAGGGAGCTGACTGATGTTTCTCTCTCATCGGTGTTTCTAACTCTCTATCCCTCTCCCTTCCTTTCTGTAAAAAAGTCAATAAAATATATATTAAAAAAAATAAAATAAGACCACAGTTCTAAGATACAGAGCTAACCTTGACCCCCTTTGTTCTGTCACCGTCTAGGGTGCCCCTTTGCCCTCAGGATAAAGCCAGGCAGGGTCCTTCTGTGTGGCGCTCTCGCCCTTTCAAAAGTAGTATAGGTGGGAAAGCCAGCCGTGTGATCCTTGAGAAATGACTTTCCCTCTCTGTGCTTCAGGTTCTCCATCTGCAAAATGGGGACGATGACAGGGCCGCTGTCGTGGGCGGCTGTTGGGGGGGGGTGTGAGCTAGCAGGGTGCTGGGGGCCTGGTCTCCAGGCAGGCAGGGAAGGAAGGGAGAGAGCTGGATGGAGCCTTGAGTGGCCCTGAAGGGTTGGGGCAGGGGAGGGGCCGGGTGGGCTGCATGGAGGAGGAGGTACAGGACCGCAACTTGAAGGACAAGCAGTTTCCTTTCTGGAGGGATGAGGAGAGTGTTCTGAGCAGAAGGGCCTGCCCGGGCCGAGGTCCGGCCTCTGCTGCCCTGGCCAGCAGCCCGGAGAGGGACAGTGCCTCCCTGACGGCCTGTAGGAGCCTCAGGCAGCTGCCCCCCCTCCCACCGCTGCCTCGGTCTCCCCACCTGGGGACCGGGTCCTTGAGGAGGAGCACGCGGGCGGGTTTTCTCCGGGGCCGCCCGCTCGCTCGCTCGCTCCCTGCTCACACCGGCTCCGCCCAGCAGACCTCCTGGAGGCCCGCCGGCCCCTGGCCCACGAGTGCCTGGGCGAGGCCCTGCGAGTGATGCGCCAGGTCATCTGCAAGTACCCGCTGCTGAACACCGTGGAGACGCTCACCGCCGCGGGCACCCTCATCGCCAAGGTCAAAGGTCGGCTGGCCGGGGTCCGAGCAGCGGGGGCGCTCTGCCCGGAGGAGGGGATGGTTGGAGCGGGTGTTGAGGGGCGGGCGGCTAGGAGTTGGATGGGCACACGGGCTCCGATGACTCCCCCTGGGCTCAGGGCCCCCCCTCAGTGAGCTGCGGGGGCGTCACATCCCCGCGAGCCAACCCTCCCCGCCCTCGCCTCCGCCCGCCAGCCTTCCATTACGAGAGCAACAACGAGGCCGACAAGCAGGAGTTTGAGAAGGCCTTGGAGACCATCGCCGTCTCCTTCAGCAGCACGTGAGCGCGGCCCCGGGGGGCGGGGGCGGGGGGGTGTGGGGGGCCCTTGTCCCTCCGGACACTGACAGCCCCGACCCCCCCCCCGCAGCGTGTCTGAGTTCCTCATGGGCGAAGTGGACAGCAGCACCCTCCTGTCAGTGCCCCCTGGGGACCCGAGCCAGGTGAGCGGGGGCGGCCGCCTCTGTCTGGGGGGCGGGGACGGCCTCCTGACGGGGGGACCACCGCACCTGGGGCCCCCAGCACGGGGCTGGGCTCACCCGGACTCCCCCTGCGCAGTCCATGGAGAACCTGTACGGACAGGGAAGCGAGGGCGCCCCCCCCAGCGCCGAGGACTGTGATGCCGGTGAGTCTGAGCCACGCGCGCCGGGCGGGCCTTTGCTGGAGTGGTGGGTGCAGGGGCAGAGGGCCGGGACTGAGGGTGGGCTGGGGGCTGGGGGCTGGAGCCCGGGCTGAGCGGCCCCTCTGCAGGCTGCCTGCAGCCCGAGGAGGTGGACCTGCTGCTGCAGCGCTGCGAGGGAGGCGTGGACGTGGCCCTGCACTACGCCAAGAACATGGCCAAGTACATGAAGGACCTCATTGGCTACCTGGAGAAGCGGAGCGCCCTGGGTGAGGGCTGGCCTGGGGGGAGATCTGCCGGGGGACCCCTCCCCTCACGTGCCCCTTGCTCACTCCCCTCCCCCCCACTGCCCTGCAGAGATGGACTTTGCCAAAGGCCTGCAGAAGATTGTCCACAACTGCAGACAGAGCGTCATGCAGGAGGTGGGGCCACGGGCCTGGGTGTGGGTCCCTGCAGCCGAGAGGGGCCCGAAGGAAGGGGCTCCCGTCTGTGCGGTGGTGGTGGCGGCTGAGGGAACCTGAGGGAACCTGGGAGGGCTTCCCGGAGGGCCTGGGTGCTGCCCCTGCCCCTCTAACTGCCGCCCTCTCCCAAAGCCCCACATGCCCCTCCTGTCCATCTACTCGCTGGCCCTGGAGCAGGACCTGGAGTTTGGCCACTGCATGGTGCAGGCGGTGAGCACGCTGCAGACCCAGACCTTCATGCAGGTGAGCTGCACCCCCGAGGCCGGGCTGGGACGGGGGTTACCGGGGTCCCCTGCTCACGGCCCGTCTCACCCCAGCCCCTGAACCTGCGGCGGCTTGAGCACGAGAAGCGCAGGAAGGAAATCAAGGAGTCCTGGCACCGTGCCCAGAGGAAGCTGGTACCTCGGGAGGCAGGCGGGCGGGGAGGGTGGGGCGGGCTGGCCTCTGAGCCCGTGCAGTCCCAGGCATGGACCCGCCCCACACTGTGCTGCCTCTTGTACATTCCATGACACCTTACTGAGCACCTGTTCTGGCCTCTTACACGCACCCCCCACCCAGAGGCGGGCTCCACCTCAATCCACCCTCCTCCCTTTTCCCGGGCCCTTTGCAGGTGCTTAGCTGCGGAGACCATGTGACTTATTTCACTAACTCTCTGTTGATGGGTATTTCAGTTGTTTCTGTTTCAAACACCACTGCTGTGATAAGCCTGTGCCCTCTTTTGGATATGTGATCCAGCATTTATTTCAGATTTTTGCCTGTAAGGGCTGGTTTGGGATGTGAGTGTATGAGCTACCCCCTCGAACCAGAGCTGCACTCCCCCCCACTCTGGGAAGCTCGGTCCATATCCTTTGCTCTCTTTGGATTGGACTGTGGTCTGTTTCTTATTGATTTGCCAGAGCTCTTTACATATTAAAGAACTCAGCCTATGATAGTGTGTGCTAAGATCCCCCCTCCCACCCCCCCACCCCTGCCTTGGCCTATTTTACCAGGTAGAAACCTGTGATTGCCAGCGGTAGTCTTTTCTTTTGTTAATCCTCACTTGAAGATGTTTTTCCATTGATTTTTACAGAGAGTAAGGGAAGGAGAGATGGAGAGAGAGGAGCAGGGAGAGAAACACCCATGTGAGAGAGAGAGAGACACCAATTGGTTGCCTCTTGCGCACGCCTCAACTGGGGCCCGGTATTGAATCTGCATCTGAGATCTGTGCCCTTGACTGGGAATCAAACCCATGATCCTTTGGTGCAGGGGCCGACGCTCTAAGCACGAAAACAACACCGGCCAGAGCAATGGTCTTTTCTTTTATGGTTTCTGGGTTCTGTGGCTTGCATCAAAAATTTTTATTTAAAAAATCCCCCCATGGTTTCTCCTAGTGCCTATACCAGTTCTTTACGTTTGAGCCTCTGAAGGTGCAGGCTGCAAGGTGTGGCCCCAGAAGGCCCGTGGGTTTTGACTAACTGCCTTCCTGCGTACCCGGGGGGTGCTTGACTTCCTGCCTGGGCGGCTGCTCTGTTCTCTGCGAGAGGGGAAGTGAAAGAGCGCGTGCGTCACCAGCCACTCTGGCGGGGGTGGGGGTAGGTGTCAGGGGCTGGCGCAGGCCGCGCCCGGTTCAGAGCTTCTGTGCCTCCGCTTCCCGGGCTGTCAAATGGGCACACCAGATGCCAGTTCCTCCCGGAGTCCCGTCATAGGCGTCACCTCCCATTCTTCTGTCGGTTCTTGGGCAGGTGCCCGTCTGCCCGCCGGCCATCGGCTGTCACCCTGGGGCATGGGTGGTGGTGGTGGTGCCTGACTTGGTCTGGCTGCTGGAGGGGGAAGTGGGGGGAGCCGGGACACGGCTCGGTTGAAGGACAGTCTGGGAATGGTCCCTCTGCTCCCACGCCCACAGCAAGAGGCCGAGTCCAACCTCCGCAAGGCCAAGCAGGGCTACGTGCAGCGCTGCGAGGACCACGACAAGGCCCGCCTGCTGGTGGCCAAGACGGAGGAGGAGCAGGCGGGCAGCGGGCCCGGGGCGGGGGGCACAGTCTCCAAGGCCCTGGACAAGCGGCGGCGCCTGGAAGAGGAGGCCAAGAACAAGGTGGGTGTGCGTGGGGGGCGGCCGTGGAGGGTGAGGCCCAGCGGGGGCCGCTCCTGACGCACCCGGGCCTTTGCCTGGGCTGTGCGTCCTGCCGGGAAAGCCCTCCCACCCGGTTCTGCCGGCCGGATTTCTGTGTGGGCCTGAGTCCCAGGCTGAGGGGGGTCTCCGGGCACCTCCCATCCCCCACCCCAGGCAGAGGAAGCCATGGCCACGTACCGCACGTGCGTGGCGGATGCCAAGACGCAGAAGCAGGAGCTGGAGGACACCAAGGTGACGGCGCTTCGGCAGATCCAGGAGGTCATCCGGCAGAGTGACCAGACCATCAAGTCGGTGGGTGCCAGGGTGCTCCCGTGCTCTGGCTTCGGGCAGGCCGCGCAGCCCCCGGGGCACTCCGCTGACCCCGCTGCCCGCGGCCCGTCTCCGCCAGGCGACCATCTCCTACTACCAGATGATGCACATGCAGACGGCCCCGCTGCCCGTGCACTTCCAGATGCTGTGCGAGAGCAGCAAGCTCTACGACCCGGGCCAGCAGTACGCCTCCCACGTGCGCCAGCTGCAGCGCGACGAGGAGCCCGACGTGCACTATGACTTTGAGCCTCACGTCCCCACCAGCAACTGGTATGGCCGCGTGGTGCGTGTGCCCCGGGAGCCGGCTTCGCCCCGGAGACGGGGGGCAAGCATGGCGCCTCTCTGAGCCCCACCACGGCCCCTCCTCCTGGCTTCTACTTCCACCAGGTCCCCTGTCATGCGTGCCCGGAAAGGCAGCTTCAACGTCGGAGACACTGCGGAGGCTGCGAGCGGCCCTTCCGACGAAGGCGGCCCCGGCGATGGGCTGCTTGCCAAGGAGCGCAGGGGTGAGAGTGCCCGGTGGGGGGTGGGTGCCTGGCAGGATTGCGGGGTGGGTGAGGCCTCCCTCCAGCCCTTCTCAGCCCCCCCACCCGGCCAGCCCTTCACTGGCTGCCCCATTCCGCAGGTGGGCGTGGACACCAGGTGCACAAGTCATGGCCAACCTCCATCCCAGACTCTGAAGGCAGTCTGGACCCCAGCCCTGGCTCAGGTGGGGACAGAGCTCACCACGTGGCCAGGATGATGGAGCGGGCCCCTGGGGAGCAGCTGGCCAACCAGAGGCCGCTCCCTCTGGGTTTGGGGTATCTGACACCCCTATCTCCTGCTCAGGGGACTTTAAGAAGTTTGAACGGATGTCCTCCAGCGGCACCATGTCATCCAGCGAGGAGCTGGAGGACCAGGAGGGCAGTGCAGGGGCGTCGGCCTTTGAGCAGGGTAAGGGGGCCTCTGACCCCGGCGGTCAGGGGAGAGGGGGTTTACACTCTGCCCGTGGGCCTGGTCCTAACCTGCCATTGGTGACAACGACCACCTGTCCCACCCCCAGCGGACCTCAACGGCATGGCCCCTGAGCTTCCAGTGGCTGTGCCCAGCGGGCCCTTCCGCCACATGGGACTTTCCAAGGCAGCCCGAACTCACAGGCTCCGAAAGCTCCGGTCCCCAGCCAAGTGCCGGGAGTGCAACAGCTACGTCTACTTCCACGGCGCCGAGTGCGAGGAGGCGAGTGGGCCCCATGGATGGCTGGAAGGTCCCGTGCAGAGCACAGGGGACCCTTGGAGCGGCCATCTGGACCGTGCTTTCAGAAGCTGCCCTGTGGGGGGAGTGGGTCATGAGGGCTTCCGGGAGGGGAGGGGGCCCCGGGCTCTCTGCTCACTGTGCTCTGTCCCCAGTGCTGCCTGGCCTGCCACAAGAAGTGCCTGGAGACCCTGGCCATCCAGTGTGGACACAAGAAGCTTCAGGGCCGCCTGCAGCTCTTCGGCCAGGACTTCGGCCAGGCAGCCCGTGGCACTCCCGATGGCGTGCCCTTCATTGTCAAGAAGTGTGTGTGTGAGATCGAGCGGCGGGCTCTGCGCACCAAGGTGACTACGGTGGGGACAGCGGCCGGGGCTTCCTCCTCGCAGCACAGGGAGGGGGGGCAGGTGTGGCCTGAGGCTGACCGTGGACCCCCACAGGGCATATACCGGGTGAACGGGGTGAAGACGCGCGTGGAGAAGCTGTGCCAGGCCTTCGAAAATGGCAAGGAGCTGGTGGAGCTGTCGCAGGCCTCACCCCATGACATCAGCAATGTCCTTAAACTCTACCTGCGCCAGGTGAGCCCCATGGGGGAAGAGCAGACACCGGGCAGGACCCGTGCCTGGCAGGGGCAGGGCTTCTTGGGGTAGTGGGCTGCTAGGCCAGGGCAGATCTGGTTATAGGGTTGGGGTGGGACCAGCACCTGGCAGGGGTTGGACTGATGCTCGGGGCATGGCCAGGGAAGGACAGGAGGGGACCGGGCCAGGATCACTGATGACACCCGCCCCCCCATCCCCACCTGTCACTTGGCAGCTGCCCGAGCCACTCATCTCCTTCCGCCTCTACCACGAACTGGTGGGGCTGGCCAAGGACAGCCTGAAGGCAGAGGCTGAAGCGAAGGCGGTGTCCCGGAGCTGTCCGGACATGGCCGAGAGCGAGGCCGTGGCCGTGGCCATGGCGGGCCGGTTGCGGGAGCTCCTGCGTGACCTGCCGTCTGAGAACAGGGCCTCGCTGCAGTACCTGCTGCAGCACCTGCGCAGGTGAGGGCCAGCCAGGCAGGGGTCCGGGGCGGCTGGGGCCAGGGAGCCCCTCTCACCTGCTTCTGCACCCCTCGCCTCAGGATTGTGGAGGTGGAACAGGACAACAAGATGACCCCCGGGAACCTAGGTATTGTGTTTGGGCCCACGCTGCTCCGGCCACGGCCCACAGAGGCCACCGTGTCCCTCTCCTCGCTGGTCGATTACCCCCACCAGGCCCGCATCGTGGAGACCCTCATCACCCACTATGAGCTGGTTTTTGAGGAGAAGCCTGAAGAGAACAGGGGACAGGTGAGGCGGCAAGTGGGCCAGGGGAAGGTGCAGGGTCTGCTCATGGGGGGATGCAGATTGGGGAGGACCGGGAGGTGTCGTTTCCAGGGGCAGCCTCCGGGGGATCTTGTAAGCACAGTGTGGGCTCTAATCTGGGGATACCCCACTCAGTGCAGAGGCTCTGGCTCATCCTGCCCTCCAGCCAGTCCTGTGGCTGGGTCCAACTAGTCCCACTGCTGGGTTTTAATTTTAAGCCAACAGTTTGTTTCTGCAGGTTTTGGTGTCCAAGCAGCCCCCTGTTCTAGTATATATATATATATTTTAAGTCTTACCTGAGGATTTTTAAAATTTATTTCAGAGAGGAAGGGAAAGGGAGAGAGAAACATCAATAATGAGAATCATTCATTGGCTGCCTCCTGCATGCCCCCTACAGGGAGATTGAGCCTGCGACTCTTCTTAGAGAAACATCGATGTGAGAAACATCAATCGGTTGCCTCTCATACACACCCTGACTGGGAATTAAGGCCACAACTTTTTGGCGCATAAGACAGCGCTCCAACCAACTGAGCCACCTGGCCAGGGCCCTACTCTAGCATTCATCCCCTTTGCCTGGAGTCTTTATGCCTCTCTTGGGGTTTGGGCAACAGGTCCCTCGTCTCTAGAGGCAAAACTGGGTGTGGCCTCAGGACCAGTGTCCTTGCTGGCTGAGGGTGTGAGGAAGGAAGCCACCTGCCAGAGCCTGCCGCCCCTGCTGGAAGAGCCCAATCATGACAAGGGAGCGGGGCCTCAGCCTCGGATGCATCGGGTGGTGACAACTGTTAGGGGTTTAGAAACTGGAGCTGGGGTGGGCTGGATTCCAGGCTCCTCCCTGACTTCCCTGCCACCCCTTCTACAGTATGGGATGCCCACCCAGCGGGCTGAGGTGTTGCTCCAGGTACCCTACTCGGAAGCCAATGAGGGGGCTGCCTTCCCCCTGCAGGAAGAGGCTGAGGACGGAGACCCAGGTGAGTGGGTTGGTCTAGGGAGCTCAATGGGCGATACCTCTCCCTGTCGTCGTCCCCCCCCTCATGTCTCTCCCTCTGCCTCTCCCTCTCACAGACCTGCCAGAATCCCATGTTGCCTCCAACGACTCTGACTCAGACTTGGAGGAGGCCCCAGAGCTGCTGTCCCCGGCAGAGGGGGGAGCCTTGCACCACCTCAGCTTCTTGGAGAAGCAGAGCAGTGAGGCCAGCGTGGAGGAGGCTGGGGACAGCGGCAGTGAGGACCAGCTGGGACGCTCAGCTGGGGAGGACGGTGACTGGGAGGGGCTATCCCAGTACAACACCAACCAGTGCAACAATGTAGCTGCAAGTCTGACACCCGCCATGAAGCACTGTGACAGGCATGTCATAGCAGGCACTGGCCCGGAGAGCAGGCCGGAGTTTGTCTAGCTGGGACCCTGAGTGGCCTGTGCTGTGGCTGGGGGCCGAGCACCACCCCGTTCCTGGCTCCTGTCACTGTGTGGATGTCCCCAGGCCTGGCCACTCTGTGCCGAGGCTGCAATGGCTCACAGCGGTGAGGGCATCAACAGCCACCTTTTCCACAAGCTCCCAGGATCGAGTCAAGTCCATGGTCCACCCAGTGCCCCTTTGCATGACCCGCTTGGCTGAGCTGGGGAATTTGCTCTCAGGAGTCACCGTGGGGCTTTGTGGAGAGGAACTGCCTGAGTGACCCCAATGTTCTGCTCAGGGCTGGCCACTCCTTGGACCTGCTCTGACCTATAACTTTTGGTTGCTGGGCTGTGTAAGGCCAGACAAATGTCAGGGACCAGATGGCAGAATCGGATTTGGACATCTGGGATTTAGGTACATGGTGGGGTCTCCCTTTACACGTGTATGTTATTTTGCTTAAAATAAAGTTGTTGCCCAGTCAGTGTGGCTCAGTGGTTGAGTGTTGATCCATGAACCAGGAGGCCACATTCTAAATCCAGCTCAGGGCACATGCCCAGATTGTGGGCTCAATTCCCAGTAGGATATCTCTCCCTCTCCCTTCCTCTCTGAAATCAATAAAAATAATTTTAAAAACATTTAAAATAAAGTTGTTAATCTGACTGGCATCTTGGGGATGGGGACACGGGGGTTCCTTTGCTTCCTCACTGGGGAGGGTGTGAGGAAGGAAAGTCTACCCCAAATGGCCCAGTGAGGTGTGTGAGCCCAGGGAGCCTTTGAGGCAAGCCGTGCAAACATGCAGATGTTAGCTAACTACTACCTCACATGAACGCTGCCTCGGCACTATCCATAGAATCTTCCAGAAGATGGAAAACACTCTTCTTCTGTGCTGTTCGGGTACCAGCTGCATTTCCTTTCTTAAAAAATGTGTTGGGGGAAAAAAAAAATGGAACTCCCATTTGACCCAGTGACCTCACTTCTAGGAATATATCCCAAGAAACTAGAAACACCAATCAGAAAGGATATATGCACCCCTATGTTCATAGCAGCTCAATCCACCATAGCTGAGATTGAGAAACACCCTACCAGTAAGTGTCCATCAGCAGATGAATGGATTAAAAACTTGTGGTACATCTACACAATGGAATACTACGCTGTGGTAAAAAAAAAAAAAAAAAAAAAAAAAGGCATTCTTACCATTTGCAACAGCATGGATGGAACTGGAGAACATTATGCTAAGCGAAATAAGCCAGTCAGTGAAAGAAGTATCACATGATCATTTGTGGAATATAATGAACAACATTAACTTATGAACAAAAACATCCAGAATCAGAGAAGCATCTATCACACCATCAAACCTCAGAGGGAAGGTAGGGGGAAGGGGGAAAGATCAACCAAATGACTTGTATGCATGCATATAAGCTTAACCAATGGACACAGACACCAGGGGGTGAGGGCATGACTGTGGGGAAAAGGACATATATGTAATACCTTAATTAATAAAGGGGGAAACAAGTATTGATTTGAGCCCTGGCAGGTGGTGCTCAGCGATTAGAATGGCTCCCCATGGACTGAAGGGTCATGGGTTCCATCCTAATGAGCACTTTCTTGGGTTAGTGGTTTGCTCCCTGCCCCTGGGCACATGCAGAAGGCAACCAATTGATCTCTCTCCACCTCCTGCTCTCTCTGAAAAATCAATGGAAAAAATACCCTCAGGTGAGGATTAACAACAAAATTTAAGAGATGGAGAGAAACATCGATTTGTTGTTCCACTTACTTATGCATTCACTGGTTGATTCTTCTTCTTCTTTTTTTTAAATATATTTTATTGATTTTTTACAGAGAGGAAGAGAGAGGGATAGAGAGTTATAAACATTGATCAGCTGCCTCTTGCACACCCCCCACTGGGGATGTGCCCGCAACCAATGTACATGCCCCTGACCGGAATCGAACCTGGGACCTTTCAGTCCGCAGACCGACGCTCCATCCACTGAGCCAAACCGGTTTCGGCCACTGGTTGATTCTTCTATGTGCCCTGACCAGGCATCAGACTTGCAACCTTGTCATATTGGGATGCTTTAACAACTGAGCTACCCAGCCGGGGGTAGCTGCATTTCCCATGGGTTCTCAGCACTTGAAATTAGGCCGGACTAACCTGAGGAACTCAGTTACATCTCATTTAGTTTGTTTAGATTGAAGAGCCTCAGGAGGGTGTGGCCACCATCTGGGATAACACAGGGGGACAGGTAAGGACTCCCCCAATGCATACTACCTCCCCACAGCCAGGTTTATAGTGGAGGGCAGCCCAGCAGAGAAAGAGCCCCAACTTTTATTTTTTTAAATATATTTTTATTGGTTTTTTACAGAGAGGAAGAGAGAGGGATAGAGAGTTAGAAACATGGATGAGAGACAATCATCGATCAGTTGCCTCTTGCGCACCCCCTACTGGGGATGTGCCCGCAACCAAGGTACATGCCCTTGACTGGAATCGAAGCTAGGACCTTTCAGTCCGCAGACCGACGCTCTTATCCACTGAGCCAAACCGGTCTCGGCCCAACTTTCTTTTTTTTATATTAACATATATAAGCTTTATTTGATGCCTGCATAAATATGACTTGAGTTAAAACAGGAAGGTTTTCCAAAGATTAAAATGTATTAAACAAATAGTCCCTTTAGTCTGTCTCTGACCAGTGGACTATTCTGCCCTCTAACCATTCCCACCAGACACAAAATCTGAAAATCTTCGGTGGCATTTCCCTTTTGTCTGGAAATCTCTTCAAGTGCTGCTCCCTACTCCTCTGGAGGCAAAAACACATCCCTGGGCTCTCTTGCTTAAATTTCAGTGGTTTGCAGGGTACACATGAAGAACTTAATGTTAACATACAAAATGTACATGTATGCTGTTAACAGTAATTTTGCTTTAAGCTTTTTTTCATTAATTATTTTTATGATCTCTCCTCAAAGAAGTTATGAAAATACCTGTCAATATATTGAAAAGTCACTTTAAAATCCTGGGACAAAAAATTCTAAATATGTTATTACATTTTCTGTGATTTACAAATAACAATGTTCTATAACTTAGAGCTTCTTAATGATTTTGACAGGCATTTACTAAGAAGAGTCAGAACATTCGATATTCAATTTTCACCCCAACTAAGTTTTTGAGAAGCTACATTTAAATATATATATATATATATATATATATAAAATTGATTTTTCACAGAGAGCTAGAAACATCGATGAGAGAGAACCACCGATCAGCTGCCTCCTGCACACCCTCCACCGGGGATGTGCCTGCAACCAAGGTACGTGCCCTTGACTGGAATCAAACCCGGGACCTTCCAGTCCACAGGCCGACGCTCTATCCATTGAGTCAAACCGGTTTCGGCGAGAAGCTACATTTGTTGACATAATGACTCCATGGCCCAATGGCCTGATATTGGTACCATTGGGCTATGGAGTCAGAGCGTGTAGAAAAGCCCCAAGTTTTAATTCAGTGCAGAAAAATTAGGCAGAATCCACACGGTTGTAACAAAAGCAGCCAGGGAGCAACAGCTTCCCCTTCTGATACAGAACAGTCCCCCAAAACCACATCACACCCCAGGCTTAGCTAAGAAGTGGCCGTGACAAGTCAGTCAGTACATTGCAACAGACTTGTCAGAAACTTCCTAAGAAAACCAGAAAAGGAGACCACGTGCCAGCAAACTGCAGCCCGGTACCGCTTTTGGGCAAAGATTAGTTGGCACATAGCCACACACTCTTGTTGGCATGCCACCCTGTATGCCACTTGAGCCCTAGAGCTGGGTCACTGAACTCTGAAAACACTTATTGTCTAGCCCTTTACACAAAAGATATGTACATTTTTAAAAAAATAGATATATTTTTATTGATATTTTACAGAGAGGAAGGGAGAGAGATAGAGAGCTAGAAATGTCAATGAGAGAGAAACATCGACCAGCTGCCTCTTGCACACCCCCCACTGGGGATGTGCCCACAACCAAGGTACATGACCCTGACTGGAATCGAACCTGGGACCTTTCAGTCCGCAGACCGACGCTCTACCACTGAGCCAAACTGGTTTCAGCAAAAGATGTGTACATTTTGATCTAAGTTTTTAAAGGACAGAAGAATTAACAGCTAAAACTAAATTAACAGCTAAAACTGGACAGCATCTTTTCACTATTGGCATTAGTCAGAAAGCAAATGTCACGTAAAGCACCCCATTCTTGGATGCAAAAGCATCTCTGGACCTTATAGGTCTGCAAACACTGGCCTCCAAGTTGTTAGAGGCACCTTCACAGGGTAGGGCAATTTCATGTCCTGGTGGGGAAGAACTATGTAAGTGCCAGGTCTTGACCTCATCCCACCTGTCCCCCAGGAGTCCCACGGTGGTGTCCCAGAGTAGGGAGCCAATCTCAGAACCTGGGACAGGCTGTGCTTGGTGGCATAGGCAGAATCAGGTCTCTAAGAAATAAAGGGGCTGAAACTGGTTTGGCTCAGTGGATAGAGCGTCGGACTGTGGACTGAAAGTTCCCAGGTTCGATTCTAGTCAAGGGCATGTATGTACCTTGGTTGCAGGCACATCCCCAGTGGCGGGTGTGTGTGTGAATGTGTGTGTGTGCAAGAGGCAGCTGATGGATGATTCTCTCTCATCGATGTTTCTAACTAGCTCTCTATCCCTCTCTCTTCCTCTCTGTAAAAAAATCAATAAAATATATTAAAGAAAAGAAATAAAGGGAACCAAGTGCTGCTGGGAGGTGGGCACAGAGACCACAGTGTCCCCACAAGTGACAATAATGCCCATGCCCTCTGCAGCTGGAAACTTAACAAAGGGCATCTGGGACCTTTCACAAAGGGACAACAGCAGGTTTTCACCAGCCTCAGGAACAGAGCAAACCAACTACAGCAAAGGGCTTTCCACAGACACTCGCGAGCTGATTCTATTCATTTTTTTAATATAGATGTATTTTATTGATTTTTCACAGAGAGGAAGAAAGAGGGATAGAGTTAGAAACATCGATGAGAGAATCATCAATCAGCTGCCTCCTGCACACCCCCCACTGGGGATGTGCCCGTAACCCAAGGTACATGCCCTTGACCGGAATTGAACCTGGGACCTTCCAGTCCGCAGGCCGATGCTCTATACACTGAGCCAAACCGGTTTCGGCTGATTCTATTCATTTAAAGAGTAAATATTAAGGAATAATCAAGATGTTTTGTGTGTGGTAAAATACACATAAAATTTACCATATTAACCACTTTTAAGTTCAGCTCAATGGCATTAGCACATTCACATGGTGCAGCCATCACCACCATCCATCTTAGAACTTTTTCATCTTCCCAAACTGGAACTCTGTTCCCATTAAACACTCTCTTTTCCTCTCCCCCAATCCCTGGCTCCTACCATCTCCTTCCTGTTTCTAAGTCTGACTTCTCTAGGGACTTCCTGTGCGTGGTATCACAGTGCTGTGCCTGGCTCATTTTGGAATGTGCATATGTGGAGGAAAAGGAGACTTGTCCTACCATTAGACATGCTACAAAGCACTAACTACTTTTTAAAACCTAAATTGAGCATTGGAAGCATTTTGAAACAAACTGTCTGTGAGTTTACATGGAAGAGGCAATCCAAGGAGGCCATCAAAGAAGGATCTGCCAGATGCTCCACAGTGCTGAGATCACTGTCTGGGGGTGGTGGGGTTAAAAATGACATCCTGAGCCAAAACCAGTTTGGCTCAGTGGATAGAACGTCAGCCTGAGGACTGAAAGGTCCCAGGTTCGATTCCGGTCAAGGGCATGTACCTTGGTTGCGGACACATCTCCAGTAGGGGATGTGCAAGAGACAGTTGATCGATGATTCTCTCTCATTGATGTTTCTAACTCTCTATCCCTCTCTCTTCCTCTCTGTAAAAAATCAATAAAATATATATTTTTAAAAATGACATCCTCGACGAAACCGGTTTGGCTCAGTGGTAGAGCGTTGGTCTGTGGACTGAAAGGTCCCAGGTTCAATTCCGGTCAAGGGCATGTACATTGGTTGCAGGCACATCCCCGGTAGGGGATGTGCAAGAGGCAGCTGGTTGATGTTTCTCTCTCATCGACGTTTCTAGCTCTCTATCCCTCTCTCTTCCTCTCTGTAAAATATCAATAAAATATATTTAAATAAAAATTTTTTTAAAAATGACATCCTGGATCACAGGGTGCCCAAAAGCAAACCCAGGATTTAAGGCCTATGCAAATATACTTAGAACTGGGAATTTAAGAAATAAACAAATTGAGGTAATTTTTGCAAATTGTGTATCTATTAAGGCGCTTGTATCTAGAATAAAGAACTCTTACACCTCAATAATAAAAACATAAACAACCCAACTAAACAAAAGTCAAAGATCTGGAACACATTTATCCAAAGAAAATATGCAAAACGGCAATGAGCATGTGAAAGATACATCAGCCATTAGGGAAAATGAATCCCAACCCCAGAAGCCTCTGCCTCACTCACCCGCACTGGGATGGACACACAAGTGTGAAGATGGCATCTTTGTATGGGGTTCATGGAAATGCAAAACAGGGCAGCCAATTTGGAAAGCAATCTGAAGTTTCTGGAAAGATTATCCAGAGTTTACATATAACCCTGCAATTTCCCTTGTAGGTGCACATCCAGGGCACTGAACACAAAACCTGTTCACAGCAGCATGCTCTAAAGGTGGACACTTACCCAAGTGTCCAACAGTTAATGAACAGATACAACGTGGTCAATCCACACTGGAATATTACGCACCCGTGAAAAGGAGAGAACTGACACTCCATACGTGAATGAACCTTGAAAACATGACGCTCAGTGAGAAGCCAGACACAAAAGGCTACACAGTGTGATCCCATTTATGTGAAATGTCCAGAGCAGGCACATCCAGACAAAAAGTGGGTTCAAGGTTGTCAAGGTCTGGGGGATGGAGGTGACTACTGATGAGGATGATTTTTTTTTGTTCCAAATCTTCTGCAATTTATCAATCAAGAATACATAGGGGCATGTATCTTTGGCAAGTAAAATGAGTAGTGTAACTCAGCACTTACAGCAAGGTGGCAATATTAGCTCAATATTATTGAGCTATCCTACACATTAAGAACTGGCAAATCAGCCTTGACCGGTTTGGCTCAGTGGATAGAGCGATAGCCTATGGACTGAAAGGTCCTGGGTTAGATTCCAGTCAAGGGCATGTCACTTTGGTTGTGGGAACATTCCCAGTAAGGGGTGTGCTGGAGGCGGCTAATCAATGTTTTTAACTCTCTATCCCTCTCCCTTCCTCTCTGTAAAAAAATCAGTTATATATATAAATAAAACAAATCAAGGACATAATGAAATAGAAGGCTGCTATAAACCAACCAATTTTACCTTTTGTTTGCCCCCTACAAGTGCCCCTACTGGGGACTGAACCCAAAATGTGGATATGTACCCTGACTGGGATTTGAATGGACAACCTGTTGGTACTAGGGACGATGCTCAAGCGAGCCACACTGGCCAGGGCCAAACCAACTGATTTTAGACATAAAGATTGAAAATATTTAAGAGCAAAATAAATGACTAGTGCTAAGGAAAAAAATTATTCATTAACACCCCCCCCCCCAAAAAAAAAACAACAACAACCCGAAAACGAAATCAAGAAAACAGCCGAAACCGGTTTGGCTCAGTGGATAGAGCATCAGCCTTCGGACTAAAGGATCCCAGTCAAGGGCACGTATCTTGGTTGCGGGAAGATCTCAAGTGGGGGGTGTGCAGGAGGCAGCTGATCGATGTTCCTAGCTCTTTGTCCCTCTCCCTCCCTGTCTGTAAAAAAAATCAATAAAAAACATTAAAAAAAGAAAGAAAAGAAAACACTAAGATTCAGTTAATAGATCTCAACTTGGATCCTTAAATTTAGACAAGCAAAATGCTACTTGATTAAATAAATACTCTGATATGCATTGAAACCATTTTTTAAATTGTATGATCGGCCGAAATCGGTTTGGCTCAGTGGATAGAGCGTTGGCCTGCGGACTGAAAGGTTCTGGGTTCGATTCCGGTCAAGGGCATGTAACTTGGTTGCGGGCACATCCCCAGTAGGGGGTGTGCAAGAGGCAGCTGATCAATGATTCTCATCGATGTTTCTAACTCTCTATACCTTTCTCTTCCTCTCTGTGAAAAATCAGTAAAAATACATTTTTAAAAAAAATTGTATGATCGGTGTACAGAACAATGCTCAAATCAACTGAGACACACCAGCCAGGGCAACAGTGTACTTTCTCATCCAAAAACCCAAACACAAAATAAGATGATTTGTAACATCATAGCCAATGGCTTATTGCATAGTTTCTGGCTTACTGTTATACTTCAAGTCTTAGTTTTCCAGCCACTAGGAAAAATTCCCAATTTGCTTACTAGTTTTCAAAAATTATTAAGGGCCAAAACCGGTTTGGCTCAGTGGTAGAGCGTCGGTCTGCGGACTGAAAGGTCCCGGGTTCGATTCCGGTCAAGGGCATGTACATTGGTTGCGGGCACATCCCTGGTGGGGGGAGTGCAGGAGGCGACTGGTCGATGTTTCTTTCTCATCAACGTTTCTAACTCTCTATCTCTCTCCCTTCCTCTCTGTAAAATATCAATAAAATATATTTTTTAAAAAAAATTATTAAGGCCTTGGACAAACAGCTCAGTTGGTTAGTCATCCCAATACCAAAGTTGTGGGCTCAATCTCTGGTCAGGGCACACACACAAGAAACAACCAATTAATGCACCAATAAGTGGAACAACAAATTAATGTTGCTCTCTCTCCCCTTCTTTCTCTAAAATCAATAAATAAAATAATTATCAATTAATTTATTGATATACTCAGTGCTACCATAATGTAACTAGAAGACGAATTAAAGTGTACACACTAAGCCTGACCTCAGCTTCAATAAGCCTTTTCTTCAGAAGGAAACTGCACAAATTTATCTTAGAGCATGTTTAACCTTAAGTAAGCATAATGAGCGGTCACCAATGCAGCCATACATGGTCCTTACGTAAAGCCTCAAGAACACATGTGTTTTGCAAAAGAGAGCAGACTAGGCAAACAATGAATTGATTCAGGGAGCGCAGAGTTAAATGGCCCAATCCTACAGAGTAAAATCCTAATATGCAAATCAACCAAACTACAGAATGACTGGGTGCTATGATGCACATTGACCACCAGGGGGCAGCTCCTGCACTGTCTGCCCCTGCCCCCCCCAGAGGGAGGCGAACTGCAGCAGCAATGGGGGGAGGGAGGGGGCAGCCAGCGGCTATCAGCCAAAGCAGGTACCAGTGGGGTCTCTCCAATCGCCCCATCCACCAGTCACCCCACAGATGTCTCTTAGATTTAAAAACTAAAACCTGGCAAGGTTACTCCAACACTGAAAAGACAGATTGATGCAGCGATGACATGCATAGACTCTGGCTTGCACATTTTGTGGTCAGCTCTGATTCTGACACGTATAATGTTATAACAAGGCAAATTACTTAACTTCTCTCTGCTTCACTTTTTTCCATCCATAAAATGGGGAAAATGGTACTACCGCCTCAGAAGAATCATGTACTACTTTTTATAATCAGGGCAAAAATATGTAGCTGCCCATACAAAAGCAAGATGCCTTTCACCTGTATGAAAAGTATGGTCACTAGTGCATGCAGTGTTCTGGATTGCGAGGGATGTCTGACTGCTGGTTTAGGCCCGACATCCCCAAAGGGGTCTCAGATTGCAAGAGGATGCAGACCGGGATGAAGGATCGCCCCAACCCCATGCACGTATTTTGTTCATATGGCCTATAGTCCTATACAATCCTAAATAAAAGCCTAACATGAAAATTGCTCGACCTGGGTTTATCAGCTCACTCTGATGTGCACCAGGAGGTGGTGCGGAACACGGTGGGTGTCAGCGATGTGGCGCTGGCAGCGGGCAGCAGTGGAGGCGCTGCTGGCCCCAATGGAGCCTGATTAGGACCGCAGTGGGATAGAACAGGTGTGAGGACGGCGCAAGGCCAAGGCGGATACCACTGTCACCCCAATTAAAAAAAAAAGGGGGGAGGAACCTATATAGCCAACCAAAGTGACAGCAGAAGTGAAGTGGGAACAGGGGGTGGTTGCTGGAGTTGGGGTTGCTTTTGGGGGTGATGTAATATTCTAGAACTGGTGGTAATGTGTGCACAGCTGGGAACACACTAAAATGTGTACTGTAGCAGAGAAAAACCAAGATGGCGGCAGAGGTAAACACCTAACTGCAGCCTCACTCAATAATTTCAAAAAATACAACTAAAATATAAAGTGGACATTATCCAGAACTACAGGAAAGTTGACTGACTGGAAATTCTACAACTAGAAGGAAAGAGAAAACCAGAAGGACAATCAGAGGAGCTGTAAAGCCTAAGGTACAGAGACACGGTGCGCACCCACGGGGAGAGGACGGAGCCGGAGAGGAAGGGCGGCTGAGTGCCTGGCTGGCGTTCCCTAGCGGGAAGGAGATAAAAGCTCCGGACTGTGCTGAACCCCAACTCCGACTGCACTGAACCCCAATTCTGGGCGAGACCCTGGGGTCCTAGGCTCATACAGAGGGAATCTGGGCTGTAAGGCGGAAGCTCAGGGGAGCAGTGAAAGGCAGAGCCCCCCAAGTCGCGCACATTTCGCACAGAGGATAGACGGTTGATTGGGCCGTGGGACTGCCCTAGCGGGAAGGAGACTTAAGCTCCAGACTGCTCTTAACCCCACTTCCAACTGCACTGAACCCCAGTTGCAGGCTCGTTGGGGGAGAAACTAGACTGTTTGGTAGCGGGCGAAACTCTAGGGCGCCTTTCTCTCAGAGGTGCTTGCAGCGAATACCAAAGGACACTGAGGTACACTGAGACTCAGGAACGTGGGGGGGGGGGGGGGGGGCCTAACCGGAAGCCAAGGCTGTAGGCTCCACCCTGAAACTCCGCCCCATCCAAGCTGAACACAGAGGCTTTTGCAGGTTTCCAAGTCTAGTGGAATAAGGTTGTCTCCTGGCATAGACACAGCTGATCCTCCCAACCTACCAACTCAGGGAAGCAGCGAAAATGCCAAGATGAGGAAACAAATCACAAACAAAAGAAATGGAGGACAAAAAGCGACTGGATATAGAGTTCAAAACCACGCTTATAAGGTTGTTCAAGAATCTCCTAGAAAAGACTGATAAAATAAATGAGACCTATGAAGATATGAAAAGGGATCAACTAGAAATAATAAAGGATCAACAAGAAATAATAAAGGATCAACAAGAAATGATAAAGGATCAACTAGAAATAAAGAATACATTCTCTGAAATAAAAAATATTATACAGAGTCCTAAAAACAGAATGGAAGATTGCAAGAATCAAGTCAAAGATTTGGAACACAAAGAGCTAGAGGACACTCCTCCGCAGAAACAAGAAGACAAGAGAATCCAGAAAGTTGAAGATAGTGTAAGAAACCTCTGGGACAACTTCAAGCGAACCAACATCAGAATTATGGGCGTCCCAGAAGATGACAGAGAGCAAGATACCGAAAACATATTGAGAGGAATAGTGACAGAAAACTTCCCCCACCTGGGGAAAGAAATAGACTTACAAGTCCAGGAAGCACACAGAACCCCAAACAAAAAGAATCCAAAGAGGACCACTCCAAGACACATCATAATTAAAATTCCAAGAGCAAATGACAAAGAGAGAATATTAAAAGCAGCAAGACAAAAGCAGGTAGTTACCTATAAAGGAGCACCCATACTACTGTCAGCTGATTTCTCAACAGAAACCATGCAGGCCAGATGGGAATGGCAAGAAATATTCAAGGTGATGACTAGCAAGAACCTACAGCCAAAAATACTCTACCCAGCAAAGCTATCACTCAGAGTCGAAGGCCAGATAAACAGCTTCACAAATAAATTTAAGCTAAAGGAGTTCATCACCGCCAAGCCAGAATTATATGAATTGCTAAAAGGGGTTCTTTAGGAAGAGGAAGAAAATAAAGATAAAAATGATGAACAACAAATATGTAACTATGAACAAGTGAATCTAAAAACCAAGGGAAGTAAAAATCATGATGAACAATATCAACTGGTGAATATAACAGAATCGGAGGTATGGAAGGGGAGTGGACTGACGATTCTCGGGGAAATGGGGAGTGGGCAGGAAGAGACTGAACCTAAACTGCACCTATGGATGAGGACAATGGGGGGATGGGGAAAGGGCAGAGGGTGGGATGGAAACTCGGTGGAGGGGAGCAATGGAGGGGGGGGAAATGAACATTTGTAATAATATGAACAATAAATTTTTTAAAAATGTGTACTGTAAATGGGTGAATTGTATGGTGATTATGTCTCAATAAAGCTATTAAAGTATATACATGATTTCTTTTAACTTGGGGGGGGGGACTATGTCTTCTGGAACCAGACACTCTAGTGAGGGAGAGGATCATTGGACCCCAAACTTCTGGGCAAGAAAAGCACAAGGGAACATGGCTGGAAGTGAGCACTGGACATTAATCCTGCCTTTCCGGTGAAGGGAGAGGACAGATGTACCTTTGCATTGTGAACACTAGACAGACGTCCAGGTATGGCTGTGGCAGTTTGCAGGCGAGGAGAAGCGAGGGGTCAAAGAGACCCTGTCTTAAAGCCACAACAAACCTGTCCTCCCATTTTTTAGACAAGTGAAACTATTTACTCAAAATAACTTTAATTTAAAAACATCCAGCTTCAATACCAACTCAAATCCAGAGGTCTTTTAATCTGCCTGCTAACCTCAAGAGTCCTCAACAGGTCAGAGACATGGCCACTGTGAGAGGAGCACAGAGAAGGGAAGCTGGAAGAGGGGGCTTACCCGGAGACTCGGACCCAGGTCTCACTTGTGGGGAGCCAGCTTGGAGTGCCTGGGGGGATAGGCAAGAACCTAGGACTATCTTGGCTGGCTCACTGGCCTCCCCTCAGCATCCTGTCCTCTTGAGGAGCCATTTACACAGGATCCCAGGCGGGGCTCAGTGTCCATGTGAGGCCACAAGGGCCCTCAGCCCAGGAAGGCAAGCACACAGCCTCCTGCCTTGGGTTCCAGAGGAGCAGCAGGTAGGTTTCCAGGGTGGAGCAGATCACAGCAGGACAGACCGCCAGCAGGCCAACTGCCTGGGTAAAGTGGTTACAGTCCATTTGTCTGTTTCCTGGGGGCTGGGGGAGAGAAGAAAGGCCTATCACATGATTCATCTATCACATGGGTTAGGCATACCCAGGGGGCAGGTGCCATTCCCTCTGGGCCCCACAGGAGGTAGATAGTGACAGGCTATGGTGGAACCTGGAAGGAGAAGGTTTAAGCAAAGAAGAGGAAAGCAGGTCTGGAAAGGGGCTGAGCTCAGAGCTCTGGGTCGAACATTAGTGGGGCAGGTAACAGGTGGGGCCCACTCAGGCAAAGACCAGGGTCCTTCCTGCACCACCAGTGTAGCAGACACCCCCCACCCCTGCACAGACCCCCAGCTGGGGTGGTGTGTGTCTTACCTGCTAGGTGGCAGGATGGCTACTGAACCAGCCGGTAGGTGATGTATCTGCCCGCGGTTTCACTGGGCCGGATGATCTTCACCACCTGCATCAGAATGAGAGCAGGGCTGGGCAGGGCCTCCTCAGGGACCCAGGTGTGTGTGTGGCTTGGTGGGGGCAGCAGCAGGGCAGGTGGCACCGGGACCCCGAACAGGAGAAGAGACTTGGGGGTAGCCCTGATTCTTTAAAAAGCTGGGAGAGGGAGGGAGGTCCTGAGGCTCCTGCCCAGGAGGAAAGAGGCTGGAGGTAGGGCTCTCCTGCCAGGGTAGTCTCTCACCTGCCCTCTCTTGATCCCAAAGTAGCGTGCCACGGGGTCTCCAGCCTGGATCCTGGGCAGCTGGTTTTCTCGGAGTTTACTGGAAAGCTCGGTCAGGAAAAAAGCCACGCAGGGCTGCCGGGGAGGGATGGAGAAGCCCAGAGGATTGGGGAGGGGCGAGGACAGAAAGGATACTATCTGGCCAGCAGCTCCGTCACCTCCTCCTTGGTCATGACGACATGCTCTGGGACCAGCTGCCAAGAGAACAGAACCTGTGTCTCCAGAAGGCCAGGACCCCTCTGTGCCCCACACTCCCACACGGGGGAGGGGTACAGTATCCTTCTCAGCTAGTCTACAACCGACCCATGATTGTCATGCAGAGGGGTCTTGGGGCACAACCTGGGATCCCCATCCGCAGGTCAGCAGTGTGGGCTGGGAACCCACATTCTCAGCAAGGCTCCGGTAACGCTGTTGCTGCAGCTGCTTTGGACCCGAGGGCCACGCTTTGAGAGCCTGGCTCTACTTCCTTTACCATCTCACCCCTCCCCACCACCCAACTCCCCCCACCTTCCCTAGGCCCCACCTCATGCTCCGTGATGTTGATGAGCAGCTCCTGCTGCAGAAACTGTTCCAGGATGTACTTGGGGGCCATGTCGACCAGGGACTGGAAAATAAATCCTCAGTCATGTGTGTCTCCCCCCCCCCCCCGCGCCCCCCTCCCCCCTACACACACACGGGACTGGAGACCCAGCTCTTGTTTCTTCCTCAGAGGACATGGCAAGTGGGAAAGCTGAATGGGTTTGATCTTGTACCTCAACAAGAAGCCAGGCATCACAAGCTAGGCATTCCCACTGCATGCACGGGGTTCTCCCCACTGCCCTGGCCCTTGGCACAACTCCACACCTCAGCCTGGTGTCAGGAAATGAGTTTCTATCTGTCAAATGAGTCCAGGAGGTTGGTCCCTGAGCTGGCATGGAGGCCCCTTCCCAAGAGAGGACCAAGATGGCTAAGACTCTGAGCAAGGACCACAGGCACAGGGAAGAGGGTGCTCACTGCTCCTCCCATCCCACTTAGGCCTCTCCAACCTCAGACAGGGGATGCTGGGTCTGCTCTGGGGATGCCCCGTGCTGCCCACAAAGGACAGCAGCTCCTTCTCAGACCCTGAGCTCCCACTTTAGAACGTAGGGCCAGAGGCAAGTGCTGCCGAAGGTGCAGTGGGTGCCATGGGTGAAGATAGCAGCGGGTCTCTTAGGTGCCATAGGAAAGTGAGGCTCGGACAGACAGGAAGGGAAGCGGCCAGGCTCTTTGCTGTGGGGGCACCCACCTGCTTGGCAGACGGTGTCATGCCCTGCTGCACCACGATGAGGGCGCGGGTGATGTTTTCCTCCTGCATGCGCTGGCAGTACACCTTGATGGTCTTGATCCCCACCTTGGGCTCCTCTGCAGACAGAGTGAATTCTGGTCCACAAGGTCAGGCGCCTTACCCACCCCTTCCCAGGCATGTGTGGCACCCCTGAGGCCTCAGTTTTCCTGTTTGTAGAACAGGGAGCTGGCTGCCTCCAGGTCACAAGCAGCTGAAAGGTGACCATGCCCCTGGACTTCAGAGGTCCCTGTCTGGAAGTGGTGTCTAGAATCTGGGTTTAGTTGGGTGCTTCACTGGTTCCAAGATTTGAGAACCCCCAAGCTAAGTGGCTTGTTTAGTCTGGGAGCCCACAAAGTGCATGGCTGGGTGTCCAGTTGTAAGATGAGGTTGGCTGATCTGCCATGGAGACAGACCACTCATCCCAGGGGTAGAAGTCTTTATGTTTTCAGTAGTGTTAGGGGCCTAGGCTTTGTCACTAGAGAAACACTGGACCCTATGAGCTTATCAGGTCAGTCACTGGGCTCTGGCCACCAGGATTCATGTGAGACTCCTAGCTGGGCCTCTGTCTCCTGTAGTGCAAATCACTCCACCGATGAGCAGTATGCCGGGCTGAGTTATGTCCTCCCAAATCCCCATGTTTGAGTCCTAATTCCCAGTACCTCAGAAGGTAACTAAACTACTGTGTTTGGTAAAGGAGCCTTCAAAGAGGTAATTAAGGTAACATGAGCTCATATGAACCCTGAGCCAATCTGACTGGTGTGCCTCTAAGAGACTGAGACAGACATTAGGGACCCTGTGAGGACACAGGGAGGAGACAGCCACCGTCTAACATGCTAAGGACAGAAGCATCAGGGGAACCAACCCAGCAGACACCTTGATCTTGGACTTCCAGCCCCAAGCGCTGGAGACAATGTCAGTTGTTTTGGACTCATCTGTAGTGTTTTGTTATGGCGACCCCAGCAAACCAATACAGGCAGAAACTTCGGCCCTGTCCTGAAGCATCTCCCAGAGGAGCAGTGACACCTCCAGTGTCAACAAACACCAGGAAATGCAAGGAGAACTCCTACTCCCGGGAGAAGCTAATCCCTGACAGGACGGGAGTTGGCTCTGTGGGAGGCCTGTAATTAGGCATTAAGGTCTCAAATAACCAGATCTTATAACACCGGGACATTTATCTTAAAAAGTGTCACCAGGTTCAGCTCTGCAAATGTTTTCTGCCCACCCCCCTCATTCTAGGCATGTAGCTGACACCAAGGTGCTGAACACAGCCTGGTCCCCCAACTTTTGCAGGCCTGAGAGTGAGGCTGCCTCAATGTGTTAAGTGCTAAAACAGAGGAGCACAGAGATCCCAGGACACCCCTCAGTGGGCTCTTTGCTCTTTCCTCAGGGCTCAGTGGGGATCCTGGAAGAGGAAGCACCTGAATGTAGTCTCCAGGGACAATGACTAGACACTGAGGAGCAGAGTGAGGAGGAAAGGGTGTGGTGAGGCGGGGGATAGGCAATATGAGGCAATAACTCTGCAACCATGCAGGAAGGAGCTGCAGGGAACACAGGCGCTGGGCTGGTGGTGGACTGAGGAGGAAACAGTGGGTCTGAGGTCAGGAGCTGGGGGCTCACCTGGAAGGCCTATGATAATCGTGGTCAGAGAAAACAGTTAAGGAATAGAGAATGGGGAAGGGGATCAAGAAGGAAACTGGAGCCGAAACCGGTTTGGCTCAGTGGTAGAGCGTCAGTCTGCGGACTGAAAGGTCTAGGTTCGATTCTGGTCAAGGGCATGTACATTGGTTGCGGGCACATCCCTGGTAGGGGGTGTGCAAGAGGCAGCTGGTCGATGTTTCTCTCTCATTGACGTTTCTAGCTCTCTATCTCTCTCCTTTCCTCTCTATAAAATATCAATAAAATATATTTTTTTTAAAAAAAAAGGAAACTGGAAAAGGTACTCAGAAGGGTCAGAGATCAACGGCGTCGCCCACAGCACATAAGGTGAGGGGGAACTCACTCCTCTGGGTCAATGTTATAAGCTGGAATGGTCTAAGCAGGGTAATGTTACAAGCTGGATCCTAAGCAGGCCCTCAGATGGCTCTACCACAACAGTGACCCCCTCAGGCAACAGCAAGACACCCACCTGGGAAGAAGACAAACATCTGGTCAGTGGGGTCATCATTGTGGGCCACCAGCACTGTGAGGTCCGTGCGCCGTGGCCGCCCTTCACTTGGCTTGTCCCCAAACTGGGCCTTGAACTCCTCTAGTGTCTGGTCCAGCTCATCCTGAGTCACCAGGTAGCCTCGGTCATGGCACAGCTGTGGACAGAAAGAGCCAGGTGAGCCCAAGGGAGAGAAGGAATGGCAGCAAGAGCTTGGGCCGAACAAGGCCACAGTGAGGACAATTCAGGGAGTTTCCAGCTTAGTGTGGCAGGTGTGTGTAGAACCCAGAAAAGAGGGATGAAGCAGCCGGAACCGGTTTGGCTCAGTGGATAGAGCGTCAGTCTGCGGACTGAAAGGTCCCAGGTTCGATTCCGGTCAAGGGCATGTACATTGGTTGCGGGCACATCCCCGGTGCAAGGTGTGCAGGAGGCAGCTGGTCGATGTTTCTCTCTCATTGATGTCTCTAGCTCTCTATCCCTCTCCCTTCCTCTCTGTGAAAAACCAATAAAAGATATTTTTTTTAAAAAAAAGGGATGAAGCAGGGAAAGACAAATATGGGGCACACGCCAAGCCAGCCATTGTGCCAATCCAGTTAATCAGCTGCCATGGGTGCTGTCATTTTATCCTGAAAACTGAGGCCGTGAGAGGCTGTGATAAGGAAGCAGCTTCAGAGCTGGGGCTTGGGTTGGGGCCTTGGGGTCTGGGACAGAAAAAGACAGGTGGGAGGGGCATTGGTAGGCTGCCTGAATAGTGGAAAAACAGGCAAAAGCTTGAGGGCCAGGAGTTCTAGGACTCATCCCAGAAACTGGGGCTCTTCAGTGGGCTGACAGGAAGCAGATCCACGTCTGGTTTGGCTCAGTGGATAGAGCATCGGCCTGCGGACTAAAGGGTCCCAGGTTCCATTCCGGCCAAGGGCACATGCCCAGGTGGCTGGCTCCACCCCCTCACTCCACCCCCCGGATACAGGAGCTGTTCAGGAGGCAGGCAATGATTTCCTCTAATCATTGATGTTTCTCTCTATCTCTCCCCCTTCCTCTCTGTAAAAAACAAACAAAAACAAAAAAATGTAAAGAAAGGGGAGGTCAGAGCTGCTACTCAGCCTGGCCTGCCTGAGGCCTCCTATATCCCCTTTCCTCTGTGAAGTCCCCACAGACTGATTTTCTCTCAGGACCCACAACACTGGCGGCCTGTACTGTTTCAGTCCCCATCTTTGGGGAGCTCTGCAAACGAGTGGAGAAGGAGAGAGGAAGAGAGCGAGGGCCGGACCGAGATCAAACCACAACCTAGCTAAGTGCCCTGACCAGAACTAGAACCCGCAACCTTCCGGTGTACAGGACAACGACGCTCCACCCGGCCAGGGCTCTAATAAACTCTGTTAAAAGTCCTTTGCAGGGTTCGGCATTCTTTACGTGGACAACTTCTGACACAAGAGGTAGCAAACATGCGGGTAGAGACCCCAGACTCCCGCTCCCGCCTCCCTGCCCGGCTCGGACTCACGACTGGGCCCCGAGGCCCGCGCTCACTGCGCTCGCCGAGCCCCGCGCGCTCTCACCTGCATAATGGTCTTGCGAATCTTCCACAGCCGGTAGGTCTCCTCCTCGTCGTCCATGCCTGCCGACCGCCGCTCGCACTCACTGCGCCTGCGCGCGCCGGGACGTGCGTGCCGACCGTGCCTGCCGCGAAGCCCCGCTCAGGCCCCCTCAGCGTCTCCGGTTAGGGCTGTCCCCAGCGAACGCCTGAATGCAACGACCTTTGGGAGAGGCAGTGCTAAGGGCAGCCCGGGTGGGTGTTGGCTGCGCCCCAGGAGTTAGAATGGCACCGCCCACTCGCGCTTTGTAAGCTCTCGCGTGGGTTTGGGGGTTCTCGCGTGGCTTTGGTTGCTTCTCTGGAGTTCTTCTCCACACCCGTCTGGGGCGGCAGTTTAGAATCCCAAACTAGCTGAGGCCCGGAAGCTGAGGCTGGGACAACTCAGGCCCAGACCGAGCGAGAGGCCTGCTCTCCTCTCAGGAACCGTGGGGCTGCGTAGTAGTCGCCCCATAGATGTTTGTGCGTTCAACTGTAGGAGGTCCTTTTTATTGGTTCTGGGCCACGTGCAACCTAATGGTCCCAGCCTCAGTTTTCCCATCTGTACAATGGATATAATAAACTGTCCCCATTTAAGAGCGTTAGCTGACCCTGGCTGGGTAGATCAGTTGGTTAAGTGTCTTTCAGATAAGCCAAGATTGTGGGTTTGATTCCCTGGTCAGGGCACATACAAGAATCAATGAATAAGTGGAACAATAAATCAATGTTTCTCTCTCTCCCTCCTTCCTCTCTCTCTAAAAAATCATAAACTTAAAAAAAAAGAGAGTTAGTTGAGAATCTAAAGGAATGACCATGTTTGGGAGGAGGTTGGCATAGGTCCTAGTGCTTATGACATTCTCCCACCAATGTTCTCTCCCCTCCCTGTCCCCTGAGATCAAACCACACCCCTGTCTCTGCCTGGATCTCCCCCTGATTTCATACAGGAGGCTCACTCAGCCCAGCCCCTGACAATTTGGAGGACACCAGTAACTTTTCATTCAGTAATACATTTATTCAATCAGGTATTTACTGAACAACCACAGGGAAAGCACCCCCTTAGTTTCCAAGAAGAGACAGGATAGACATGGTGAACATATTAGACAATAATGTGAGAAGGTGACAATGCTTTTTATTATTATTAATTTTTTACAGAGAGGAAGGGAGAGGGATAGAGAGTTAGAAACATAGAGGAGAGAGAAACATTGATCAGCTTCCTCCTGCATGCTCCCTACTGGGGATGTGCCCACAACCAAGATACATGCCCTTGACCGGAAACGAACCTGAGACCCTTCAGGCTGACCCTCTATCCACTGAGCTAAACCGGTTTAGGCAAGGTGACAATGCTTTGTAAGAAGAGCAGGCTGGCTATGGGAAATGGGGGTTTGCAGTATCAGACAGGAGGTTAGGAAAGGGGAGGAGAAGTTCCAGCAAAGTCCCAAAGGAGGAGAGGGAGGGAGGTGTGGCTGTCTGGAAGAAGGCCTTATCAGGCAGAGGGTACAGTCTGTACCAAGGCTCTGCAGTTGCATCTTGCCTGGTTGGCAGCAGCAGGCCTGTGGAGGCAGGATAGGAGAGGAGGTCAGAGGGTGGAGTGGGTCAGATCTGGGAGGCCTTGTTGATTGAATTGAAACATTTGGGTTTTATATTCAAGGAGAGCAGGGAAGGGGCTGCGGAGGATGTCCTAACCGGAGAGTGGGGAGCAGTGGTCCGGGTCCAGGTGTCCTGAAGAAGCACCCACAGGATTTGTAGGACAGAACGTGGAGATGAGGACAAACAGAGCTGCCCTGATTGGGATGAAAAGACTCAGTGGGCAGATAGGGAGGGACTCTGTGACGTGCAGAGCTTAGGGGGCTCTGGTGAGACCCCAAGGGGAGACACTGATGGAATGGGGAGGATAGGAGTCTGGAATTCAAGGTGAGGTTCAAGTGGAGACAGACATGGGGGCACTGTGGGCACAGGGTGGAGACTGGAGTTGGGAGCCTGAAGGAGTTCACTGAGCAGGTCCAGACCAGAGGCCAGGGGGGAGGAAGGGAGCTGTAGAAGGCAGAAGTGGGCACAGACCCTGGACCAGCTGCATGGGCTCCAGTCTTGGCTATGTGACCCAAGACACACATTATTTAACCTCTGTGCCTCATTGCCTCCCTCCCCTGTGCCACAAGCAGCCGCCACTTCCTAGGGTGACCTGGCTAATGACTGAGCACCTGACACTAATGTAAGTGTTGTTCCATAGAATAAGGGCAGCGAGAGGTTGCCAGGTGTTCTGGGACCAGGTGAAAAGTCGTCGTCTGGAGGAGGACTAGGGAGCAGCCATCAAAGCCACCGGGCAATGAGTCGGGGCAGAGGTTTAGCTAAGTGGGTGTTGTTCATGACCATGAGGACAACAGATCCAAGGAACGGGTGAACTGAACGCCTGGATGGGGCAGGTTTGCAGGAGGAAAGGAATTGGAGATGTGGCTAGATGCAGAGAGGAACGGGGGCGGGGGGAGGACAAAGTTGGAGAGTGAGAAGGACAGGGTGGGTTTTAACAGGAAATGGGGCTCACAAGAGCAGGTGGGCCTCAGGACACCAGAGAGGCTGGCAGAGCCAGACCACAGTGCTGCTGGCTCAGAGTCCTGCCACTGACCAAGTGGCCTCAGCACCAGGACAGAGAGTAGCAACCTGCTCCTTCACACGCTCACCATGCTGTGCCACCTGGTAGAACCCGAGGCCCAGAGATCAGGCCCCGCCCACACACTCATGGGTGGGCGTGTAAGATGGGGCAGCCCCTGTGGAAAACAAGCTGGTAGCTCCTCAAACAGAGTTGCCACGTGACCCAGCATGTTTACTCCTAGGTGCGTAAGTGAAACCAGACATCCAATGGGTCTGAGCTGCCTGTCTCTTTTAGAGCCAGTTGAACAGAGAAGGGTTGAACCATACAGGAGCATTTATTCCAATAATGCCAGCGGTCTGTGAGAGCAGCAGGTCATCCACAAAAATCTGCTCCAATCCTTCCCATAAGCCAGCCACTTAAATCGGGTAGGAGGACAAATATTACACGGGAAAGTATAGGTATTACAGGCATGGGAAGTAGACAGGTATAATGGTTACTAGGTTACAGGCAATGTGGGCTGGGGTGGAAAGGGCAGGTGCCTCCTGGGCCAGATTGTTTCAGCAACAAGGTTGTCAATCTTCCCAAGATGACAGGCAGTTCTTGGAAAAGGAGAATGGACTGACTGCATTCCTAGGTTAACTTTTATTTCCTGGGGCATATAGCTCTCAGCCAGGTCAGAATGTGCTTCTCTAATCAGAACAGAACAATCACGGTTAACAGAGAATGATTACTATTTCTTATCATTTATAATTATACCGTTTTCCCAAAAATAAGACAGTGTCTTATATTAATTTTTGCTCCCAAAGATGCGCTAGGTCTTATTTTCAGGGGATGTCTTATTTTTCAATGAAGAAGAATACGGTACACATTTATTGTTAAATGAAAATAAAGGAAATTTATTACCTGTATACAGTACGGTAGTACGGTTGTTGTCAACACAAGCCAGACAAACTGAATCCTACAGTATCAAGAATTTACTCATTTATTCAGTGACAATCATGTCATCATCTTCTGGAACATCATCATAACAACCCAATTCCTGAATTTCCTGGTGAATTTCTTGTGACTCCATTTCTTTCAGAATCAGTGGACCAAATCTCTCACGTTTAGCAATAGCACTGTCTTTAAATGAGTACTTCTTGTCAAGGTAGCCTGCTCGCAGTGCATTTGCAATGCAACTGTCAGTGATTATCTCCCATGAATTCTTCACCCAAGTCACAACTTCTTGCAGTTTAGGTTTCACAAAGTTTCCACGCTGATTTCTCTCCATTCACACAGCAGTGACATCAGGACTCCGCGTAATGTCACTGGTTGCTAGACGCCAGTCGGGGTGGCCCTAGCGACCAGTTTACGGTAAATCAATTTTCATTCTGAGACAGAACCTGGGGGCCTTATTTTTGGGGGAATGCCTTATATTTCGCTCAGAAGGAAACCTGTAAGTAGGTCTTATTTTCGGAGGATGTCTTATTTTCGGGGAAACACGGTAGTAGTCCCTGTTAGGTCTGATCAAATAACTGAATCGAAGCCCTCCCCCCTCGGAACCAACCTTTAGGCCATTTCACTATGGACATTCCCTTTTGCTGAGACCACACTTTACTTGCTGAGGCCACATTCCATTATCTCTCCCTTCTGAGCCTGCACAGAGAATTCTCCGCCTAGAAAAAGCCCGCCAAAAGTTCTTTAAAAACCGCTGATTCCCTAGGTGCCCGACAGCAGATGAATGGATCAGAAAACTATGGTACATTTACACAATGGAATACTATGCTGCCATAAAAGGAAAGAATTCTCATCATTTGCAGTAACCTGGATGGAATTGGAGAGCATCATGCTGAGTGAAATAAGCCAGTCAATGAAAGAGAAACACCACATGACTTCACTCATTTATGGATATTAAAGAACATTATAAACTAATGAACAGAAAGATAGATATAGAGACAGTAAAACAACACGCAGACTGTCAAATGACAGCGGGGGAGGGAAGGGAGATCTGGGGGAGATAAGAGATCAACCGAAGGACTGGTATGCATGCATATAAGTACAACCAATGGACACAAAACTCTGGGAAGGGAGGGCATGTATGGGAGGCAGGGGGCAATGGTAAGCTATGTACACATATAATACCTTAATAAATTAAAAAAAAACAACAAAATAATTTTAAAAACCCGCTGATTCCAATCACAGGGTGCTGGAGCCAAGCCAATAGATGAAAACAACTCAGCCACCTGATGTGCAAGTGATCCAATAAATTTGTAATCCCTCACCATTCTGGCCTTGTGTGTTCCTAACAGTCCCCACTATTCTATTTCTGCCCTTAACATTAGGAGAAATGAAAACATGCCCTCACAAAAACTTTATAGCATTACAAAGCCAATAGATGAAAAGAACCCAAATGTATATCAAGGGATGAATGGATAAAGAAAGTGGTCCATCAATAACATTAAAAAAAAAAGTAGGGGGAGGGCCCTAGTCAGCTTGGGTCAGTGGATAGAGCATCAGCCTTCGGACTTAAGAGTCCCAGGTTCGATTCCAGCCAAGGGCACGTGCCTGGGTTGTGAGGCTTGATCCCCGGGGGGGGGGGGGGGGGGGTGTACAGGAGGCAGCCCATCAATCATTCTCTCTCATAATTGATGTTTCTCTCTCTCTCTCCTCCCTTCCTCTCTGAAATCAATAAAGAAATATATTTTAAAAATAAATAACAAATAAAAAGTAGGGGGAGGTGGAGAAGCCCTGAAGGGTGATTGGGACCAGCATTGGCAGCAGGTTCAAGCACAGCTGGGACCATGGAGCACAGGAGCAAACAATTTTCAGTAACCACCAGAAGAGAGTGACCAGTGCCCCGCCTTGGTCTGGCGCCCTGCTCACCTGCTCCACCATCCTGCCTCGGCTAGTCAGCTCATCGTGTTCCACACACACCCCTTGGTGGTCATTCACATCATAGTGACCGGTGGTTCAGTTGTTTGGTTGTTCTGCTGTTCCATTTTTGCCTATTAGGGTGTTATATATAGAGATGTCCAGAACAGGTTGTTATGTAAAGTGTAATGTCCCAGAAAACCTCAGCATATTGTTCTTGGATTCCAAAGAAATAACCCAGAAGACTGGCTGTGAAAGACATGGGTTTATTAGGATTTCCGCATACACCAGTGGCTGCTGCCGGTGAAGTTGAACCGCGAAGCCCCATCCGGCCTGAAGGCTGGTAAACCTGGGAGGCCCTGGTGCTCTTGTTCTGCGTGACACCCAGACTTTCCAAACACAAGGTTTTAGAGAGGACAGAAAACAGAGAAAAACAGGACAGGCAGGAGGAGGGGAATGTGTAAAGGCTGTGTGAGTCAAAACAATGTTTTCTTGGCTGAGGAGCTAGCCAGGCTCACAAGTGTTACAAGGCAGTGAAAAGCTAGGAAAATTCCATGGCAAGAGGAATAGGGAAACTGAGACAAGAACGTTAAAACAAGGCCAAACAGTGTGGGCAATTTACAGCCAGCGTGTAAATAATAAGCCATTATATTCTCTAGCCAAGGACACTAGAGAGCAAATGGTTAAAAGCCTCCCTGAGAGAATGCGAGAAAGGGGGAGAGAAGGGGAAGTCTTTCTCATCCACTAAACAAAGGAATCAGCTGCTCTGAGGAAGGGAAAAGAAAAAAGGGCAGTTTTTCTTTTTTTCTTTTGTGTGTGTGTTTTTTTTTTAACAACCTAGGCAAACAACACAGCAGTCTCAAGGCTTAACAAGATAAAATGGCCAGGTGCCTCTCATGATTTCTGGGAAGGCCACAACAAAGTAAAATGAAACCTTGAGAATTAATCTGTACCAAAATACTCAGCAGAGGGCTTTTAAAAAAATGTTTTTATTTTATTTTAGAGAGTGTGGAAGGGAGAGGGAGAGAGAGAAGAACATCAATGTGATAGAAACATGGACCAGCTTCCTCCTGCATGCCCCCTACTAGGGATCAAGCCCACAACCTGGGTGACCCCCTACTGGGATTCAAACCACCTTTTGGTGCATGGGACAGTGCTCAACCAACTGAGCCACCCCAGCCAGGGCTCAGCAGAGCAGTTTTTAAACCTATAGGCAAGAGGGTATATAATGCCTCAAACCCCCTCCCTTCCCCCGTTTGATGACGGAGTATGACGTAACCTGCACCTGCAGCCCAGACATTCCTGAGCACCTAACCAGGCATCTTATCTAGACTGTACTTTGAACCACCATTCAGCACCTGCCAAATGCCCTAAGCCCCCATTTCCTAAGTGTCTAATCATGTGCCTTATATGAATCCCTGACCTATCCCTCCCTCACTAAAGGGCATTCTCTCTTGCCCTATGAACCCTGTACCTACTCCTTTGCTCACCCTCAACACAACTTTCCATCTACTCTCATCAATCCCTCCTTCTCTACGTCCTGCTGGATTTGTCTATCACTGGCTCAAACCCTCATCATAGCCACTCTAACCCCAACCTATTGGACCACTAACTTAACTCTTACCTATACCAGATCTCAACGCACCCTATACAACATCTCTCTCTTTAATATAGAAAATACCACCCGTTTAACAAATACTTCTCAAACTACTACCTCAACTACCCCTGCACCTTACTACTGCACACAAGCTATAAATTTAGCCCCTCCTTTGGCCTGCCCCCCACTGGGTATTTCTCTCTTCTGCGGGACTACAGCCTACACCTGTGCCCCTCAAAACCTGTCACACTCGCTCTATCTTTATGTCTTCCTAACCCCCAATCTTTCTATCAGAACAGAGGGAGAACTGGAATCCTCTCTTGGTCTTCTCAGACCTCGCCACAGAAGGGTGGCCCTTGTTCCCTCCCCTCTTAGTGGGCACGGGAGTCCTCACTGCATTGGGGACAAGAGTGGGTGGCATTTCCTCCTCCATTCATTTCTACCACAAATTGTCTGCTGAACTTTCAGAAGATATCTCCATCATTAGCAGTTCCCTTGAATCCCTTCAAAGGCAGGTAGCTGCAGTAGCCCTACGGAACCTGCGTGCTTTAAATCTCTTGAGAGCAGAAAAAGGGGGTACCTTTCTGCAATTGCAGAAAGCCTGAATTCCATGCTAGCATGGGCTCTGTCCCACTTAGCAGACGACGGCGTGGTGGAAGAGAATAAGCTTCAACAGGTCAAGGGGTTTTATAGGGGTGATAATGTCACTGCTTTGGCTGATCCTGATTGGTTGGGTGGGGGCTAGGGTCCAGTTACACAAAATGGAGGACAGCTCCGCCTCACAGAGCAAAATGGAGTGAGGAGTTAGCCCCGCCCCGCCCTTTCACTAATGATGATGGGGGGTGACTGCTAATGGGGACAGGGTTTCATTCATATATATATATATATATATATATATATATATATATATATATATACACATACACACACACACACACACACACATATATATATATATATATATATATATATATATATATATATAGTTGATTTCAGAGAGAAAGAGAGAGGGGAGAGAGATAGAAACATCAACAATGAGAGAGAATCTCTGACCGGCTGCCTCCTGCATGCCCCACCCTCAGGATCGAGTCCTTCCTGGAACTGGTTGCCACTCTGGAAAGGCCTCTGGCCAGTGGGCAACTCACCTTCCTTATTGAAGGACTTCAGCCACCACAGGGGAGCCTCTCTGAGCCTTGAGACTGGCCCAAGACCCCATGAATTCCATCTGTAAGAAGGGGTCCCTTTGGCAAAAGCTGTGAAACCTCAAAGGCAAACCCCTCCCAGAGCCTGGGGTGCACTTTCCCCCCAGAGGGCAGCTGGGGTCCCACAGACTTATTGTCTCCTCCCTTGTTCTATCTTCTATGTATGTGGGAGGAAGTCAGGCATGGGGTGAAGTCCCCACCCTCCATCTCTTACCCTTGCTGTACTCCACGGGGGCTCACTCTGTGCTGTTTTTCTGGCAACTCTGAAATGGATAACAGTGAATAACAATGGATCAAACTTAAACAAAAGTGGAAACAGCTGAGTCTTCCTAAGGACCAGACTGTCCGGGATACCCAGTGCTGCCAAGGGAGGAACTGAGGAGGGTTTTCTGAGAAGTGAGGTGGCCCAGCTGAAACAATGCCCCCACCCCCAGGGTGACTCCCAGAACGATGGGGCCCCCGCTGGAGGAAAGAAGCCATATTAAAGACTATTGTGCAAGAAGAGGCATGTAGCAACCCGGCAGGGGAACATTCTTTTTTTTTCTTTTTTCTTTTTAAAAAAATTTATTAAGGTATTATATGTGTACATAGCTTACCATTGCCCGCCCCCCCCACCTCCCATACATGCCCTCCCTCCCCAGAGTTTTGTGTTCGTTGGTTGTACTTATATGCATGCATACCAGTCCTTCGGTTGATCTCTTATCTCCCCCAGATCTCCCTCCCCTCCCCGCTGTCATTTGACAGTCTGCTTGTTTTATGGTGACTATCTCAGGACCACACGAATAGAATCCGCTCCTCCTCCGGTTCACAACGCCCCCCCCCCCCATGCTTCCCCGGGGCACACGACTCTCCGGGGCACACGGCCCCCAGGGGCACATTCTTTTTTATTATTAAATAATTATATGTGTACATATCTTACCACCCCCCTCCCCCAGGGAACATCCTTCCTCTACTGCCTTTACCACACAACTCCACAGATAAGCTCCCTGCTCTGCCACCTGACAGGCCTGGGTCAGGGGCAGAGGGAGGGGGGGCTCAATGGTTCTCCCAAATGAACCCAGCCCCTAGAGTCCTGCCCCCTGCCCTGTATTCTGCAGAAATGTTCATGGAAGGGTCCAACAAACGGATAAGAAGTTGACAAAACACAAAAATGCTGCAACCACCCTGTGGTCCCAGGGTCAAGCTCCAGTCTTGGCTGGGGGATGGGGGCAGCCAGGCCTGCTGTGGAATTCCATGACTCAGGTCCCAAGAATGAGGTGGGTCATTTTTCTGCCCTTGTGGCCAAGTGCCTGAGCCCAGAGGTGGGGCCCTCCAGTGCTGTGCACGCACCGCCTGTAATGTAGAAGTGGAGACTTCGCTCTGGGGTTGTTTTCCTTGTAAGCACACACCTGGGCTTCCCCACCTGTTCTCCCTGGGGGGGCGGGATCCCACGGAGCCCGTGTTAATGACTCCGCCCACTCCCCCCACCCCCGCCAGGGCTCAGGTGTGACCTACATAAGTGGCTAAAGGACCATGACGCCCCTCCCGCCCCCCCGCTGGCGGACACTGCGGCAGTGGGCGACTCTGGCCGGGGCACGCGCCTCTAGGTGACCCCAGGCCCTCCTGGGCGCCCGTATGGAGCCGAGGGGCCTCGCGCAGTCCCCAGTTTGCTTTTATTGACATTAAAAACAAAACCCCAGTTTTCAATGAGCTGGAGCGATTTTCCCGCAAGTTCAAGATCCCTCCCTTCGAGTTTCCAGTAGTTTCTCAAGTTGTGTGGCACCCCGCGGCGCTGTGGTCAACTACCCGGTAACTGTCAACGGGCCACCAACGAGCCGCTGGCGTGGAGGCGGCCGCCCACCCGCCAGCGAGCATGCGCAGTCACAGACAACAACAAAACCGCAGCCCGCTCAGGCCCCGCCCCCCCACCCCGCTCACCCCAGCCTCCCAATGGCTGTCGCTGTCACGCGTCACAGCTGGCCAATGAGGGCGCAGGTGGGCGTGGCCTCAGGATGGGAGGGCCGGAGCGCCAGCGCGCGTCCATTGGTCGGCTCGGCGAGGGGAGGAGCCGCTGCCTCCGGGGTGCCCCCGCCGCCGCCGAGATGAGCTTCAGCCGCCTGTGCCGCCTGCTGAAGCCAGCGCTTCTGTGTGGTGCTCTTGCCGTCCCCGGCCTGGCCAGCACCATGGTGAGTGCGGTGCCGGCGGCCGGGCCGGCGGGCCGTTAGGGCGGGCGCGCGGCCTCCGCCGTGGCGCGCAGGGCCACCGTGACCTTGGGTGGGAGCTCGCTGGCGGGGCGCAGGCGGGCGGCCGTCGGGACCGTGGGTAGCGCGCGGGCTGGGGTACAGGCAGGGTCACGGCTGGGGGTCTTGGCCAGATGTGAAGGGCTGAACGGTAGGGGCCCCCGGGCCGCGCAGGGGCTGCTGCGTCGGGACAGCTGGGGGCACCTAAGCCACTGGCCCCAGGCTGGGGTCCGGAGAGTGGGGGAGCCCCCTTGGGCTGGCTAATCCGGGGTCACGCGCCTCGGGGCGTCACCGCCCCTCCCCCCCTCCCTGTACGCCCCGGGACACCGACCGCGGTGGCGTCACAGATGGGCGGCCGGAGCCCTGGCTACCGGCCCTTTGTCCCCGGATGCCGCACTTGGTGGGCACAGGAGCGTCCGAAGGGTTGGCATGGGCCGCGCAGCCGCCGGCTCCCGGGGCCGCTGCAGGCAGCGGCGCCGGTTGAGTAGGCGGTGCCGGCGGCGTCGGCGGCAGCGCCGCCGCGCCCTCGGGCGTCGGAAGGCTCCAGCTTACTACCGCAGGAGGACGCGCCCCCGGCGGAAGGGGCCCCGTTCCGTGCGGCAGACACTGCCCGCGGCCTGGAAGAGTGACTGTTGTGACGTGCGTCCGGATCCGGTGCGCGCGGGGACCCCACACACGGTGGTGGTGTCCCCTGCCCGCCTGGGCATCTGGTGGGATCCCCAACCCTCCCTGGGCCCTGGTGTCTGCAGTTAAATGTGCCCTGCCCGCGCAGGTTGCGTGCACCCTTGAGGAGGAGGAGCTCTTGTCTTTTTCTTCTTGCCCCCGGGTCCTGTCTCAGCAGGGATCCACCTGGGATCTCCTGCGGTGGGGACCTGGTTGGAAGAGTTGGCCAGGGCCTCGGGGTGCCCCAGCCGCTCAGCTGCTCCCGTGTCTGTGCCTTGCAGTGCGCCTCCCGTGATGACTGGCGTTGTGCTCAGTCAATGCACGAGTTCTCAGCCAAGGACATCGACGGGCGCATGGTTAACCTGGACAAGTACCGGTGGGTACCTACCTGCCTGGTGGGGGAGGCAGAGGAAAGGTCAGCAACTCTGACCACCCCATCCCACCTCCAGGGGCTTCGTGTGCATCGTCACCAACGTGGCCTCGCAATGAGGCAAAACAGACGTAAACTACACTCAGCTTGTCGACCTGCACGCCCGATATGCTGAGTGCGGTTTACGGATCCTGGCTTTCCCTTGCAACCAGTTCGGGAGGCAGGTGCGTGACCCCAGGGTCCCTGTTGTGTGAGCGTGGGGAGAAGGCCCGTGGAAGGGAGGACTAAGATGGGGTACACCCCCCCCCCCCCATACACACACGCTGACCTGGGTACCTTTCTTTACTTGCCACAGGAGCCAGGGAGTAATGCAGAGATCAAAGAGTTCGCTGCCGGCTATAATGTCAAATTCGATATGTATAGCAAGATCTGTGTGAACGGAGATGATGCCCACCCTCTGTGGAAGTGGATGAAAATCCAGCCCAAGGGGAGGGGCATCCTGGGAAAGTAAGTGGGGGGGAGGAGAGGGCAGGGCAGGATGGTTCCCCCAGGGGCTGAGGAGGGGAGGCTACAGTTACCATGGGTTTCCTCATGACTTCTTGCTATTTTTTTAGTGCCATCAAATGGAACTTCACCAAGGTAAGGAAGGGTTTTGGGGGACAGAATAGGCCAGGACTGTGTCCAAGGCCGGCTCACTGCCCCTATCCCAAGAGGCCCTAGGCCTGACCCTAATGGGGCAGCAGGTGGGGGCTGCTTGCTTGCCCCAGCCCTCTTGCAGGGGCCCCATGGGGGCCTCCTCTGCTAAAACCATGTGTCTCGGCAGTTCCTCATTGACAAGAACGGTTGTGTGGTGAAGCGGTATGGTCCCATGGAAGAGCCCCAGGTAGGTGCCTTTCCAGGGAGCCTGCTGGGAGTGGTGCCTTGGGAAGAGAGAGATGTTCTGACCCTGCCTCTCCCACAGGTCATAGAGAAGGACCTGCCCTGCTACCTTTAGCTCCACAAATGTGCAGCCCCCACATCTGAGCCCACCGCCTGCGCCCCTCGGAGCCTTCCACCCGGCACTCATGACAGTCTGTCTAAAAACCAGCCTGCTGGTGGGGCAGACCCGAGAACCCGGCGTGCACCTCTGCCGGAGGAAGGCCCCTCGGCCCGGCCTGGCTCGCAGCTCTGCACCTCCACCCCTGACTACCTTGTGGGAATAAAACATACAAATTGGCTGGCTGGGTCCTTCTGCCTCCCTGGGAGGTCATGGGGGTGGAGTTCCCTTGAGGTTCAGATGACTGCATTCACCCTGCAGCCCTGCTTCTAATCTTGAGAGCCCCACCCTTTAGGCACTGGCAGAGCTGATAATTCTTCTTAACTGGTGCTATTCCTGGCCTAGGGCCATGATCTGAGGCCTCTCTGAAGGCCTGCCCGGGGCAGTGGTCTTCCCAAGTGGGCCGAGGTGGGAGGGCGAGGGAAGTAGGCACCTGGAGCACAGCACCCGCCAAGCTGCTCCTGGCTCAGAGCCATGCCGGGCAAGGCCTCCTCAACAGACTGGCCTCGTTGTATGGACCCTGAACCAGGGCACCCAAGCCTGCTCCTGGTCCTCATTTGACGGGGAATAATTAGAGGCCAGCTGGTGGGGAGCGGTATTGCTGGAGAGTGACTGGGCCCCCATCTTCCAATAGCCTCAGGGAAAGCCTGCAGTAGGTGGGGACCTGCAGGAGGTGCTTTCTGCCCCCTTGTCAGCTTCTTGGCGGGGGCAGTCCCCTGCCCCTGGACCAGAGACTTGATGTGCTCCCCACAGCTCCAAGGAGCGGCCTGGTATCCATTCCTGCCTTCAAGAGCAGACCCAGCTCCTGAGCCCTCCTGTCTTAGGGCTTCCCCGTCTGCTGGAAGGAAACGGGGGGAACACGGGACAATGACACAGGCCAAAGCCTGGGGAACTGGTTTCCCCACTATGAGGGTCCCAGGTGGACTTCATATCTCTAGTGGGCAGGAGGCAGTGTTTGGTCCAAGACATAACGAACCTGGCTCAGATGGTCCGAAGGCAGCTGACTTAGCTGGTGCCAGGGCCACAGTGGGCAGTGGCCCTGGTGAGTGGATGTATTTCTCCTGCCTGGCTTGTCGTCCACAAGGCCAGTGAGTGGGATGAGCCCTTGTGACTGAAAGCAATGGTCCAGTTTCACACAAACTCTTAATGCCTCGCAGATGGTAGCCATCCCCTGACTTCATTGCCCAAAGTGGGACCAGGCCCCCCCACCCCCTCCTTCCCACCCTTGTGGGCCAGAGGAGCAGACAGCCTAGGAAGTAGTGAAAAGGCACATATATTTTAAAAAAGATATTTTTACATATATACACTGAATTATAAATACACATAGAAACGAGGGGCTGCCCACCCCTCCCTCCAGCTCCCCAGAACGATTCTGAGGTCTGAAGGGGGCAGCTGGGCAATAATTTAGGGAGTAGAGAGCAGGTAGGGGGGGATTGCATATATTAATGGGGGGTCTGCCTCTCACAACCTCCCAGAGACAAGGCCCTGAGAACTGGGGGTTTCCTGAGTTTCCAGCTCTTGGGGCCACCCAGTTTTGTGTATTTCAGGGGTTCCGGCATTTCTAGGCCCGAAAAGGTGGGCTGGGAGGGGAGCCCCACCCAGGCCTGGAGGGCAGGGTAGGAGAGGCACATAGAGGGCAGCGCCACCCCCAGGCCCTGCCTGAGCCCTGAGTGGGACATACACACCTGCTGCCGCATTGGGCAGGGTGGCAGCATCTCGGATCTGCCCAGGCACCGACCAGGAAGGCACTGCAGTGGAGGCCTTGTTTAGTTGGATGAGGGGCACCCTAGCCCCCCTTCCTTTCAGTAGTTGGCAGGACCCGAGCCCTGCTCACCACCCACTTTGGTACTAGACGTATCTGTGTAGATGTGGTGTATTACAGATAAGTTTCATCCAGGAAGAACACCTGGCTGGGGCACAGCTCAGGCCTAGGAATTGGGAAAGGGGGGGCTGAACTGGATGACGCTCTGCCGCTCGGCCCCACCCCCACCCCCTGGCACCCCTGCACCGCCACCCAGGGGGCCAGGGGGCTCTGGGGGCGGCACAGCATTGAGAGAACGCAGCATGTCCTCTAGCACCTCCTTGAAGTTGATGTCGCAGCCCTGGTGTACGAGGGCAGCAGGGTCAGCTGGAGCATCCGGGGTGCCCAGGAGCAGAGTGGGCGCAGGGTCCTGGGGCAGTGGAAAGGCGAAGGGCGAGGGCGGTGGAAAGACCTGGGCTGGTGGGCTGTATGTGAGGTCCAGGACCTCTCCAGGACCACAGGGCAGTGTCAGCGGGCACAGGGTAGGCGACGGCACAGGGAAGCCCTGGCCATGCGCTTTCTTGCGCTTCACGTCTGCGTCCATGTGTTGCAGCTCCTGAAGCACACGGGGCACACAGCCCTCAGGGATCTTGATGCCTGCAGGGCGTATGGGGATGGCAGGTCAGGGCCTCTGGTGCAGAGCCCACCAATCCCCATGATCCCCTTTCCACCGGCACGCCCACCCACTCACCAACTTGCTTCTTTTTGTCCTTGGTCTTGAGGCGAACAATCTGCAGGTAGCTGCTGCTGGTGACATCAGCCATGACAGCAGCGATGCGGCCCCACACGCGCAACAGTGCCCCGCACAGCATGTAGTGGTGCCGCAGCCTCAGGCCCTGCACACAGTCCTTGCCTTCCTGCACCAGCCGGCATTGCCGGTTCCTGTGTGGCAGGCAGGGCAGCTCAGACGCTCAGTGTCAGACACTCCACACCTACCCATGATAACCTGCAGGCTCCTCCCCATTCTAGCTCAGCTCATCTCTTTAAGTGCCAACTCTTGGGGGGTCTTGGGATGCCCAGATGCCCAAAGGGCCCCTTTCCCTGTGTGGTGTGTGGGACCATCCCTAGTAGAGCTGCCCAGAGAAAATGGGGCAGGACTGTCTAACGCAGTGTGCCCCCACCCACTCAGTCCAATCCGGGTCCTCACCACGAGGTGTGGCTGCAGTGCGTCAGTGATAAGGCGTAGTTATTCTCCCAGAGCTCCCTGGCCTCCTCCGCCGTCACCTAGGGGGACAGTCATGAGAGACCCATCCACACTTCTAGTACACGACTGGGGAAACGGAAGCCCGGAGTGCCCCAGGCCGGCTCATCTCAAGTCTGGCAGCCCCTCCTGGTGGCCAGCTGGGCTGCGCACAGAGGCAGCCCTGGGGCTGCAGAAGCCCCAGCAGGGAACGGTCACAGCGGGACACACAATAGGGATACATAAGCCCAGGGACATGAGCATCCTGGGGCCTCCCTGCCTGCTTCCTCCCCCGTCCCCATCTCTACCCGGTGGAACTTCCGGCACAGGCTGTCGAAGGACTCCAGCTGACTCTGCCGGCCGATGTTGGGCTTATACACGGTGAAGAGATTGCCGCGGTTCTGCTCAGCCAGGAGGCAGCTCGGTTTGTTGCCACGAGCCTGGGCAGGGGGGTCTTGTGAGGTTGGGGGCAGACAGGCACCCGTCCCAGGTGGGGGTTCCCATGGTGGGTGTGCTGGGGAGGGGATGAAGCTGGAAGCTGCCCCTCACCCCCCCACACACCCCACTTCCAGCACTGTTCCCATTTCCCCGAGCCTGGGGTCCTGCCCCAGGTCTGCCCACCTTGTAGGAGAGATAGAAGCCATCATGGGGGCCTGTCAGCTCCAGTGACCTGGTGTATGCCTCCTCCCACTTCAGGCCACGGTCCACGGTGATCTGCCACGGCACGTGGGTGTTAAGGATGGGGTTGGGGGCGCGGGCCCGGGGTCAGGGGAGGCCGGTGTCTGCTCACCTTGTAGAAGATCACCTGCCCGTCCTGCGGGTGTCCGGGGGCCAGGAACACCTGCTGGCTCTCCTCATAGATCTCCTCGATGCCTGGAGCCAGGTCTGGGGAGAGGACACCAGGTGAGGCGGGTGTCACCGGGAGGGTGGGTGCCTCGTGCTGCTCAGCTGGCTCTAGTTCTGGGCTTTGGGGGGCACCAATCCCAAGTTCTCAGGTGCTCCGCAGAGGGAGAGGTTCCCCAACAAAGTCAGCCTGGCCCAAAAGACAACGAACCCCTCAGGACCCCTCCCTGCACAGCTGTTCGGGGGCAGTTAAGTAAAGCAGGGGTCTATGCTCTCTATAAATGTTATGAATAACAGCATTATTGGGATGAGGCTTCCTTGGCCCTTGCTGTTCTTGGTGAGGCCTGGTGTGTGGGTGCTGGTTGTCGGTTCCTTTAGGCCCTTCCCGCTCCCTTGGTGGCACTCACCCAGGATGCCCATGTCGTATTTTCCCTCCTTCTTGTCCACCTCAATGAGGTGGTCAAAGGTGTCGGAGAAGTACTGGAACAGTGCGTTTTGCTTGTGCACCTCCAGCCCCAGGATGCGGTTGAGGAACTTGGTGATAGAGCAGTCTGCGGGGGCAGGAGGGCATCAGGATGCGCCAACTCACCCACTCCCCCCCCAGCCCACTGGTAGGGAGGGGGACTCACCCTTCTCCACGTCTAGGCAGCCGGACCGGGACTCCCGCCCACCGATGCCAACCGACAGCAGGCCTTGCTTCATGTCTGCAGAAAGGAAGGGCTTTCACACGTGCCTCTTGCCCTAGCCCGCCCAGGTCCCTCTGCCACTAGTGGCCCTTTGGTGTGTGTCAAAGGGATATTTGGACACAAATTCAGTCTACCAATCCCGGTGCCCCACACTGGTCCTCAGTGAGCCCCCCCCCCTTGTGCCACATGCCCAGCTCACCCCGGAAGAAGGCAGCATCCCCTCCTGGGTAGCCCTGGGGCAGGGGCACCTTGTTCTCCATCTGGCTCAGGATGGTGCTGAGGACACAGCTGAGAGCCCGGGCGCCGTACTGAGCAGAGAGGCCAGGTCAGAGGTTGTGCTTGGGTACTCGGGAGCCCCTCCTCTCCAAGCACCAACCTCCCGGGTACCTTGTTCTCAAAGTTGTACTTGCTCAGGTCTCGGGACTCAGTGGCGCGGCGGTCCCCATGCGTCAGAGCCCCCTGCCAGGGATGGGGAGCGGTCACACCCTTCCTCACTCCCCTCCTCAGGGAGCTCCCCCAACAGCCCCCTGACCAGCCGCGCCAGCTCACTCTGGCCCAGCCTGCCACTCACCAGGCTCTCTAGGCGCTTGGCGACAATGGAGGCGAACCTGCGCTCCCCAGCCAGCTCTGAGATGAGGAAGATGTATTCTGGGGCAGAGACCTGGTTGGATCGATGGGTTCGGCCTGGAGACAGACAGAGGGGCTCTCAGGGCTGCCCCAGTGGGGCAGGACCAAGGCTAGGGCAGGCCTGGGGCAGGGAAAAGGAAGGGCATCCTGGGGAGGGGCAGGGCTCACCAAACTGCTGGATGGCACGGTCTGCACTCCAGGGCAGCTCAAGTGTCATGTGGACCCGGCGCCGCTGGTTCTGGACCCGACGGTCAGCCTGGAGGGAGACTCCAGAACTGGAGGCCTCTGAGATGATGGCTACAAGCTGGGGGGACGCAGACGGGTCAGGTTGGCATGATGGGTGGCGGTCTTCTCTTAACTCTCCCATGTGCCTATGCCCTGGGTCACCCTGATGTATTTAGGGTAACCCACACAGCAAGTTGAGGTACCTTCCATCTGGAGGGGTGGGGGGGGGGGGCACGTGGGCTTAGAATGGAGTGTGGACCATCCCCGGGTCACTCCTGGAGGAAATGGCTGCCCACCAATGCCCACTTTCCCTGTTTCCTCAGGTGGCTTCCACCAGGACCGAAGGCAGGACAGCCAGGGAGGCCTATACCCCCCCCCCCCCACTCAGGCACACATGCACACAGCCGTAACAGTGACAGGGTGGTTAGTGGTCCAGAGGTAGCTCCTTAGGACTCAAGACTGTGTCTCCCCTGTCCCGGCCTCTCTTAAGCTTTTCCTCCCTGCCACATGCACTGGCACACAGGGGTACCCTGCCCCCATGCCCCTCACCTTTTCCCCTTTCATGAAGCGCTCCTTTTCCCTGAGGTTCACGTGGTCGATGGAGAGGCCCTGTTCTGCCCGAGACTCGAAGGCAATAGTCCCGTCAGACCTGGACACCACACGGCCCTTCCTACCCGTCATCTGTGGCAGGGCGGGGACAAGAGCAAGGAGCAGGTGTGTGTGAGGGGAGGGGCAGAACATGGTCTGTGCCCTGAGACCAACCACCTGCGGCCACAAAGGATATGAGGTGGCACCAGAGGCACAGCCCAGGAAAGAGCAAAGTTAGTGTGGGTGGGAAGGGAGGACATGCAGGGGAAACTGGGGGTGGGACTGCACCCAGAATGCACAGTCCAGGGGCACACAAGGTGTCGTGGGAGATGGGCACTTTCTGCACCCCACCCCATGCTGGACTCTGTAGTTGCCCTCAACCTCAGTGTTGGCAGGTACTTGGAGTGGCCACCAGGGGGCACCAAAACATCAGACTGGGTTGGGGGAGCCCAGAGCTCACCTCCGCCACATGCTCAGGGCCCCCGAGTTGGTCTATGATCTTATCCAGGGTGTTGACTGGCAGCTCCCGGCCCAGCACATGCACCTTGGCTAGCAGGTCCTGCTTCAGCCGCTCCACCTGCTCTTGGATGCCGGGGCCGTGGGGGTCCCGCTGTGGGGGGCACAGAGGGCCTGTGGGGCCACAGAGTCAGGAGGGACTGGCTAGGTGATCTGCCCACAACCCCACTCACAGGACTCAGCCTACTCAAAGGGGGGTCCCCGCCAGCCTTGGGGATAGCCAGGTGCAGGGTCGATGTGGGGGCTCAGACATTCTCCCTAACCCCAGACTGACTGTATGAACCCAGCTTTGCTGCTGACCAGTGTGGGGTGCTGACTTCCCCTCTCTGAACCTATTCCCTCCCCGCGTTTAAGGAAGGGAAATGTAGGTCACAGGTCTCACCGCGGTCGTCAGCAGGAAGCCCAATGGTATCCACGATGACCACGTCATCGTCCACCAGGGATTCGGGGGAGGAGTGGAAGTCACTGTCCAGGCCAGCATCCGACTCGGTACTGCTGTCATCACTGATTCGGATCACACCTGCTGCCTCATACGCTGGCCTGCACGCCTTGGCCCCACGGCCCCTCCGCCGCCCTGAAGGGGAGGAGCCAGGGGTCACCTTGGCCCAGCCCTTCTCCATCCTGTGGGGGACTGGCCTGGGGTCCAGCACATGACAACTCATGAGTGGGCAGTGTGGCTAGAGGCTGCCGCCACCAGTTCGCCCTGGGAACCTGCGGTCGGGGCACTCTGCTTACTGCCCTCCTTGCAGGATGTCTGCGATTTCACTCTTCCTAGTCTACCGAGTTTTCCCGAAAATAAAACATCCTCCGAAAATAAGACCTACTTCATGGAAACATAATACATCCCCTGAAAATAAGACCTAGCGCATCTTTGGGAACAAAAATTAATATAAGACACTGTCTTATTTTCGGGGAAACAGGGTACCTTTGCAGGTGGCTGCTGGGGAAGGGCACCCTGTGCAGCAGGGGGAGCCGCAGGAGTGACCAGCTGCCCTGGGATGATGCTCAGAAAGGGAGGGCTGGAGGGAGGCAGCAGGAAAGATGGAAGGGAGGAGGCCCAGGAGGGCCACAAGCCAAAGCTGCAGGCAGGTGGGTGCTTACGTTTTCTCTTGGCCCCTCTGTCTCGCTTTCTTTTGGTTGAAGGAAAGTGCTTCTGAATTAGTGACAGAAAGACGCCCCTGAAAGGAGAAGCAGTTTATTCTCACTATGAAGATGAACAGGCCGTCCCGTCTGCCGAGTGCAATTGGGTCCAGAGGACAGTGGGGCAGCGTCTCAAGGGCAGTTTTGCTACGACTGGGAGTGGGGCTGGTGGTCTGGGTGGAGCCGACTACCTCTGAGGGACAAGGGGGTGGACACATCTGGTAACTCCCAAGATTAGGGTAGGTGGGCTGGGTGTGTGGGGCTGGGAGCTCCAGGAGAAAGGAGGGAATTCTGGGCCATGGGGGATAAGCCAGAATGAGGGGGGCGCACACTGAAACCCATGCTTACTATGGGCTGGGAAGAGAGGCTTGGGGTTTTGGGGACCCTGAAGGCCAGTCCCTAAATTTTGAGGAGTCCTTCTTTAAAACAGCACTATCCCCACGTGGGGGGCAGGCTCCTGGAAGCTTCATTCTGAAATCTTGGGACCCTCCATCAGACCTTCTGATTCCCAAGTCACCACAGTTAACCTTTGTGGCTTTAAAACTAAGCTGCGCCTGAGGTCTAAGGACAGGAATCAGCACGTGAAGTCATGGGGCAAGGCCAGGCCACAGGTCACTGCTGGGGAGGCCCAGCGAGCCGGAGTGAGGGATTCCCTGGTGTGTGGCCACCCTGCCCACCCCCGCTTGCGTCACTCACTCGGCGGCTGAGACGAAGCAGTCAAGCTGCCCATCCCTTTCATCCAGCACCTCCCGCGTCCGTGCCTCGCCTGTGGACTGCAGCCCAATGACCACGCACTGTGGGGGATGAGGTGGGGGTGAGCCCACTTGGAACCCCCACCCATAGCTCTGGAGCATGGCCCCAGGGGACCATGGGAAGCCCCTGAAGTCAGAAACCCAGCCTGCCTCAGTTTCTTCTTCCTTCCTCCCTTTGGGTCCGGTTGGCTGCCAGGGCCTCACACACCCAGACCCATGAAGGAACTCTGCACTGACATCTGCAGCTAACATCTGACCTCAGCTGTCCAGACCTCCTCATTACTCGGTGTCTTGTTTCTTCTGGGGACCCACCAGTTCTAGACACGGAGAGTCCAGGGCAGGGCCACTCCGGCCCCCTGTTACAGGGAGCTGGAGTCAGGCAGGCCAGAACCTTTCAGACCTCAGCTCATCCTTGTCTTCCTGGACTCAGTCCAGCTATATTTGGGCTTGTCTGTGATTGTGAGATGGATATTGGTGCCTGTTCCACTAACTCCCTCCCTCAGGCACCAGTGTAAGCATCTGGGGTGCAGCCCTGAGGCCCAGCTACCACTGCCACCAACTCACCTTGTCCCGGGCCAGTTCCTCCCGGGCCAGTTCCACCAGCCGGTGCACCTTGGCTGCGACGCACAGATACTTGAAGAAGCGCTGGTGAGCCGACCAGAACTGACCCCACAGGGACTTGCGGGACTCCAGGCCGATCCAGTCAGCTGCCCGCTGGAACACGCTCAGGGCCTCGGCCCACTGCAACGACACAGCACACGTGGCCCAACTCACTACTGTCCGACTGTCCCCCGCCCCACCCTGCTGGAATGTGGGGCCAGGGTGGGGAGGCTTGTACACAGAGCAACACAAAGGCTCTGCCAAAACCTGAACAGGCAGAAACGTTAAAAAAACAAAACACGTGATGATTTCCAAAAGGGGAAGGGCACCTGCAGCGACTCCTTCGGCAATTCCTCGACTCTTGATACTTTAGACCAGGGGCTCTCACCCTGGGCGATCCTGCTCCCAGGGGGCACTAGGCCACGACTGGGACATCTGTAGTCATCATGACTGGGAGCGGGGAGGGGAGGGGAGTTCTCCTGGCATCGAGTGGGTGGGAGGCAGTAATGCTGCTCAGCATCCAGGACGGACCCCCACATAGGATGACCTGGTTCTGATGTCAGCAGTGCTGAGCGGGAGACCCTGTCTTGGTTTGAGGTAAGGATACAGCACAGGCAGAGCCAATGCTCAGGGCTTGTCTCATGGATGTGTGCTCTGACAGTGAGGACACAGGAACACGCCACATATGGAGAAGACGGTGAAGATGAGGGCCAGGCCACAGTGTACAGAGATGTGGACACTGGAAACAGCTTAGAGGCAAAGTACTCATGGCATCATGGGGAGGTTGGTGGGGCCCAGCCCTGTGCCCACATCACTACAGTCACGTAAGAATCCCCGCCTTGAACAGAACTGAGTTGCTAGGCTCCAGCCAAAGACCTTGGCAAGGGGGCTGGCTGCTTCCTCCTTCCTGTAACCTGGCAAATCCCTATAGTGTCTTTAAAGACAGATGCTGAAGGTGACAGGGATGGAATTCCAAGAGGAAATGCATGATGTGTCTATGCAGTTAGAGACCCCTGGGCACCCTGCTCACCAGTAGGGCTGCACGGTTATAGACCCGCTCGAAGGTTGGGTCCAGCGGGATCTCCTCAATTCGAAAAGTAACACCACTGAAGCTGAGCTGGCGCGCAATGTACATGCCACTGACCTTCATGTCCATGGCCACGATCTCCATGGCACCCACGCCCCTGTGGACGGAGACAGAGTTGCCTGAGCGTTAGCAGGGACCTGCCTGACCACATGCTGAGTCTCATCAAGTGATGGAGCTGTGGAAGGGCTGACGCCTGGAGCTGAGCCCTGGAGGACGAGGAAGGGACAGGCGCACAGGGACTTTGCTCCCATCTGCCTGACCCTCCTGGGCTGAGGAGGGGCTGAGATGGGGGGGGGAGGGGCAGGAAAAGCAGGAAGGAGCTCTTTCTCCTAGAGCGATGGAAAGTGTAGACAGAGAAAGGGCAGGGTTTGTGTTTTAAGTTCACTCTGGCGGCTAGAGGTGTGGGCCCGGATGTGGACTGGGCACACGGATGCCAGGTCTCTGCATGTGATGAGAACCCCTTGTGGACCTCTCAGCTGCCCCTGTCACAGGCAGGGAGGGGCACTCACCTCTTCTCAATGGCATGCAGAAAGTCCTCAAAGGTCCGGAAGGGTGTGCCATCACCCCAGATGCCCAGGCGGCTCATGTAGATCATGTTTCGGGGCTCAGAGGCGCCTGGGGAGTTGGAGATGGTAATTACCATCAGCTCATCCAAGCCAGCAAGGTTCGGGGGAGGGGTAAGGGACAGGACACTGGAAATGACCCAAGGACCAGGTAGAGGGACCTGAAGGCCCCAAGAAAGCACCCACAGCCAAGGAGCTGGAGCCAGCTGGCAGAGGCGAGTCCCTGATAGGGGTTGGCATCCTTGAAGATGTGGAAGGTACCATTGGTCCAGGGAGAGGGAGCGCCACCTTTGGGCCGGGTTTTGAGGTCAATGAATGGATGGCACCTGTGATACCCCCACTATGGCTACACCAGGCCAGACAGCACGGAGTGTGTACATAATCAGGCTTCCTCTTTGCCCCTGGCAGCTGCCCCCTCACCTGTGGCACTGGCATAGACCACCCTGGCCAGGGGCAGCTTGTTCTGCAGGTCCAGCACGGCCTTGCCCATCTTGGTGGAGCTGGCATTCTTGGCTTTGTGGCACTCATCAAACACGATCGTTGGTAGGTGTGAGTTAAGGGCTGTTCTGGAAGGTGATCACCCCAGCCTGCCCCTTCCTGGTTCAGGGAGCTCAGCAAGGTGCCCGGGGTATGTGTGTGTCTGACCGCAGGTGGGGGCCTTGGGGTGTGTGAAGCCGCAGAATGAGTGAGAAACAGCCTCTAGGCCCCCACAGCTACTGGTGGACATGAGTGTGGCAGCCTTTTGAAGAGCTTATAGATGACACTGACACGTCACCGATGGAAAAGAGAGGTGGGCCATGACTTCCCACCGGGAGCTGGGGTCTCTCTCTATGACTCCTCACAAATCTACACTGATCACATTTAAAAAACATACTGAAGAAACAAATTGTCATAGATGTAGCAAGTTCCAGTATTTTAAGGGGGAAAAGTTACAGGCAGGCCCTCTCCCTCTCAGGAGCATGCCCTTCTCCCCCCGCACATTGCCTTTGCCTCTCCCTCTCCTAAGCTCCAAGGGCCCTTCTTTTGCTTCTGTCACCTCTTCCTTGAGCCTACGCAGCCCAGCTGGCTCACTTCTACTACCTCTGTAACTTCCTACACTCTCTCTTATAACATAAAAAACCGAAGTTACAGACACGTATGCCTATACTGAGCCTATTTTAAAAACAAGGTTTACACGCGTGCACATGTACACATGATGTGCATGTAAAAGGTGGACAGAGGATTTGTGAAATCCAAATGAAAAGGTGAGTTTGGGGCTGAGCATGCAGCCCCTGGGGTCGAACATATTTTTTACGCCATCCTTCTCTCCAGACTGTGCAAGGTGTCATCTGGGTGCCCAGGATGCTCCAACAACCTTGTTTCTTCTTTGGGCACCCAGCTGTTCTGCATTACTTAACCAGTAAAGCCATACACTTGCCCACGTGACCAGAAAGGACACACAGGGCCCACGTCCCTCTTCTCATATCTGACTGGGACCAGGAGCACCCCCAGAATGCCCCTGTGACAGTGAAATGGCTGAGCAAGGAGAGAACAGAGCAGCATGCTGCACAGTGACAAGCAGACCTGCCCGGCTCAGGTGGGGAGAACAGCGACAGGAGATGGCATACGGAGGACACCGGGGGAGGTGGCACACAGGAGGATGAGCACCCATAGGATGCCCATAGCACCAAGCCAGCCCAGGGCTGCACAGAGGGGACATGAGAAGCGGCCTCCATGCCCGGGGCAGAGCCTATGTACAGGGGAGTTGTGTGTGTGTGTGTGGGGGGAGGGTGGTTTGCACAATTCTCCAGAAGCTGAGGGCCTCCTACCTGGTGCCCCACTTATGGGGTGAGCCTGGGGGACTGGGGTTTGGAAAAGTTAACAAAGACATGTTAAACTGTCTATGCTCTTGCGGCCACTCTCCTATTCTTCTACTTGGGTAGGAGTGGAAGACAAAGTTAATGGAGTATCCAAGTTTTGAGAGCGAAGGAGGGAAAGTTAGAGACCCCAAATCTTGGGGTGGGGACAGGAGGAGGAAGAGGTCCGCACTCCACACCTCTGCCCAGGTGGCACCTTTCCACCACCAAACACCACCCAGAGTGTGCGGTCACAGTCCTGCGGCTGGAGCCGGGAGGCCCCTCAGACTGGGAGGGGCGGAAGCAGTGGTCGCAGAGGGAGCCTCCCCTGGGACCAGCCTCCCAAGCACAGGGTCCTCTCACAGGAATTCCAGCCCCACCCTCTGTACCCATCCCTCCCCCTTTGACCACTCCTCCCCCCTCCAGCCCCTCCTCCTCCCACCCTCCGGTGCCCACTCGGCCCCCGTCTTCCTCCACACCCCTCAGTGAGCTAGGATACCACGCCATCAAAGGCTGCCCCACACCATTCCAGGATCTGCCTGATTCGAGTGCGATGCTGCCCACCAGCCTGGCTCTCGCCAATCAGGGCGGAGTAGGTGGCGAACAGGACACCCTCTGAGGTAGTGTTGTCACCATACTTGATCTGGGGAGAGAAGTGGGTATAGGCACGTCTGCAGGGTCACCAGGATCCACCCTTCACCAGGAGACGGGGGAGAGGGCCGCCCACCCACCTTGCTCAGCGCGTGCACCGCAATGTCAGGGGCGTTGATGTCACGCAGGTCACGCTCGGCATCGTACTTGAGATCGTTGGAGACGCTGAACCTGGAGGGCGCAGGCTGGTGGGTGTCAGCTATCCCCCACGTCCCCTGGCCCCGCCACCCCATGTGCAGGGGGACACTCACCACAGGGACTTCTTGCGGCCCCGCAGGTAGTTCTCGAGGATGATGCCAGCCACAGTGCGCCCTTTGCCCACGCCAGCACCGTCGCCGATGAGGAAGCCCGCACGCTGCCCACTGGGGAGCAGGACCTCGTGTTGCTGTAGGTGTGTGGTACAATGATCAGGACCCCCCGTGCAGGACGGGGTCAGGTGGGCGCCGAGACACCCTGCCATATGGGATGGGTTGGGTGGGCACCAAAAACCCCCATAGGGCACAGAGTCAGCTGGGGCATTGAGACCCTCCAACCAGGGATGGGGTTGGTGGGAGACTCTTGGGTCACCTGGCAGGCATAGGTGATGGCCTCCAGCTGCAAGGCAGACAGGACCCCGCTGTCCGAGGTAGGCAGGGCAAGGGTGTAGGTGATGTCCGGTGGTGGGACGCTGGACAGTGTGCTGGTCTCCACAACACGGTCTGGATGCTGCTTCCCGACCTTGGCTGTAGGGGTGTGGTCAGGGTCTCAGCTGGGCTGGACCAGGATGTGGGAGGGACCAGGATGGGAGCCAGCAGAGCAGGGTAGGGGAAGGGGGCCCATCAGAGTTTTGCACTAAGGAGAGGAGGGCAGACCCATAACACCCTGGCTGGGCAGGGAGGATGCTGGGCTGGGAGGAGGTGGGCTTACCTCTGAGCCACCTCAGGTTTGGGCAAGGTTCAGATGACCACAATTATAGAACCACCCCTCCCTAACAGACCCCCCTTCGCTGCTTGAGGGACCCTGGAACTGGGCACCTCCCTGCAGGAGCCCTGAGGGCCAGTGGGTCTGTGTAGACCAGTGATGCCTGCTGGGGGTGTCCTCCAGGGGCCTCCTCCCACATGCCAGGGGCTAGGGGAGGCCGTGCACTCACACTTAGATGGCACATAGTCTGCATAGATCTCCGTGTGGCCCAGCTCCTCTGCGTCCTCCTCCTCCGGCTCCTCCTCCTCCTCTGGCTGACTCTGAGACTGAAGGCCGGGGTCGTCATAGTGGGGACAATCCTGTCGCCCAGCATGGCCAAGCCTCCCCCGAGGGGCCGGGGCCTGGTCCACCAGCCAGGCCAATGACAGGGGTGGTGGGGAGAGAGCCCCCTGTCCCCTGCCCCAACATGGCACCTCCCAGGACCTCCGTTTTCCCACCTGTAAGATGGGCAGACCTTGCTTCTAAGCCAGCCCAGGGTCTGACACATAGTAGGTGCCTGAGTGTGAACGACCCTCCCTAGTCCCAGGAGGGGTGGGCAGGGTTGGGGAAGGGCCCAGCTCACCTGGTAGCTGACGAGAAGTGGGGTGCTGGAGAGGGAGGACACGGGGTCCTCAAGGCCGGTAAATGGCCCACTGGGCAGGAACTGGAGGCGAGATGAAGGGGAGAGTGGCCATGAGACCGCAGGCTGGACAGGCCAAGGAAGCACCTCGATAGGACCACTGGCCTAGACGCAGGTTTTCCATGCCATCCTCATGCCTCTGCCTACGACCTGCTGTCTGTCTCCTTCCTGGCCAAGACCTACTCTGTGGCTACAAAACAAGCTTCATGGAAGCAACATGTGGCCATCCTCCTCAGCCCCACACAGACCCCCACTATCTCAAGACCAATGACCATGAGTGCTGGATGTCCTGGACCATGAGTGTCATTTACAGTCTCAGAGGGCAAGGATCACCAGGGGATTCAGTAATGTGATAACCAACTTCATTTTATGACTCCAGCTTTTTCCAAAGGCTAAGACATGGCCAACGTTTTCTCATATATATATTACACACACACGCGTACACACACACACACACACACACACACACACACACACCAAGTAACATAGAAACATCAATGAGAAAGAATCATTGATGGCCGCCTCCTGCACACATGCACCCTACTGAGGATTAAGCCACAACCCAGGCATGTGCCCTTGAGCAAAATCGAACTCAGGACCCTTCCATCCTCAGGCCAACCCTCTATCCACTGAGCCAAACCGGCTAGGGCCAAAGTTTTCTTTTTAAGAAACAAAAATGCCCTGGCTCAGTTGGTGCGAGTGTGGTCCTATGCACTGAAAGGCTGTGTGCTTTGGTTGTGGGTTTGATTCCTGGCCCTGGTTGGGAGACATTTAGGAGACAGCCGGCTCATGTTTCTCCCTCGCATCAATGTTTTATCTCTCTCTCTTCCTCCCACTCCCTTTCCCTTCACCTCTCTAAAAATCAGTAAAAGTGCCCTCAGGGAAGTCAGAAACCTATACTCAAGTCCCTCTCCATTTTTTTTTTTAAACTAACAAAAACAAACAACCTCAGCCAGGTTCCCAGAAGGCTGAGTCAGGGTTCCGGGAGGGTGGGCTGGCTCGCTGCATGGTGTGCGTGTTGGGTTTCGGCTGCCCTCACACCCTCTTCCCAGGAGCTGGAAGCCACCCAGGGGCCCTGGAAGGCATGAGTAATGCCCCTGTCCTGCTCGGCCCTTTTACCCAGACACTGAGATGGGCCCGGATTGTCTACCAAAGCTGCCAAGGACAGGGACCTCCCTGGGCTGCCCTGGGCACCCCCTCCCCCCCTGCAGGCTCCATGCTTGGTGCCCCTATTGCCTGGTCCTGGGCATATGCTGGAGCCTGGGCCTGGCATACCTGGGGATCCTGCTCACCGTGACAGCTCTGGGCTGGCCTCATCTCCCGGTTCCCACCTGGCCAGACAGGGCCCACAACTGACCTTGGGGTCCATCAGGCTAGTTCCTATCATAGGGTCTATTTTTTTAAAAATATAAATCTATAACAATATAAGCATAATATGCAAATCGACCGAACGGCCGAACGACTGTCCAGACTATAATGTTATGACACACACTGGCACCAGGCCAGCCAAGGCAGGTGTGATGTGATTGGTCAGAGGGGGGGCCCGTCAATGGCCAGGCCACTGGCCAGCAGAGCAATCAACTGGGGGGCTCCGCGATTGACCCAAAGAGGGAGGCCCAGGCCACTGGCCAGGGGGCCATCAATTGGGGCAGGGTGGGGGGGCTCTGCAGAACCGGGGAACTGGGGGTGTATAGTGGTGGGCACGGGTAGAACCAGGCCAGGGTTGGTGCAGACAGGGGATGGGGCTGTGGGGCCATGAGGCAGCTGGACTGTTAGGGTCCCAGCAGCCGGGGCTGCAAAGGCCTACCCTTGCCCGAATTTCATACTTTGGGCCTCTAGTATGTGTGTGTGTGTGTGTGTGTGTGTGTGTGTGTGTGTGTTGATTTCACTGAGAAAAGGAGAGGGGAGAAAGATAGAAACATCAATGATGAGAATCACCGATTGGCTGGCTACCTCCTGCACACCCCCTATTGGGGACCTAGCTAGAAAACTGGGCATGTGCCCTGCCTGGAAATTAAACCATGACCTCCTGGTTCGTAGGTCGACACTCAACCACTGAGCAACACTGGCTGGATATCACAGGGTCCTTGCACGAGCTGTTCCTGCCTCCTCTCCTGGCCAATGATTCCTCCAGCCCTCAGCCCTGAATGGCCTCTACAGAGGGATTCCCACCACCTTTCTATCCCATCATGTGACTTTATGTTTAGCAAGCCCAGGATCTTTCCCCCTGAGCACAGCTGAGATTGGGGCTGAGTCATTTTCTGGAGGGGGCTGCCCCAAGTACTGTGGAGGAGAGAGCAGCTTCCCTGGCCCCCACCCTCTTGGTGCCAGGAGCACCCCCAATTGTGACAACAACAGATGTCCCCAGACATGGCCCAGTATTCCCTGGGGGCAGGACTATGAGAAATGACATTTGCTCATATCCTGGGGACCCCCATCTCCCCAGCAGGCCCAACACAGAGCAAGGCATGGAGACTGGGCCACTGGAGGCACAGGAGAGATGGTGCCTGGCTATGACAGCACTTACACAGGAGGAGGGGCAAGGCCCCCAACATAGCAGCTTCCTCCGCAAACCCTTGCATTGTCTGGGCTGTACAGGAAACGTGAGGACCCTGGACCAACAGCCTCGTCAGTGTCTGAACAGCCCTGACCCGTCTACTGGCATGGAGGCCTCAGGGTGAACTGACCTTGTCTTGGGAGGAGGAGCCGGTGCTCACATCCCAGATGGTGGGCACCTGGCTGAGGCTGTCGGCAGGTAGGAAGTCAGGGGTATCCGCAATGTCCGAGAGGGAGTCCACAGATGAGGAGAAGATGGAGGCGTTGGAGAGGTCATCGAGGTACGAGGATTCCTGGAAGACAGACTGGGTGAGGGCACAGCCAGGGCGGCCCCATGACAGGTCAGGAGGGTTAGCCAAGGTGCAGATGCTGCTCAGCCATGAGAGGAACAAGGCTCTGACGCTGGCCACAACATGGATGAATCCTGAAAACACGACACTTATATGAGAGAAGCCAGACCCCACGAGCTGTGCACTGACCCCACTGAGAGACACCAGAAGGTGACACCTGTTTCATGCCTTCCCTGGCCCATTCCTGTGTGGGTGACACCAGTATAGGGATTTGTCAGGACTCAGGGGCCCCACATCTTTGGGGGAAGCCTGCTGAATGGAGTTTACACACAGTTTATAAACCTAAATTTAAAAAAAAACAGGAACATCAGGCATTCGTGCCTTCCCTCACCCCCCTCCCTCAGTCAGAGGCACTGAGTGCCTGGCTTGCACTGGACATTGGGACACGTGGAGACCAGCCCCTCAGGAGTCCTGGACAGGCGGGAGCAAGCCCCAGTCAGACTTCCCTGCAGTGCGTATCCGTTTTGCAGACAGGGACCTGGAAGGCCAGGAGCTGGGGAGGATGCAGGCGAGCAGTCCTCAGCCAACCCTACCAGGAGAAAGCCACAAGAGCCTCCCAGATGAGCACCTTCCCTCCAGCCTGCTCAGCCGAAGCCATAGAGGGCCAGTCACACTGACTTCAGGCCCTAAGCATTTCAGTCAGTTTGTGGAAGCATTTCCCAAGCAGGCAGGGCCAGTGGCCTTGGAGAGGCCACAGTGAGGATCCAGGCAGGGCTGCCCTCCTGGAGCCCCCCCCCCCCACGCCTTGTGCACCACTTACACACTGGAGGCACTGAAGAGCCATGGCCAGGCGTGGGGGATATATGTGTGTCCTGCCAACAAGTGGATGAAGACGAGAAGAATGGCTGATGAGAGGGGGTGTCTCGGGGCTCAGTGTGATGGACTCCAGGGAGGAAAGGGACCCTGGAACCTACCCTGATGCACCTGTAATGCCACAATTAACTGGCCTGGGTCTCAGCCAGTGCCCAGGCCTAACCCATGCCCCTGTGAGGCCCTTTCCTGGCTCCCCTCCCAGCAATCTGAATCAGATTCCTATTTCGGGGGATGGGGGGTTTGGGGGTTGGGGGAATATGCAGGCAACCTCATCAGCTTCCCGGAAGTTCTGACTCTGATACTGGTGCATATATAGCCCCAGAAAGAGGCAGCTCCAAGGGAATGGGTAGGGAGGAGATGGAACTGGGTTCCACCCAGCAGCCTGCCCTGAGATGACTGGATGCAGGAGCCTCAGTCTTGCCCATCTGCTGGACAAGATTGGTCCTGGTGCCAACGAGGAGTCAGGGGGCCTTGAATGAGCCTCCTGCTACCCTCCAGAGCCCTGGCCATCTGTGCACACAGGGAGCCATAGGGGCCAGCCACACACTCCCGTGGTATGCAAGGAGAGAGCTCAGACCACCAACCAGGCCTTTCCTCACCCTGCCTGCCCCCCCAGCTGCAAGCAGCCTGGATCCATGTGGGGGTGGGGGTGGGAGCAGGAGGCAGTGCAGACCCAGGCACCCCACCACCACCACCTCCAGCTGGCAGGACTATGACCTGGACAGTCAGGGGAAGAGGCGGGGCCTTCGGCTGCCCCATAGAAGGCAGGACCTGCTCAGGCACCAGACATGGATGGTGGCGTAGATAGGTTAATAAAAGCTCCAAGTTCCAGGACAGAGGCAGGAACCGAAGGGGGCGCACTTTGAGACTCCTGGAGTGCCTAGCACACTCATGCAAGAGCCCAGCGACTACAGACCAGCGCAGCTGTCTCAGGGGAAACTGAGACAACTACGGGGAGCCTGGCCCTGCACCCCCAGGCTGGACCTCCCTTGGGCTCTGCCCCTCCCAGGTCAGAGGCAGTCAGAGGTGGCCCAGCCAAGTCTGGTGGACGATGCCGAGGAAAGCCAGGCTAGTGACCCCCTGGCCTCCATAAGTGACAGGGCCAGAGACCCCAGCAGGCTGGGCAGGATGTGGTCTGGGTGCAGGTGGAGGTGGTCAGATATCTTGGCTGAAATCCCTCTGGGGCCACATCTGAGCAGGTCCGTGATGGGTACTGTCTGAGCCTGGTCAGAGTGATGCTGGCTCCTGAGACCCTGGCAGGTGGCCCTGCCTTCTGGAGGCAAATGGTCCCTGAGCGGTGGGCAAGGCTGAGGGTCAGAGAAAGAAGACTGGTCCCGGCAAAATGTGGGTGTGCAGAGATACCCCTCCTGAGAGGACAGTGGAAGGGGAGAGGTCTTCCCAGTGGAGAAGCCTGATTAGCGCCCCCGCCAGGAGATGGGGATCAACGTTAGCCATGAGGAGCCATGGGGACACAGGGACCCTGATGTGACAAATGAGTAGGGCACATCCCTCAGTGCAAACATGAGAAAGACACCAGAAAACCCTGATGGGAGACATCCTGTAGGACACAACAGCCCAGGGCATCCACGTAGGAAAGAGGGGGGAGGGGGCTGAGGGGACATGATGATTGAGTATCACAGGGGATCTGATGGGGTCCTGGGGCAGGGAGGGGCCATCAGGGGAAACTGAGGAAATCTAGTAAATACAGACTTTGGTTATTAATGATGTCTCAGTCCTGGCTCATTAGCTGTGACAAAGGTACTGCAGTGACATCAGGTGTAGGCAGGGGGACTGGGCAGGGCACACTGGAATATATATCATCTGTCATAATTCTGTAAATCTAAAACTATTTTAAAAATATCATGTTAAGTGGGTACTTTTGCCCCACTCTGTGGTCACTACCTCCAGATGCCCAGATGAACAGCTAGCAATGTGGGGGTTCGTGGATTCCCGGGCAAAGTGAGGAGGGGCCTCATGCAGATCACCACGGGTCAGGGGGAGGGAAGGCCTCCACTCCCTGTGCAGGGTGGGCAGCTGAATGGGGGTGAGAAGGGACCTCTCCCTGGTGGGCTGCCTGCCCCCCAGCTTGTGCGGGAACCTGATTCCCAGCAGCCACCAGCAGAGCCCCAAGACTACTCAAACCCAGAACCGCCCTCCCTGGGTCCCCACCTGGAACACCTGCTCCCCAGACCCCAGACTGCTCTTCCTGCTGCAGCCCCTGAATGCGGAGGGAGCCGGCTGGTTACCCAAGAGAGCGTGGGGTCATTTGCTGTGGTAACCATATCTGCAGCATTTTGGGGATCCCCTGGATCAGATGAAGAGCTGCCCAGACAGTAACCCTCCTCCCGGTCCAGCACGGACCCTCCACCCTGACCAGACTGTGGGCCTCCTCCAGGAGGGCTACAACTGCTCAGACCCCAGAAATTATCTTCAAATGGGTTCTTTCACTGCCTCTCCCCTCCCCCCACCCGCCCCCGGGTCATGGGGAGAGGAGGAGTTAGAGACCCATTCCTACCTGTCCGGTCACACCCAATCCCAAACGGCGTCCGTTGCTGCTGGCAGAGGCTCTGATGACTGCCCCAGGACACCCCAGAGCCCACGAAACTCTCAAGGTCCAACGCCAGGGACACCCAGATCAGAGCAGGCACACAGACACAGCCCCTCCCACCTCCCCCGCTGGCCACAAGCACTTTCATTTTGCTGCGCCTCCCTGGTCCCTCCCCTCATCCCGTCCCCCCGGTTCTCAGAAAACTCCTGCAGATTCACTGTCTCTGCCAAAAAAGCCAGCGGGAGCCAGGAGGACCAGGAAAAGGGGACACCCCGGGTCTGGTGGGTCCAGTCAGTCCTCTCAGTGGCCTGACCTGCCTGCCAGGTGGGAGGGGACCGACTGAACCCTGAGGCAAAGCGGGAGGGTTACCTTGTTGAGTGCTGCCAACTGCAGCCAGAACTGCAGCTGGGACATGGCTTGGCCACCGGTGGGTCCCCTGGAAGGAGCACTCCCTCATGACCTTGGTGCTGGGCTGGGCCGGCAGACGGCTCTGCTCTCAGCCCTCAGCCCTCAGCCCAGCTGCATTTGCATGTTGGTTTAGTCACCACCAGCGCCTACTTCCCCTAAGGCCCGCTGACTTTCAGGAAATGATGCCTGCCTGGTAAGTCAGGGCGATTACTGGCAGTGCAGGGACAATTACTGTACAGGGCGGAATCTAGCCACAGACGCTGACAACAATGCACCAGCCCGCCAGGTTGCACCCTGCTGGTCCCGGGTGCCCCGTCCACACTGGCCAGGCTCCTCTGCAGGCACTCAGGGTTCAAATGAGATGTTGGGGGGTGGGGGGCACAGCTGGGATGCCCAGGCAGACCCTTCCCACTCTGCCTCAGTTTTCACAGACTGGTGGTGTACTGGGTTCTGTTCTACCTGGCCTCTTCCCCTCGACAGTTGGGCCTGGTAGGGACCCTCTGCTGCCCCTGAGATGCCCACAGCAGTGATCCTAAGGGGCATAAGCCCCCAGAACACGGGGAGGAGGCAGGTCCATCCCTCTTACATATCCTCCCACACCCTCCCAGGCCCAGCACCCCAGCTCTTCAGCCAGCCCACCCTGCTCCTTACCCTCCAGCCTTGCCAAGGGCTCTGCCTGCCCCTGAAGCTCCATTCCTCCCATGCCCCCTGCCCCTGCCTCCCTCAGTCCAGCACAGGAGTAGGACCAGGAAGGGCTGGTGGGCAGGGTATGCAAAACCATCATACTATATGGGCCCAGAGCCTAGGCACAGGTACCCACCCAGTGAGAATGATTGTTTAGATCACTCCTCACAGGCTGAGAAGAGGGACCCTGGGCCTCCCACCGCGTCAGGGAGAATGAACAGTCACAGAGTCCAACCCTGCAGTTCAATGAGGCCCCCATAGCAGCCCCTATCCTGTCTCCCCATACAGCCAGAGGGCAACACAGACCCCAACAACAGAGCAAGTTGTGGAATGCCCACCAGGCCCTGGCTGCCATGGGTGGGAGGAAAGTGTACATATGGCAGTAAGTCCATGAAAAGATACTCAACACCACAGGGCAACAGGGAAAGGGGGGTCACGAGTGAGATGAGATACACAGCACATCCAAGGGACTGAGAAACTCAAACAAACAACAGTGACAAGTGCTGGTGAAGACGCAGAAGAGTCGGAACTTCGGACAAACTGGTAAGAATGTGCAATAAGCGCCTCTGTAAAACAGTGCCCAGTTCCTCCAAAGATCACAGTCTCCACATGACCCTGCAATGCCACTGCTAGGTGTCCATCCAAAAGAGCATGCCAACAGAAACCTGTACACACATCCACTGAGGCCAGAGTCACAGTAGCCACAAGCTGGAAACAACCCAAATATCTAGCTCAGATGAATGTGATCCAATCACACACTGCAATATTACTCAGCCGTGAAAAGGAGTGAAGTGCCTGGTTGGTGTGTCTTAGCTGGTTGTCCCATACACCAAAAGGTGGCAAGTTTGATTCCCAGTTAGGGCACATACTCATGTTGTGGGTTCAATCCCCGGTTGGGTTATGTGCAACCAATCAGTGTTTCTCTCTCGCATGGACGTTCCTCTCTCCTTCTCACCTTTCCTTTCTCTTTAAAATCAATTAAAAGAACAAAAGAGTCAAGCACTGACACTTGCTACAACTTGGATTGGACCTTGAAAAAACAGTGCTCAGTGAGAGAAGCCGGACACAAAAGGCTACACAAAGTGTGATTCCATTTATGTGAAATGCCAAGGAGAGGCACATTCACAGGAACAGAAAGTAGGTTAGTGGTTGTCTGGAGCTGGGGGAGGGGAGGGGGGTGACTACTAAGGGGGATGAGGCTTCTTTTTCAGGTGAAGAAATGTTGTTTTTAAAAAATATATATATTTTATTGATATTTTACAGAGAGGAAGGGAGAGAGATAGAGAGCTAGAAACGTCAATGAAAGAGAAACATCGACCAGCTGCCTCTTGCACACTCCCTAATGGGGATGTGCCCGCAACCAAGGTATATGCCCTTGACCAGAATCGAACCTGGGACCCTTCAGTCCGCAGACCGACGCTCTACCACTGAGCCAAACCGTTTCGGCTGAAGAAATGTTTTAGTACAAGAGCGGGGATGGGCCTGGCCATTGTGGCTCAGTGGTTGAGTGTCAACCTATGAACCAGGAAGTCACGGTTTGATTTCCGGTCAGGGTATATGCCTGGGTGTGCAGGAGGCAGCTAATCAATAATTCTCTCTTATTATTGATGTTCTATCTCTCTCTCCCTCTCCCTTCCTCTCTGAAATCAATAAAAATATATTTATATTAAAAAAAGAGAGGTGATGGTTGCACAAACTTTGTAAATATACTGTAAAAGGGTAAGTTTTAAGGTACCGTATTTGCCGGCGTATAAGACGACTGGGCGTATAAGACGACCCACTAAAATTTCCACTAAAAATACAGAGTTTGTTATATACTCGCCGTATAAGACTACCCCCCACTTGGAGGCATATTTTTCAGGGCCAAAAAGTCATCTTATACGCCGGCAAATACGGTATGTGTATTGTGTCTCAATTTTAAACAGAATTTCTTGAATCTGGAATGAAAGGAAAGCATACTAAAAAAAAAAAACAATAATAATAAAACACCAAAGTTTTTATTACTAGGTTTAATAGGCATAAAATTTGTCAAGTTGCTAGCAAAGTTTATTACCTCTGTCTCTCATTATCTCGTCACCAGATGGTTTACTACCTGGCAGAGGTAACCTGAAGGAGACGGGAAGCCCAGGGTGTGGCTGGGGTCCAGGACAAGGAAGGGCCCTTGTCTAGGGAAGTCATCACCCACTGGGCTCCTGCCCACCTCACACACCCCAAGTCTGGCCTGCCAATGGCCCTGGCACCCTGGCCACCAAGGGCTGTGGGTCCTGGATGGGACTGGAAGGGGGCGTAAGGAACGGGGGGAAGGGACTGAGTCAGGTCAGAGCAAAGGTCCTGGTGAAGGTGAAACGGGGGACCTGGGTGCCAGACATGCTCGAGGACATGGATGGCCATGGATCCAGCCCCACGAATGTGGCTGGTTCCTGTCTGGTGTCTCTCTGAGCTGTGGGGTTGCCCAGCTAGTGGTCCCTAGGTTGACCCTCCATCACATGGCTGAGTATAGAAGGGTAGGCGTGGCCCAACTGCCCCAGATTTCCTGAGAACCCCCCAGCCCCCATCTGTTTTTGAGGTCTCACACCTTACCTTCTCCACCTATCCCACCAGTTTCTTTACACACACTCAAGTGCTAGGGCGACCACATAATTGGGGCGACCACATAACTGGGCCACCGATGGCCTGTCTGTCCCCGAGTTACAGTGAGTTCAGTTGAGGCTGGCGAGCGAGCAGCACAGCTCACTGCTAGAATATGCCAGTTGAGGGCTCAATTGTGTCCCCCAAAATGGCAGGTTTGAGTCCTAAACTATGAACTGGTCCTTACTGGAAATAGGGTCTTTGCAGATGTCATTAGGTAAGATGGGGTCACACTGGATTAAGGCGGCCCTAATGCAATGACTTACAAGAATAGGGAAATTTGGACACAGACACACAGGGAGAGGCAACATGAAGACAGAGGCAGACACTACAGTGATGCAACCGCAAACCCAGGATGCCTGCAGCCCCCAGAAGCTGGGAGAAGTGGGAAGGACCCTTTTCTGAAGCCTCAGTGGGGAAGGTAGCCCTGCAACACCTTGATCTCAGACTCCTGGCCCCAGAAATGGGAGGGTGTAAGTCTCTATGGTTTTAAGTTGCCAGTTTGTGGTACTTTGGTGGGGTAGCCCAGGACACTCACCCCTGAACCCTCTAGAAAGCTCTGCTCTGTCAGCCCATCAAAGGGATGGCTGCCTGGTGCGGGCCCAGCGCCCTCACCAGCACACCACCCCTGACCGCTTTCCAGCAGTGCAATCATTTAGAGCTGGACCCTCTAAGAATCTGTGGGACAGCCCCTGGACTCCAAAACCTCCCTCACTTCCTTGTTCCCTGGTGTCTGGGTGATCGGACTTCCACACAGAGACCCTCTGGAGATACCACGCTCCGGCCCCCACAGGGTCCTGATCCTCAGCGCAGACCTCGGAGGGGTGTCTGGCCATGGCCGTGTGCAAACCAGCAGGCTGCTGTGAGAAGAAACCCACATTCTCTTTTTGCCAATGCTGGTAACTGCTAAGAACACGCTATAAGCCAGGACCTCTGATCCCATGAAATCCATTTGCCAATCAGTTGAGGCCACTTGCCCCTCCCCAAATAGGGAGCTGCCAAGAGTTTTCGAAGTATTTTTCTGAGCCGTGACCTCATCTTGGCTTCCCAGAAGCCCTGAGATGCAATGTTTCCTGTGTGTGTGTGTGTGTGTGTGTGTGTGTGTGTGTGTGTGTTCAGCATGTGGGAAAGCGCTGTCTCTAGAGCCTGGCCAACGTCCAGGTGGTCTTGGGAGGAGGTTCCAGGGCAGCACCGACTCCAGAAAATGAGCAAGTGGGACGGCAGGGGGATGGAACTCAAAGTCTCTCGCCCCCAACCCATTTCTGACATGTCCCCAGATATCACCCCCAATCAGATTCAGCTACATCTGGAACACATGTCCACACAAAGGCCTGTACACGTGTTCACAGCAGCAGGATTCACAACAGCCAAAAGGTAGACACAACTCAAATGGTCACCAATGGATGAACAGATAAACACAACGTGGTCCATTCACAAGTAAAAAATTAGCCAGCCGCGAAAAGGAGTGAAGTGCTGACACTCCCTACGTGGAAGAACACTGAAAACATGACGCTCACTGAGAGAAGCCAGACACAAAAGGCTACCGCGTGATTCCATTTAAGTGAAATGTCCAGAACAGGCACATCCAGGAAGTGGATTTGTGGTTGTCCAGAGGCTGGGGGATGGGAATGGGGAGGTGACTGCTGATGGGGACGGGGTCTCTTTTTGTGGTGATGGAGTGTTCTGATAGAAATCAGAGGTAATGGGTGCACAACACAATGAGTGTACTAACAGCCACTGAATCGTATGATATGCAAATTGTATCTCAATTTAAAAATAGCCTGGCTGGCGTGGCTCAGTGATTAAGCTTCAAACCTATGAACAAGGAGGTCAAGGTTCGATTCTGGTCAGAGCACATGCCCAGCTTGCAGGCTGGATCCCCAGTGGGGGGCGGGCAAGAGGCAGCCAACCAATGATTCTCTTTCATTATTGATGTTTCTATCTTTCTCTCCCTCTTCCTCCCTCTCTGAAATCAATATAAATAAATAAATAAATAAATAATAAGATGAAAGAAAAGCTGCATGTTCACATTCCAGTATCCTCAGCACACCCCGGTGTGAGACCTTGTGTGGGGCCCCTTGAGCTGTTCCAGTCACCAACCAGGGACGTGGGGCCTGCGTGGCTTCATGCCAACAGGAGATGGAGGACAGGAGGCCCTTCCTCTGGGAGGTGGGTGATGCAAGGGCCACGGCAGGGAAGACACAGCATGAGCCTGGGCCAGCCTGAGTGGCTGAAAGGCAGGAAGTGTTCCAATGGGGATATAGAAGGATAAAGAAAATTCTGAGCAGACACTCCTGATCAGAGCCCACAATGATATAAATGAATGAATGAATAGCTAAGGGGAGGAGGCGGCTGTCCCTACAGAATGCCAGCTATCATTATGGCAGGGAAGACAACAATCTGTTAGATGGACACCACAGTTACAATTGCTGTAGCCAACAACCCCCGACAGATGACAAGGTCATTTCCACCCCCACCACAAGGGGCCAGGATACTGGCACATGGCACAGCCTTGTATGTCTCTCACAGGATGAGGGACAAGTAGCAGCCTGTCAGTGGGCAGTGGAGGGACCTGGTGGAGGCCGCCCCAACAGGGGTCAAGGTCAATCCCATTGGCAATGAGATACATCAATACCAGGGTCTCAGAGACAAAGCATTGAGGAGGACACAGGGTCTCGTCTGTGGGACTCCTGCCATAAACACAGAGGCCCCCAGGCAAACTCTTCAGAGGCCGGTGTCCACCTGGCACTCGGGTCTGTCACCAGCACTGAATCAAGCTCATTTCTGCCCTGTGACACATGGGCCAAGGTTATACAGGATGATGACATACATGCACAGAAGCTAGGTGAATAAGGGTGGCCAGGAATTCTCAGTACTGTTCTTGCAACTTTTTTTGTAAATATAAAATACTTTTAAGATTTGTTGTGAAAACATTAAAAAAAGTGTCAGAGCTTAAATTTTTAGAGACCTGGGTCTCAGGCCCTGGGAAGGACAGGGAAGGGTGATGGGGGACCACAGCCAGCACAGCTACCTCGGAGAGGCTTGTGAACTGAGAATCCCCCAGGCTGGAGAACCCCTGGTGTCTGTGAGGTAGAGGCCCACAGAGGCATGGCCGACCTGCCCCCAATATTCCTGGGCCTGGATTGGAGCCTGTTCGGAATCAAGAGAGGGACCCAATACCCCTGGGATTCCATGCCAGGAGACAAGAGAAGAGCAAAGGCCTCAGACAGCAAAGCCAGGCCGAGGCCAACCACAGGCTGGAGAACCACAGGTCTGGATGCATTCCCTGTGGAGGTGTGGGCAGAATGTTGGCCCCGGGGGAATTGCTCTGTGCCCTAAAGGGAAAGTGGAAGAAGCTTTCTCCTTGGAGATAACAGGAGTCACACAGTTCTTGCTCTTTTTGCTTTGGCTGCCAGGAAACTTGGGAATCAAGTTTAGTTACTAGGAAGTATATTAAGACCTATGGGTTTATATTCACTCTTCACCCCCCAGGCCCCCTCTAGATTTTCCATTTTAATTCCTCTGACTTATACAACAGTGGGGAACATTTCTAGGGTGTGCCATGGGCCACAGGAGAGCTTTGCATGGTGTATCAGTTTCCTTTAACTGCTGTAATAAATTATCACAAACTTCCTAGCTTAAAACAACACAAGTTTATTACCTTATGGTTCTAGAGATTGAGAATTCGACATGGATATGAAAACATGCTCAAAGTCACTAATTATCCGAGAGATGCAAATCAAAATGACAATGCAGTACCATCTCACATCTGCCAGAATGGCAATCATCAACAAATCAACAAATGACAAGTGCTGGCGAGGATGCGGAGAAAGAGGAACCCTCGTGCACTGCTGGTGAGAATGCAGACTGGTGCAGCTACTGTGGACAACAGTATGGAGTGTCCTCAAAAAAATAAAAATGGAACTCCCATTTGACCCAGTAATCCCACTTCTAGGAATATATCCCAAGAAATCAGAAATGCCAATCAGAAAGGGTATACGCACCACTGTGTTCATAACAGCACAATTTACAATAGCTGAGATTTGGAAACAGCCTAAATGCCCATCAGCAGATGAGTGGATTAGAAAACTGTGGTACATCTACACAAAGGAATACTACGCTGCTGTAAAAAAAGAAGAAATTCTTACCATTTGCAGCAGCATGGATGGACCTGGAGAGCATTATGTTAAGTGAAATAAGCCAGGCAATGAAATAAAAATACCACATGATCTCACTCATTTATGGAAAATAAAGAACATTGTAACCTGATGAATAAAAAGATAGATACAAAGGCAGTAAAGCACCTAACACACTGTCAAATTACAGCGGGAAGGCTGGGGAGCGGGGAAAGCGATCAACCAAAGGACTTGTATGCATGCATATAAGCACACCAATGGACACAAGATACTGGGGGTGGGGGTGGGGTGAGGGCTTGTGACAGGGGGAAGGGGAGGCTGGGGGAAGGTAAATGGGGGGGGCGAGATATACGTACTACTATATGTAATACTTTAAACAATAAAAAAAATTTTTTAAAAGATTACATGGGGAAAAAAAAGAGTTCGACATTGATATCTCAGATCTAAACGCAAGTGCAGACAGAGCTGGTCCTTCTGGAGGCTCACGAGAGAATACTTTCTGGCCTTTTCTAACTTCTAGAGGCACCGCACCCCTGGTCACCTTCCTCCATCTTCACAGCCAGCACAGCCTCTTCTATCTCTGACTCTGACCCTCTTGCCTCCCTCTCATGAGGACCCTATAAGGACACTGGGCCCCATGGGGAATGCAGGGTTGTCTCCATCTCAGGGTCCTAGACTTAATCCCATCTGCAAAGTAATATCCACAGGCGCAGGGACCAGGATAGGGACATCTTTGGGGTTGCATTCTAATACACCCACTCAATGCAATGCATTCTTTCTTTCTTTCAGCCCCCCCCCCCCCCCCAGCTCCCTTGTCAGGGACTCTACAACAAACTGTGTAAACAGGGTGTTAGAGGCCAGGTGTCTGCCCTGCAATTGTTGCTCAGTTGGTTGGGGGTCATCCCATGCACCAAAAGGCTGCCAGTTCAATTTCCTGTCAGGGCTCAATCCTTAGTATGGGACATACAGGAGGCATCGGATCGATGTTTCTCTTTCTCTCTCCCTAAAAACCAATTCAATTTCAAAATCTTAAAGAGAGAGAGAGAGAGAGAGAGAGAGAGAGAGAGAGAGAGAGAGAGAGCTGAGTGTCAGAGGGTCCAAAGGGTCTAAGGAGCACTTGGCTTGGCCAGGGGCCAGACACAGAGAAGCTTTCCAGCACGAAGCTTCCTCCAGGGGCCCAGAGAGAGGTCCAGGTACCTCAGAAGGGAGGGTCCTGAGCCCTGTGGGTAACCCAAGCTCAATCCTATGTTAGGATCCTTGACTTACTCTCATCTGCAAAGTCCCTGTGCCATATGAGGAGACATGTCCACAGTCCCAGGACCAGGATGGGGACATCTTTGGAGCTGTCTCCAAGCCAGCCACCATGCTTATGTCACAGTCTGGATCAGAAGCTGAAGGTGCTTGTGGTGGGCTATAAAGAGCTTGGAGCCGAAACCGGTTTGGCTCAGTGGATAGAGCTTCGGCTTGCAGACTGAAAGGTCCCGGGTTCAATTCCGGTCAAGAGCATGTACCTTGGTTGCGGGCACATCCCCAGTAGGGGGTATGCAAGAGGCAGTTGACCAATGATTCTCTCTCATCGATGTTTCTCTCTATCCCTCTCTCTTCCTCTCTATAAAAAAATCAATAAAATTTTTTTTTTTAAAAGAGCTTTGAATAATAAGCTCCATCTGGACTTCTTCCTGGTTCAGATCACAGGCCTGGGAGTCATGGGGGTCATGTGGAAGGTACAGGAGGCTGACCAACAGGGCTCAGGACCCCTTACCCCAAGCAAACTCTGATTTCATGTTTGTATGATCCCACACTCGGCACTTTTGCTGAAGGAAGGGTCTGCTTTCCATATATATATATATATATATATATATATATATATATATTTCTTTATTTTACTGATTTCAGAGAGGAATGGAGAGGTAGAGATAAAGAAACATCAATGATGAGAGAGAAACATGGATCAGCTGCCTCCTGCAAGCCTCCTGCCGGGGATTGAACCCCAAACTCTCCTGGTTCATAGGTCAATGTTCAACCACTAAGCCACCACGCTGGTGGGTGATATGGTATTTTTTTTGTTAGTCTCTTTTGGTGTTGGTGTTTTTTAATTGATTTTAGAGGCAGGAAAGGAAAGAGAGAGACAGAAACAATGATGTGAGAAACACTGATTGGTTACCTCCCATGATTGGTTGCCTCCTGTACGCATTCCAATTGGGGAATCTGCAACCTGGGTATGTGCCCTGACCAGGAATCGAACACGCAATCTTTTGGTGCACTGGACAATGCTCCAAGCAACTGCCAGGGCAGTTCTGCTGCTTTAAAATGGAGAACTGGGTCTAAGGTGCCCTAACAAGGAGACTGGAGTGGGGGACAGGGCGTCATGTGTTCAGCAGGCGCTCAATAAACATCTGTGGGATGGATACATGAACTCTGAGTGCTAGGAAAGGCGGCTGTGGTGTCTCAAGGGGTTCTAGGCTGAGAAACCATGCTGTTTCTTGGCAGAGCAGGGGAGGTGGTGGGAACTGAATGCATTAGAGAGATGGGGGAGTAAGGTCCGGTGGGTGGCCACAAGGGTTGGGAGGCTTCCAAGAGCCGTGGACTCTACACACCCCATGCCTCAGTTTCCTCCTTCACATGTCAGGTGATGCTCCAGATGGGGAATCAGCATCAGGAAATAACTAGTCTGGATATGGAGTCATGTTCGAGACGAGTGGAGAGGAACTTAATCAGAGTTCCTTTTTTTTAAAAAAAAATATATATATATTATTGATATTTTACAGAGAGGAAGGGAGAGAGATAGAGAGCTAGAAACGTCAATGAGAGAGAAACATCGACCAGCTGCCTCCTGCACACCCCCTACTGGGGATGTGCCCGCAACTAATGTACATGCCCTTGACTGGAATCAAACCCGGGACCTTTCAGTCCGAAGACCGACGCTCTACCACTGAGCCAAACCGGTTTCGGCACTTAATCAGAGTTCTGAGAAGGTCACCAGCTCTGCAGGACAAGCCAACATGCAGAGACGCAGAAAATGGGGAGGGTCTTGAGCTGACAGCCGTAGCACTGAGAGGTTGAACCCACCGGACAATGGCACCTCCCAAGGTTGTGCAATGGCACCTGCTAAACTGGAGGCCCAGGGTGTCCTCATGCTCCAGAGTTGAAGGAAGAAACTTCGAACCCACCTGAAAAGATTGGAGGGCCATGTCCAGAGGGCCTCTCATCTCCGTCATCACTGCCTTTATCCTGGGACACTCAGGGGCCCAAATTTCCTCCGCAGGCCCCGAGGGGCAGGTAAGCCCTGTGCTCCCATCTCCATGAGGCCCAGCCTCATCTTTTCCTGGGTGGCCACAAGGGCCACCAAAAAGAACAGACACTTGCCCTAGCTGGTTTGGATCAGTGGACAGAGCATCGGCCTATGGACTGAAGGATCCCAGTTTGGATTCCAGCCAACAGCACATGCCTGGGTTTTGGGCTCGGTCCCCAGTAAGGGGGCCTGCGGGAGGCAGCCAATCAATGATTCTCTCATCATTGATGTTTCTCTCTCGCCTTCTCCCTTCCTCTCTGAAAGCAATAACAATATATTAAATTTTTAAAAAAGCAGACACTCGCTCCTACAATCGTGGAGGGCGAACATCCCAGGAGGATCCCTCCCGCCTCTCCTAACTCCCGGTGTCCTTGGTTCTGGCCACATGGTCCAGTCTCTGCCTCTATGGTCACATGCTTTTGTCCTCTGTGTCTCCTCTTCTAAAGACTAGCTGGGTTTAGGGCCGGCTGAGATAACCAGCATCCTCTCAACTCCACTTTTAGCTAATTACTCCTACAAAGACCCTAGTTCCAAAGAAGGACCCATTTTGAGGATCCAGGTGGATGTGGATTTGAGGGGGGGACACTGGTTATCACAGACACACCTCCCACCCGGTCCAGCTCTCTGCCCGGTCCTGCTGAAGCCTTGGCTCCAGTGGGTGCAAGCCGGATAAATGGCCCGTCTGGATCCAAGCAAGTCCAGTGGGTTTAACTGACTGATTTATGCCACATCCCTCCACATCCTGTCCTCACATCCCCCACTTCACAGGGGGAGACTGAGGCTGGGAGCTGAGCGGATGCTGTCCCCTCCCTCCCTGATTGGCCTCAGCACCCTCACACCTGTGGTTCCCAAACCATATGCCACAAAGAACAGTATTTGAAGTTTCCCAGGGAATGCAGTGCCAAGGCCTCGGCGGTCCCAGACAATCAGGTTTGAGCAAAGGTGCCAGCATCAGACTGAGGGTGGGCTTCTTCCTGAGAATCATCTCCATGGAGCTCAGTTTTCCAGAGCTGCCATGAAGAGATGGGGCGCTATGCAAAAATCCTGATGGTGATCCAGGAAGGCAGGATTCCTTGGGAGCTGAGCTGCTCCCACGTCCCCGGAGAGAATAAATCAAACGTTATTTTCCTTCGACTGGCGTGTGTCATGTTTTCAAATGGCCGCTAGGTGTGAGGACACAGTGTGGTGTTTGCACCTGATGGGCACCGCTCTGGCCTGGGGGCACAGGGACGGAGGATCCTCCCCTGGACACTAAGGTGAACACAGGGCCTATGCTAGGAAAAGGAAGAAGGCACCGAGGTTTGGGGAAAGCAAATCAGGAGCTCTAAAAGGCTGCCCCACCACCCATACATGGGATGTGAGCAAAGGAGTGATGGGGACAGCCCCCATCCTCCGTTATATGACCTCTGACCCAGCTCTCTACTGCGATGAAACTGCCTCTGCCAGACAGAACAGTGGGGCTATAGTAGGCTGGCAGGGCTAAGGGGCATTGCTATTCCCCAAAATAAGCTATATTTCCACATGGCGCATGGCTCAGGAGTGGTAGTTGGCGTCGACCTGAGATGGAGCAGGGATCCCGTGGTAGGCACTGGGCCACTGCGGGCTTGAGGGGCTGCTTGAACGTGAGTCTCCTACCTGAGGAAAGTCACTCTTTGGCAGGAAGCTGGGGGTGGCGGCCATGGGGCTGTAGTTGGTGTCTGTGCAGGATTGGCCCACAATGTTCATATAAGGGCTGGAGAGAGACAGGAAAGAAGGTGAGCTGCTGGGTGTGGCAGGGGCACTGTCCTCCCCACTTTGAGTGCAGAACATGAGTGGGGCCACCCACCAACAGGAAGAACTCTGGTCTCTCAGAAACTCAGCTCAGAGGAGGGGTCCAAGCATCCACGTCCCAGAAAATAGGCCTCGAGGCTTTGGCATCCGCCATTCCTTGGCCTGGTTCCAGGCATGCTCCCCTGCAAACTCCTATTTGCCCTACAAGACCCAGCTCCTGTTGCCCTCTGGAAGAAGAGGCATGCCTGGTTCTTTTTGCTCCCAAAGTTTCTTACCCTCCCCACCTGTTGCCCTCTCCCACAGTGGAGCCCTCCCTGGCTCACCCCCACCACCTCTGCCCTTTTCCATGGTGAGTTCTCACTAAGACAAAGCATAGTTGGTTGATCTCAACTGCTTCTAAGCAGCCAAGACCAGATCCATAGCCCACTTGGCAGGAGGCTGAAGCCCTCCAGCTACGAGTCCTAGTTTTGTTTAATTCCTGACTACAGAACAGGAAGGCAGAGGGAAGCCCCTGAGGGAGATGTGGTTATGGAATGAGACCTGGGCTGTGGCACTTACTGGCTTTCACTGGAGAAGACTGGATATTGGGTGTTCCACCACGGGTAGTGTAGCATGGTGCTCTGCAAAAGAACAAGTGCATCATAAGGGGACCAGAAGCGACGGGAGAAGAGGGAACCTGCCTTACTCACTGGGTAAGGTTCCAGTGGTCCAAAGTCAGGGGCTCCAAGGTCAGGGTACGAGCCCACCCTTGGACCCTAGATGGGTCACCTGGGACTCACTTAACCACTGTGCGTCTCAGTTTCCCCATGTGCATGGGAGAACCCATTGAGACTTTGGTTGCAGCAAAGATGAAGGTATTGATCAATACACATACAGGACCAGGTGGGGGTGGGTGGGGGTGGTCCCAGAATTCCAGAGGCCTGGGGAGCCAAGGCTGCCAGCTGCCCAAGGTCTGACACCTAGGCCTGGGGTCTAGGAAACTATATTTAACAACTTGTGTGTTGGTGATTCAACACCCTGCTTGGAGGCTCCCTATCCCCATTCTACAAAGTGAAAGATAAGGCCAGATGCAAAGTGAGATACTTCAAGTGCCTGCAGGGCCAGGCCCCATGGGGAAGATGTGTGGCCTACCCAACGAGATATGACTTCTCAGAGGAGTTGGGGCCAAGGCCAGGGCAAGGGGCTCCCACCAGCACCATGAACTGGCCCCTGCCATAGCAAGACCCTCATGGTCAAACCTCTCCTAGTCAAGTTGAGGGGGTCACACTCCTCAGAGCATGGATGTTTCTCTCCTTCTCTCTCTAAAAAAATCAATTAAAGAACATACAAAACTGCCCTGGCTGGTTTGCTCAGTGGTTGGAGTGCTGGCCCTCAGACCAAAGGGTCTCTGGTTCCATTCCTGGTCAGGGGCATGGACCTTGGCTGCAAGTTCCAGCCCAGGTAGGGGCCCATGCAAGAGGCAGCCAATCGATGTCTCTCTCACAATTTCTCTCGCTCGCTCTCTCTCTCTCTCTCTCTCTCTCTCTCCCTCCTCCCCCCACCTTCCTTCCACTCTCTCTACAAATCAATGAAAAAAATATCCTCAGGTAAGAATTTTAAATAAATAAATAAATAAATAGGGGAGACACCACCCAGTTTCAAACCCCCACCCCAGAGGTGGCACCACAAATCAACCAATCAGAGTCTTCCTTGAGATTTTCCCAGTGCAGCCAGAAATGGTGGCTCTGCCTTCGAAGGGCAGGGCTTGGGATGTGACTGGTCCAGAGACAGGCACCTGACTCTAGCCATTCAGAGCCTGGCTGGGGATTCTCTGTCTGTGGACAGAGGCTAGCCCTCTCCTGGGAGGGGCAGGCCCTGGGTCATTAGCCCTAGCTGCCCAGGGCATCTGTAAGGACTAGGAAGATATAACTCCTGCCAGGAAGGCAGATAAAATACAGGACATCTAGTAAAACTGGAATTTCTGACTAGCAACAAGTAAATGATTTTGAGTGTGAAGTATTATATGAGACACACACAATAAAAATTATGTGTTTAGCCGAGACTGGTTTGGCTCAATGGTAGAGCGTCAGTCTGAGGACTGAAAGGTCCCGGGTTCAATTCCGGTCAAGGGCATGCACATTGGTTTCGGGCACATCCCCGGTAGGAGGTGTGCAAACGGCAGCTGGTCGATGTTTCTCTCTCATCGATGTTTCTAGCTCTCTCTCTCCCTTCCTCTCTGTAAAATATCAATTTTTAAAAAAACAAATTATGTTTATGTGAAACAAATTTCACTGGACAGCTGTGTTTTTATTTGCTAAATCTGGCTACTTTAGTGACACTGAATATCCTGGGGCCAGCTCCACCTCTCACCTGGTCCACTCTGCTTCCCCTTCCTGAGCTTGGTTCCACCCAGCTAGGAGGCAGAAGTAAGAAGCATGTCACCCACTCTGACTCTCGCAAACTCGAAGGCTGCACAGGCTACAGGGTGTGCCAGTAGCTCCCTGGCCAGACCTGATGTGGCCTGAGGGGTGACCCCCACAATTGGTGGCCCAGAGAAACAGGCTGAGTGTACAGCCTGTGGAGGGGTGGCCCAGCCTTGGTCAGACAGATCTGACTGCCCAGAGAGAGCCCAGATCCAAAGCCAGGGCTCAACTGGTACCTTCTTTGCACCGCGGTTCCTGTAGGCTGCCCTATATGCCAGTTTCTGAACCCCTCAGGTCTGTTCAGACAAAGCTCACATCCTGGCCTTCTGCTGGCTTCCTGAGTCACCATAAAGGGAACGTGGCAAGAACCCACATTTCTGTCCTCGGCTACCCAGTCAGTATACATTCTGACCCAGGAATTGTATTCCAGAAACAGCTGTGGGACATATTGAGGAGGGGAAGAAAAACACAGGGCGCTATATATACTAACAGAAAATTAGAACCGCTTCAAAAGCCCAACACTACAGAAATAATTAAGCAAATTATCAGATACTGAGAAGGAAGAATCCTGTGTTAGAAGAACGGCAATCTGTGCGCTGAGCCTAAGAAACAGGCACAATGGAACCCCAGAAACAGATACAATGCCACTCATGGGGCATCACGAAGGGACAATGAAAGGGATCAAAGGAGGAATGGGAAGGTATCAGCTATGACAACATGAGCAGAGGCTCAGGAGGGTCAGGAGACGTGGACACAGCTTCAATAGGAAGGAGAGAGGAGGCTACACCAGCTCATGGCTCTACCTGGACCCCGGAGAGGCCCTGCTGGACCTCAGCGAGGCTTTGAGCTGCAGGTGGCAATTCACTGCCTGCCGAAGGTTCAAGGCCAATTCTGAGTAAGTTCGGATTCCATGCCCTGTCATGTTAAGACATCATGTGAGCACAGCTGAGCTTGGAGGGAATTCAGGGTCCGAGTCCTCCCAGCCCTTTCTGATGCTCCGGTTATGGGCCTGATGCCTCCCAGTGGTTTCCAGCACTAGAACCTGAGCTCCATCTGATCTGTGGCCCATTTCCTGGCTCCTCTTAACCTTGAGGTTGAATCTTACTCCCTCTGCCCACCTAGCCTTCTGCCCATCCCTGCTATTTCTCAGGCTGTTCTCTGCCACTCAGCACCACACCTGTTCTCCTCACCAGTCTCCCCACTGAGAAATGCAGCTTTGTTGTTGATGTTGTTTTTAAAATTCATTTTTTATTGATTTCAGAGAGGAAGGGAGAAGGAGAGATAGGAAAATCTATGATGAGAAAGAACCATTGATCAGCTGCCTCCTACACATCCCCCACTGGGGATCATGCCCTTGACAGGAATCGAACCTAGGATCCTTCAGTCTACAGGCTGACACTCTATCCAAACCAGCTAGGGCAAAAAATGCAGTTTTTCTTTCTACAGTGGAAGAAGAGCTCTGCTTCCACCCAGGAAAGGAGATGCCAGGCCTGACTTGCTGGAGAATTCTGGACCCTTCTCCTCGGGTCACTTGTGCCTCTGTGACATGAGAGCCCCTGGTTTTGTTACTTAGCCTGGCAGCTGTAGTGGTTTTGTGGCTTTAAGTTACTTACTAGAGGCCTGGTGCATGAATTCATGCATGGATGGGATCTCCCTCAGGGTGGCCCATGGAGATCGTACCCCAGCTCGTGCCCTCAGCCTTGCAGCCCCACCTGGCACCCAGCTGTGGCCTGATGCCACCCCCTCAACTGCTCCATCATCCCCCCTGCAGGGCAGTTGATCGGGGTCCAACGCCCCCCACGTGGCTCCTTCAACACCTAGGAGCCGGGCCCACTCGCCGCTGCTGGTTGCCATCTGTGTGGCAATCGGCAGGGCAATCGAGCCCCTGCTAGCACCCGCCTTGCCTGGCACCGCCCACTCACCTGCTCTACCATCCCACCGCAGTTCCGCTCTTGTCAGGGCCCATCGGGACTGGCAGCACCTCCACTGGGGCCCACTTTCAGCACCACATCACTCGTCATGTTATGCGCCACCCCATCATAGTCAGCGCACGTCATAGTGAGAAGTAGAATTCCCATTAAACTCCCGGTCGAACAATTTGCTTATTAGGCTTTTATATATATAGATTGCAGTTGTTAAAAGCTTACTGTGCAATATTCCTATAAATCTAAAACCACTTAAAAAATAAAGTCTAGCCCTAACCAGTTTGGCTCAGTGGATAAAGTGTCGGCCTGCAGACTGAAGGGTCCTGGGTTCGATTCCAATAAAGGGCATGTACCTTGGTTGCGGGCACATCCCCAGTAGGGAGTGTGTAGGAGGCAGCTGATCAATGTTCTCTCTTGTCCATGTTTCTAGTTCTCTATCCCCATCCCTTCCTCTCTGTAAAAATATCAATAAAATATATTTTTAAAATAATAAAATATAAAAAAATAAGGTCTAGTCCTGGCCGGTTCAACTCAGTGGATAGAGCATTGGCCTGCAGACTAAAGGATCCCTGGGTTCAATTCTGGTCAAGGGCACATGCCCAGGGAGTAACTAAGACACCCTTTAGGCGGTAATGGATAAAAGTGTGGTCCATCCAGACTACAGGACATTGTTCAGCACTAAAAAGAATGAGCTATGGCTGAAACTGGTCGGCCTGCGGACTGAAAGGTCCTGGGTTTGATTCTGATCAAGGGCATGTACCTTGGTTGCGGGCACATCCCCACTAAGGGGTATTCAAGAGGCAGCTGATCGATGATTCTCTCTCATCAATGTTTCTAACTCTCTATCCCTCTCTCTTCCTCTCTGTAAAAAACATCAATAAAATATATTTTTTTTTAAAAAAAGAATGAGCTTTGGAGCCATGAAAAGACATGGGAAATCCTCAAATGCATATTACTAAGTGAAGGAAGCCAATCTGAAAAGCCTGCATACTTTATGATCCCAACTCTAGGACATTCTGAAAAAACAAACTCAGGCTCAGAGCATAGACTTGCGGTTCTTCTAAGAAGGATGCCAGGGTTGGGGAGGGATACGCAGGCACAGAACAGAGGGTTTTAGGACCGTGACATACTCTGTATGATGCTGTAATGGTGGTTCATTGTACATGTGAACAAACAGAGTGTCCAAGAGAGAATCGTGATGTCCACTGTTGACTTCAGTGGATAACAAGGTCAATATTGGCTTCTTTGACCCTAGTCGATTTGGTTTAGTGGATAAAGCATCGGCCTGTGGACTCAAGGGTCCTGGGTTCAATTCAGTCAAGGGTATATGCCCGGGTTGCAGGCTCGATCCCCAGTAGGGGGCATGCAGGAGGCAGCCAATCAATTATTCCCTCTCATCACTGATGTTTCTATCTCTCCCTCCTTCCTCCTACATCTCTGAAATTAATTAAAAAAAAATATTAAAAATATACACTGAGTGGCCAGATTAATATGATCTCTGAATGCATAATAATCTGGCCACTCAGTGTGTGTGTGTGTGTGTGTGTGTGTGTGTGTGTGTGTGTATGAGTCATGCTGCATGAATTCGTGCATGGGTGGGGTTCAGCCAGCCTGGCCAGGGGGAGGGGGCATGGGTGGTTGGCTGGCCTGCCTGCTGGTCAAACTCCTGGTTGAGGGGGCCAATTTGCATATTAGCCTTTTATTATATAGAATATATATTGAGTTGGTCCGAAGGTTGTGGGTTATTGTTAAGCTGATTAACATAGAATATATATTGAGTGGCCAGATTATTATGCGTTAAGAGATCATAATAATCTGGCCACTCAGTGTATAAACACTGACTTATTTGTTGCAAAAAAGTAACTATCTCGTTAACCAAGACATTGACAACAGGGGATGTGGTGGAGGGGTATATGAAAACTTTCTGTGTAATTTTCCTATAAATCTAAAACCACTTAGAAAAATAAAGTCTAGCCCTGGCTGGTTTAACTCAGTGGATAGAGTGTTGGCCTGCAGACCGAAGGGTTCTGGGTTGATTCTTGTCAAGGGCACATGCCCAGGTCACAGGCTCGATCCCCACTAGGGAGTGTGCAGGAGGCGGCTGATCCATGATTCTCTCTCATCGATGATGTTTCTGTCTCTCTCCCTCCCTCTCCCTTCCTCTCTGAAATCAATAAAAATATATATTTTTTTAAAATAAAATAAATAAAATAAAGTCTAGCCCTAGCTGGTTTGGCTCAGTGGATAGAGCATCAGCCTGCGGACTGAAGGGACCCAGGTTTGATTCTGGTCAAAGGCACATGCCCAGGTCTCGGGCTCAATCCCCAGTAGGGGGAGTGCAGGAAGCAGCCAATCAATGATTCTCTTTTATCATTGATGTTTCCCTCTCTCCCCTCTCTTTCTCTCTGAAATCAATAAAAATATTTCTTTAAAAATAAAGTCTATTGAATTACAAAGAACAAATATTGAAGAAAAATAAACAACCATGACCCACTGCAGTGGTCCCAGTCCCACAAGTGAAGGTAGCTGCTAGGCCCAGGGGCTCCCCAAGGGCCAGTCATGATCTTTGCAGAAGAAACCTAGTGGCTCACAGTGAGGAACTGGGCGGCAGACAGGATTCCCCACTTACGGCAGTGTCCCACCCCAGGGCCCATCCTGGGAGGACAGGCTCACCTGGACGCTGGGCCCACACCGTGGGCTGTGCAGAGCTGACAGGCTGCACATCATGTTGCCAGTTGGCTGGGCTTCATGCTGTGGGAACTCCCTGTCCATGATGGACCCTACTGCCAGCATCAGGCAGCTCCTCGACCTGGGCCACAGGGGCGTCTATCTGGGCTTCTTGATCCAAGGTGGAGGCATCATTACCTGGGGAGAGACACGACATGTCCTGAGGTCAGCCTCTAACCTCATTGGGCAAAGACACCTTCCCTAGGGACAAGGGACAGTGGGAGAGGGACAGCGAGGCAGGCTTACACAGAGGGATCAGCGCCCTCCCCAGGCTCTGCCTCAGCTGCAGAGTCCCATGGGCCATGCATCACACCCTCACCCAACCTGACTACCTCACCTCAATGGGGAGGGCATGAGCGGAGGCTCCCCAAACACCACAGAGCTGCCGGGGATGCCACTCAGTTCCCAGCCTCTCCCTGGCAACTACTCTGGGGAGGGGATCCCTTAGAAGCCAGGGCAGAACCCCCACTTGGCCTCCATGCTCAAAACCCACAGGGGGCCCCACCCTGAGCCTCCTCCTGGGGATACTGGGTCTGGACCTCTGGGATGAGGGCAGACTCTTCAGCATGGCCAGCTGACCCCGCTTCATTCCCTCCCAGCTGGTCACAACACCATCTCAGGCAGCCTGGCCCACCAAATAACAACTATGTGGGCCCTAAAGAGCACTTTCGATACCTACATAGAGAGCCATGAGCTCTGAGACCCCTGATATGAGGGGTGACCCCTGAGCACTTGGCTTTGTGACCGGCATGTATGGCTGGGAGGCAGAGTCCAACGAGCTGGCACCCATGGGCCAGCCCTGCCCCTCCGTAGCCAGGAGAGGCTTCCTAGAGGATCTCTGGGGAGTCAGGGCTGAGCTGAGCCAGGGAGAGTTCCCCAGACTGGTTCGGAATAAGGACACACAGTGTTCCCACTAAGAATGTCCCCATTCTTTAGGGCAAGGCATACCGGCCAGGAAAAGACATAGAGGTGACCCTAGCTCCCCATGACTTCCCCCTGCCCTGTGACAGAGCATCCCCACCCTAGGCCCCACCTCTCACTATGAGCAGGGGCCCTAAGCGGGCCAGCACGCTCCTCAGAAAAGAGGCCACCTCAGGACATTAATCACCCAGGGAGGCAGGCAGGAAGGGGAGGCAGCCACCACTCCCAGCCAAGCCCTGAGTGAAGAAATCCTAAGGACTTCCAGTAATCACAGTCGAAAGAGCAGCTTGTGCAATCCTAGTGGGGGGGGGGGGCAGTTGTTCTGCACCCTGCTGGCCGTGCACCCCTCATCCTTCGGCCCTGCTCCAGCCTCCGCCCTCAGGCTCAGGCTCATGTCTGCTGGCAGGATAACCTTTCCCATGCCCCCCAGAGGCCTGGACCCTGGAAGATGCCAGTCACCTCCTGAATGCACCCTTCTAGGCTCCCGCAGACCAGATCTGGTGGGACACAGGCTTGGGAAGTGGGAAGCCCTGGGATTGCCTGCGATGAACACACACCGAATCTGACTGGCCTTGGCTGGTATTTATAAAAGTTCTGGGGTCAGGCAGACAAGTTGAAGACTCGAATGGTTGGGTAATTGGGCACCTCAGGGCACCCCGGCTCTTGAAGCCTCCACCTGCTTATCTGGAGAATGGGTTGCTTGGCCAGGGCTCTGTGGACAAGGCTCATCAGGTCCTTAGTGGAGCCAGAGGCCTCTGCAACCCAGTGGCCCCAGGAACTGCTTCGGGAGACATACCTTAAGGAGAGTGTCTCCCAGCACCTGGGACAGCAGGCAGGTGGAAACACCTCTACTCAACAGAGAAAGCTCACAAAGCTGACCACAGGCACTGGCTGGCTTCCTCTTGTCCCTTCTCTGCAGCCAAGACTCAGGACAGGACATGTCCCTCGACCAAGACCCTCCCCACCACGGCTCCCCCTTACAGCAGCCACATCCCCGAACAAAGCAGACCCCAATCTATACAGGGTGCTTCTGGGCTCTGTGGCCACAGGGCTCGGCTGCTTCCTTGGAAAGCACTGTCCCCAGCAGCCAATGAGCATGTGGGTTGGGGGTGTCACCATGGATGGCCCTCAGGTTGCACTGCGCCCAAGGGAGTCCCACCTGCAACATATCCTCCCCCACATTCATCCCTCATCCTGGCCTACATGGCTCCTCCTGCCCCCCGCCCCTGCCCCAGAGCCCCAGAAGCCCCTGTCCCAGGAACCAGAACCAGTCGTGTCCAGAAACCCCCACGGAACCTGTTCGGCAGCCCTAGAAGGCTCAAGCACTATGTCCTCCTTTGCCCATGGTCCAGCCATCACATTCCTTCAGAGAAAGAGGTTTGTCACCTGTGCGGAGGGCTCCAGGCTCCACTGGGAGCCAAGACCCAAAGGGCGGAGACCCAGGGAGCTAAGACCTTGGGGAGCATGTGCATCCTCTCCTTTTGAAGACAGGGCTAGGGTCCCATGGAACACACAGCAGGCAGGTATGCCTGCTTAGACATCAGCAGTTCCTCAAACAGTTACACCTAGTCGCACAGATTAAGCAATTGTGTTCCCAGGTGTCCACCCAGGAGAAAGGAAGACCTGTACCTAAATGTCCATAGTGACCTGATTCACAACAGCCAAAAAGTTCATCAGCTAATAAATACACAAACATGGTAGAACACCAATTTTCAACTGGTATGCCACAAGATTTTTTAAAAACATGTAATACCTAACTATTTAGTTAGGGGCACCGACCTCTTTTCCCTCAGAATGCCAAATAAAGCCCTGACCGGTTTGGCTCAGTGGATAGAGCGTCGGCCTGAGGACTGAAGGGTCCCAGTTTTTGATTAAGGGCATGTACCTAGGTTGCGGGCACATCCCCAGTAGGGGGTGTACAAGAGGCAGCTGATTGATGTTTCTCTCTTATTGATGTTTCTAACTTTCTATCCCTCTCCCTTCCTCTCTGTAAAAAAACCCAAAAATATATATATATTTAAAACAACAACAACAAAAAAGAATGTCAAATAAAAATAATTACAACAGCCGAAACTGGTTTGGCTCAGCGGTAGAGCGTCGGTCTGCAGACTGAAAGGTTCCGGGTTCGATTCCGGTCAAGGGCATGTACATTGGTTGCAGGCACATCCCCAGAAGGGAGTGTGCAAGAGGCAGCTGGTCGATGTTTCTGGCTCTCTATCTCTCTCCCTTCCTCTCTGTAAAATATCAATAAAATATATTTTTTTAAAACAAAAACAAAATCAAACAAAAAAATAATTACAACAGCCAACACAACAGCAGCTGTCCAATGTGAATCAAAATTATAATTAATTTTTTGTCAGATTGGCAAGAAACAGATTTCTTCGTGTGCCACAGAATTTTAGCAATTAGTTTATATGTGCCATGAGATGAAAAAGGGCAAAAATGGCTGCACTAGGATATTACTCAGCCACAAAAAGGAGTGAAGCACTGACATTCACTCCAACGCGGATGAACCTGGAACATGAGCTGGTGAGAGAACAGACACAAAAAGCTAGAGTATGTGATTCCACTTATGAGAAATGTCTAGAACAGGGAGACCCACAGAGACAGGAAGTGGGTGAGTGGGTGCCAGGTATGGGAGAGGAGGCTGGCAAGGAAGGAGGGACACTGTGCCCTCTACCATTCACAAGCCCCTAGAAGCCATCCGTATGGTGCCCCTTCCTCCAGCGCCCAGGTCCAACATCACCTCTTAGTGCCCCGCTGCCTCCACAGCTTCAGGCTTCCTGCTCCCCTGTCCCCCCAAACACAGGCTGTACCATCCCCACTTTCTGGCCTCTGCTGACTGCCACTGCCCCACTCCTCAATCCTGAGCTCTGGACTCTGCCCCCAGCCCCTGAGGGTGAACATGTCACATCTCAGAGGGCATCCACCCCAGGGGGCACAGCGTGGGGTCTTGGGGCACAAAGATCAGAGCCAGTGTGCAGTGGGCCTGGGGAGTATTTTTAGATGCAAGTCTCATCACAGAAGCGTCAGTGCTCTCGGCAGGTAGAGGCCTGCAGTTGCCATCAAGATTTATGTTCACAGGATTTCCTTTTGAGATCAAGTTTTCATGAGTCATCACAGAAAACAAAGATCAAGGAATCACTGGCCTGGACAGGACCACTGGCGGTGGAAGGTTTGGGAAACCCTGAGCCCCAGGACAGACCAAGGATCTCACCCCATACTAAGCAGTTGGTTCAGCCCCCAAACACACTCCATCTGCCCAGACTCTCCGCCCGGTGCCTGGACCCTGCTGGCCACTCGTTACCGATTCTGTGTCCTCCCAGGCCAGGACGAGGCTGTCCCCTGGAACAACATCTGTAGCTGGCAGGGACATGCTGGACACAGGGCAGTAGCCATTTCGGCCCTCCCTCCCTCAGGCTCCAAGTGAGGGCCCTGAGATCCAGGCAGAGCGGGGCAGGGGCAGCCGGGGCTCCATGAGGCTCCGCTGTTAGGACAGAGGCCCCGCGGTTCCTGAGGCCTGGCGAGGCCTGACGTGGCAGACCAGGACTATCTGGGGGGAGGGCCGTCAATGAAATTGACAGAGCTGGGGCCGAAACCGGTTTGGCTCAGTGGATAGAGTGTCAACCTGCGGACTGAAAGGTCCCAGGTTCGATTCTGGTCAAGGGCATGTGCCTTAGTTACGGGCACATCACCAGTGGGGGATGTGCAGGAGGCAGCTGATGGATGATTCTCTCTCATCGATGTTTCTAACTCCCTATCCCTCTCTCTTCCTCTCTGTAAAAAATCAACAATATATATATATATATATTTTTTTTTTTTTTAAAGAAAAAGAAATTGACAGAGCTGGGTGTAGGGAGCCCTCTCCTTGCCTCACTGTTGAGGCCCAGTCTGGGGTCAGTCCCTAATGAGACCCAGAAAGGAAAAAGAGTGGGGCATCCTGAAGAGGTTGCTCTGCTCCTAGATGGAGGTGGTGGGCCGACGAGATAGGGCATGCTGGAGTAATGGGCAGAAATGGGCAGCTGCAGGCAGAGGGGCTAAGCCAGCAGAGGTCAGTGTGGGGTGAGACCCAGCAGCTTGACTTGGAGCCACCAGCTCTGTACTAAGGTCCTGCCTGGGCTCAGCTCAGCTCTTCCAGGATCCCCAATGGGGCACTCCTACCTGGACAGCCACCTCCATGGATGGGCTAGACCCAACGACAAAAGGAGATTGTGGGGGAGGGTCCTGAAGGATGTGACAGCTCTTTCCTTACCAAAAATCTCGGGAGCCCATTCCTTAGCTACTGACCACTGAGGAATACTTGAGTCGGATGCATGGGGACAAGGCAGCAAAGGGAGGACACAAGACCAGGGTGAGACCCCAGGGCTCGAGGGCCAACAGAGGGATGGGCACCAGCTGTGAACATTGGGGGCTGGGGATTTGGGAAGAGAAGTGGTTCAGGAGGAAGTGTGGGGGAGCGGCAGAGGACGTGTACTGGGCAATCAGTGTCCACCAAACTCACATCCACTGGGAACCTGTGAATGGTTCCTTATTAGGAAATTGGGTCTTTGTAGATGAAATTAGTTAAGATGGGGTCGGGCAGGATCAGAGTGAACCTAATGCAAACTGGTATCTTGCCCCCCTCCCAGATTTGGACACAGACCACGGAAGTAAAGCCATGTCAAGATGGAGCAACAAGCTAAGTGACACCGGGAGCACCCAGGAGCTGGAAGAGGCAGGAAAGACTTTCTCATAAGGCCTTCAGAACGAGCATGGCTCTGTGACACCTAGGTCTTGGGCTTCTGGCCTCTAGAACTGGGAGAACACAAATCTCTGTGGTTTCAGCCACTCAATGTGTGGTCAGTAAAGCTGTGCCAGGACACTTGGACAGGAACAGGAAGCAAACCCCAGCTGGAGCCACCCTGACCCTCGGCCCAAATCCCTGTGATGCCTGGGGACCAGGAGCCCCACTGACTGGGGCCAGGCTGGCACCAAGCTTATGACCTCAAATTTCTACAAAGCCAAGAGGCATCTGGAACATGGCAGCCGTGGAATGCCAAAGATGGCAGGGGCCCCAGCCCCACGCCCATGCTGGGCAGGTGGGAGTGGGGAGCCCATCCCTCTGGGACAAAGAGAACAAGGCGGGCCACAAGGAAGCCCCATCTGAGAGTGCAGGAGGACAGGCTGAACTTCCAGTTCTGCCCTCAATGCTGTGAAAGGTGGGGGCCCGAGGGGAGTCCTGCAGGACCCCAGGACTCCCCTCAGCCCCCGACCTGGGTGGAACTCACACACTTCACCCACAGAAGGTGTCTGAACTAATGCAGCCATCTTTTGCAAAACCTCTCAATCTGTTAGCTCCTTTCCTCCATGCTCCAGTCCAAGGCACCAGGTGGCCACCCAGCAGGACAGGGACCCCACACCTCCCCTCCAGGCTGAGATTGTTCAACTGATGCCCTGGCCCTGGCCCTGAACACCTGGCTGAACAGAGGACCAGTAAGCAGACAGTGAATGGAGGAGACTCGGGTAGGGGGGCGACCACACAGCCTGTTACCCCAGCCTTCACTCCCAAGAGTGAACGCTGCAGAGCTGGACCACATGGGACCCAGCAAGGGGGAACATTCACGGTGACTCCACACGCCATGCCAGGGACAATGCTATTGGCATAGGAGCCTGGGACAGTGAACAGATACATGCCTAAGGACTGACCCACCTGGCAAAGCATGTGGTGTTGGTGCCCACCCCCCACCACACACACACACACACACACACACACACACACACACACCTCTGAAAGGCTAGCAGCCAGGAGGGAAAGAAGGCCCATTAGGAGAAACTGCACCATAAGTGAAACAAACACTTATGCAGAAAAGGAGGCCCTCAGGCGAGGTCCCAGGGGCACCTGTTAGGGGTAACCTTGGCTGGCTGCCTCCAGCCAATGCATCTGCCAACTGTGAGCCCACAGACCCATCCACTTGTCCAGGACAGACCAGCAGCCACTGTGATGGTCCCACGCAGGGCAAGGCGGAATGATGATGTTCTGACAGCTGTTTGGTGAGGTGGGTGCTTTATAAAGCAACTTAGATTCCAGGGAAGCCTCTGGGGTGTAAGACACAGCAGAGTTAGTTGTGCAGCCTTCAGGAGGCCTAGCATCTTCGTGCGGGCATCCTCTTCTGGTAAGGGCCTACTCAGGTCTTGTGCTTACTTGTGGTCTTTAGACCGTTTTAGACACACTGAGCTTGTGGTCTCCTCTAACCCCAGGTCTTCTTCCCCTGAATGAATGTTAAGCCAGATCCCCGGGTTCTGACTTCCTGGTCCTTTGACACCTATTTGAGCAGTCTTCCGGAGTCTATGCAGAGTGGACTGTCCCTTCTGGCACTTGCTGCTGTCCCTACTTGATGTTGGGCATTCCTTGGGTTGGCCAGCATGCCGGGTCTTTCTACCCAATTCCTCAGAGAGCCCTGAGCAGCTACTAGTCACACTCATCCTAGGTGAGTGGTCTGAGCAGTCAGCACTCTCCTTGGGCTCCTTCTGTCCAGCTTGGTACCAGGAACGTCATAAGGGGCCTTTGTCCCAGCCTGAAGGGCATCGGTGTCCTACAGGAGAAGGAGGTCCTTCCTGGCTTTGGGCTGGGCTAGACCCTGTGCCCTCTCTGGGGAAAAGGCAGAGGCTTCCAAATCTCAGTAGCAAGAATCCCAAGACCTAACAACAGAACCTGGACTCATTTCTCTCTCTGTCCTTTTTTATCCTTACCCGAGGATATTTTTCCATTGATTTTGTTTGTTTCTTTGTTTATCTTTCCATTGATTTTATATATATATATATATATATATATATATATATATATATATATATTGATTTTTTTATAGAGAGGAAGAGAGAGGGATAGTTAGAAACATCAATGAGAGAGAACCATCAATCAGTTGCCTCTTGCATACTCCCATCTGGGGATGTGCCCGCAACCAAGGTACATGCTCCTGACCGGAATCGAACCTGGGACCTTTCAGTCCGCAGGCTGATGCTCTATCCATTGAACCAAACTGGTTTCGGCTCCATTGATTTTTAAAAATATATATTTTATTGTTTTTTTACAGAGAGGAAGGGAGAGGGATAGAGAAGTAGAAACATCGATGAGAGAGAAACATCGATCAGCTGCCTCCTGCACAAACCCCCACCAGGGATGTGCCCGCAACAAGGTACATGCCCTTGACCAGAATCGAACCCGGGACCCTTCAGCCCTAAGGCCGATGCTCTATCCACTGAGCAAAACTGGTTTCAGGAAAGACAGAGAGAAACATCGATGTGAGAGAAACACATCGATTGGTTGCCTCCTGCACAAGCTCCGACCAGGGCCCAGGCCAGGGAGGAGCCTGAAACCGAGTTACGTGCCCTTAACTGGAGTCAAACGCGGGACCCTTTGGTATGCAGGCTGACACTCTATCCACTGAGCCAAACTGGCTAGGGCTGGATCCGTTACTCTTGCCATGACGAGTGACCACAAACTTGGCAGCTTAAAATGGCATAGTGGGCCCTCCCACGGCTCTGTGGGCTGAAAGTCGAGGCCAGACCGCCACCTCAGCCCTGAGGCTCCCAGGCCAGGCTTTATGCTGCGTCCTCTGGGGAAAAGCTGTTTCTGAGCTCACGTAGCTGCCAGCAGGGCTAGGTCTTGGCTTTGGAAGGCCGCCTACCCATACCCCCTCCGCCCCCCCCCCCCACGTTCTGTCCTTATTTTCACAGCCAGCAACAACACTCATGTCCCCTCAAGCTTCAAGTCTCTCACTTCTCTTCAGCCTCCAGTGGAGAAAGTTCTCCGCTTATGAGGACCCTGTGATGACATTGGGCCTCCCGGGAATCCACAATCACCCCCATCTCGGGATCTTCAACTTAATTCCAGCTGCAAAATCCCTCTGACACATGAGGTGACATGTCCACAGGTCCCAGGACCAGGATGGGGACAACTGTGGGGTGTTACCAAGATAGGACACAGCTCAAGAGTAGACCAGCAGCTGCCGAAACCGGTTTGGCTCAGTGGTAGAGCGTCGGTCTGCGGACTGAAAGGTCCCAGGTTCGATTCCGGTCAAGGGCACGTGCATTGGTTGCGGGCACATCCCCGGTAGGGGGTGTGCAGGAGGCAGCTGGTCGGTGTTTCTCTCTCATTGACGTTTCTGGCTCTCTATCTCTCTCTCTTCCTCTCTGTAAAATATCAATAAAATATATTTAAAAAAAAAAAAAGAGTAGACCAGCAGGCAGCAAGCACCTCCCACACACACACACACACACACACACACACACACACCCGCACAGTGACAGGTTCTGGGCATGAAGATCTTGCTCCCCAAAGATGTATAGCCCACATGGCCCCTTCTCCAGGGCACTTGGAGGGGCCAGGCAGTGGGGGGCTGGCTGGCGCAGGAATGTGGTCCAGGCTTCCAGAAGGGCTGGTTTTTCAAGAGAAGCAGCAAGTCTGGATTTGGAGGTGGCAGCCCCTGATTTCTCAAAACTGGAAGTCGAGCCATCATGCCCAACCCTCCTTGTGGGGCACCTTCCTCAAGTTCCCACGGTCCTGACAGTGGAGCTTCCCTCCAGGGCTGTCCCTTACAGCCCCCTTATCTACTTGAGGTCTCATTCACCCTGAGTCCCCCAAAATTAGTGGGCCGAGTTCCTGGAGGGCCAGAATCTAATGAACACCCTCCCTCCCCCGGCCAGCTCACATATACACTGGGACACCAGGAGAGGCTCCCACACCCTGGGTCACCAGCACCCACTCTGGACCGGGTGGGGCAGAAAGGGGCCCTACACCTCCACTTCACAGCCTCCAGGGCACCTCCCAAAACACCAAGACCATCCCAGACCCTGGAGCAGCCCTACTGAGCTCTGGCCACACAGACTTGGCCACAGGAGAGCCAAGGGCATGAGAGAGCTGAGCGCAACTTCCCCACCGAAGCCTGTGCTGGCCCAGTGCCCGGGAGTGAGCCTTTCCTCGGTTTACCTCATGTGGGGAGGAAGATGCCTTCTCACTGTGGCAGACTCCGAGCCCTGGGCCGCAGTGACAGCAGACACTCCCAGTGCCTGTGGACCATCTCTGCTGCGGATGAGTCAGGGCCATAAAAGTTTACTGCCCGCTAGGACCCCAGCTGGACCCCTCCTCCTTCCCACCGCAGAAGCTTCCTGTGTCAGCGACCTTTCACCCTCAGGGTGGACTCCCAGGAAATGGGGGACAGACAGCGTTCCTGGTGGGCGTGGACACACTGCTTCCAAGACCTTGGAGCAAAAGGATTGAGTGAGGCCTCTTTCAGTTTCACTTGGTATTTATCCTAAGATGACTGAGGCCAATCTGACGGGAAGCGGGGGTCTGCTCTACCCGCCCACTGAGAAAGGCACAATGTGGCTAGAGGTTAGCCCCAGCATGTTCTGGAAGTTAAGGGAACTCTGTGCCTAGAGCACGGCCTGGAAAGGTTTCCTGCTGCCGGTGACATGCTCCGAGGAGGAGCCAGAACCTCAGAAACCATGAGCGAACCTTTCCCTTACAGCCTCGCTGGCCTCTCTGGGCTGTCCCTGCCATTGACACTGCGGACACTCCTTCGGCCCTGTGTGTAGCAGAGGAAGGGCCCTCTCCCCCAGCAACGGACCCAGGAAGAGTTACATGTAAATGGGTGACTTGGGGAGGGAGCGGCGCTCAGCATTGACTCTCTGGGACCACTCTCCTCCCTGCTGTCACCTGGCCTCAGTGGCGGGGGTGGGGGGAGGAGGGGAACAGGATGGATGAGGAGGTTCCAGCCAACAAATCAGGGAAACCTACAGGAGGCCCACAGAAGTGCCAGCCCTCAACCCACCATCTCCCACTGAGTAGCCTTCAGGGAGGAGCTGCTCTTTGGGTCCCCCACCCCCACCCACTCGCATCCCACCCGACGCCCCTGTACCAGGAATCCAGATCCCCTAGGACCACCTCTTGCAGATGCACTGGTTTGGGATAGAGTAGGGGCTTAGTGAGGGGCCCCTGGGGAGCCCCATTCACCTTCCATAAAACAGATAGCACCTCCTCTGCCATCGCCGTGAAGGGCAAAACAGCTAGTAGCCATGTATGGGCTGGCAGCGGAAGGCATGCTCAGCCCACTCATGTACACATGAACCCACCCCCAGGCCACATCATGTGGGCATTGGAGAGGGAAGGACAGACCGGGCTTTCTTTCTTTTCCTTTTTTAACACTGTTTTGTAGAGATACAATTCACATGCCACATGCTTCATTATAACGCACATCTCAGTGGTTTCTAGTACATTCACAGGGTTGTGCAACCAGTATCACTATGTAGCTCCAGAATATTCCACCACCCTAAAAGAAGCCCCGTCCCCATCAACAGTCACCTCCATCCCCTTCCCAGTCCCTGAATACCACCAGCTCACTTCCTAAATCTGTAGATTTGCCTGTTCTCGACATTTTATATAAATGGGATCACACACTGTGTGGCCTTTTGTCTGGCTTATCAATAAACATAATTTGGAAGGTTCATCTACGTTTTAGAATACAAACAACAGGTCTTGCCCCTGCCATCCCTGTCAAGCCCAGAGCAGCAGGTGACGGAGCCCCGGCATCAGAAACCACGGTGCAGGCCCTCAGTCGAGTCACCCGCCTGCTGGCAGGGCAGCCAAACCTCCCAGTGGGAGAAGCAGAAGACCTCAGGGCAGTTGTCACCATCGGCAGGGCGATAAAGGAAGTTTGCTTTCTGTCTCAGCTCTGCTCAGGCCACTCATGTGGGACTGACCCGCCAGCAGCAGAAGAAGGGAGAGGGTAGTTCCAGAGGACAAGGACTGGGGATTCCACTCAGGGGAGAAGTGACCTACAATTGCCAGGCCCTCAGGGACACCAGCACTTGAGGCCAGAGCTGGGTGAGTAATATGCAAGCCTTGTATGGCCAGCCTCCCTGCAGTCTGACCATGCTGCCCCGCGCTGGGGAAAAAGTGGTGGAGATGCGTCAAACCCGTCCACAACGAACCACACACACCACACACACATATGTGCACACTCATGTATGACACATGTGCTTGCGATCAATCTCAAGTATATACATGCAACACCCAAACCTGCACACTCATACATATGAGAGCCCACTCATGCTACATGCACACAACAGACATGGACACAAACATGCCCACATGCAACACGCACAGTGTGGCACACATTTTCATATGAAACCTGCACTTGCATACACATTCAGACCCTGGGACTGTATTGGCGCCATGAGAAGCTGCTGTCCTAACTCAACCGTGTCAGCCTCATGCTGTGTTTACTCTCTGAGATTACGTTAACCCCCTCATGCTGGCAGTAAAGGCAGAGGCCGTCCTGGGGGGTGGCTGCCTCGGGGGACCTGGACACAGTTGCCTCTTTATTCCCGACCAAGCTCGCTCATGCGGCCAGAGTCCTGGGCTGGGTCAGCAGTTCTAGCCAGCCCTGGCTGGAGGGGCATCTGAGACAAATAAAACAGAGCTGGGCCTGCCCACATTGGTCAAAACCCTGGGGTGGGACAGCGGTATGAGCTGCAGGGGCCTGGCTGTGGTTTTGCCCAGGTAGGGGCAGTGACCAGCCCAAGATCACACAGCCTGGAGAGCACTAACCCTGGGCTTCCCACTGCAGCCTGTTTGCCAGCCCAACTTGAAAACCAATGGCCTTCCCTGGAAACCCAGACCCGTCTGACTCCAGGACCTCCATCTGTGAGAACGTAGATGTCTCCCCTCACCACCACCACCCACTCCACACACACACACACACTGGGCGGGTCCTCACTCCAGACAGGTGTGAGCAGATGTCTGCTAAGACACTCAGTTAAACAAAAGCACCTCACGTCTTCTGAAACTCCGGAGCATCTTCCCCCAGGTACCCGCACTGGTTTTCCCCCGTGGACAGCACTCACAGGGCTCCTCAGGGTCTGATGGGCACCTGCATGTGTCTTCCCCACCATGGAGAGCCCTGGGCCCCCCTCCCCATCCTGCCCTTCCTTGGCCTCACCCACCCATCAGCCCAGATTTCAGTCTTCTCCATAAGGACTCAGGGCAAATGGCACTAGGAAGCCGGTGGCCCCAACCAGACAGCAACCACCACCCACTTCTGGGGCCTCCCCTGGGAAAATCCAGGGTGCGTGGAGGAAAGGACACACATTGGCTGACTAATGGGGTCCCAGGTCTCAGCCTCAAAGAGAGCGCCACTCCTCTGCTCACAGGGTCCAAATGGGCATGTTGCCCCCCCAGCAAGGAAAAGCCACCGCAGGGCACTGCCTGGCCTGGAGAAACGGCCAGCCTCACACCCACCGGCGGAGGCCAGCCTCCAGTCCATCTCTGGGATTTCAATGCCTGCCACGGGCGGCCTTTCTTCCCTCCAGGGTCTGTGGTGCCTGGCCCCTTGAGCCTTTCTGAAGGGTCGGTCTACTGGGACAGATTCACCAGGCCCTGCAGCAGGTAAGCAGGTTCCCAGGTAAACTCAGCCCAACGCCAGCTCCCTTGTTCCACTCTGATGAAACACTCACCACCACCCCAAACTGCCAGCAAACTTCATCACCGCCAGCTTCCAGCCAGGCACTCTCCTGTCCTCAGTGCAAAAAGATGGCACTAAACCCAGCCTGGGAGGCCAATGGACAGGTAGAAAGGACATCAGGGCAGGTGGGTCCAAGGCAAACTCAGGGAAGCAGAAGCCGGGTTTGCCCTAGACACACCTTTTACTCAATTCGTTTTCCCTTTGTAGAATCTTCATAATGTTATGCAGGGAGACACCCCACCGCCTCCCTGTCTCCTGCCTGGCTGGCTGTCCACGCCCAGTCCCTCCAGGCCCCATCAGCCTCCTGCTCTGGGGTTCGGAGTTGCTGGGAAGCTCCGGTGGGCAGGACCTGCCTGGCAGCCTTGCCTTCCCCATCCACCCACACGGGCAGCGCCTCCGCTCACCTGTGGGGTGGGGGCCATCTTTGCATCCCCCACCCTACCCCCTGGCCAGTCCTTGTCTGCCGGGTTTCATTACTGACTCTGGTGACACTCCCACCCCAACATGCTCTGCCAGGTCAGCTGATACAAGCAAGGCCCTATCCCAAAGCTGAGGGTGTCTGTCTGCCCTTCTTGGAGCGCTGGAGGGGTCCCGGGAAACTCCGAGGGGTCTGGGGTCAGGAGTCACCAAGATGGGAGAGATCGGGGCCTCACAGAAAGGGAGGGGCTGGGGTCACGGAGGTTGAGGGTCACAAGGAGGGGTCAGGGAATCGCAGAGGAGGGATTAGGAAGTGAGGATCACAAGGCTCTGGGATGTCACCGAGATGTAAGCACTTAGGAGTCACCAAAGAAGTAAAGTTCGGGGTCAGCAAAAAGCACGGGGTAGGATGTCAGTCACCAAGAAGGAAGGCTTCAGGGAATCGCCGCCCAGCTGGGTAGGGGCTCGCCGTCAGGCGCGTCGGACTGGGGTCAGAGAGCAGCGCAGGGTCGGGGGTCGCGGGAAAGGGCGGGGACAAGCCGCCGCGCTCCCCCTCACCCCGCCCGCGGCTCCCGGAATCCCGGAAACCCCGGGCCGGGGAGCCCGGGCCAACGCGGGCCGGGGAGCGAGACTCCGGCCAAGGAGGGGCGGCGGGGCAGGGCCGGCGGTCGGGCAGGACTCACCTCACCTCACAGCCGGGTCCGGCCGCCTCCGATTCTGAGTTCGGCCGCGCTCACTTCCTGGTTCCGGGCGCCATCTTGGGGACCCGCGCACTTCCGGTCATGCCGCGGGGGCGGGACCTGTGGTGGGCGGGGCGCGGGCGTGGTGCGGGCCGTGGCTCCGGAGCCGGCTGGCTGAGGGGCTGGAACGCTCCGTAGGCTCGGAATTTGAATTTCGACCCCGCCACCTACTGTTGAGACCCTGGCACGTAGCTTACCCTTGCGGAACCTCGGGTTTCTCCTCTGTAACATGGGTATAGAACCAGCCACTCCGACTTCCAGGCCATTTGTGCGGACTGTGCCCTCCCCTCGTGCACTCTCACCCCTAGACCTTAAGCCACTGGAGTTCTTGTACAACCCAGATCTTGCCTCGAAAGCCCACCCTCCTCAGAGACTTCTTTGCAACCATCTGAAATGGCCCCTGACCACCCAGTCATGCTCCCTCCCTTGATTGCCTCCCCAACAACAGTAGTTGGCTCATTAATCTGTTTCCCCATCCAAATAGGAATTCTAGGACCCTGCCCCCTGTCCCCCAAGCTCCAACACGGAGCCTGTCACTTGGGTATCTGTGTTCAGGGGAGGGGGTGTCTGATAAGTCTCAGAGGTCCCCGGAGAGAGAACAGAATCCTCTCGGGCAGGGTGCAGGGCCAGAAGGTTCTGAGTGGCTCCCATCCCATTAGGGCTTCCAGGGGCCTGACACATGAGATTTGGGGCACTACCAAGAAGAGGATGGGGCCAGACTTCGGCACAGAAAGCAGTTTTCCTGTGACTTGAGCCCACTGGACTCACTCTGGGGTGGGCTGGCTGGTTCAGGAATATCCAGTGCAGGAGGCACAACTCCCTTCCCAGTGAGGTTATCAGCAATGAAGGTACTACAACTCTTTCCTAGGACCCATCTTACCACCTGCCAGTGCCTCTTGAACCCATTCCAACCCCCTGACATTACAGGTCACCACCCCATATATTTGTTTATTCATCCAGTGAACTTTAATGGATGCTACTTTGTGCTTCCAGAGAGAACTCAGCCCTCAGCCCTGGACTCAGGCAGCCCCCAGTCTATAGGGGAGACAGAGCCAGACACTCTCATCTGCAAGATCAGGACTTGGGCCCAGTGAGGTATGATGTCTCTGCCTAAGGCATCATGGAGGGCTGCAGGGAGGAGGGAATATTGGTGCTAGGGCTTTGAAGTTTAAGTAGGAGTTTGTTAGACACACAAGAATAGATAGGGTAGTCCAGGGAAAGTATAAAAGCTCTTCAAATGACTGGTCTGGTAAGGGAGAAGAGTATGTTTAAAACCTGTTTGCCCTACAAAATTCAGGCCAAAGACCCCCTGTGTCCAAGCCCACAAGCACAAGAGAGCAGATGGGGAAACTGAGACCCAGATAGAAATGATTTATCCAAAGTGAGTATTGCTTTGGCAATCTGGGTTCTAACCCTGACTTTGGAACTATTTTTCAGAACTAATAAAAAATAAATCCATGCCAAAACTGGTTTGGCTCAGTCGATAGAGCGTCGGCCTGCGGACTGAAAGGTCTGGGATTTGATTCCGGTCAAGGGTATGTACCTTGGTTGTGGGCATATCCCCAGTAGGGGGTATACAAGAGGCAGTTGATTGATGATTCTCTCTCATCTATGTTTCTAACTCTCTATCCCTCTCTCTTTCTCTCTGTAAAAAATCAATAAAATATATTTTTAAAAAATAAATAAATACAATTGAGCAACAGACACTGAAGATTCAAAGGGTGAACAAGGTGATTTGGGGATGGAGGGTGCCCAGTTGCATTTCCCCTGTTCCTCCTACACAACACCAACCACACAATTTTCAGGGGCCAATGAAGAATGACAATGTGGGGCCCCTTGTTCCAAAAGGGCTCAGAATATTAAGGCAGTGGCAGCAGAGATTAAACTGAACCAAGGCTCTTGACCCCTGAGTGCAGGGCCTGGATGAAAGTCAAGTCCCTCAGACGCAGGGACTGGTGTTACCCACATATTGCTAGTGGGGAAACTAGAGTGCAGAAGTGAGGTCACCAAGAATGGCAGGCAGTGCCAAGACCGGTTTGGCTCAGTGGATAGAGCGTCGGCCTGCAGACTGAAAGGTCCCAGGTTCGATTCCTGTCAAGGACATATACCTTGGTTGCGGGCACATCCCCAGTGGGGGGAGTTGTGTGTGTGCAAGAGACAGCTGATCGATGAGTCTCTCTCATCGATGTTTCTAACTCTCTATCCCTCTCTCTTCCTCTCTGTAAAAATCAATAAAATATATTTAAAAAGAAAAACAACAGTACAACAATTGAAATTTAAAATTAAAAAAAAAAAGAGTGGCAGGCAGGCGTGCACTTGAACTCTGCCACGTCCACCTTGGGAAGCCATGAGGTCTTTATGGGTAATTTCGCCTGAAGTGGGGGCAATTTGCCCAAGGCAGGGTGGGTCCAGCCATTTCAGCATGGAGGAATCTGCCAAGTCTGGGGATGTCTAGGGAATTAGTCAGATTCGGGGATTTCCAGGGAATCGCATGAGACAGCCTGGGAGAGCAGAAGAGACACAGTTCTGGAGCTCAAGCCCCAGCCCCGGTGCAGCTGCATTCTCATGCTATGTGGCCCTAGAAAGTTACTTAATCTCTCTGCTTCTGTTTCCCTTCAGGTAAAGTGGGGATGATGATGATCATAGCAGTTGTTTAAGCAGCTAAGTGAGCAGTGCCTAGTATTTAGCCGTTAGGGTGTCTGCGTGTGAGGCCTCTGGACCACAGGGTCCCCTAAGTGAACATTCACTGATCACAGGTGCCCAGGGCCCCCCTCAGCAGGGGGGACAGAGCTCACACAGGCCAGAGGTGCCCCTAGACACTGTGACCAGGCTCGTGGATTGCCAGATAAAACACAAGATGCCCAGTTACATTTGAATTGCAGCTACACAAAGAATACTTTTTTTTTCTTCTTCAGAATGTCTGGAAGTGCCCCTGGCAGGAGCCCATGGAAGCAGTGCTCACTCCTCCTTGGGGCGAGCTTCCAGGCTGCTCTGGTCCACCAGCGAAACCTGGGAGGCCCCGGCGGCCAACAGGAATTAGGACGGACCAAGAATACTTCTTCAGTGTAAGCATGTCCCAGGCAATGTTTGGAACATGCTTACATTAAAGAAGTAGTAGCCCGCCGAAACCGGTTTGGCTCAGTGGTAGAGCGTCAGTCTGCGGACTGAAGGGTCCCGGATTCGATTCCAGCCAAGGGCATGTACATTGGTTGCGGGCACATCCCTGGTATGGGGTGTGCAGGAGGCAGCTGGTCGATGTTTCTCTCTCATCGACATTTCTAGCTCTCTATCTCTCTTCCTTCCTCTCTGTAAAAAATCAATAAAATATATAAAATTTAAAAAAAAAAAAAGAAGTAGCCTTCATGTATCTAAAATTCACATCTACCCAGGAGTGCTGTATTTTTATTGGTGAAATTGGGAGACCCAATGTGGGGAGGTCACAGGCAGAAATGGGGTCCCAGAGCCGGGACAGGGGAGGCTTGGGGAGCAGCTGCCTCTCTCTGAGCCTCTAACCCTTGCTAAAGGGACATAGAAGACACCACACACAGACAGGAGAGGATGTGCAGTGAGCTTGCAGTGCAGGTCAGCTGTTTTAATTATTTCCAACAGCAGAAAACTTCAGACCCGAAGGTCAGGCCTCCTGGGGCTTCCCTGTGAACCCACAAAATTCTTGGGCTAGCCTCAGTTTTCCCATTCGGAGGTGCCACTGATTAAACCCCCAGCCTCAGTTTCCCTTCTGAGAAGTGCCACCCTGGAGCTCCCCCCACTCCCAGCCTCAGTTTCTCCTCTGGGGAGCACTCTGGGACTATGTCCATTTTGCAGTCAAGGAGACAAAGGCAAACTGAGGGCCCATCTAGGGAGAGGAGACTCTCAGACCTGGGCAGGTGAGGCAGAGCAGGTGGGCCTGGCCTAAGAGTGGGGGAGGGGACAGAGCCACTTCCTGTTTCTCCACATTCTGGAAAGCCCCAAGCCTTCCTGAGCAGCGGGAGCACCCCCCTCCCAGCCGCTCCCAGGCCTGGTTCCCTCACCACTTCTCCTTTCCACACCCACTTCCCCTCACTGCCACCCCCTTACCCAGGCCAGTGGCTCCATTCCTGCCCCCCTCTTCCCAGTCTTCTTCTCCCCTCCTTTCCAGTCAGTCTCTTCTCCCAGGCCCTCCTTTTTTCTTCTTCTCCAGCCTTAATCACACCCTCGCACGGTGCAGAAGAGAAGACTGAGGCAAGAGCTGCAGGGCCTGCCCAGGTCACGCAAGCCACTCTATGTCCCCTGACCTCATTTTTCCAGTCACTTTCCTTTTTTCCCTCCCCACCTCTTTCTCTCTCGCCATCGCTGTCTGTCAGTTTGTTCAAACTTCTATCTCGGTCTTTGGCTAGTCAACCTCCCCTGCCCAAACCAGGCCTGCCCCGCCTGTTTCAGCCACCACACTGTCCCTGTATCCTGCCCCAAGGGGTCTTCAGGTGGCTCTGGCTGGCAGGTTGCAGCTCCCTTGGCACCATTCTGGCTTGGCCTGCGCCCCTAGCAGGATCCTGCCAGGCCCTGCCAAGGCTGCCTCGGAACCAGGGCAACTTCAGGGAACAGCTAACCTGTCCAACAGGTTTGGGTTTGAGATCCACCCCAGACAGGCCTTACTGCCTCTGCCTGAGGCTGGGACTCTCAGGCTGCAGGAGGGCAAATGTAACACCCGACAGAGCACCCCACAGGCTGGGCCCTGAGGGTGGGGAGCAGGTGGGAAAGAAGGAAGATCAGCAGTCCACCAGTCAAGCCCAGAGGAGAGGGACTGTTAAGAACAGGGCACAGCCGAAACCGGTTTGGCTCAGTGGATAAAGCGTTGGCCTGCGGACTGAAAGGTCCCGGGTTCGATTCCGGTCAGGGGCACGTACCTTGGTTGCGGGCACATCCCCAGTGAGGGGTGTGCAAGAGGCGGCTGGTCGATGTTTCTCTTTCATCGACATTTCTAACTCTATCCCTCTCAGTTCCTCTCTGTGTTAAATCAATAAAATATATTTTTAAAAAAAGAAAAAGAACAGGGCACAGTACTGGTAAAGGCCCTCAGGAGGAAACGCATCAGGGAGCAGGGCATTAAGGCTGGGAAGGAAGCGGTGGGATCATGGGGCCCCCAGAGAAGTAGGAGGCCTTTATCCTTAGAGCAGTAGGGAGCCATGGGAGGTTATAGAGCAACGGAGTGGTATGGTCAGGATGGGGTTGGAGGTCACTGGATCTGCCCACATGGCCGGACTGGATAGCACTGAGGGGCCACCTCTCTGAAGCTCATCCGGTGGCAAGACTGAGGCCATGGAGGTTGACCTGCTGCCTGAAGCCAAGAGAAGCGGCCAGACTTTGGATTTCTTTCTATCAGGGGTCCATTGTGAACCAGGCTGGAGCTGAAGAGTTGAGGTGGGGGAGGAGGGAGGGCCCTCAGGATGACCCCTCACCCCCACCCCCAACCCCACTCCAGAGAGGGAATTGGCTTGTCTTTGTACCTGAACAATGGGAGTTATGGGGGGATTTAGAGCACCAGGGGAGATGGAGCTAGGATGTGTGTGTGTGTTTGGGGGGGGGGGGGTGATCACAGGAGGAGGTAGGTTAAAAGGTAGGGGAGACCACACATCCATCTGAGAAGCATTTACTGGGTGCCTTTTGGGGCCAAGCCCCAGGGACACAATGGAGAGCAGAGCCTACCCCATGATGTGCCCGGCCCACAGGGAGTGCAACAGCCCTGCAGGACAGGACATCGATATGTTGGTCCTTCCTGGTCCGTCCATTAATATGTTGGCCAGTCCCTGTAACGTGAGTACCAGGTGAGGATCTGAGGAGGTGAATGGAGCCTCCCTGTTCCCCCAGGCTTTACCCCACCCCCACCCCTTCTCCCAGAGCACTGACGTCACCTGCACTGGGACTTCCTGAACCTTCACCTTGGATCTGCCCCGCCCCACGGGAAATTCCAGGGCAGCCAGGCTGGGTGACTCACATCTGGTCCCTGTGGTGTGAAAGAAGCCAGACTCCCCAGTCCCGGTTAGGGCGTCCCCATCACAATCTGCAGAGCAAAGGCCAGAATCTGGGTTCCAACAGGGGAGATATTGGGGATGAGTATTGGAGCTGGTTTACAATGCTTTTCCTCCCCTGTTGGTCATCCCTGTGCCCCCAGGACTGCAAGTAAGGTCTGCAGAGTGGAGCTTCAGCAGCAGAGTACCAGGTTTAAGACTTGGAGGGTTCAAAATCCAGCTCTGCCACCCAGTAGCTGTGTGACCCCCCCGCAAGTTACTTATCCTCTCTGTGCCTCAGTTTTCCCATCTATAAAATGAGGACTGTTAGGTCGAGGCAGGGGGGGGGGGGTAGCCCAGAGCAGATGCAAGCATCTGCAGGATGGATGGTGACAAAGATAACTGGCTAGCTGGCGCCTTCCTAGGGCCTTCCTAGACCCCTGGCGCGAGGCAGGAATTCCACACCTCTCATGTCGTCTGCCCTCCCCTCCCTAAACAGCTGTATAAAAGAAATACCTATGCTGCTTTTGGGCGTGAACTTCCCTGGCCCACCCCAGACCAGAGAGCTTCGCCCGGGAGTGCAGATTAAAACCCCCTTCTTAATGGTCTGGATTCCGCGTCTTGCTTCTGCGCCGCCTACCTCTCAGCTGGGATCTGACAAACCTCTCGGTCAGGACCTTACAACCTTTCAAGGACAACCATAGTAATTCTCTTGGAGGATTTTAAATATATATTGATTTCAGAGAGGAAAGGAAAGGAAGAGAGAGAGAAATAAAGATGAGAGAGAATCATTGATCAGCTGCCTCCTGTATGCTCCGCAGTAGGGATTGAGCCCACAGCCCAGGCATGTGCCCTGACTGGGAATCAAATCGTGACCTCCTGGGTCATAGGTCAATGATCAACTACTATACCATACTGGCTGGGCTCTCTTGGAGGGTTTTCGTGAGAATTTGGTGAGAACCAATTTGTGTTAAGTGTTTGGAGCAAGACTTGGGATGTGGTGAGGACTTCAAGGTAAAATGTTTAAAGAGACAAATTCATAGCAACAGTACTCACATATGGTCAAGAAGTGCAAACAACCCAAATGTACCTCAGCAGATGAACAGAAAAACACAATGTGCCACCACAATGGAATATTACTCGACCATGAAAAGTAGCGAGGCATTGACACTACAATGTGATGGACCTTGAACACAGGGTGCTCAGTGAGAAAAGCCAGACACAAAGGCCACACAGTGTGTGAATCCATTTATGTGGAATGTCCAGAACAGGCACATCCATAAAGAAACAGGTTAATGGTCGCCAGGGCCTGGGGGAGTGGAAAGGGAATGACCGCTGATGGGGAAGGGGCTTCTTTTTGAGGTGGTGGAATGTTCTGGAAGTAGAGCAGGGGTGGGCAAACTTTTTAACTCGAGGGCCACAATGGGTTCTTAAACTGGACTGGAGGGCCGGAACAAAAGCAACCTGACCATGCTGGCACTCTCATCTTGGGCTGCTGGTGAAGGAGCGGAGGGGAGAGCAAGAGAACCCTCTGCTCTTTTGGCTCCGCGGGCCGGATAGAACAGTGGAATGGGCTGGATCCGGCCCACGGGCCGTAGTTTGCCCACGGCTGAACTAGAGGGAGGTGGTGGCTGCACAACATTGTGAATGTAGGTACTAAATGCCACTGAACTATACACTTTAAAATGGTTAATTATATATGAATTTCATCAAAATAAAAAAATAAGGTAATCAATCCTGGCCATTAAAGGAGAGATAAATGTCACAGCCGGGTTCTCCTGACATCTAATACTAATGTTGCAGACCTGCTCATGTTCGGGTTAGGGTTCTGGTTCTGATCAACAGCCCCCACAACAGAGAGGTTCTGTGGCCATTGATTGTGATCAGCTGTGTGAACAGCAGGGACCCTTGATCTGATGGAATGAGAAAGGGATCTTGCCCTCAAAACCCATCACTTTGTCTAAATAATCCTGATACAAACACCATGCAAACTCCAAGCAAGAAAAGTTCTATAGACTACCCAACCAGTCCTCAAGTCTGTCCAGATCATTAAAAAGGAAAGTCTGCGGAAACCGTTTTGACTCAGTGGATAGTGTTGGCCTGCAGACTGAAAGGTCCCAGGACGATTCCTGTCAAAGGCATGTACCTTGGTTCTGGGCACATCCCCAGTAGGGGGCGTGCAGGAGGCAGCTGATTGATGTTTCTCTTTAATCGGTGTTTATAACTCTCTCTCTCCCTTCTTCTCTGTTAAAAAAAAAAATCAATAAAAACAAACAAACAAACAAACAAACAAACAAAACAAGGAAAGCCTGAGGAACCATCACACCCCAGAGGGGCCTAAGGCAACATAACAACTAAATGTCAAGTGGGCTTCTGGGTCAGAAATGGGACATTAAGAGAAAACTAAAGAAATTTGAAAAAACAGCCTGGCCAGCATGGCTCAGTGGTTCAGCATTGACCTATGAACCAGGAGGTCCCGGTTAGGGCACAAGCCCAGATTGGGGGCTCGATCCCCAGTAGGAGGCTTGCATGAGGCAGCAGAGCAATGATTCTCTCTCATCACTGATGTTTCTACCTCTCCCTCTCCCTTCCTCTCTGAAATCAATAAAAATATATTTCACACACACACATACAAACTGAGGGCTTTAGGTAATAATAATAATGTATAAATGACAGATGCCCCACACTAACATGAGATGGTAACAGAGCAAAGTAGGTACCAGGCATTTCTCCATTTTTGTTGTTGTTGTTGCAACTTTTCTATAAATCTAAAACTAAGCCTGTTATAAATAATCAAAGTATAGGCCTGACCCATATCCTTCCACCTGGTTATTGATCCCAACTAGGATGCGCTGCTTATGGAGGGGACGCCCCAGGCCAGCCATCTGCAGCTCCCATCTCCCAAAGCCCTGCATGTGTCTCACCTCCCAAACTGGTTAGAATCTTCTGTTGCATCTCACAGAAACTGAAACTGTATTGTTGTTTTTTTTCCTTTAATGGGAATTTTTTGCTCATGGAACTGAAAGGTCCAGGGATAGATGTAAATCAGGGGTCTTCCCCTCAGCGTGGCTGACATTTGTGATCAGATATTTCTTTCTTTCTTTCTTTTTAAATACATTTTTATTTATTTTATTTATTTGGTTTATTGTGTGTTTTAGTTTTTTTTTAAATAAATCTTTATTGCTCAGATTATTACAATTGTTTCTCCTTTTTCTTCCCCATAGCTCCCTTCCACCTGATTCCCACCCCACCCTCTGCCCTTACCCTCTACCCCCACTGTTGTCCTCATCCATAGGTTATACAATTTTAATCCAGTCTCTTTCTGCACCCCACATCCCTTTCACCCTGATAATTATCTATCCACTCCCTTTCTTTGCCCCTAATCCTATTATATTCACCAGTTTATTCTATTCCTCAGATTTTTAATTCACTTGATCTTCTTCCTCTTCTTAAGTAATTCCTTTCAGCATTTCATATAATACTGGTTTGGTGGTGATGAACTCCTTTAGCTTTTTCTTATCTGTGAAGCTCTTTATCTGCCCTTCAATTCTGAATAACTTTGCTGGATACAGCAATCTTGGTTGTAGGTTCTCGCTATTCATCACTTTGAATATTTCTTGCCACTCCCTTCTGGCCTGCATGGTTTCTGTTGAGAAATCAGCTGATAGTCGTATGGGTGCTCCCTTATAGGTAACCAACTGCTTTTCTCTTGCTGCTTGTAAGATCTTCTTTTTGTCTCTTACCCTTGGCATATTGATGATGATGTGTCTTGAAGAATTTTTCTTTGGATTCCTCTTGTTTGGGGTTCTGTAGGCTTCCTGTACTTGTAAGTCTATTTCTTTCACCAGGTGAGGGAAGTTTTCTGATATTATTTCTTCAAATATGTTTTCAGTATTTTGCACTCCTGCTTCTTCTGGGACCCCCATAATTCTGATGTTGGTGCGCTTGCAGTTGTCCCAGAGGCTCCTTACACTATCTTCAACTTTCTGGATCCTCTTTTCTTCTTCCTTCTCCAAAGGAGTGTCTTTTGGCTCTTCGACCTGATTCTTGTGTTCTTCCATTCTGCTGTTGGATCTCTGCATAATATTTTCCAATTTAGTCAGTTTATGTATACTTTTTAGTTGGCTCTCATGAAGTTTATCAAGCTTTTCTAGGATATTCTTGCATAACCTTAGAACCGTAGTTCTGAACTCTATATCCTCCATCTCTTTTGTTTGAGATCTATTTCCTTATCTCGGCATTATCACTATTTTTCAGAGTTGGTAGGATGGCTTTGTGTGTTTGGTGTCCTATATAGCACAGTGGGTTAGCCTCCTTAGTTACCTGAGGTAGACACTCTTGGTGATCCCCTTTGTGGACTGCGTGCACAGCCTTGTTGTAGCTAAGTCTTTATTGTTGTGAATTGACCTTCAGGCCAATTGGATGTGGGTATCAGCTGTGTCTACTCTGGGATAAATTCTGTATTGGAGACAGTCTTATAGGATCAGAATTGAAAAACTGCAGAAGCCTCTGCTCAGCTTGGATGGGGCGGAGTCTCAGGGCTGAACTGACAGTCTTGGCTTCTGCCCTGCCCTTGTGCACTCGCCTGAGTTTCCACCTGACCTCTGCCTTCGGTGGCTTCCCTGAGTTTCTGCCTGACCGTCCCAGTTTCCCCAAGCAAGAGCGTGGATGCCCCAGGGGCTTGCCCGGACTTGGGCTGGTCTCTGTAGTCTGGAGCTTCTGACTCCTTCCGTCCGCTACAGAGAGGCCGCCACCTTGTACAGAGAGGCAGCGGCAGCCTCCGTGGCCAGACCTGGAGCTTATTTTATTGATATTTTACAGAGAGTAAGGAAGAGAGATAGAGAGCTAGAAATGTCGATGAGAGAGGAACATCGACCAGCTGCCTCCTGCACACCCACTACCGGGGATGTGCCCGCAACCAAGGTACATGCCCTTGACCGGAATCGAACCCGGGACCTTTCAGTCTGCAGACCCACGCTCTACCACTGAGCCAAACTGGTTTCAGCCAGACCTGGAGCTTCTGACTCCTTCCGTTACGGAGGGGCTGCAGTCAGACCTCAGCGCGTTCTCATTCCCGCATGCGTGCACACGAATGTAGACCCTGCCGGCTGCGGCTCTCGGTCCCCGGTCTCCCAGTCTCTGAGTCTCTGGGTGCCTTTCTCTACAGTCCAGACTCCACCACGGAATTTTGGCTGGGGTTGGGGTTCAGTACAGTTGGAAAGGGTTCTGTGCAATCGGGAATTCCTCCCCTCCCGCCGCCAGGCCAGCATTCGGCGGCTGCGTGTGAGTGTTTCCCTACCTCATAGCTTTTCGGCTCCCAGTCCGATCCGTGAGCCTCTCTCTTTCTTTCTAGTTGTAGCTATTCCACTCCGCCAGCTTTCCTGAGGTTTTGGTGAAGTCCTTTTTGATTTTAGTTGTTTTTTTAATTAAATTTTTGATGAGGCAGCAGCTTAGGAGACTGCCTAGGCCGCCATCTTGGTTCCGGTCCCCCATTTTTATTTATTTTAGAGAGAGAAAGAGAGAGGGATAGAGGTATAGATACATTGATGAGAGAAACATCAATTGGTGACTGTCTACACGCGCCCTGCTGGGGATTGAGCCTGCAACCTGGGCATGTGCCCTGACTAGGAATTGAACCAGAGATCTCTTGGCTTATGGATTGATGCTCAACCACTGAGCCACACTAGCTGGGCAGGATCAGATTTTTCTTTGGGTTGAGCAGCACCCCTGGCCCACGCCCACTCAATACCAGGAGAACCCCCAGTCATGACAACCACAAATGTCCCCAGATATCGCCCAGTGTTCCCTGGGCGGGGGAGGGAGTAGAATCACCCCTGGCTGAGATACACTGGCTGCCTACCGTGTTTCCCCGAAAATAAAACATCCCCCGAAAATAAGACCTACTTACAGGTTTCCTTCTGAGTGAAATATAAGGTATTCCCCCGAAAATAAGGCCCCCAGGCTCTGTCTCAGAATGAAAATTAATTTACTGTAAACTGGGGCCGCCCCAACTGGCATCTAGCAACCAGTGATGTTACGCGGAGTCCTGACGTCACTGCTGTGTGAATGGAGAGAAATCAATGTGGAAACTTTGTGAAACCTAAACTGCAAGAAGTTGTGACTTGGGTGAAGAATTCATGGGAGAAAATCACTGACAGTTGCATTGCAAATGCATTGCGAGCAGGCTACCTTGACAAGAAGTACTCATTTAAAGACAGTGCTATTGCTAAACATGAGAGATTCGGTCCACTCATTCTGAAAGAAATGGAGTCACAAGAAATTCACCAGGAAATTCAGGAATTGGGTTGTTATAATGATGTTCCAGAAGATGATGACATGATTGTGATTGAATAAATGAGTAAATTCTTGATACTGTAGGATTCACAGTTTGTCTGGTTTGTGTTGACAACTACTGTACTACCTTACTGTATACAGGTAATAAATTTCTTTCTTTTCAATTAACAATAAATGTGTACCGTATTCTTCTTCATAGAAAAATAAGATATCCCCTGAAAATAAGACCTAGCGCATCTTTGGGAGCAAAAATTAATATAAGACACTATCTTATTTTCAGGGAAACAGGGTAGTTTTAGGCTTGACTGGATCCAGGACCTTGCATGAAGATTCATCCATCTCTCCATTCTCTTGGCTCTGTCATCCTCTCTCTTGGCTTTTTGCCTCAACAGTCTCACTTCTTATGGGGCCAAAAATGGTGCCAGCAGTTCCATCAGCTTAACAGCCCCAGCAGGTCAACACTTCTTCCCAAAAAAGAGGTAGCAAAAATTCAAGGGAAGGTTTTGATTGGCTCAACCTTAGTCACATGTCTTTGTTCAATTGTTGTGACCAAGCAATGGAAAACTCTGATTGGCTAAGGTGGGGGTCACATAGTTATCTGGAGTTAGCAAATGGAGTGAGTACCCTATGTTGTAAGTCAATGCGGAGTATGCAGTTAGCCATTAGGGTGAGAACCCTCTGGACTGGATTGGAAGCATGGGAGTAACCCTGGGCAGAAAATTCCGGTTGCTTAAAATGTTAAATATAGAATCACCATATAATCCAACAGCTCCACTCCTTTCAAATTCAGAGAACTGAAAGCAGGGACTTGAACAGATACTTACCTGTACACGACTATTCACAGCATCCAGATTCACAACAACCAAAGGTGTATCCATGGGCAAATGAATGGACAAACAAAACATGGTCCATCCATACAGTGGAATATTAGTCAGCCTTCAAAAGAAAGTACAGTCCAGCCAGGGTGGCTCAGTGGTTGAGCATCAACCTGTGAACTAGAATGTCATCATTTGATTCTGGTTAGGGCACATGCTCAGGTTGCGGGCTCGATCCCCAGTGGGGGGCATGCAGGAGGCTGCCAATCTATGATTCTCTTTCATTATTTATTTTTTATTTTATTGATTTTTAAAAATATATATTTTATTGATATTTTACAGAGAGGAAGAGAGAGAGACAGAGAGCTAGAAACATCGATGAGAGAAAAACATTGAGCACACCCCCCACCGGAGATGCACCTGCAATGCGCCCGCAACCAACATACATGCCCTTGACCGGAATCGAACCTGGGACCTTTCAGTCCGCAGACCGACGCTCTACCACTGAGCCAAACCGGTTTCGGCTATTTTATTGATTTTTTTTTACAGAGAGAAGGGGGAAAGAAAGTCAGAAACATCGATGAGAGAAAAACATCAATTAGCCACCTCCTGCACACCCCCCACCTGGGATGTGCCAGAAACCAAGGTACGTGCCCTTGACCGGAATTGAACCCTGGACCCTTGAATCTACAGGCTGATGCTCTATCCACTGAGCCAAACCGGGTTCGGCTCTCTCTCATTATTGATGTTTCTATCTCTTTCTCCCTCTCCCTTCCTCTCTGAAATCAATAAAAATAAAATTTAAAAATAATAAATCCTGCCGGAACCGGTTTGGCTCAGTAGAGGGCATGTATCCTGGTTGCGGGCACATCCCTGGTGGGGGGTGTGCAAGAGGCAGCTGACCAATGATTCTCTCTCATCGATGTTTCTAACTCTCTATCCCTCTCGTCCTCTCTGTAAAAAATCAATAAAATATATATATTAAAAATAATAAATCCTATATAATAAAAGAGTATTATGCAAATTAACTACCACCCTGCTATACTCACGAGCCATGCCCACCAGCCAATCAGGAGTGAGTATTCAAATTAACCCAACCAAGATGGCTATGGCCATGGAGAGAACAAGAAGGAGGCTTGGGTTTCCCCAGCGATGGAGGAAGCCAAGCTTTCCACACACCCTGGTGGGCCCAGGCCTCTGCTTAAGGCTACAAAGTTTCAATTATAGAAGATAAATAAATCCTAACAGAAATGGATGCGGCCATGGAGCAAGCAGAAGGTTTGGCTCTGCTCAAGTCTACAAAGTTTCAATTGTAGAAGATAAATAAATCCCAGATACCAGGGACTCTGCTTGTGTCACCAGGAGGCGTGGGCAGCCTGCAAACCCACCACAAGTCCCTTTCCCAGGCCGCCCCACACCCCAGGAGAACCCCCACTCTGATCTGAGACACTGTTCAAGGCAAACCAGCTGGCCCCCACCCATGCACCAGGCCTCTATCCTATCTAATAAGAGTAATATGCAGATTGACCATCACTCCAACACATAAGATGGCTACACCCATGTAGTCAAAGATTCTGCTTCCATGTGGACACAAGATATCCACCACAAGATGGCCAGCAGGGAAGGGCAGTTGGGAGGGACCAGGCCTGCAAGAGAGGGCAGTTGTGGGTGATCAGGCCAGTAGGGGAGGGCAGTTGAGGGTGATCAAGCCTGCAGGGGAGGGCAGTTAGGTGTGACCAGGCTGGCAGAGGAGGGAAGTTGGGGACAACCAGGCCTGCAGGAAAGGGCAGTTGGTGGGGACCAGGCCTGCAGGGGAGGGCAGTTAGGGGTGACCAGACTGGCAGAGGAGGGAAGTTGGGGGCAAAGAGGCTGGCAGGGGAGCAGTTAGACATCAATCAGGCTGGCAGGGGAGTGGTTAGGCTGCAGCCGTGGGCAAACTACAGCTCGAGGGCCAGATCCGGCCCGTTCAGCTGTTCTATCCGGCCCGCAGAGCAGAAAGAGCGGAGGATTCTCTTGTTCTCCCCTCCGCTTCTTCACCAGCAGCCCAAGATGAGAGTGCCAGCATGGTCAGGTTGCTTTTGGTTCCCGCCCTCCGGTCCAGTTTAAGAACTCATTGTGGTCCTCGAGTCAAAAAGTTTGCCCACCCCTGGGTTAGGCTGGCAGGCAGAAGCGGTCATGGGCAATGAGGAAGGAAGGAAGGCGAGCAGTTGGGAGCAAGCAGTCCTGGATTGTGAGAGGGCAGTTGGATATTCCTTGAGGGGTCCCAGATTAGAGGGTGCAGGCTGGGCTAAGGGACCCCCCACCGACCCCAGTGCACAATTTTCGGCATCGGGCCTCTAGTAAATAAATAAAAGGAAAGATATTTTGCCCAGCCAGTGTTGCTTAGTGGTTAAGTGTTGACCCATGAACCAGAAGGTCACGGTTCGATTACTGGTCAGGGCAAATGCCTGGATTGTGGCTCGATCTCCAGTAGGGGTGTACAGGAGGCAGCTGATCAATGATGTCTCTCTTATCATTGATGTTTCTCTCTCTCCCTTCCTCTCCGAAATCAATAATAAGTAGTAAATAAATAAATAAATAAATAAATCGTCATTTTGCTCAGCCAGTGTTGCTCAGTGGTTAAGCACCAACCCATGCATGCACCAAAAGTTTGTTGGTTTGATTCCCAGTAAGGGCACATGCCCAGGTTGCAGGCTCGATCCCTGATAGGGGGCATGCAGGAAGCAGCTAATCAATGATATTTCTCATCGATGCTTCTCTCTACCCTTCTCCCTTCCTCTCTATCTATTAAAAATGCATTTTAGCCCTTGCTGGTTTGTCTCAGTGGACAGAGCATCCATCAGCCTGCAGACTGAAGGGTCCAGGGTTTGATTCTGATCAAGGGCACATGCCGGGTTGTGGGCTCAATCCCCAGTGTGGGATGTGCAAGAGGCAGCCGATTAATGATTCTCTCACATCATTGATGTTTCTATCTCTCTCTCCCTCTTCCTTCCTCTATGATATCAAACACACACACACACACACACACACACACACTTTAAAAAATACTAAAGAAAAAAGAAAAAGAAAAAAAAAAGGAAGGACAATCTGACACTTGCTACAATGTGGATGAACACGATGTTCAGTGACATAAGCCAGACAAATACTGTGTGGTTCCACTCATAGGACGTCCCTAGAGGAGTCAAGTTCATAGACAGAAAACAGAGGGAACCAGGGGCTGGGGACTTAGTGTTTAATGGATGATACCGATGGTTGCACAACAATGAGTGTACTTAATACCACTGAGCCATGCACTTAGCAATCATTAAGAAGGTAAATTTAAAAAAAATATTTTTTATTGATATTTTTACAGAGAGGGAAGGGAGAGAGATAGAGAGCTAGAAACGTCGATGAGAAACATCAACCAGCTGCCTCTTGCACACCCCCTACTGGGGATGTGCCTGCAGCCAAGGTACATGCCCTTGACCGGAATCGAACCTGAGACCTTTCAGTCCGCAGACCGATGCTCTACCACTGAGCCAAACCGGTTTCGGCAAGAAGGTAAATTTTTTAAAAATATATTTTATTGACTTTTTACAGAGAGGAAGAGAGAGGGATAGAGAGTTAGAAACATCAATGAGAGAGAATCATTGATGAGCTGCCTCTTGCACACCCCCTACTGGGGATGTGCCCACAACCAAGGTACATACCCTTGACGGGCATCGAACCCGGGACCTTTCAGTCCCCAGGCCAACGCTCTATCATTGAGCCAAACCGGTTTCAGCAAGAAGGTAAATTTAAAAAATATATATATGTTTTTATTGATTTTAGAAAGAGGGAGAGAGGGAGAAACATCAATCAACTGCCTCTTGCATGCCCCTTACTGGGGATCAAGCCAGAAACCTGGGCATATGCCTTGATCTGGAATCAAACCAGCCGATTAATGATTCTCTCTCATTATTGATGTTTCTATCTCTCTCTCCCTCTCCCTTACTCTCGGAAATAAAAATATTTTTTACAAAGGGTGCCAGTTCTTTTTTTTTTTTTTTTTAAAGGGGGTGGTTCTTTTTTTTTTTTTTTTTAATATATTTTATTGATTTTTTACAGAGAGGAAGGGAGAGAGATAGAGAGCTGGAAACGTCGATGAGAGAGAAACATCGACCAGCTGCCTCCTGCACACCCCTACCTGGGGATGCGCCCGCAACCAAGGTACATGCCCTTGACCGGAATCGAACCTGGGACCTTTTAGTCCGCAGACCGACGCTCTACCACTGAGCCAAACCGGCCTCGGCATGGTGCCAGTTCTTGTTCCTCGCAAGATCTCTCTGACTCTTATGAAGCACATTGTCACACTGGGGAGGCTCACATGGTCAAGAACTCAGGCCTGCCGAAACCGGTTTGGCTCAGTGGTAGAGCGTCGGTCTGTGGACTGAAGGGTCCCGGGTTCGATTCCAGTCAAGGGCATGTACATTGGTTGCGGGCACATTCCCTGTAGGGGTTGTGTAAGAGGCGGCTGGTCGATGTTTCTCTCTCATCAATGTTTCTAGCTATATATCTCTCTCCCTTCCTCTCTGTAAAAAAATCAATTATATATATATATATATATATATATATATATATATATATATATATATATTTTTTTTTTTTAAATAACTCAGGCCTGGGGGCCCATCACCCAAAAGGAACTGAGTGCTGCCAACAACCAGTGAGTGAACTTGGAAAGGACCCTTCCTTGGCTGAGCCTTCAAATGAGACCTCAGCACCAGAGGCACCATGACTGCAGCCTGTGAGATGTTGTGAAGCAGAAGACTGAGCTTGGCTTTGCCTGGATTCCTGACTTATAGAAACTGAGTAATAAATGTGCCTTGCTTTAGTGGCTATATTTGGGGTGATTTGTTACCCCAAATATAGCCACTAAATGAGTGGTAATGAATACTGCCTCCTCCTGTCTCAGGCAGGCATTCCAGGGTATCCCTTGAATTGGGTGACATTTAGCACGTGCCACCCATTTACGTGGAATGCATAAGGGAGCATCCTGGGACATTACGTGGATTGCCCTTTAGGGAGCACTAGGATGTTGGAATAAAAGCCCGCAAAGTGTCCGTCCTGGTGCCCACGGTGGTGGCTGGTGATGGGGAAATCAGACCAAATGGACTCATGTGAGGCAAAAAGCAGCAAGAGACCAACCCAGATGTCTGATGGCATCTACTCATCCTGCCCAGATTCTCGTGAAATCAGAGTTGTCACACTTAGATTATATTAGATCCCAATGTGCCCTCAGGATTTATCAAGCAGGCACTTTCTATGCACCAAGCCCATCAGACTGACAACAGAGACATAAAGAAATAAATACCTTCAGTTACTGAAATGCCAAGAAGTATTCAGAGATGAAAGAGCCTGGGGGACTTGGAGGCCTTCCAGAGGAGGGATGGGCTCAAGCATGATGCCCACACCAAGTCAGGAGAAAAGAGAAGAGAGAAGCTGCCCAGGTCAAGGGAAGAGCATGTGAAAGGCCCGGAGGCAGGAGTGACACAGGAGCACTTTGCAGATGGTGGGCAGGGTTGTCTGAAGCTCAGTCAGTCAGGACTATGAGAGATGGTCACAGAGATGCAGGGAAGTGACCAAACTCCAAAGCTGTTTAAGAGGCTGCCTGGGCCCTGGTCAGGTAGCTCAGTTGGTTAGAGCATTGTCTCAATACACCAAGGTTGCAGGTTTGATCCCCAATCAGGGCATAACAAGAATCAACCAATGAATGGATAAATAAGTGGCACAGCCCTAGCCAGTTTGGCTCAGTGGATAGCGTTGGCCTGTGGACCAAAGGGCCCTGGGTTCAGTTCTGGTGAAGGGCACATACCGTGGTTACAGGCTCCTCCCCAGCCCAGGCCCTGGTTGGGGAGCGTGCAGAAAGCAACTAATCCATGTGTTTATCTCATATCCATATTTCTGTCTGTCTTTCCCTCTCTCTTCCACTTTCCCTAAAAATCAATGAAAAAATATCCTCAGGTGAGGATTGACAAAAAAACAATCAAACAATAAAAGTGGAACAACATATTGATGTCTCTCTCTCCCCTTTCTCTCTAAAATAAAGATATATTTATATATTTAAAAAAATAAAAAAGGTGCTGCCTGGGTTCAAACCCTGTGACCACAGCGTCTTTGGGCCTCAGTTTTTCAGTGAGAAGGCAGGAATGGAGTGTTTAGGGCTCGTGGCCTGATGTGCAGAGAATTGGAAAAGGGAAGTCACATTACAGAGCCTGGAGGCCAGTGCTTGTGGGTAGGACCCAGGCAGGCAGAAGATGCAGCTGGCTTCAAGGGGCCTCTATCCCATGTCGGGGCAGGGATGCCCTACCCAACTTCCTGGGTTAAGGGACAGCAGGTTGCTGGAATCACATTTGGGTCCCCCGAACTGCAAAGCCTCTGCATGGTGAGCGCCCCCATCAGGATCCTGGGTGACCACCAGCTTATGGGGATGTGAGGTGAGCTCCTGAAAGAGAAGAGGCAGCTCGGCATGTGGTGGAAGTGGGGATATCAGGGTTCTATCCTGAGTCCTCACCCACCCACATCCATGGCCATGAGACTGCTGGCTGTGCCTCTCGGAGCCTCAGTTTACCCATCTGTGACATGAGGACAATAAAAATATCTCTAAAGATTAAACGATTTTTTAAAAAAATACCTAAAGCACTTCCAATAGCGCCAGGAAAATTAGATCCTCCCGCCCCAGCAAGGAAGGGGGGCCTTTCTGCGGCAGTGACAGATGAGGAAATTGAGGCAGGAGAGTGCAAAGGCGAGGCTACAGACCTTGAGGGCTCTCAGCTGCTGTGCCCAGTGTGCCAGCAGGCGCTGGAGGTTCCGCCAGGAGCGGGGAGGCCGCCTTCTGCTTCACCGCCGCTAGAGGCCACTGGAGCCTCCGCGGTCTGCTCACGGGTTGCGGGCGGGTCCTCACCCGTCACGCCCCGGCCACGCCCCTACCAGTCATGGTCACACCCTCGGCCCAGAAGGCCCTGCAGGGACCAACCCTTCGTCTCCGGAGCGAGCAGCCGGGGTTCCCCGTCCGCCTGCAAAATGAGCGCCCCCACCGCGACCCCCATCTTCGCGCCTGGAGAGAACTGCAGGCCTGCGTGGCTGGCGGCGCCCGCGTCCTACGACGCGTCGGACATGCACCTGCAGATCCTGGGCAAGCCAGTGATGGAGCGCTGGGAGACACCCTACATGCACGCGTTGGCGGCCGCCGCCGCCTCCAGAGGTAGCTCCGCGTCCTGCCCGAGGGTGACCGGACTCATGCCAGCCAGCTCTCTGGCTGATGCACATCCGAGCTTCTCCCTGCCTCTTTCCTAGCCTGGAGAAGGGCTGCTAATGGGGGACAATGGGGAACTAAAAGGGGTGCAACAGGCACGGGGCATGCACCCAGTAGGCGCCCCCTAAGTATTGAGAACTTACTCTCCAAGAGAAATGAGGTGTCCCCTCCCTCGCTCCCCCCCAGAGATCGGGAAGAGGGGTCCTGGCGGAAGTCGCTGCCCAGAGGCACGTGGGGAGTGTCCCTGAGCTAGACACCCCACCCGCACCAGCTAAGAATAGCTCTGGGAAAGCTGAGGCTGGGAGACAGCTGTGACGGGGTGACCCTGCCCTCTGGTGTCAAGGCCCTAAGAGTGGTCAGGGTGGGTGCCAGCTGACCAGGTCCCCCAAGGGCTGGGCTCATGGCCTGTAGGCCTCTGTTGTAGTGCAATGGGTACTGTCCCCACCACCTCCCCACTGTTGCAGGCCCTGGCCTGGAATGCTGGTCCTCCCTTGCCCTTCTTTTGTGAACTTCATTGTGGGGACAGTGGGAGGGGGGAGAGAAAAGTAACCAAAAGATAAGCTGCACTGGAGGCATGCCATCAGTGCCACTGGTGTACACAGAGTCAGGCTCAAAGTCCAGGTTTTGACCCCTCCCCCCGCCCCCTCAAATACCCGACCCACAAGCTGCTCTGCTGCCTCCCTGGCAGGTCATCCCTTTTTTGGCCGCTGGCCAGGGTCCACACTGTTCCTTCCCAGGGCCACTGTGTCCCTATGTCTGCTGTGCCCTCCTGTCCTAGTTCCTCTGCCAAGGCGCAGCCTCTGAGCCGCCTCCTCCAGGTGGTCTCCCCAGCCCCCGCCTTTTGTGTGTCCAGGCGGCCGGGTCCTGGAGGTGGGCTTTGGCATGGCCATCGCAGCAACCAAGGTGCAGGAAGCTGCCATCGATGAGCACTGGATCATTGAGTGCAACGACGGTGTCTTCCAGCGGCTCCAGGACTGGGCCCAGCGACAGCCACACAAGGTGCTACCCTGCCTGAGGCCCCCCTCCCACTCCTGGGCAGTCTCCGACATGGGTTGGGGATTGGGGGGGGGGATCCCCTCTGACCCTCAGCCTTCTTTTTCTCCCCGCCTCAAGGTGGTTCCCCTGAAAGGCCTGTGGGAAGAGGTGGCGCCCACCCTACCAGATGGTCACTTTGACGGTGAGGGGACTGGGCACTGGGTGAGGGGGAACCTCTGCCTGAACCTCCTCATTTGCTGAGGGACCTTTTAAAGAACACATGGGCTGATGTGACTGGGCCAACTGAGTCTGGGAAGGGGCACAGACACCCAGGAGACCTGACACTCAGCAGGACACCTAAAGGAATCACTGAACTGCACATGACACCTAGAGGTGGTGGCAGCACAGTGAACTTGGGGTATGGCTGCTGGGGTTCCTGGGCCATGTTCAAGTTCCACCTTCATGTGGAGCCTTTGTCCTGGTGCGGCTGGCCCTGACCCTGACCATGTGACTTCCATCCTCCCACGCAGGGATCCTGTACGACACGTATCCACTGTCTGAGGAAACCTGGCACACGCACCAGTTCAATTTCATCAGGGTAGGACCTCACGGAGGGACAGGGTCTGCAGCCACTAGCATGGGAATTCAGCTGGGAGGGGGCATCTGCCACCCACACAGGGCGCCCCTCTTTCTACTTGGTTCTCTGATCTCCCTCCCCACCTCTGTCTCCTCTCAGGGCCATGCTTTTCGCCTGCTGAAGCCTGGGGGCATCCTCACCTACTGCAACCTCACCTCCTGGGGGGAACTGATGAAGTCCAAGTACTCCAACATCAGTACCATGTTTGAGGTGCAACAGCCTAGCGCCCTGCCCCCCCCCCCGCCCCCTCCCACCCTAGGCAGGTTGGGGAGGCAACTGCAGTCAGTCACCTCGGACCTGGGGAGGCCCCTTGCTTCCGGACTGCTCTTGGGTGGATTGTGTGCTCTGTGTGGAAATCAGGCGAGGTACTTCCCAGCACCCTTGGGACACAGGACTCACCCAAGCGCTCTGCCTGGCTCACAGGCTCCATACTCCTCCCTAGGCCTTCCTCTCTCTACCCAGGGCGCCCCTGTTAGTTCAGGGCCTTTGACCAAACTCTTCCTCTGCCTGCAGGGGGAGCAGTTGGGCAGCCTGGTGCCGGCCTGTGACAGCCAGGAAGCTGCTGCCTGAGTTTAGACACCGCAGACTGCCACTCAGACCTGGCTCCCATGTTGTCTCAACATTTCGGTCTGGGGTAGAGGCTACCGCAGCCCTGGGGGCCTTGGCATTAACAATGCTGTGCAAGGAAGGGCAGGCACCGGGCGTATGTGAGGCCTCAGAGCCTGGACGTAACTTGGCACCTCCCTGTCACAGGAGACCCAGGTGCCGGCGCTGCTGGAGTCGGGCTTCCGCCGGGAGAACATCCGCACGCAGGTGATGGAGCTGGTGCCGCCGGCTGACTGCCGCTACTATGCCTTCCCCCAGATGATCACACCGCTGGTCACCAAGCACTGAGTCTGGTGCACCGCCCGGAGTGCCTTCGTGGCCAGGAGCTCAGGCTCTGGCTCCAGCCCAGGTTCTAGTTGAAGCAGCACCAACTGTAAGACCCCAGCTACCTTCCCTAACCTCTGCAAGAGTAGCAGTCTCAGCCTTCTTCTGGGGCCACAGGGATGAAACAAATGCTAACACTGGGCTGGCCAATCAGCACACACTGCAAAAGTGCTCTCACTTACTCATCCAAAAAGAAAAAGGAATTTGTTGCACGGCTTGGCACATGCCTGGGTTGTGGGCTCGAACCCAAGTAGGGGGTGTGCAAGAGGCAGCAGAGGGGTGTTTCTCTCTCATCAATGTTTCTATTTCTCTCTCTCTCTCTCTCAAATCAATAAAAACATTTTTTTAAAAAACAATGTTATTGGAATTTCAGGGAGCCAGTGGGCAAGTTATATGCTTCACTGTGTAAGTCAGTGAACCCAATCCTGCCCAAGGGAGACATCACCAATCAATCACCGATAGTCCTGCCCCTCAGCTGTGCAGGGCGGTTGCTCCTCCCTTCTGTTTGGTACTTGGCGTCCAGGGGGGTGCAGAACTAGGTCAGGACTGCAAGGAGGGTAGCAGCTCTAGGCCCAGGTCCTCAGGCTACTGAGGAGGATTTTCTGGTCTCACCAAGTCAGGCTGAACTTCAGAATAAAGCAAAATTTTTACATCTGGACTCCCCCAGGACCCTCAGCCACTCGTGAAGTGCAGTGTCACTTGCTGAGGCCTGACACTCCACTGTCTTCTTTCCTCTGACTCAACGTCCCCTTCAGTCTCAGTGCAGGGCAGCCCAGCCCCCCGCTGGCTCCAGGGGTTGCTCTGGGCTCTCCTCCTTCATGGTGGGGCCTTAGGAGACGAGGTGTAGTGCCCCTAAGAGGGGCTGATGTGGACCTCCGGGGCCTCAGCATTTCTAAGGACTGACCCTGACCCTGACCCTGACCAAGGAAGCACTTGCCCACCTACACCCAGCACAAGGGGCCCCTCTATTTCCCAGGATCCCGTGCCCATACACCCTGAGGGCAGGCTTCCATGCCGGTGGGTTTCTCAGTTTATTGACCATCTCTCAGGACGAGGAAGAGGATACAGGGTGGCAGTCAGTGGCACTACCTTCGGTACCAGATCTTGATTCTCTTCTCTCTCTTGATTTTCTTCTGCAGCTGCAGGATGCCGTAGAGTAGGGCCTCGGCGGTAGGTGGGCAGCCTGGGGGCGGGACCTTGCCTCAGTGTCTGCCCATGGGGAGGGGGCCCACAGCTCTGGCTCTGCCAGAAGCCCTTGACCAGTGACTGGCTCTGGGCCCTACTGGGGGGCCACCCGTCTCCCTACTGCTTGGCAAAGGGCACATGAAACAGAAGGAAGGTCAAAGGGTCCAGCTGTGGGCAGCAACTATAGGCCACATGGAGCAGAAAGGCCTGGGCTACTCAGGGCCCTAGGAAGTGACCTGGGAGCGGCAGGTGGGCTAAGGGCTGGTTGACCCCTTCCCATGGTGGGGAGGGCTGAGAAGGACCCTCACCCCAGCATCCAAAGAATACACAAAGAGGGTAGGTAGTTTGGCCCATCACTGGAAGTAGTCAGCAAGGTGGGCAGGGTGAGGAGGCTCACACACTGAGAAGGAAATTCCCAGAGTCTCCAACCCGAGTATCTCAGGTGGAAGAAGCAGAAACACTTTGCCACCTGAAGGACAGCCAGGACCTGACAGGCCTGCCACCTCGGGAGGCTGGATAAAGAACTGTCACAGTCATTTACTTCCAGCTGACTCTGGGGTGCTCAGTGCCTGACAGTATGATCACAATGGCCATTTGATAGATGGGGAAACTGAGGCATGGAGAGATCTGCCTAAGGGTCTGGCTCCTGGTTAAGGTTAACAAGCCTGCATGACAGACTTCTATGCATCTTTCAAAGTCCTACACAATAGGCGGGGTAGGGCACGTCTGTGTCAGGCTCATCCCCCCCCCCCACCCCACCCCCCCGGCAACCTAGGGGTTTCCCAGGGCCTGGTCTGGTAATGGGGCATTTCTAGGGCTCAGTGCTGCCCAAACCAGGCCCAGGCCTAGAAAAATGCACTCAATATTTGCAGGCCAGCCGGTCTGGCTCAGTGGTTGAGCATCAACCTGTGAACCAGTTCGATTCCCAGTCAGGCAAATACCCCAGGTTGCGGGCTCGATCCTCAGTGTGGGGAGTGCTGGAGGCAGCTGACCAATGATTCTTTCTCATCATTGATGTTTCTTCTCTCTCTCCCTCTCCCTTCCTCTGTGAAATCAATAAAAATATTTTTAAATAAAAAGAAAAGAATCTGCCCAAACCAGTTTGGCTTGGTAGATAGAGTGTCGGCCTGCGGACTGAAGGGTCCTGGGTTCGATTCTGGTCAAGGGCATGTACCTTGATTACGGGAATGTCCCCAGTGGGGGAGTGTGCAGGAGGCAGCTGATGGATGTTTCTCTCTCTCTCTCTTTTTAAAAAATTTATTTTATTGATTTTTTATAGAGAGGAAGAGAGAGGGATAGAGAGCTAGAAACATCGATGAGAGAGAAACATCGATCAGCTGCCTCCTGCACACCCCCTACTGGGGATGTGCCTGCAACTAAGGTACATGCCCTTGACCAGAATGGAACCTGGGACCCTTCAGTCCGCAAGCCAACGCTCTATCCACTGAGCCAAACCGGTTTCGGCTGGTCAATGTTTCTCATCGATGTTTCTAGCTCTCTCTCCCTTTCCCTTTCTTTCTGTAAAAAATCAATAAGATATATTTAAAAAAGAAAAGAATCTGATATTCAAGATTAAAAATCAATCAATCCATAAATAAATATTTGCAGAATGCCAAACAAATCAATGCCATTTTCCAATGAGCTCTAACCCAACGTGGAAACCTGTTTGTCTGCGTTTGGGAGGTGCCAGCACATGCCCAGGAGGCCACCCCCTGCTCATTGGCCCAGTGAGGAGGCAAGGGAGTTCTGCAGGACGGTCCGATAAAATAAAGACACCTAGTTACCTGTAAACTTAGAGAAACCACTGATACTTTTTTTTAGTATAACTATACCCCAAATGTCATGGGATATATTTATAATGAAAAATTACTATCCATTGTTTCTCTGACATTCAAATTTAACTGGGTCCCTGCATTTTCACTTGCTAACCCTGACATCCTCAATCTAAGCAGGGTGGGGCCTCACCACCTATCATGAGTACGAGACCTCGCAGACACTGTTCATGTCCTCCAGGAACTTTTTTCCCATTTTTTAATTGCATTTATTTGGTTTGGTTTCTATTAAGTGGAATCATATAAAACTGTAGTTTAAAGATGGCCAAATATCAGCAGGTTTGTACAGCTCAACCTAACCCTTTTGATGTTGGCCTGGTCCAACATGGGAATGAAACTGGGGAGCCCATGAAGAAAGGACAAAAAGGAAAGACTGGTGTCACTCTTCTTAGACCCAAATCTGCTCTTTCCCCGCCCCCAAAAATATATTTTTATTGATTTCAGAGAGAAGAGGAGGAGCGGTAGAAACATCAATGAGAATCATTGATTGCCTGCCTCCTACATGCCCTGACCTGGAATCGAACTGTGACCTCCCGGTTCATAGGTCAATGCTCAACACTGAGCCACGTCAGCCAGGCCAAATCTGCTCATTCCTAAAGCAGGGAGAGCCCACTATGTCTATAGGGGCATGGAGACTCCTTTGTGGGGACCTGAAGGCCTGGGCGCCCAGAGACGAGGCAGTGGACTTACCTGGGACGTAGATGTCCACCGGCACGATGCGGTCACAGCCCCTCACGACGGAGTACGAGTAGTGGTAGTAACCTCCTCCGTTGGCGCAGCTGGAGCGGGAAGAGTGCTGTGAGGGCCTCTGGGCCATCCTGTCCTTGCTCCCTCCTCAGGGCCCCTTCCCTAACCCACACCCGCCTTCAACTGCAGGCACGTGCCTAGGCTGCCAAAAAGGACAAGAAGGGATATGAAGTCACAGGAAAGACAGCAGTCACCTGAGACCAGGAAGAGCAGAAATGAATGGATGGGCCTTGAAAACATGATGCTCAGAGAGGAGCCAGGCACAAAAGGCCACACAGTGTGTGATTCCATTTATATGAAATGTCCAGAGCAGGCACGGGACAGCAAACGGGTGCATGGTTGCCAGGGGCTGGGGAAGAGGTGGGAGTGAGTGCTGATGGGGGGAACGGGGCTTATTGTTGGGATAATGGAACAATATGGAACCAGACAGATGGGATAGTTTTATACATTGTGAATGCATTAAAGCCCACTGAACTGCACACTTTAAAAGTGTGAACTTTCTGTTATGTGAATTCTACCTCAACAACAACAAAATAAGTTATTAAAATAGGTTTTAACAAAACAGAGAATGACTACAAGTTAAAAAGGCAAGGAGAATGTAAACTGTCTACAGAGAATGTAAACTGTATTCATAAAGAAACAGACAAATCAGATGGGGGAGCAATAATAATCCACAGGAAGGGACATTCTGGGGAGGGGGCGTGCACAGAGCAGAGTGTCAGAGTCACTACTCGGCTTCCTGCAGGTGTGGGATTTTACTGAGTATAAATTATACCTCCATGACCTTGATCAGACAGAAGCCCAGATAAAACACTGGGGGAAAACAACCGTGTGTCACAGGTATGTCTCATCCCTGGAGCCAGATTATGGCCCCAGCCCCACTGGAACTCACCTCCCCATGGACACAACATAGCGAGGCTCTGGCATCTGGTCATAGACCTGGAAGAGACGACAGGGTCTATGTGCAGCTCAGTCCTGGGCGGTGGAGGAGGTGGGATCTGGGGCCAGGCCTACCTTGCGGAGCGCAGGGGCCATCTTGTTGGTGAGGGTCCCGGCCACAATCATGACATCTGACTGGCGTGGGCTGGCTCGGAAGACCACGCCAAAGCGGTCCATGTCGTAGCGGGGTGCTGCCATATGCATCATCTCCACTGCACAGCAGGCCAGGCCAAAGGTCATAGGCCACAGGGAACTCTGAGGGGGCCAGAGTGGTCAACCCGTGAGTGGACAGTTGGACCATCATGTTTAAAGAAACTGGGCAATTTCACATAGAAAAACAGGTTTCTAGCCTTTCTTGAAGAACGACACCCTCTTCCCCATACAGCAACCACGTGACCTCCAGGCCCCTCAGACCTAGCCTGAGTTTGCTGTCTGCACCAGTGCAGGGCTGCCCAATGAGAAGGTAAAGTAAACTAGGCCTGTGGGTCAGCACTTGCCAATAGCCATATTACAAAAAAAAAAGGTGTCCTGGCCAGTGTGGACAGTTCACTGGGCATCATCCCATGCATGGAAAGGTTGCCAGTTCACACATGAGTTGCAGGCTTGATCTCCAGTAGGGGACATGCAGGAGGCAGCTGACAGATGTTCAGCTCTTGCATCAATGTTTCTCTTTCTCCTTCTCCCTTCCTCCCTCTAAAAAAATAAAAACAGCCCTACCAGTTTGGCTCAGTGTATAGAGCACCAGTCTGAGGACTGAATGGGTCCAGGTTCAATTCTAGTCAAGGGTACATGCCTGGGTTGTGATCTCGATCCTCAGTAGGGGGCATGCAGGAGGCAGCCGATCAATGATTCTTTCTCATCATTGATGTTTCTCTCTCCCCCTCTCCCTTCTTCTCTGAAATCAATAAAATATTTAAAAAATAAATAATTTAAAAAAAAGATAAAATTAGTTTTAATACCATTGATGTAACCTAGTACATCCTAAACCCATCCTTCCAACGTGGGCACTTGCTGCTCTGAGTGGCTGGCAGCCACATGTGGCACAGGCCTAACCCTGAGGATCTTGTTCTGGACACCCCCTGGTGTCCAACAACTCCAAATGCCGATTCCTCCCGGAAGTCCTTCTGGATGGCCTTAAGCACCCTGACTCCTTTATCTGTTTGGTGTCTGGTTTTCCCACAGCTGTGCTCCTTGGCTAGATCTATCTCTGCTCCTCTGCTTCGAAAGAAACTGGGACTCAGAAGTGGCCCCCACTGCCCTACTAATGTGCTAGTGTGGGTGACAGTACAAGGGTTGCCCAACATAGCTAGGCCACCCGAGTGATCGAGCACCTGAGCTTCCCGACCCTGACCTCGTCTCTGCGTGTTCACAGTCATAAACAAGGCTACAGTGGACATCTCTGTCCTGGAGCTGGAGGCTCTAGCGGGATGTTTGCTGTGGCGCTGTGTGTGACACAAAGACACACAAAAGACTGAGCTAGCGCACAGCCATCAATGAGGGATTGTTAACGTGGCCTGTCCAGCCCAGCACCCCTTGGGCACTGAAAGGAGCCTCTGTCTTGGGAGACAGGATATATGTCCAAAGGGAGACATGTCATGCACACGACCTATGGGAATAGATACAAGGCGAAAACTGTTTCGTGGCTGATGCTAGGGGCAGGGCAGGCTTTTAAATTTTTTGCCAAGAAGGAGTTACTGTTTTCAGCACACATTACTTTTCTAGCCAAGAATATTACTTTTAACATTAAGAGAAAAAAGAGGCATGAACAGAAGACAACTATAGAAGGGAAGTGGGCAATCTTCACTAAGGATTGAGGGAGGGAGAGGGGATGGATGGGACAGAGACACTGAGGGGATGTCAGAGCCAGGAGCTGGCAGGGTAGGGGGTACAGAGGATGAATCCTGACATAATCACGAGCCTCTTGGGCAGTGAGCGTGTGTGCTGTACATGTGCACAGTGTGCAAGCAAAGAGCAGAGGCTGGAGAGATGGAGGAGGGTTGGGGGCTCACCCGGCGGGCCCAGTTGATGAGGTCATCCAGCTTGGTCACCACATACTCGCCCCGGCTGCTGGGAAGTGAGCTGGGTTTGGAGACCACGGCTCCAGTCTTGGATACGGCAGGCTGAGTGCTGGGCATGGGACAGGGCACAGAGAGGTGTCAGGCAGGCAGGAGTCCCAGGAAAGGAACACTGGCTGTCCCCACAGCCTCTAGCCTGTAACCTAACAGAGAGCAGCTCTCAGAGTAAGGTCAAAGCTATGGTCACAGCTGGTCCTGAGGGCAGTAACGGCAGGAGCCATGGGGTCAGGGATTACCCTGGGGCTGCAGCATCTCAGTACCCAGGTCTGGGTCTGCTGAACAAAGGAATGAAAGATGGCAAGGATGTGCCTCAGGCTGCCTTGCTGTGGCTCCAAGAGGCCCCTGTTTCCTCAGGAACTCAGTGTCCTCATCTGGAAAACAGGGGCCAACTGACACACTCTCCAGCAAAGGCCCTTCTGGACAGGGGATGTGCAGCCACTGGTCTGGACAGGGACCTCAGAGCTCTGCTGGGTGTGGGAGGGCCCTGGAGTTACCACGGCTACGACTGTGCTGGAGGGGTGGGTGCTTCAGGGTGCTCAGGCCACGGGGAAGGCTGGCCTCACCTGCTTGGGCTGTCAGCGGCCAAACTGGCATGGACACATCGTACCTGAGCGGCCGCGCCCACGCCGGAGCTGCAGAGAGACAGAGCACACATGAAGGGGTTACACTGTAGCAGGGATGGGGTGAGTGGCCAAATTTGGCCCTCCACCTATTTTTGTTAATCCTCACCCCAGGATAGTTTTCCACTGATTTTTAGAGAGTGGAAGAAAGAGGGAGAGACAGAGAGAGAAACATCGATGTGATAGAATCAATTGATTGCCTCCCGGATGTGCCCCGACCAGGGCCGGAGGTTGAATCTACAACCGAGGTATGTGCCCTTTGTCCGGAATCCAATCCAGGACCCTTTGGTCCCCAGGCCAACGTGCTATCCACACTGACCCAAATTGGCCAGGGCCACCTACTTCTGTAAATAAATTTTACTGACACACAGCCACACTCATCTGTCTCTGTGCTGTCTGCAGCTGTTTTCACAAAGGCACAGCTGAGCAGTCTCAACAGAGATCATCTGGCTTGCACAGCCCAAGACATTTACCATCTGACCCTTCTCAGGGACAGTGTCTGGCTTTCATTGGACACTTCTTTCATTTTCCCCTTCCCCCTTCATTTTACAGTGAATATGTATTTTACCTCTGGGGAAAAGACTTTATCAAACCAAACCACACTCAGCCCAAATCTGTGCCCACCTCCAAGCCCCCCGACTTCTCTCCACTAGGAAAACCCTCTCCTTAGATCTGTCATGCCCCAGACCCTACGGACCTGGGGTTTGATTTCCAAGCTCTGTCCACAATGAGGCCTCAGTGGCTACCTGCCTTCCTGTCCTGAAGAGGCCTGCATGGGGTTGTCACCTGAGCAAACGCACTGATTACTTTTGGTAGCAAGCGAGTCCTGAGGGCCCTAGGACCCGTGGACAAGGGTCCGAACCCAGGCTCTGCCACCACATGGACAGAGGGGCCAGCACACCACCTGCTGGAGGGCAGCTGCCAGTCCCAGTGCTGCCCCTGACTCGTGTGCGACCTTCAGCAGGCAGGACCCCGTCTGTAGTTGCTCAGCCCTTCCCAGCTCAGAGGTACTCCGGTCCCCTCCCTCCTCCCAGTCTAAGCCCTCCCTTCAAGGGCCTGTGGACGGAGGCCAGGGCCAGAGCGGAGACGCAGGCACTCACCGCAGAGCAAGGACTGGGCGGAGCAGGCCGGAAGCTGCGGAAAGAACCACAGGGTGCAGGCAGTGAGTGTTGGACAGCACCAGAGGCCACAAACTCAGGGGCCTGGACCAGCCAGGTCTTTGCCCATCAGGCCTCCTGCCTAGTCACCTTCCCTCTACCCTCGGTCTATCTAAATCCTACTTTAACCAACATTTGGTAAAGAGGGGTCTTTCAGAATATGAACCGGGTAGTGCCAATCCCTGCTTAAAACCCCACCGCCCCCGGGAGAAAAGCCAGGCTCCACACCAAGGCCACCTTCCCGTCCTCACAGGTCGGAGCTGCCAGGTCGTGTGTCGTGCTATTCCGTCGGCCTGGAGCTCACGCCATGGGTGCACAGGCCAGCCCCTCTCAGGGGCAGGCCTCACTTCTCAGTGGGACTGCAGCAGCACCCCGCCCCCCAGGCCCTCTCAACCCTGGCACCCTGTCCCATCACCACCTGTTCCTATTGGCGTGGTGCCTGCCTCCTCAGCACCGCTAGGGCTTCCTGGTTCCCGACAGCCTGGGCCTTGGGTGGTGCGTGTTGAGTAAACAAACCTACAGACACCAGCATGGAAGACAGGCCAAGTGTCCAGCCCCAGGCTCCTGTTCGAGCTGCCCCTTTCTGAGCCTCAGTTTACCCCACCTGAAAATCTAGGACTTTGCCTAAATTTCCACCCCAGTCAATGCCCTTCACAGAGCAGTAGTCCGGTGAACTTGCACAGGAAAGAATACCATCTTACTGGAAACTGGCCTTTCAATTCTGCGTCGCCAACAGACCACAGGACCCCTACTGGCAGGACCCAGGGTTTTCACCAACAGAAATCAGCAGGGCTGCAGCCCCCTTCACCCATCCTTCCAAACCATAGCAATCGGACCTGCCGCGGGATTTCGGCGTTAGTACCCGAGCACAGTGAATGAGGAACTCGTCAACCCGGTTTAGAGACAGAATCCTGACAACTGTCTCGGGATCACTGCTTTCTTTTGCAACCCGGCGGATTTCATCCTACGCGTTTAATCACTAATCTCGGGACGCAGGTTCCGGGAGCAGGCAAGGTGGGACGCCGGCGGTTCTGGCGCCCCTCCCGGCCTCAGTTCCCCGCCGGTCCGGGTGCAATCTCAGGCCCCCTCTCTCTCGGGAACTTCCAGGGCAGCTCCCCGGGCCGAGCCTTGGGCCCCTCCAGGGCCCGCTCCGGGGCCCTCCCGAGGCTGGGGTTCCTGCGTCGCTACCCGGACCTCAGTTTCCCAGGGGGCCCTGACCTAGGCGCCCCGACCCGCTCACCAGCCAACGCCGCCATCTTGGCCTCGGCCTTCAGATAACCTCTGCAGTCCGTCCGTTTTAGCGCTCCGAGTCCCGGGGACCGTCACCCAAAGCGGTTCGACTGCTGAGGGAAAACGGAACCCAGGCTCAGAACGTTCCGCCTCTGTGGACGTCCCCCACACTGTGCGCCCCCAAACCCCTACGAGGGATGAAAGGACCGGGGAATCCGCCTCCAAAACAGCAGGCGCCCACACAATTTTTTCCTTACTAGGAAAGCAAAAGGAAGGTTACGTCCCTGGGTGGGCTCGAACCACCAACCTTTCGGTTAACAGCCGAACGCGCTAACCGATTGCGCCACAGAGACCGAGCTGCATTTTTGCTCCAGACGCGACCTTACAAGGCATGTGCTGTCGGTAAACGCAGGGCGAAACACGCCTGCGTGCCGGCTAAATGGGGTAAAATGGACTATAGGGATCTTTTCCACTCACCCGAACAAGCTTATTTGGAAACGCGCTGGATTGCAAATTTAAAGGTCCCGGGCTCAATCCCGAGTTTCGGTGAGCGTTTCAGCGCCCCCGAGCACGGTGGGGATTTTTTTTTTTTTGAGCTTTTTAACAACATATTTTGATTTCATAGAGGAAGAGAGAGGGAGAGAGAGTAACATCAATGATGAGAGAATCTTTGATCGGCTGCCTCCCCGACGGCTCCACACTGTGGACTGAGCCCGCCACCCGGGCATATGACCGGACTGGGAATAGAACCGTAACCGCCCGCCTGCTTCCTAGGTCGGAGCTCAATCACTGAGCCCGGGAGCATCATTATCCTTTTTCGCAGCGGGTGCAGTTTCTCCTTTCACCAGAATGTGTCCTCATTCTGCAAATGACAAGCAGGGCTGCCACTCATGCCAACGTGGGAAGGACAGAGCAAGGAACTCAAATCCCGCTTTCAAAGCCCCTGGTCCCCACCTTCAAGACTATGATTCCAACCTAGACGTTCCCTTTCATCAATCCGATTTTTTTTAAAGCAATGATTAGGTTTTTTTCTTTTTAAATATTTGTAATGATTTTTAGAGAGGGAGAGAGAAATATCCATGTGAGACTGAAAACATCAATTGGCTGCCTCCTGCAGGCCCCCAACGGGAATTGAGCCTGAAACCCTGACATGTGCCTTCAGCAGGGATCCGAAACCTGGGTGCAGGAGCTGATTATGCTCAACCAACTGGCTACCCTGGCCAGGGCAACCCGATTTTTAAAAATATATATATTTTTATTGACTTCAGAGAGGAAGAGGGAGAGATAGAAACATCCTTGATGAGAGAGAATCATTGATCAGCTGCCTCCCTGCAAACCCTCCACTGGGGATCCAGCCCAGAACCCAGGCATGTGCCTTTGACTGGAATCAAATCTGGGACCTTTCAGTTAGCAGGGGGATGCTCTATCCACTGAGCCAAACCAGCTAGGGCACAACCCAATTTTTTAAAGTGATAGCATTAGAACCAGTGTTAACTGTAAAACCGAACACTACTGAACATCAAAACTGGCAAAACAGATTTTAAGAACACTTCTCCATTGTATATTATTTCATTTTGACAATCCTGCTAGGTAGCTGTTCTGCCCATTTTATGTATAGGGAAACAGACCCAAACAGGCAAAAAGGCAGGTGAGTGACAGAGCTGGTCTCCTGGCAGGACCACTTCCTGCTCTGTGCTGGTCCCTGTTCTTAAGGAGCTCAAGGTCCCTTGGGGATGAGAGGTGTGGGTGGGCCTTAGGCCAAAACCCTGTAGCTAAAGGGATGACACACAGATGGGAAAGAGGAGATGAAGAGCGGCCAAACCAACTGAGTAGTTCAGCTGGATAGAGCATTGTTCTGACATATCAAGGCTGTGAAGTTTGATCCCTGATCAGGGCACATACAAGGCTCAACCAATGAACACATAAATAAGTGGAACAAATCAATTGTTTTTCTGTCTTAAATTTTATTTATTTTTATTTTTAAATATATTTTATTGATTTTTTTACAGAGAGGAAGAGAGAGGGATAGAGAGTTAGAAATATCGATAAGAGAGAATCATTGATCAACTGCCTCTTGCACCACCCCTACTGAGGATGTCCCCGCAACCAAGGTACATGCCCTTGACCGGAATCGAACCCAGGACCCTTCAGTTCACAGGCTGATGCCCCATCCACTGAGCCAATCCAGTCTCAGCTTAAATTTTATTTAAAAAAATATATTTTATTGATTTTTTTACAGAGAGGAAGGGAGAGGAATAGAGAGCTAGAAACATCGGTGAGAGAGAAACATCAATTGCCTCCTGCACACCCCCCACTGGGGATGTGCCCATAACCAAGGTACATGCCCTTGACTGGAATCGAACCCGAGACCCTTCAGTCCACAGGCTGATGCTCTATCCACTGAGCTAAACCAGTTTCGGCTCTGTCTTAATTTTTAAAAATTATTAATAATAATAATAATAATAAAAGGGTGGCCACTTTGACAGGACTATAAAATTCTGGCAGATGCACAAATAACCTTTCCCTATAGTTCCTACATCTGGCTATGTTGTGCAGCTGGATTTTTATATTTATTTGTTTTTGTTGTTGTCTCACCTGATAATTTTTTTTTCTTTTTTAAGAGAGAGAGAGTAGAAGGGAAAAGAGGGAGGAAGAGTAAAATCAACATAAGAGGCACATTGCTTGGTTGTCTCTTGCACACACCCTGACCAGAGCCAGAGATCAAACCACGACCAAGGTATAAGCCTTTGGCCAGTAATCAAACCCGTGACCCTTCAGTCCTTGGGCCAATACTCTAACCACTGAGCAAAACTGAGTCACTGCCTCCTGAGCAAAACTGGCCAGAGCTGGATTTTTATATTTAAATTAACTTTGTGTCTTAGACACATCAAGGTTTTGCTTTATAGAAAAATTACGAAGATATTATAGTTTCATGAAATTCGAAATTCGTGCACTGGCTGGGTTAGGGGGTGATCCTCAGCCCTGCCTGCACCCTCTTGCAGTCCAGGATGTCTGACTGACGGCTTATGTGCGATCCCTGGGGGAACAGGCCTAAATATGTGCAGTCAGAATCCTTAATGCTGCCTCCACCACCACTGTGCTCACCAGCCATGAGCTGGCTTCTGGCTGAGTTGACTGGGGCAGCTCCTGCAGAGTGTCTGTCCCCCTGGTGGTCAGTGTGTGTTATAGCAACCAGTTATTCCCCCTGTTCTGTCAATTTGCATACTAGCCTTTTATTATATAGGAAGATATATTCCATACCTGTGGTTAACATATTATACTGATTTGATGCATTATCACAACTCCTGAACCAATATGGATACATTAAGGAAACCCTCCTTTATTGGGTTTCCTTTCCCCTAAAGTTCCTACCCTGTGAGCATGGCATCCTGGGAACTGAGCCCCCAACCTATGCATTCATCTGACTGAGAGAGACCTCAGGGGACCACAGAGACTCCCCACCAAGCTGCTCCTGAATTTCTAACCCACAGAAATCAAAATGTTGTTTCCAACTCCTGGGTATCTGGTGCAATTGGTTTTTTTTTTTTTTAAATATATTTTATTGATTTTTTACAGAGGAAGAGAGGGTTAGAGAGCCAGAAACATCACTGAGAGAGAATCATCAATTCAGCTGCCTCTTGCACACCCTCCGCTGGGGATGTGCCTGCAACCAAGGTACATGCCCTTGGCTGGAATCGAACCCGGGACCCTTGAGTCCGCAGGCCGACGCTCTATCCACTGAGCCAAACCGGTTTCGGCTGGTGCAATTTGTTATACAGCAATAAATAGGGGAAGAAAGAGCCTGCCTCAGGAACCCAGGTCTTCTGGGAGAGGGGAGAGGAGAGAGGAGAGAGGGGAGAGGGGAGAGGAAAGGGAGAATAGATACATAGGACAGGGAGAGGAGGAGAGAGGGAGCACAGGAAATGTGGGCAGTAGAAGCTGTGAATCTGGTGCTAAGAGTGACCCACGTTCATTGTGCAGACAGGCTTCTCTGTGGCTTGAGATTCTTCCCCTGTGGATATGCTACTTTTAAAAAATAATTTCTAAAGATCAACAACAGACTTGCAAACACTATGCAATGAAATCCCCTTCCCAGGAAGTGGTTCTATAGAAAATGGCTACTTCCCTGAGGGCCAGTTTGGCTGCTCTGCTGTAGAGGTTGGTGCTGGGAGTCAACTGACCATAGGGGAGGCATCTGTGTCTTTTCAGGGTCCCAGGGTCTGGATGATGTTGGGAGGGGGGGGGGCGCGCCTGCGGTTTGGGTTGGGGAAGGCTGGGCTAGAGGAAAGTGTATCAGGAGGTCCTGGGGGAGGACAAGGGGGCATCAGAGAAAACTCAGCAGAGGTGCTGGCAGCTTAGAGCAACTAGTTAGACAAAGCCCATGGGGAAAGGGTGAAGGAGGCAGGCAGAGTCACTGCCTCCATAGGTACGGTGACAGGGAAAGGTAGCAAGGTCCCCATCAGTTTATGGGGGTGCTCCTGGCAAGCAGCAGGGGCCAGGAATGCTGCTCAAAACCCTCCTCCAGTGCCCAGAATGTCCCCCAACCCAGCCCCAAGTCAACAGTGCAGAGGGCAGAGCCTGCTGCAAGAGAAATACAGGCTCAGCTGCCAGAACAACGGGGGGAGCCATCGGATCGCCACTGAGAATGGTGGGTGCAGGAGGGTGTGGGTGGGTGGGGTGCCCCACCTGCAGCCCGCCTCGTGCTGGGTGAAGTTCATCCTCTAAATACTTGAGAAGCAGTTGAGTGGCACTGGCTTCCCCAGGGGCCGTGACCACCTCTCGGGCTTTCTAGGACATTTCTCACTTGGCAGGTAAGCTGGTTGTGACTTCCTGAACAACTACCACCACTCATGTAGAGGGAGTACAGACCTCTACCCACCCCACTAGCCCCCACTGCAACCTTGCCTCCAGACAAAGTTTGAAAACAAACACCCTTAGTATCCACAGAAACACAGCAAGCCCTGAAAGCACCCCGTTGGGACAAGGGGCCAGGATGTGCTTAGAAGCCTCCCCAGGTGGGGCTGGGGCTGGACCCCACAAGCTCCACACCCACCTGAGGGAGACGGCACGCGGAGCCCAGGAAAGCAGTCAGAGCTCCAGAATGGCGTTTACTTCCCGTCTGCACGGTCCCAGTCTACAAGCACAGCTTTGAAACACAGGGAAGATTAGCAGAGCAGCAGAAATTTAGAAATACTTCACAATAATGGAATAGGCCCACGTGGACCTCAGGTTTTCCAGGGGGCCTCATGGACATTTATCCAAAAAGTACAGCCAGTGTATTTGTTCACTGTCAATGCCGTCTAACTTTTGGAAGGGAGCCAGGTCCGTTTTGGCAGCGCTGCTGGGCCCTCCAGTGTGGGGATAGCGGACTCGGTCCAGGAAGAGTGACCTGTGCAGGACCAAGCTACTAGGCATCAGGAGCCTTCCCCATGAGATGCAGACCCCCACCCACGATGGCCCTAGCTTTGGGCCACCAGTCCTTCTCTCCCAAGCCTGGTCCTATTCTGTCACCCCTCTGGCCAATGTGGGAGGGACGACAGCAGGTCTGCTAGAGCCACATGTAACAATTTCCTGCTGTTGATTTGAGCAAAATAAACTGAGACAAAGATCGCTGGCAGGGTTCTGGGCCCCCAACATCTCATGCCATCTGCCCACCAAGCACATCCTGTTAACCAACCAGAAGTGGTTGTGCAGTGCCTTCCTGTTCAACACCTCAGGGCACCAGGGCACCTACTCTCACACATGCCAGGAGAATCTCCTTCAGACTGTCCTCTACAGTAACTCCTGTCCAGTAAGGGGGACATCAGGAGAGAGGGCACTGCCATCAGGGGGGACAATGAAGCCAGGGTAATGATAGGGCAGGACCTTGAAGTTAACCAATGGTGACTACAACAGTGTTGCGTCAGCTTAGAATAACTAACTCGTTGGTGGGTGGCTCTAACTGGTACGTGTTCAAGGCCTGGCCAAGTAAAAATGGGGCATGGGTTTATATACAGCTAGAATTCCAAGCCAGGGACCCTGGGACCCGTGTCTCATGCTTTGGGCGGGAACAAGCTCAATCCTATGGCTCCCAGACCAAAAGCTGGGTACAAGGCATGTACACAATGACCTTAGTTGTCCATGTGGGAGCAGTAAAAACATGGGATCATCACAGCTACCCATGTAGATTACTGAGACAACAGGGCTGGCTGGGCTGTGACAATGCTCAGCGGAGACCTGCATGGAAATCCACAGAGGACAGGCAGCCTCGACGTCCATCTGGCGCGGAGACTCACCCCGACGTGAGTCCCAGCAGAAAGAGGCTGTGGAAAGACTTACGTCTGTTTCTTGTCCTACATGAGCAACAGAGCAAATGCTAAAGCACAAGAAAGCAGCTGGTCTTTGTTTCTGCCTTTTACAAATACTGGTTTTCTTAAAAAATGTATACGGAGGCACAGCAAACACAGGAATCATCTTAAGAGGAAGCCACACAAAGGAGGGGGAAAATGGAAAAATACATGATTACCTCTGGAGTTATACATTCATATCACTCTTTAAAAAACAACAACTCCTGTTTAATATCGGAGATACAACACTTTTTAACATAAAAAGACAAATGTGTACCTTATATTAAACTATTCTGTACAGTCGCAAGTAATGAAATAAAGCAAAATAAATCAGTTTTGTCCTTTCAAAAACCTTTCAGGAACTGTTCCCTGAAAAGACAGATCTGGTGGACAAATCTCTCCAGTTCCATCTTCAGAAAGTGTGTGCAACAGCCCAGGGTCCTCTGGCAACTCTCACTACACACGATGGCGCCTTCCCACATCAGCATCGCTGGTTTCTTTCTTCCAGGAGCTGGTTGTCAAATATTTCTTTTTCCCTTCAGAAGATAAAAAGTGACAACTTCATTTTAGTAATTGTGTTTTTAAAACATGAAACAGCCGAAAACGGTTTGGCTCGGTGGTAGAGTGTCGGTCTGCGGACTGAAAGGTCCCGGGTTCGATTCCGGTTAAGGGCATGTACATTGGTTGCGGGCACATCCCCAGTAGGGGGTGTGCAGCAGGCAGCGGGTCGATGTTTCTCTCTCATTGACATTTCTAGCTCTCTATCTCTCTCCCTTCCCCTCTGTAAAATATCAATTATATATATATATATATATATATATATATATATATATATTTAAATAAATTAAATAAATAAATAAAATAAAAGCATGAAACAGAGGAGTGGATGTATGATGGGGCAGTTTCAATTTGGAAAGTCCTGGATGATGGTGGGGATGGTTGCATGACAATGTGAATGTGTTTAATGCTGCTGAATTGTCCACCAAAAAATGGTTAAGGTTTGGCTCAGTGGATAGAGCATCGGTCTGCAGACTGAAAGGTCCCAGGTTCGATTCCAGTCAAGGGCATGTACACTGGTTGCGGGCACACCTCCGGTGGGGGGTGTGCAGGAGGCAGGTGGTCGATGTTTCTCTCTCATCAATGTTTCTAGCTCTCTATCTCCTTTCCTCTCTAAAAAAATCAATAAAATATATATATATTTTTTTTTAAAAAATGGTTAAGATAGCCCTGGCAAGATAGTCCAGTTGGTTAGAACCTTGTCTGGATAATCAAATTAATCCTCGCCTGACCAGCATGGCTCAGTGGTTGAGCATCAACCTATGAATCAGGAGGTCAAGGTTTGATTCCTGGTCAGGGCACATGCCTGGGTTGCAGGCTCGATCCCCAGTGGGAGGCATGCAGGAGGCAGCCAATCAATGATTCTTTCGCATCACTGATGTTTCTATCTCTCTCTTCCTCTTTGAAATCAATAAGATATATTTTAACAAATAATTAATCCTCACCCAAGGCTATTTTTTCCACTGATTTCTAGAGAGTGGAAGGGAAGAGGGGGTGGGAGAGAAACATACTGATTGATTGCCTCCCACAGGCACTCCTACCAAGGTTGGGGAACCTGCATCCAAGGTGTGTGCCTTTGACAGGGAATCAAACCCATGACCCTTGGGTCTGAAGGCCAACACTCTAACCACTGAACAACCCAGCCGGATCAAAATAATTTTTTAAAGTATGAAATATTGCTGAAACTGATTTGGCTCAGTGGATAAAGCGTTGGCCTGTGGACTGCAAGGTCCCAGGTTCGATTTTAGTCAAGGGCATATACCCTGGTTGCGGGCACATCCCCTGGGGCAGCTGATCGATGTCTCTTTCTCATCGATGTTTCTAACTCTCTATCCCTCTCACTTCCTCTCTGTAAAAAAAAAAATCAATAAAATGTATTTTTTAAAAAAAATAAATAAAAGTATGAAATATCAAATTATCGTTTTTGGGTGTGGTGGTTTAATCCTCACCCCACCCAAAGATATTTTTCCATTGATCCCTAGGGGAAGTGGAAGAAAATGACAGAGAGAAATATCAATGTGAGAGAAACAGATGGATTGATTGCCTCCTGCATACTAGGGCAAGAGCTGAGGAGGAGCCTGCAACCAAGATATTTGCGCTTGACCAGAATCAAACCCGGGACGTTGGGTCTGCAGGTTGACACTCTATCTACTGAGCCAAACCTCCGAGACTCAAATTGTCCTTTTTAAGTGACTCTCAGTTAAGAAAAACTGTGTCAACAATCTCTTGGCTGGCCACTGCATTCAGGATATAAATAAATATATTAATTCTGAGGTGGCTCAGCTAAACACAGGAACATTGGAGAGGTAAATGTGCACATGTCAGTTCAAAGCAAGAAACACAAGCAGCCTGAAAATGAGCACAACAGAAACCTTTGCACACGCACCTTTGCAATGCACAGTATAGTCAGCTGTGCACAACCTCTTAACTTATAAGACAAGAGGAGCACAGGTACATGGGTCCCGAGACAGACAGACCATGCGGCTGAGAATCGGGGCCAAAGGAGAGAAACAGAGGCTAATCACTAATTGTGTTCCTTAGGTCACGTCCCTGAGGAATAAAATGGGGCCAGTGTTTTCACCCTAATTCAGTCATGTCAGACAGTGAAACTCATTCCCAGGGGGCATTTACATGTTCGTGGCAGGGAGAGGCTGTAAAGAACACACTTAATGCTGGCAACCCAGCAGAAGGAAGTGTGGAGATGGAGACAGGATCATAGGAGCGGAAGTTTGAGCTCCCAGACATAGCTACTCTGCACTGCTTCTCCCAAGACCACTATCTTATTTGTATATGGATCGTGCCAGGCCTGAGATCCAAGAACAGAGATGCCAAATTTGTTTCCAAAGGCCCTTCCTGTCCTGTTAAGTGAGCTGCATGCAGAGCCAATTGACTCCTCTGTGGGCAGCTGCACAGGAGGCCTGTCATCCACTGAGGCTGGCAGGCAGCCCTCCCACCCTCCCTGAACAGGCTGGGGCCCTTCCTGGGAAGGATGCCGAGCGTCTTCACCCGAGTGTCCCGTGACAGTGCCCAGTCAGCCCTGGAGGGAGCCCCTAGCCTGTGACTCTAGTTGAGTCTTCAGCCTGTCACTGGCACGCAGCCACGCCTGTTTCCAGCAAGACCTGGCAACAAGCCCAGAAGGGATTAGGGGCTCCGGGGCCAGAACTCCAAGGGCAGCTAACCACACCAATGTGAGAGAAACGTCTTGATCAGAGCCTTCTCTGACTGGTGAAAACCCATCAGGACGAGTGCTTCCTGTTCTCAAACAGCCAGACCATTGCAGCACAGGGGAGAGTTGAAAATACAGTATCAGCCAAAACCATAAATATTGGCTCAGTGGTAGAGCATCAGTCTACAGACTTGAAGGTCCCAGGTTCAATTCCAGTCAAGGGCACGTACATTGGTTGTGGGCACAACCCCGGTAGGGGGTGTGCAGGAGGCAGCTGGTCGATGCTTCTCTCTCATCGATGTTTCTAGCTTTCTATCCTTCTCCCTTCCTCTCTTGTAAAAAAATCAATAAAAAAATTTTAAGAAAAGAAAATACAGTATCAGCATTCAGCAATCAGAGATTAGGGAGAGAGATCCGAGTACACATCCTGGGGTCACCCTGGCTGCCCCTATAGGGTGCTACATGGGTCCTTGGTATATATCCAGTATAGGGCCCACAGCCCACGGCCCAAACTCAACAGAGGACAAGAATGTCCACTGCTGGCTTCACCAGGTTTGTCTGGCATTTCAACTGCCAAGTGCTAATGTATATTTTCAAGTTTATGTGACTCATTTACCAAAGTGTATCTAGTCCAGTGTATCCGAGAAGAGGGCCTCAGTCCCAGCTACTAACATGTGTGCAAATACAAGCCTTGGAAGATACGTTGTAAAATGGTTGGGGCAAGGCTCTGAGCAGCCTACCGGTAGCTCAGCAAAGGTCCTTTGATGTACTTCTCCTCAGCCGTCTTGTAATCTACAGCATCCACTGCAGAAATCGCACAGATGATGGCCTGCAAGAGAGGAACAGGTCAACACCAGGTCAGGCCACTCTAGGTGCCGAGTTCTGAAGAATTAGCAAGGGGACAGTTCGACCACATGCTGGCCTCTAGACTAGTCCCCATTTATGGCTTAAAAGATATGTATGGAACCCACGACATCTCTGCTAGTAATCAAGTTTATGAATTAAATCAGTAACATTATCTTCTGGACTAAAGAGGAAAGTTCCTGTCACTAAAAGCATATAGTAACAAAAGGCAGCACCCAAACCAAAAAATGCATTTTTGAAAAATTTTGAGTTTACTATTAAAAAATAAAAGGCACAATAGTGATGATTTGAATACATAATAGATGCCCAATATCAAGGAATCACTGTCAATATTTTTAGGTGAGATAACAGCATTGTGGTTACATCAAAAGACATCAGGGCCAGGTCCTTCTTTGTGGGCTGTCCTGGGTTGTTGGGCAGTATCCTGGCCCCACCACCTTGATGCCAGGAGCACCCCTAGAGCAACAACCCCAGATGTTCCCAGGAAGCAGGATCATCCCATTTTAGAGATACACCAGGCAGTATGTATGAATAAAAAACATTTGGGCCTTGGCCAAGTAGCTCAGTTGGTTATAGCATCATCCCAATGCGCCAAGGTGGCAGGTTCAATCCCCAGTCAGGGTACATGTAAGAATAACCAATAAATGCATAAATAATTGGAACACCAAGTTGATGTTTATGTTTTTTTCTCTCTTTCCCCTTTCCTCTCTCTCAACTCAATTTAAATATATATATATATATATATATATATATATATATATATATATATATATATATATAAATTTTTTACATGGTTGAGATTTCCACACCCCTCTCCCCACCCCCACTCCCACCCAAAAAGACTAATTTGGGGGAAGAACTGCAGGCACATATGGACTGAGGTCACCATTCCAGCCAGGTGATGAACACATAAGGGTTCACGACATTCTTTTTTTCAATATATACATATAGTGTGTGTATGTATATGTGTATATGTGTGTGTATATATATTTGGGACTTCTGACAATTGTGAAGTTCAAAATATTTGCATTTGTCAATATCTTGTCCACACTATGCACACACACCCAGCAGTGCCCATTCTGAATTTCACAGTAACCGAGGACCTGTGCCTGCTCCTTGCCCAGCCAGGCCCCAGTACTGAGGAAAATTAAAATTCCCATTTTCAGAGTAAATTCTGGAACAGTCACTATCAGTGCATGCAGATGAAGCTTGCATCTTATTCCCCCAGGGCTGGAGATGAGATCAGAACACCCTAGCCCTATGCCACTGCCCACAGAATGGCCAGGAGGGCTGGGACCCCATGAAGTAGGGGCCTCCAGGCAGATTTTGGAAGGGTGACATTCTAGCACCGTGCCTGGTACAGCCCGTGCCCGGGCAAAAGTGGGCTGGGCCTATAGTTGTGCCCACACCACAGACCCCCACCACCTTCATGCACAGGGTTTCTTGCTGGCCACTCACTTCAGGCAGAAGGACGTCCAGAATGAAGCGGATACTGTCACCGTTGATCTGCGTCAGCATCCTGCTGCCTGTTTCCTGGTAGACCCCTTGCAAGTACTTCACCACCAGGTCCAGCTGTTCCTCATCTTCCAGGTATGTCTCTACACATGTCACATACTGTCCCGAGTTCAGAAACATCTTCAACCACTTGGATGGCTTCTTGTTCTTCAAGATGGCCCGCAGGTGGTCCTCAGCACCCTTTGCCTTTATGATGTACTCCACCAGCTTCTGGTTGGCCCGGTCCCTGGCGGCTCGTGAGCGATCAGGCAAGACTTTCCTGCAGGGCTGCCTCCTGCCCCAGGGACCCCCGGCCACAGGCATCTCAGGATCCTCATGGCAGAGCCGAGGGAACCGAGTCCCCAAGACATCCTGCTGGATGGACTTGCGGACAGGATAGCCTATAGAGAAGGCAAGGCATGCGTCTGTGGGGCTGCCGGGCAGGTGGGGTCCCTTCACTCCGTCCTGGGGGTATGGAGAAGACCCCAGGCCATGGGGACACTGGGGCAGCCACATTCCTAAAGGGTTCTTCCTCCAGCCGACCCTCATCATTCCCCCAACTCTGCCCTTTAGCCAAGTTTAACCTGGAAGAGCAGAGCCCCTCATGCCCCCAAAAGAAGCATTAATTAATCTATCTCCCTCTTTAAGGAGGGGAGGAATGGGACAGTATATATGTGTGACTGTCACTAAGTGAAAACAGAGACATGGAAGGAAGACAAACATTTCATACTTTAACGTTGGGTGTTATCACTAATAGGGTGGTTTTAGAAGTGGACCTGCTGTCCGGCCCTATGGCAGGGAGGGACAGACCTGGGGGTGCCCTGTGGATACCGGGCTAGCTAAATGGTCCCACAATCCAGGACAAGGCTTAGGGACCTGTTACTTTTAGACTAAACAGCAGACCACACTTTTTCAAGGCGCTGGTGGACTTACTTATATTGGCTGCATAATATTCCAGGAAAGAGCCAGAGAAGGAACCACAACCTGCACAGGAGGGAGAAGGGGAGAAGGCGCACATGAGATATGCTCTGGAAACCCTTTCAGGTTGTAGGGTCTAGGTCAGGGGCGGGAAAACTTTTTGACTCGAGGGCCACAATGGGTTCTTAAACTGGACCGGGGGGCCGGAACAAAAGCAACCTGACCATGCTGGCACTCTCATCTTGGGCTGCTGGTGAAGGAGCAGAGGGGAGAGAGAGAGAACCCTCTGCTCTTTCGGCTCCGCAGGCCGGATAGAGTAGCCGAAAGGGCCGGATCCGGCCCGCGGGCCGTAGTTTGCCCATGGCTGGGCTAGGTGCTCCAACCACACATCAGCCCCAATCAGACCCCTCCCAGCGGAAGGGCTGGTGCAGCATGGAGACTGAGGCCACAAAAAAGCCAGGAGTTTCTGCTAACAAGCCTGATTCAGATTCCCAATTCCCAACAGCCCAACTTGGGATGGACAGAAACCAGCTCCGGTTCAAAGGAGGCCCCATCTTTTGTCCATGTCCAACATCACCACCTCTTCCTGGGCGTCGGCTTATACACCTGTACCGGGCACACAACTGTCAAGGACGAGGCCAGACTACCATGGGGGATGGGCTGCGCTCTGCCTTTACCACCAGAGGGTCTGCAAAGGAAGCCCCATGCTGCTGCCCCCACCCGCTCCCCTTGTCCAAGGCTGTGGAGGTCCCACGTACCGAGTCGGACCCTGTAGTCAGTGATCAGGGAGACGCACCAGCCAATAGCCTGGTCGAAGTCCTCCTTAGCCTCATTCTGCAACGGGAGAGATAGCACGTGTCAATAGGAGTCCGTTGGGACTCCTCCTCTGGCCTGCTCAGCACCCTTATCTAGGAAGGGCACCCAGCAGATGCCCTCAGGCAGGCTCCCGAGACTGGCAGGGAATGCCTGGTAAGGCCCAGCTCTGGGGCCAGGCTGCTCCCTTGTGAGCCTGGCTCTGGGCCAGAGGCCTGAAGACTCAAAGAGAAAGGTGGATAACACCCCGAATTGTAGTTGCCATGACCATCATAGGAAGAGGACCTTAAAGTGTGAAGTAAATCCTTTGAAGAGACATCTTTGTGCCCAGCACTTAGAGAGGGGCAGTCTAAGGCTAAAGGGAGTGACATTTGGCCACCACCAAACTAAGAACAATATAACCGGCATGGCTCCCTGAGCTGGGAAGAGTTCCCAGGAAATGTCCAGACTCAAGACGAACCCACATCCTGCGTCACTGCTGCCTTGGCCTGGCCACCCTCCTGTGGTCACCACATGAAGCAGGCAAGGGATGCAAGCAGAGCAAGCAGCTCCAGCGGGAAAAGGCCAAACTAACTGGCACCTGGGATGGCAGACAGTGTAGCACCAGGGAAGGAGACACACAGGAGCCTACAGGTGCCACAAGCGGTGATAGTCACCCAAGGGCCAGCAGAGGCCGTGAGAGCCAATCCATCAACCTCTAGAACAGGCGACACATCCCCCCCTTGCATGTGCTGCTCACTGCTACTCAGAGGACCCAACACCTCGTGCTCCCCTCACACTCGTCTCACAGGGGAACAGGAAGCTGGCCACAGATGCCCTCCAGGGATCTAGACCACAAGAGGCCCGCACACCATCTTCTCATGACAGATCCTAAAGCAAGATTCCTACTCTGCTTTCTGCACCATTGCAGTCCCTTCTCCTACCCATGGGAAAGCTGCCAGGACCCTAAGAATGCACATAGCACTTAGAGGAGTCAGGTAGCTCCTGGCCTGGAAGGCTGGGTGAGTAGCTCCTCGTACTTACAGATTAGCATTCAGGGAACATAGAACCCTGTAAGACTAGAACCAGGCCCCACTGACACGCACTCTGAGGGGGATCAGAAACCCAGCACTGGTTGTGGGTTAGATATAGCAGACAAAACAGAGGGAGCAAGGCTCACGTTGTGGAGACTGGAAAACAGGGGGGAAAGGAAAGGGAGAGTCTGGTATGGGAGCCAATCTCCCAAACGCCCACGTGCCCCTGCAGCCTGAGGCCTGCTGTCCCCAGGAAACACAGGAGTGGGCAGCGGCTTCCCAGATCGCAGCACTCAGACAGACTGCTTCCCAACTGAAAACTCAGGAGACCCTGGCACCTGCCAGGGAACCCTGCAGTGGGGTGCAGGCAGGAGCCTCAACTCCCTGCCCAGTTCTGGTTTGTTTTTTTGAAAGCTGGACAGGGTTCTGAAGGAGCAACAGGTCATGGTTCATGGATTCATGTATAACAAAGCTGATCACAGAACTGTGGGGACTCGGCCACTGGAAGCAGAGCAGGTAGCCTGGGGAGTGTCCTGACCCCGACTCACGCTGAGCTCAGGCACCAGGTGGGCAAGGGGAGGCCTCAGAAGGAGCCAGAGGGAATAGGCCTCATGTCCGGCCTCTCTGCCACCTTAGCCCCTAACCCGGGACAAACGGTTCCCCTCCACAGCCTGTTTCCACCCCTGAACCACAAGGCAGACAGGCGGCATGCTCCGGGGTAGCTGAGGGCTCCTGCAGGAACCCCTGAGGACAGTGGCCAAAGCAGACGGGGCAGGTGCTAGTGGTACCCTATGACAATGGTTTCGAAGGCTACACAAAGAGCACTGTCACCAGTCATAAGGGAGCTATTTAGTGAAGCACAGATAACAAGCCACCTACCAGAAGCGCCTGCTTCTCTTTACAGTCGAAGTGCTTCAGCCTCTTGAGAGGTACTGTGATGCTGCAGAAAGCAGAGGCAAGGTAACAGACGTAAGGCACCACGTGAACAGACATTCTCTTCCTCTGACCGTTAGGAGGGGTCTCTGCCAGACCAGGTCACCCAAGACAACTGCTGTGCCCCGCTGCCCAAAGAAGCCCCGTGGAGCCATGCCCTGGAGTGACAGGTACCCTTGACTGGGTCCCTCAAGGGACACAGCTGGGATCACTGTTCAGATGCCAGGGCCCAATCTCTACGCTGCTGGTGACCAAAGGAGGGTGGCAGCACCGAAGAGCCAGAGGATCAGAGAGGACCAGCTCTACAGCAGCCTCAGTGCAGAGTGGTGCGGTGCCTGCTGAGCTCGCTGAGAGGAGTGACACATTGTGTATATGCTCATCCCAGGAAGAAGAGCGAATAGAGAAAGACTGACAATAACCCACATGATAAAACTCAGACTGGGGGAGGGTCCCTGTTCACAACCTGCATGGAAGGAGCCACTTTTGCTAGTTTCTGGAAATGGGGGTCTAGTGCATGTGTAGCTGGATGGCCTTCCAAAGCCCACAAATAAAGGTTGGAAAACAGCTGTGACCTAGCAGGCCGCGGAAGCCTGCTCGCAGCTCCTATTCCGGGAAGCGTCCGTAAAGAGCCAGGGATGATGGGCTCACCCTCGCCCTTTCGGGTCCATGTGTCCTTCAATGAAAAGCACACTCGCTTTCTTTTCTCTCCGCTTGACATTCTTGACCTATGGGCAAAGCCAAGAAAACAAAGCATCAAGAACCCAGGAAAAGCCATGGGTTTTAAATCCTTTATTGACACCATCTCATTGAGCAAGAGGTAACCAACTGACACCTGTGACGGGGAATGCCGCTGGCTGGGGGAATGGAGTCAAGTCCACATGGTAACGTGCTTAGGAATGGCCCAATTTTTGCTGCACATGTGGCTCTGAGGGGTTTGACAACTAAGCAGAATCAGGAAGGGTTTTCTTAAAATTTTAAGTAAAAGCAATTACTTCTGCTGTTAGCAGTCACCTCTATGTAATCACCATGGCTGATTGTCCTGTGGCCAAACAGGGCTAGTTCAGGACCAGCCAAGGGCACGAGACAGAGGCAGGGCCTGATTCAAAGACACGTCCTTGGACGAAAGGGCCAAGGAGCCCCTTTCTGTATTGCCTCAGAGGCTGTACAAAGGGTTCACTGACAAGGGTGGGAGTGGACATCCATGCCCCAAGAACGTCATGTTGGTGACCCATTAACCAGCAGGGCTCCCAGGGAACTGTTGGAAATGAGGAAAGGGCCAAGAAAAGGGTGCCTACTATAAGCAGGCTGTGGCATCTCTTGGGAAGGGGCTACTGGAGGGAGGAGGGGGCCCCGGGGCTTTTTGAACGCCCAGCTCACCAGATGTGTGCTCAAGCTATGAAGCCTATCCACAAACATTTCAGGGTCTGGTTCTGCCCTTCCTGAAGCCACGCTGCCGCTCTGTGCAAGGAGGCCCGTCTAACTGCAAGTCAGACTCATCCGGACAACACCGCTCCTGACTGCGACTAATACCTTTCCAACTTAAAGGCCACTGTCTCTCACTAAAAATTAAAGAACTCTGGCTAGAATTATGCAGATCCTGTCTCAGCTGAAGAAGGATAAAGAGTTGCTAAGACAGTGCCTTTATAAACTGACTGTTTGCAACATCCAGCTTAAAAGCAAATCCTCAAACTTGGCTATATTTAAGCTTATTCACCACAGTGGGGGACTGGGCAGGATCTCAAATGCCTGTTTTTATTTATTGATTTGATTCATTTTAGACAGAGAAAGGAAGGAGGGAAAAGAAAGGAAAAACCCCCACAAAACATTGATTTGTTGTTCCACTATTTATGCATTATTGGTTGATATTTTTATGTGCCCTGATCAGGGATTGAACCTGTAACCTTGGCATTATCAGGTTGATGCAAATGAGCTCCTCAGTCAGGACCTCAAATGCCTTTTTTCATATGCACAATGGCTTCCTACCCCAAAATCTAAAAGATTGAAAAGCTCCTACAGAGGAGAATCTCTGAAATGCACATTTAAAATGAATAAATTGTGGGTATTTTTTTCCCAAGAAGATTTTTCTAAGTATGGTTGGTAAAAATCTGACCTGTAAACTTTATCAATGGTGACACAATGACTAAACTCCCTTTATTTAGGTACATGTGCCTTCAGAAATCCTGCTTATAAGCCCATCACTTTTCCTAGTAATAATGTGAAAACATTTGCCCGGGTTCAACTGTTGAGGGGGCCAAGTAGCAGCACTTAGGAGATAGAGCTGTTCTTACCACTGCGGGCCAGAAGGGGTACTTTTGGTATTTAAGCCAGACCAGCATTCCTACTTCAAACGAACTTGGTTCTAGAATTAAAAAGAAAAAAAGACAGAACAGGTAAGTCAGATCCATGGCAAGCACCAAATGCATCAGCTTGAGAAAAGTTACTGTGATGATGTTTAAATATGTTACCACAGTTCACTTAAAAGCATGTTAACGTCTCTGTAAATTTCAAATTATTCCAAAATAAACTTTATTTATTTATTTATTTATTTAAAATATATTTTATTGATATTTCACAGAGAGGAAGGGAGAGAGATAGAGAGCTAGAAACGTCGATGAGAGAGAAACATCAACCAGCTGCCTCTTGCACACCCCCTACCGGGGATGTGTCCGCAACCAAGGTACATGCCCTTGACTGGAATGGAACCCGGGACCCCTCAGTCCGCAGACCAACGCTCTACCACTGAGCCAAACCGGTTTTGGCAAAAAATAAACTTTTTTTAAAAGTGTTAATAGAGCCCAGCCAGTTTGGTTCAGTGGCTAGAGCATCAGCCTGCGGACTGAAGAGTCCCAGGTTCTCTCTCATTGATGTTTCTATATCTCTCTCGTTCTCCCTTCCTCTTTGAAATATATATATATATATATATATATATATATATATATATTGATTGATAGAAAACAGAAAGGAGCCAATAGCACACAATGAAGACCCACGTGAGAACTCAGTTTCTGTGAAGCTCATCTGTCTGAAGAACTGGAGACTTTAAGGGGAAAGGAGAATTATTTAAATAATCATCAGCGAAATATAAAATTATTTCTGAAGAAAATTGAACTATTTTCCACCAAAAACTCCCAAATGAGTAAATAATTCAAATGTTTAAAAAATTGGGTAACAAAACCGTGGAGAAGACAGGCTGGTATTTGACAAAGAGCCAAGATCCTGTCTGACACTACTGTGGGAGAAGGGAGGTGTGCTGTCCAACTATCTCACAGTTAAAAGTTCACAGAGTGAGAAGCAAGACCAAGGGAGGACAGAGGCAACCTGGGAAACCGCCTTCCACAGGTCTGTTTTCCCGTGAGAAGCCCCCCTTTCTCAGAGGACAATGGGTCAGGGCGCAGATGGCCAATCAAGGGATCAACAGTAAACATCCAGACAGACGATCATGGTGACCGGGAATACCCACACCACATGGAAGCAGAAACCAGGAGAAAAAGCAAATACCCACGTTTGGGGGGCCAAGGCAACCTGACCCCCTGCTGGTGGCTATGGGGATGGAAATGCTCTGGAAGAAGGCAGTGTCCCTTTTGTGGCCCAGGAAGCCCTACTCCGGGAGCTGATGTTACAGAGTTGTTTCCCAGAAGCATGTGCCACAGACACTGTAGCCCCAGAGCTGTGGGACTATCTAGACACCAATGGTGGAGAAGGCTCAGTATGTGATCACCTATCACTCCTAGTAAATAGTAACTAGTTTCCACTGAGAATAATCAAAAGACCATGTCGAAATGTAAAAATGGATGAATTATGCCCTGGCCAGTGCTCAGTGGTTAGAGTGTTGGCCTACAGACCCAAGGGTCGAGATTAGATTCCTGGTCAGAGGCACATACCTCGGTTGCAGGTTTCCTAACCCCAGCTGAGGAATGTGCAGGAGGCAACCAATCGATGTTTCTCTCCCCCCCGCTTCCATTTTCTCTAGAAATCAATGGAAGAAATATCCTCAGAGGAGAATTAATAAAAAAGTCTGAATTGTCAAGTAAAAATAAGGAAAATGCAAATCTTTACAGTGACAGTGAGAGAGCACTTGGTGATTTCTGGGAAAAGATGGTGACAAGCCGAAACGGGTTTGGCTCAGTGGTAGAGCATCAGTCTGCGGACTGAAAGGTCCCGGGTTTGATTCCGGTCAAGGGCATGTACATTGGTTGCGGGCACATCCCTGGTGGGGGGGGTGCAGGAGGCAGCTGGTCGATGTTTCTCTCTCATCGACGTTTCTAGCTCTCTCTCTCCCTTCCTCTCTGTGAAATATCAATAAAAAATATATATTTTTTAAAAAGATGGTGACAAGGGAATGTAGGCGGCATGGGAGACATGGAACACTCTGGGGCTATACCCACGTGACTTCCTTGTTCTGCAAGCTGTTGCCATTGAAAGGCTAGGGTACAGGTCTCCATCCTGCCCTGTGCTAGTTCTGCAACATCCTGTGAATCTACAATTCTTTCAAAATCAAAAGGTTAAAAAAAAAAAAAAAACACACCTAGATTCTGTTAACCTGCAAGGGTAATGGGCAAGTCTAACAAGGGAATTGTTTCTTGGTCAATTATTTCAGAAAACTAAAGGAACTGGTGTTGTTGGTGCATTCTGGGCCCCCAGATCTTATCTGTCCAGGGTGGTCTGTTCAGAGCAGGCAACATGTGTGGGAGGAGAGAACTCCCGCCTCTGAAAGACACACACACACAGGCACCATCTCCAAAGGCCCATAAGAGGTGCCAGGCCATATTCCAAAGGTGGCTGGGGAGCTCACCTGTTTAACTGACTGTCTTGTCCCCACAAGGGACCAGGAAAGACAGCCCTGTGCTGACAAAGAATCCCTCCTTCCTTTGTGCGGTTAAGCTTAAGGCGGGGAACCAAAAATGAGGCACTTTCCAAGGTCTTGGCTCAGTAGGAGAATGAAAGAGCAATAGACCTTCAGGCAAAGGTGGTCCAGGAATGCATATTTCCTTCCAGAGGATTGAGACAGCTGAGTGTTCCTCCTACCCCTGGGTCTTACCGTGATATAAAAGGATTCTTGGGGGTTCCTCCTCCTCCTCTTCCTCCTCCAGGATGGAATTAACAGGTTCAAACTCCATTGACTCTTCAGAAGACTGATGGTCTGCCAAAAATGTCAGATTAGACTTTCATGGTGAATGATTCATCCCCCCAAAAACACTTTGTGATCTGTGACCATAAGTGAAAACAGATCCATGTTACAGACTTCCACAGTGCCCCCCATTCAAGTGGGATACACTTCCACTAGAGGTTATTTAAAAGACAAATACATGAGAAAGAGAGGGGATGTTGAGTCTGGAAGACAAAAAAGCAATAGAAGTCACAAGAGATTGACTGGATTCTGGGCAGGATCCCTTTTGGGTGTGAAGCATCAGCAGATATGCAGGGACAGTGAGTGATACAACTGGGAGACAAGGCAAGGCTGTAATCAGGACACAGGGAGGGGCATATCAGTGCCCTACAGCTTGCAAATATGCCAGGAGGGGCCTCATGAAGGAAGTTTGGACTCAGGGCAGAACCCTGGGCAGTAGGTGGGTAATGAGAACTTGAAACACCCCAGCAAGCAGAAATGAAGATTTCTCGATCAGTGTTTCAAAAAGAAGTGGGATGTTATGATGTGAAATGGAAAAAAGTCATTGAGCCTGACTGCGCTGCACAGAAATGTGTCTACACAGGAAGTTATGAGCCTCTATAGTGAATTCATCACTTAGCGAGTCCCATATTCTCCCTTGTGCAACGGTTTAAGAAAAAAGGAGTCAATCCTAGCAGGGAGCATTCTCATAACTACAGTGCCTCCCACAACGGGTCTGCAGGCACGCTGCACCGGGCCCCACTCCAAGGCCTCCCTCCCCTTCAAAACAAAAATAATACAAATATGGAGAAGTGGAGTAATTAAGACCCAGTTCAAGAGTCAGAGAAAAAAGGAATTGGGAAATCTTTGTTTTGGATCTATTCTAGTACTTATCTCACTAAGATCTGGTTAAAAATACATGGGATGGGGCCAAGACCGGTTTGGCTCAGTGGATAGAGCGTCGAACTGCGGCCTGAAGGGTCCCGGGTTCGATTCCAGTCAAGGGCATGTACTTTGGTTGCGGGCACACACCCAGTAAGGGGTGTGCAAGAGGCAGCTGATCGATGATTCTCTCTCATTGATGTTTCTAACTCTCTCTTCCTCTCTGTAAAAAATCAATAAAATGTTTAAAAAAAATAAAATAAAATAAAAATACATGGGATGGGGCCTGGCTCTGTATCTGGCTGAGGGAAGATTAGGACCCCACCCTGTTCCAGCACTAGAACAGACCTACCTTCCTCCAGGACATGAAGACTTGTGTTATCTGAGGAAGTAAGGACGATGGAAGGGCCAAGCCTCATGGCACTTCCCAGAATCATGCAACCCCTTAGCCCAGACTTCTGCTGCCACCCGAGCACAGCTGCTTACCAGGTGGGCCTTGAACATCCGGGGAGGCTAGGTGCCCCGTGGGGCTGCCTGATGGCAAAACTGAATGGCGACCTTTGGCACACAGACCCTGCTCCACAGCTGCAGGTGAGTTCAGGACCGCAGGGCTGTCCGTCTCTTCCTCGCTCTCTTTTTTCTCACCTCCCACTGAAGGTGAAGAGCCATTCAGACACATGCTGGGCTCCTGGGCCAAATTTCCTCCGCTTTTACTCAGGGTCGTCTCATTTTTTAGGTGTATTCTTGATTTACTCTGGTCCCAAGCATCATCTCCAGCTGAGACCGCCAGAGTAAGTGGGCTTTCACTTTCCCCAATCCCCTTCTTGTGGTCCACTTGGCACTTGATCTCATTTTCACTGGTGGATGAGCCTGACAGCTTCTGGTGTATGCCTTCCCTCCTCTCAGGTCCGGAACTGCCCAACACCCCCCCATGGAGAAGAGAAGAAGCGTTGTGATCACAGAGTGAGGATGCTAGTTCCATGTGCTTCTCTCCTGCAGACACAGCAATTCTTTCTTCCCCTGAAGAGTTTTCTTGATGAGAATGTGTTTCCTCATTCAAAATATCCAGAGCCACTCTAAGCGACCGTCTGTAGGTCAACTCCTCCACAGGTTTGGCTGAAACCTTGTTCTGTGAGGCTGAAGGATGGTAAATAAACAGAGTCTGGTGACATCCGGGTGCCCGGGCACTGCCATCAGAGCAGCACCTTACAGGCTCAGTCTCATTCTATAGCTAGTTTCCCACCTAAAGGGAGAACGGACACTTCTCCCCTCTGTCCTCCCCAAAGAGGGGCAGGGCTGCAAAACAATAACTGGCTGTGCTTTGCATTCAGTGCTGGGGCTCTTTTAAAAGAACAAATTGAGTAACCCTAACCTGACTGAGTGACAAAAATGAATTCCTCCAGATTATAAAATAATCTTGCCAGCAAAACACCTTCATATGTTTCACAAATCCTCTTGTAGTCTGACAAGTTCCAATTCAATCAAGGTCAATGGGAACCCACTCCAAGGAAATAAAGAATTGGGAGGGCCCAGCTGGAGTGGCTCAGGGGTTGAGCGTCGATCTATGAATGTTTCTATTCCTGGTCAGGGCACAAGCATGACTGCCAGTAGGGAGTACAGGAGGCAGCCGATCAATGATTCTCTCCATCACTGATGTTTCTTTTTTTCTTTTTAAATTCCAATTCTTTTTTTTAAAACATATAATTTATTGATTTTTTTTTTTTTTTTTATATAGAGGAAGGGAAAAGGATAGAGTTAGAAACATTGATCAGCTGCCTCCTGCACACATTCCACTGGGGATATGCCTGCAATCAAGGTACATGCCCATGACCAGAAAAGAACCTGGAACCCTTCAGTCCACAGGCCGACGCTCTATCCACTGAGACAAAGCGGTTAGGGCTCCCATCACTGATGTTTCTGTCTCTCTCTCCTGCTTCCTCTCTGTAATCAATAAAAATATATTAAAAGAACTTGAGAGGAATGCATTCTGCGGTGGAGGGTAGGGTGGGAAATAGCCAACTGAAAGGACTCCTTGCTGGCAGGTCAATTTTCCATACTTTTCTGCAAGGGCATCTCAAAGGCAGGAAAGAGCACTCAGAGCATTGAGCTCAGCCTGGCCTCTCTGCTGAAACAGCGTCACTTATTCATTCCAGCACACACACCTGATGCTATTCATGGGAACCAGTGACAAATGCAATCTCCCAGCTCAGCGGGTATAACCTCCATCAACACAGGACTTCCTGTATTTCCTATAAAAGCACCCTCAAACAACTGGCCTCCAACACAACTTGAGCAAATAGATGGTGGCCACTGAGAAGTGATGGGTGACATGCCCAGGGTGTGCAAGGGTGAAATCTGCTTTGAAAATAAACAGCTGCTTTTCCAAAGATATAGGAATACAGACCCTATTTTATAAACACCATGGTAAGGAATTGTGGATGACAAGACTAACTGGTAAGTCCCTACAGGTCCCTTACTAAGGCCTCACAGTGCATTACCCAATAAGGCAGCGATGTCCTCGATATGGGACTTCCTCAGAATCTTGGCTTCTGTGCTTTTCACCCTCACCCTGCAGACACAGAAATGACTGTTATATACTACTGGCTACCCACCAAGGCCATTGGACACATTTTCAAGCTAGGTTTTCTTCAGATTACAAAAGAAGTAGGCTTGTTTTCTTCTCAACTTTTCACTTAAACCAAGTTACAGGCAACTAGGAACCCATGTGCCTGAGGTTTGAGTCAGCAAGGACCCTAGTGAATATTTTATGTGGTATTTTCCCCCCTTTTAAAAAGAGAGAAAAGGTTGGCTGGGATTTAAGAGTACAAATGAATTCAAATTGTGACTTTTATACGGCAAATCCTACTTTCAATTGCACAAATAATTCCTTCAGTTAGATTTCCAGAGAACAGATAATATCACTAATGGATGTTTACAGCCCAGTAGGTGTTCTAGTTTAAAAGGATATGCTTTCCTTTCAAATTCTAGTGTTCAGTTACCTCCCCCGCCGCAGGGAAAGTGTAAGCTGGGGACTAAACAAGCTTAGGAGGCTCTGAGGGCTGGGAGCTGCAAAGGAAGCCCACTGGGTTTTAATTCTCTATTTAGAATTGGGAATTCTTCCATCAGACGCACGATGCCAGTCCTACTTGATCTGAGTATTTTTATCTTCACTCTAGATAATCTTATGTCCTTCCATTCCAGGTAATCAAGAGAACAGTCATGTGCTGGCAGAATCATGGGTGTGCCTTCCAAGTTCTAAATAATAGTGTATTAGAGGGACTGACTCAAAATCAAATATTTCAAAACTGATGGGTCTAGCCAAAACCAGTTGGCTCAGTGGATGGAGCATTGGCCTGCAGACTGATGGGTCCCAGGTTCAGTTCCAGTCAAGGGTATGTACCTTGGTTGCAGACACATCCTCAGTAGGGGGTATGAAAGAGGCAGCTGATCGATGGTTCTCTCTCATTGATGTTTCTAACTCTCTATCCCTCTCTCTCCTCTCTGTAAAAAAATCAATAAAATATATTTTAAAAAACAACTGATGGGTCTATTTATACAAATTTCTGGAGGGGAGAGGGAGACACAAATAAACCAGTGGGCAGGAAATACCCCTATTTGAACACCAATGATGAGTTTACCCTAGTGTAATTTTATATTTATTACATTTTTGTACTGGTCTCCCTGGAGATCACACACTGCCTTGTGTAGATCTTCAATTTCCAAACTGACATAAAATTAAAGTCAGCTACTTCTTAAGATTATGATGAGCACTAATCAGTTACAATAACTGAAGTTATACTAACTGAAAAGTTAATTTAATAAGCCTTTAGTCGTGGACTTCACTTTTTTGGTGGAGGTATGGTAATCAGAAATCCCATCCTATCCTATATAATAAAAGGCTAATATTGCAAATAGACCCAATGGTGGAACAAGATCCCTATGATGTGTGCTGACCACCAAGGGGCATGTGTGGAACATGGCGTGTGTTGGCTGCAGTGGGATGGTAGAAGTGATGGGGATGCTAGACCAAGACAGGGTGGCAGTGGCTATCATGGGGCAAGCCTCTGATGGTCACTGAAGACTCTTTGCTCCCACATTATGTGGTCCTGTCCAGCAATTGCACCCACTACCGGCTTCTCTACCTCCCCCTGCTCCTGAGGAGCAATCAAGCCCGGCAGCCGCCTGATCACACCCACTGACGGCACCAGCCCCATTCGCACCCACTGCTGGTGCTGGCCCCAATCACTCCATGCTGTCAGTGGAGTGGTAGTGGCAGGAAGGGCCAGGTGGGGGGGCAGGAGATGGGCCAAGACCTGCCCTTGTGCCCACCGCAGCCTTGCAGCCCACAGTTCCTTTCAAGGTGTACAAATTCGTGCACTAGGCCCCTAGTAAGGAAATAAAGTCTTGAAAAAACTGTCACACTTAACTTTTTGTCTAAGGAGAGTATTTGAACATTTAGAAAAAATCCCTTTTTTTTCTTAGTTGTTGACATCTCAGGTTTGGCCAAAACCTATGTTAAAAAAAAAAAATCCTTGTTATTAAGACACAACAAAAAATTGACACAGAGTAAGAAGCAGTGACAACAGGTACAAATGTAGCAGATAATTTTTCGCCCTTTTAACGTTTTACTATGCTTTTCCTTTTGCTCACACAACCCCAACCATACTGATTTCCTTCCTGTTTTATTAACATAATGGACCCATTTCTGCACTAGGATCTTTTTTTTTTTTTTGTCTAAAGTTTTGCACATGTCTCTTTTCCCCAGTTGACACCCCCCACAAGCATTCTCACACCAGGCAAGCCCCCACCACTCCAGTGTCTGTGCCCATTGGTTATGCTAACATGCATGCATACACTGCACTGGGATCTTAACAGCTGTTCCTTCTACCAGAACTCTTTCCCACATATTGGCTTGGCTAGAGTTTAGTTTTTGTTCTAACCTCTCCTTGACGATCCTAGCTTCCCCACTCTCCCATTTACTAAAACAATCCACCACAACCCCCTTACTTGTTCTATTTTTCTTTTTCCAAAACATGGTGTTACATATCCATCTTTTTGTTTCTATTATGGATTTTTTTTCCTTACTGGTTAAAATATTACATGTGTTTTTTTCAATTGACCCCACCACCACCACCACTCCCACCCCCCAAGGACAAGCCCCTACCACCCCAGTGTCTTTTCCATTAGTTATGCTAATATGCATGCATACAAGTCCTTTGGTTGATCTTTTACCACCTCCCCCTCCCCTGCCTTCTCTCTGAGGTTGGACGGTCTGTCTGTTCAGGGTTTCCTTGCCTCTGGACCTATTTTTGTTCATCAGTTTATGTTGTAGCAATATAAAGCATAAAACTTCAAAGATATTCTGTCTAATCTTCCTGATATTGCAAGTGGGGAAGGAGGCACAAGAGGTCAGTGGCAGACCCTGACTAGGATGGGTTTCTCCCTTTAGGTTTGACTCTCTTCCTCCGGTTTGGCTGGAAAGTGTCCCCAGATCCTCCCATTATTTACTATCACAGGGCTCCCTGCCAGAAATTTCCTTGAGTTACTGCCATACATGCCTTTTAGAGCTGTTAGTTGTTGTTTTTTTTCAGTGTGAAAAAAACACCACTTTTCCAGCAGCTTAACCTTGTAAGTACTCCACCAAAATCCCATTAAATGGGGAGTGAGATCTGGTGCCAACAGAAACAGCAGCCAACTGTTCAGGCTCAATTATTCCACTGAAGCAACTCCTCGGTCCCTCTTGATAAATATTTTACTTGTCACCCAAAAGTCATTTCTATTCCAGAAATTAGAAAATAATGCTGTCACCTTTGCAGGCCATAATCGCTCTTTCCATCTGCACAGGACATACTTGGTGTCCGTCATGATTTGGGCTCATGTGGCAAGTGGTCACGATTAGACACGAAGTGCCTGAAGGTCTGGTGCAAAGGGCCCTGCAACAAAATTTTCAAGGTGGTTTCTAACGTGTTTTGCTGGTGATTTTTACACCGACACAACCCTTAAGGCCCACTGTATGGGGGCTTAGCCTCATGTGTAACCCTGCACAGAGATACTTGATACCAAAGCGAGATGGCTGGCCCTGGAACCCAGAAAGGCACCTGTTGTTTGTTTTCATAAATAAAATAGCCAAACTCCCACCCCAAATGCTGTGTCTGGATTGTTTTGTTTTTTTTTAAAGGCTCCTAAGAAAATCATCTCTAAGTTGAAGGCTACCTCGGGACTTCAGCAGGGGAAGCATTTTAAACAAGCAAAATCCATAACCCTCCCCCATTTAGGGCGCAGAGCAAAAAAATAAAATCGGAGGGAAAGGCCTGCTCTTTTTGGCAGCATGTCCCTGAAGGATGGGACAGCTGCAGACGCTCCTTCCATCAATGGGAAAGCTGGCTGGGCTGCCGCCAGCACAAACGCAAAGGGGACGAGGGGGCATGGCCTGTGTAAAGGAGGGGTTCACCACAGCAGCGAAGGGAGGCCAGTCAGCAAAGGAGGGGGTTCAGCAGAGAAGGAGCTCAAGGCAGCAGAAAAGCGGTTTGAACAGAAGGAATTCAGGCAGTAAAGGAGTGGATCGAGCAGCAAAGGAGGGGTACAAGCGACAGAGGAAGGGACTAGGGGGTAGCAATGGAAGGGCTGCAGGCAGCAGGGGTGGGGGGGTGCCGGTCAGCAGAGAAGGGGGTTCACGCAGCAGAGGAGTTCAGGCAGCAGGGGAGTTCGGGATGCAGAAGGGGAGGCTCGGGCAGTCGAGGAGGTTAGTCGTGAACAGAGAGAGGAGCGCCGGCTCACGCAGCAGGGGGAAGGGGTTCCCGCGGCAGCGCGGGGTCAACACCCCGAGAAACCTCTTTCGGGGTTCGCTCCTCCCCCCACCAGGCACGGCCGCCTCAATCCCCGGTCCCTGCCGATCCGAAAGGTACAGCCCGCCGGGGGCTCACCGGACCCCTGGCCTCGCGAGCGCGGCGTCTCCCAGCCCGGCGTGCAGAGCTAGAAGGCCGCGGCGGCCCAACGGCGGTCGCACCCGCGCCGCCCCAGCCGCCGCCGCCGCCGCGGCCGCGGCCCACGCCTGCGCTCACCACCGCCGCAGACCTCGCCGCCGCCGCGCCGTTCCCGCGGGTCGGGGGCGGAGCGCGCCGCGGAGTTTCTCCGCCGGCGGACCAATGAATCGCGTGCGGCCGCGCCTTCGCCCCGCCCCTTCCGCCGGGCCGCTCGCGAGGCCGGCTGACTGACAGGTGGGCGCGGGACTGGCGGGCGCCGAGTGAGTGACGGGCGCGGGTGGGCAGGAATGCACGAGACTGACTCGGCGGGCGGGCGGCCTCCATCTTCCCGGCCACTTCGCCACAGTTTGGAAGGGGTTTTGGCCCAAGACTCTGTAAAAACGCCTTGGGGCGCCCGTAGCCTCAGCGGACCCTGAGGGAACCTTCCAGAATCTGGGAGAGCCTTCTTTTTCCTGAAAATCCTCTGCTGAAACAGTTCCAAGTTCAGCACCGACCCCCACCCCCACCCCCCACCCCGCGCACACCCACAAAAGGGGGCCGCGCATGTCGCAAATAACCTGCTTGCTTAGTCCAGTACCTGGGCAAGGCCGGCGCTCTGTGCAGTCGGTCCAAAGGGCCCCTGCCTCTCTATGATGATGCTGGTGTTTTGTCAATTGGGGTAAATGACTTAGAACACGATAGTCTCCCCTTGGCCGTGCCCCTCCTCATCCGTGGCGTCCCAAGACCCCCACTGAGGCCTGAAACCGGGGGAGTGCCCAGCCCTCTACACAGATATTTTCCCCCCATGCGGTTGGCCCTTGACCCAGGCGGGTGGGGGTGAGGTGTGCAGGCCCTGTACCACCGATCCTATACCTTTATCCCCAGCGCAAGCCCATAAGGGAATCGAACCAGTGCACAGGCCAGCGCTCTAACCATGGAGATGGCCAGGGCTCCTTCCTATATCTTTTGGCTCTACCTTTGGCCCTTGATATCTGTGGCTTCAACAACCGGGGTTGAGACTGAAGGGGACCAAAACTTGCCACCTGAAGCTGCCTTTTGGGATATTAATTTGAAGCCGGTTAAGAAACATGTCTGAGAAAGAACCTTTGACCCTCCCACTTCCTGCCCCAAGAGATCCCAGAGGCAACCAGCTCCATGAGGGAAATCTTAGGATGTTGCCTTAGCAGCCTAATTTCATTGAGTATGGTGGGTGGGAAGGTGTCAAATGTTTGCTATCCTCCGTCCCATTATTTCTGGGTTTAGTAAGAACTACATACCTTGCCGAAACCAGTTTGGCTCAGTGGATAGAGCGTCGGTCTGCGGACTGAAAGGTCCCGGGTTCGATTCTGGTCAAGGGCATGTACATTGGTTACAGGCACATACCCAGTAGGGGGTGTGCAAGAGGCAGCTGGTCAATGATTCTCTCTCATTGACGTTTCTAGCTCTCTATCTCTCTCCCTTCCTCTCTGTAAAATATATATTTTTTTAAAAAAGAACTACATACCTTGTGTTCTGCTCTTCCTCAGTTACTTCTAAAATCTAATCCCCACCCCACCTCCACCCCCATTTTGTCCTTTGTCCAAAATGTCATATACCCAATGCTGCCTCACTGTCTTTGGAATTTTCATGCTTATTTGAATTACCCACTGAAAGATGAAATAGAGGGGCTTTCACCCACATGTATGTATTAAAATTATATTTTCTCCTGGTAATCTGCCCCTGTTAATTTATTTTTTTAAATATATTTTATTGATTTTTTTACAGAGAGGAAGAAAGAGGGATAGAGTTAGAAACATCGGTGAGAGAGAATCATCGATCAGCTGCCTCTTGCACACCCCCTACTGGGGATGTGCCGCAACATGCCCTTGACCAAAATTGAACCTGAGACCTTTCAGTCCGAAGGCCAACACTCTATCCACTGAGCCAAACCAGTTTTGGCCACCCCTGTTAATTTGATTACTATAACAGCTGGAAGAACTTACATAGTGGGAGGAGAAATATTATTTTTTACCCCTACAGTTTGGGCAAGCTGACCAGAAAAGAATAAAAAATCTGCAGTTGGGATGTGAAAATGCTGGTTTCAATCTGCAGTTGACTGAATTCGCCAGTGTGAAATCTGTGAAGGCCAAGTGTATTTATTGAAAAAAATCCATGAGTAAATGGACCTGTGCAATCCAAACTGATGTTCAAGATGTGAGAATAAAGAAGTAATCATTTCTGTCAAAGAACAGTTTAGACCAAGCATGTCAAACTTGCAGTTGGTGGGCTGCATGCACCAGTTTGACCTGTTTGCTTTAGACAGCCGCCATTTTGAACTGTGTGATTGGCAGCCACCATTTTGGCCCTCTAAGACCCCCAGAAGGAGACCCTCACTCTGTCCCAAGGATCGACGGCGACCCAATCAACCGCAGGAGGCGTCACTTGATGCAAACAGCAAGAGGCTTTATTCCAGCGTACTGGGGCTCAACTCGTAACTCATGCAGGAGCAGAGGAGTCGAGCCCTGAGCAGAAAATCTTACAAGCATATATAGGCAAAAGTCACGCATAGGAGGGGTTACACATGGAGGGGGAAGAAGGGAACAAAAGAATTCCAAAAAGGGGAGCTGGGCTCGTTAATTACTTGTTTTATGAGAGGGTCTACACTTAGTCAACAGTCCCACCTGGTAATCTTATCTATCAGAGCACTGTTCAGGGGCTATAACTCTCAGAGCACTAATTGGGGCTATTTCCTTGAGCAGTTTTAAGAGCTATGTTCCCATCACTAACGGGGGACCTTGGGAGTTGAGATAAGACAGACAGCCTTCTTAAAAAGATGTTTATTCTTTGAACAGCTCAGGGCAGCCACAGGCCACATGCCAATGAGAAATTCCAGCTTCCTCACTGCTAGGTGAGGCAGGGGGGGTTGGGTTTTTCAGCCCCATAACTTGCAGCTCCCCTGGTGGCCACCATCTTGAAATGGCAAAGGCCAACCTCTCCCTTTGAATTAGCCAATCATGAAAGACTATGAGCCTGTGCTCCAATCAAGTGTAAGGGGCAGGTTACCTTTGTAAGGATTAAAAAGCTGAGGCTTGCCGAGACCGGTTTGGCTCAGTGGTGGAGCGTCGGTCTGGGGACTGAAGGGTCCCAGGTTCGATTCCGGTCAAGGGCATGTAGCTTGGCTGTGGGCACATCCCTGGTGGGGGGTGTGCAGGAGGCAGCTGGTCGATGTTTCTCTCTCATTGACGTTTCTAGCTCTCTATCTCTCTCCCTCCCTCTCTGTAAAATATCAATAAAAAGTATTTAAAAAAAAAAAAAAAGCTGAGGCTTGTGCACCCCCTTGCAGAAGACATTTGCCTTGCAGCCTGACATGTCCAGAGTATGTTTTGTGTTCCACCAGGATCCCTGAATTTGGGGGCTCACTTTATTCCTTACAAAGACCAGCAGTACATGAAGTTTAAATTATAAATTAGGTACAGTAAGAGACTAACAACAACAATGAAATGTTACAATGATAACAATAAGCTGTAATAAAAGTTATGTGAGAGCCATTGTAGCTGTTATTAAGTAAAATAGGAGTGACTTGAACACAATTCACGAGTCCCTCTGACAACCAAGGAGGCTGCTAAGTGACTGGGGTGGAGTGTGTGCAGAACAATGTGATGCTTCCCCTGGTGGGGATGGAACAGGCAGTGAGAAAAGTCATCCTGCTACTTAAACGGCTCACAATTTAAAACTTACGAATTGTTTATTTCTGGAAGTTTCTATTTAGTATTTTCAGACCGTGGTTGTCCTTGGGTAACAAACCCCTCATAAGGGGGGACTATTGTATATTAGTGTCAGGTGTACACCATAATGATTTAATACATGTATGTGTTTTCTGTCGCTTCTTGACATATTTTAATCCTGTGCTAATAAGGGCCCAGCTTGGAAGTGTTATGTCAGGTGGAAAATGGAAACTGGTGAGTGGATGTTCAGTTTACATCTTTTCGGGATTTAGGGACTTTCAGGTCCTAATGTGGCCCCCAGGGCTGCATGGTGGGGTGAGTGGGAAGGAGGGAAGGAGCTGTATCCCGGGGCCTGAGCCCTGAGGCCTTTGCCCACCCACCATTCTCTTGGGGTGTCACACCTGCCTCTTGCTTTCCAAATTTCTTGTGTTAAACCTGGCTGGTTTAAAGGGGACTGTCTTCTCACCTATAAGCTCCCACAGGGCTTTGGCTGCTGATTGGATTATAGTCAGTTTTAACAAGGTCGGGGCATGGTCAAGGTTTCCAGTGTGGTCCCCTTATCACCTAATTAGGTACTTGAATGGACTGAAACACTGGGTGAGTCTCAGTTCAGAGGCTATATTGATGTTACATTTCAATCATTTTAGAATATAGATTCAGTTCTGGTTCAGGCTGGCTCACTAGGTGTGCATGGAGGAGTAGGTTTTAATCTTTGATTCAGTTCATGGTTCAATAACAGATTTGTACACTTTTCACCCACCATCAAATTAACAAAGAGGAAAGGAACAATCACACCTGGCCCTAACACAGGGTTAGGTGGGCCTTTGTAACACAGGGCAATGTGAATTGGTAATTTTCTGAAAAGCAACATGTCTGTCAAATGCCTTTAAAATGTTTCAGACTCTCCAGCCTTGCCATTTCCACTTCCAGTGATTTATCCACAGATAAACATGCCCAAAAATGTGTGGGCAACAGGTTTTCTGCACATGATTTGCATTGTGTAAAAAATCAGAAAGCACCTAAATATCCACCAATAGAGGTGTGCTAAGAGCTCCAATGGCTCACTCTTCTTCCCTTGGGTATGGGTAGAACCTGTGATGTGATGGGGATTGCACCTGAGGCCTGGTGGTGCACAGATTCATGCACCAGTGGGGTCCATAAGCCTGGCCTGCAGGGATGGGGCTGAAACCAGCTCTCCAACATCCCCCAAGGGGTCCTGGATTGAGAGAGGGCACAGGCCAGGCCGAGGGACCCCACTGGTTCATGATTGGTGAGGGACTATGGTCTGGCCCATCTTGTCCAATCCCCGGTTAGCTGGACCCCAGCAACAAGCTAACCTACTGGTTGGAGCATCTGCCCCCTATTGGTCAGTGCACATCATAGCAACTGGTCAAACGGTCAGAAATAGTCAGACACTTAACATATTAGGCTTTTATAATATAGGATTACATGGAAAAGGCAAAGGGACTTTGCAGATAGAATTAAAGCCCCTAATGAATGGGCCTTTAGTTAATCTAAAGTGGGTCTGGCCTAATCAGGGGAACCTTCAGAAGAGAGATAGGGGTCCTTCTAAGGTCACAGAAGCTCTCTGGGTCATGCAACTGCCAGGAAGGGAATTCCGCCAACAACCTGTGAGCTTGGGAGAGGCCCTAGCCTACTCTCAGAGGAGACACAGTCTCACCTACACATAGATTGCCACCCTGGAGACCCTGAACAGAGGTCCCAGCCCCACAGTAGGAAACAAACATTCAGGAGACCCTTTGTCCACCATGGTAAAATTACCAGCACCCTCTCCTGCCTTCCTCAGTTTTAATTTTATGTTCCAGGGCCAAGCTCAAGTTTTAGCTCTTCTATGCATATCTCCTTTTGAGCCCAGGACCAGTCTGTACCTAATTATGATGGTCACTGGAGTTGTTCCTGTCTGTTTGGTTCTCTCTCCTGGGAGGTGGGAGTATGTGGTGAATTTACTTCAACTTGCTTGTGCCAAAATGCTATGGCCAGCATGCATTTTCTTTTGTCATAATGCTGATGAGTAGGGTGTTTGTCACTGCAGCTTTGCCTCAGAAAGTAGGGTTAATTTCATTGTAATGTAATTATTTGTCTACACACTTGTCTTTCCCCAGCTGCTGACCTCCCACTGATGAGAGATGGTGTATCATTCACTATTCTCCTATATAATAAAAGGCTAATAAGCAAATAGACTGAACAGCAGAGCAACTGAACAACTGCTCGCTGTGACATGCACTGACCACCAGGGGGCATGTGCAGAACATGATGGGCATTGGCCAGGACAGGATGGTGGAGCAGGTGAATGGGGGCACCAGACCAAGGCGGGGCACCTGTTGCTGTCATCAGGGCAAGCCTCTAGTGGTTACTGAAAATTCTTTGCTCCCACTCACTGCAGTCCCACCCAGTGCTTGCACCTGCTGCTGGTGCCAGCCCCACTCGCACCCACTGCCAGCACTGGCCCCGCTCGCAACTGCTGCCAGTGCCTGACACCGGTCCCAATCACTCGGAGCTGTCAGCTGTGCAAATGGTGGCTGCCGGCCCTGATCTCCCCTGAGGGCTCCACTTCCCCCTGCTCCTGACGGGTGATCAGGGCAGCAGCCGCAATTGCTGTGTGCCATCAGTGGGTGCGAGTGGGGCTGGCACCTTCAGCATATGGGAGTGGTAGTGGTTGGAGTGGGGCTGCCGGCGGATGGGACCAGGGGCCGCAGCAGGAGGGGCTGGGAGGGATGTGCAGAGGATGGGCTGAGACCCACCCCGTGCCTACTGCAGCCTCTTGGCCCACAGTTTCTTTCAAGGTGCACGAATTTGTACACTGAGCCTCTAGTTGTATCATAAGAAGATGGAAAAAATTTATTTGACCAGCTGGCACCACAACTCATTTTAGAGACTCATCATAAAGCTTGTTTAGGAAAATACCTTAACTAGTATGAGGGAACAGTAAGGGAGACCTTGATGACAGGTAACTGCTGTTTGGGAAGAGAAGTGGGAGCCATGGAGATCAAGAGACAGACAGACAACGCGGGGAGTAAAGTGGGAGTCAGGAATGAACCATATCCCATTCGGGCCTCTGTTCTTTGAAGCAGTCTCGGCCGGATGCTCTCTGATCTGGACACACTCAGCCAAAGTAGAGAATAAGCCTCCACAGCCCGAGCTTGCCAGCCAGGGGGAGCTAGGCACCAGGGGCCCAGCCAGCACCCAGTGGATGGATAGTGTCGGCCAAAAGGGATGAAAATTAACATGATTATCAGGAAATGCCTGCAATTCACAAGAAACCCAAGGAGAACCAAGCTGCTAATTTTTTTTTAAGGGAGAATCATGTATTTTATTTATTTATTTTTAAATATTGATTTTTACAGAGAGGAAGAGAGAGTCAGAAACATTGATGAGAGAGAAACATCCATCAGCTGCCTCCTGCACACCCCCTACTGGGGATGTGCCCGCAACCAAGGTACATGCCCTTGACCGGAATCAAACCCGAGACCCTTGAGTCCGCAGGCCGATGCTCTATCCACTGAGCCAAACCGGTTTTGGCACGAAATAGATTTGAAACTCGCAAGAACATTGTAAACATGTTCACCGCTCCCCTTGTTTTGCTTTGTGTGATCTGACTAACATAAAGTTTCAGCGCCAAAACCGGTTTGGCTCAGTGGATAGAGCATCAACCTACAGGCTGAAGGGTTCCAGGTTCGATTCCAGTCAAGGGCATGTACATTGGTTGTGGGCACATCCCCGATAGGGGGTGTGCAGGAGGCAGCTGGTCAATGTTTCTAGCTCTCTGTCCCTCTCTCTTGTCTGTATTCTTGAATCCTTCACTGCCTCTTCTCAGGTTCACCCCTGGCCGTGCTGGACACGGTTCACCATATGACCCAGAGCACTGAAGGCGCAACACCCATACATGCACACCTATGTTCACAGCAGCACAATTCATAACATTCCAAAGGTGGAAACAACCCAACTGTCCGTCAACTAATGAGTGGACAAATGAAACATGGTCCCAACCACATAACGGAATATTATTCAGCCATGGAAAGGAAAGTCATTCTGACACCTGCTACAACGTGGACGAACCTTGAGGACATTATGCTCAGTGAAATAAGCCAGACCCAGGAGGACAAATACTGTGTGATTCCACACACAGGAGGTCCCTAAGAGATAGAAAGTACCAGGTGGGAACCAGGGACTGAGGGAGGGGAAGGGGGGATTCGTGTTTAATGAGGGAGTTTTAGTTGAAAAGATGAGAAAGTTCTGGAGATGGATGGTGGTGACAGCTGCGTAACAATGTGAATGTGCTTAATTCCACTGAACTGCACACTTCAAAATGGTGACAAATGGTTAAGTTTTTATGTTGTACTTATTGTGGCACATTAAAAATTGTTTTACACCCCATTCGTACAAGCAAACATTTCCCATACCATATGGGATATTTCCCAAGGTGTTCACTGTTCAGATCAGAGAGTGACAGACAGCCTGCCGGGAATGTGACCCCACCAGGAACACCCCCCTCCCCACCCTCCCCTCTTCTCCCCTCCCCTTCCAAATTGTTTTCCTATTTCTGTGTCCTCCCCACCCAGAAAAGGGCAAGCGCTGCAGTGTCTCTTCAGCAGAGTCAAGGATTAGGCCCATTGAGTTTCCATCCTGTTCGCCTTTGATTCTTTAAAGCAAGCCTTTCATTTCAACTATTAGACATTTCAGGGCAAGCTACACAAAGCCATCTACATTTCAAAAAAGCGCCTCACAACGATTTATTTTCTTCCTTTCCTTTCTTCTCCCAGACGGAGGGTAATCTACAACCATCTTTTATTTGTTTTCTTCAAGGTCCTCTATCATATTACCTCACATTGTTCCCAGGCATAAATTTCCTCTTTGTCTGAAACTCTTACACATGGACACAGCTGACAACCCCACACAACCACCCCTCCCAGTCCCCCACCAGCATACAAACCAGCACTCACCCCCCTCCCCCACCTCACACCCACACCCACCCCCTCACCAAGAACTCGAATTTGCCAAAATCGGTTTGGCTCAGTGGATAGAGCTTCAGCCTGTTGACTGAAAGGTCCCAGGTTCAATTCAGGTCAAGGGCATGTACCTTGGTTGCAGGCACATCCCCAGTAGGGGGTGTGCAAGAGGCAGCTGATTGATGATTCTCTCTCAACGATGTTTCTAACTCCCTCTCTCTTCCTCTTTGTAAAAAAAATCAATAAAATATATTTTAAAATAGCCGAACCGGTTTGGCTCAGTGGTAGAGCGTTGGTCTGCGGACTGAGAGGTCCCGGGTTCGATTCCGGTCAAGGGCATGTACATTGGTTGCGGGCACATCCCTGGTGGGGGCTGTGCAAGAGGCGACTGGTTGATGTTTCTCTCTCATCAACGTTTCTAACTCTCTATCTCTCTCCCTTCCTCTCTGTAAAATATCAATAAAATATATTTTTAAATATATATATATATTTAAAAATAAAAATAATAAAAATAAAAACCCCACAGTACACTGTGTTTCTGCAAACTGGTCCCCTGAGTGAGAGACAGGGTGCTAATATTCCACGGCATAAGCAAAAGTTTCAGAAGGATTGGGAAAACAGCAACCAATGTACATGCCCTCTTCCTTTCTCTCTAAAATCAATAAAATTATTTTTTAAATGGAAGCAATCCTAGTCCCTACCTTATAAAAAAAGAAAAAAAAGGAAGGAAGGAAGGAAGAAAAAGATAAAGATAAAGAAAAGAAAGAAGTTTGAATATAGACACAGACACAAGGGAATGCTCAGTGCAGGGCAGGGTGCTCCTCTGGACACTGGGGTCACTGGGTGGAGTATCTCTGCGGGGGGGGGGGGGTATCCTGGGAACCAGGGGGTATTAGCAGCATCTCTGGCCCCTACCCATTTGATGCCAGCAGTCCTGACAACCACAAGTAACCACAGAAGTCCCCAGACGTGGCTGTGTCCGTGGGGACAGAATAACCCCAGTAGAGAGTCCCTGCTGTGTGTAAATCTCTATGCATTTTTCAGGTAAAAGAACATAGAATTTTTAAAAATTGACTTTTAGAGAGAAACATCAGTGAGTCGGCTGCCTCCTACATGACCCCCATTGGGGATCAAGCCCAAAATCAGGGCTTGTTCGATGACCAGGAATTAAATTTGCAATCTTTTGGTTCACTGGATGACACGCAACCAACTAAGCCACACTGGCCAGGGCAAGAATTTTTAAAAATGGTCCTAGACAGAAGCTACCAGCTATTAAAATAATTACTTCCTGCCCAGCCGGAGCAGCTCAGTGGCTGAGCATCGACCTATGAACCAGGAGGTCATGGTTTGATTCCCATCCAGGTTGCGAGCTAGATCTCCATTGTGGGGCATGTGAAAGGCAGCTGATTGGTGATTCTCTCTCATTATTGATGTTTCTATCTCCCTCTCCCTCTCTGAAATCAATATATATATATATATATATATATATATATATATAAAATTTATTTATTTAAATATATTTTATTGATTTTTTACAGCGTCTGCCGCTGGCTGGGGGGGGGGGGGGGGGGGGAGGCGGAGGCTCCGGCCAGGCCCGGCAGCGGCAGGGGGACGGACAGGGGATGGGCTCGCTTGGGCCTCGAGTTGAAGACGCGGACGTGGCCCAGCGCTGGCTCCCTCGCTCTCATGGCGGGCAGGCTGGGAAGGCTGCAGGCACGGAGGCCTCCCTCACCGGCGGCAGCAGCAGTGGCAGCGGCTCTGCTGCAGCTCTAAACTCCACATGGCGGCGGTGCTTCTTCTTTCTCCAGTTTTGGCTCTATATATTTTTAAAAGAATTATTTCCTTCTGAGATCAAGAAAAAGGCATACTTTTTAAAATGTAAACAGCCAAACATTTGATTGGGAAAACATGGACACATGTTTTAAAATATATATATTTTATTGATTTTCCACAGAGAGGAAGGGAGAGAGATATAGAGCTAGAAACGTCGATGAGAGAGAAACATCGACCACCTGCCTCCTGCACACCCCCTACTGGGCATGTGCTGGCAACCAATGTACATGCCCTTGACCAGAATTGAACCTGGGATCTTTCAGTCTGCAGACCGACGCTCTATCCACTGAACCAAACTGGTTTTGGCCATTTGAGTATTAAAAAAAAAAAAAAAAAAAAAAACCCTCAAAACTGCTGAGTTGTTTTGTTTTGTTTTGTTTTGTTTTTCCCCAGAGTATGATTCCTTTACTTCAAGTTTAAAAGCAAGAAAAAATAGACATTACCGAACATGTAGTATAACTGTGAATACCCACATCCTTCATGGTTCAGGGTTTGAGCTGTGGAAGTGGGGCTGCACTCAAACCAAAGAGACGAGACGAGAAATAATAATTTGGAAATATTTGGGGACCATGCGGGAGCCCAACTGAAGAGGAAGAACTCGGCTTGGGCACAGGTCTCACCGTCCTTTTATTCAGTTTGGGATACACCGATAGCCCTTAGGCAGGCGATTTCCAGAAACAGGCAGACTATCTTATCAGTAAGGATTTACAAGACTGATAGGGAAGTTGCTTCAGCTATCTGTGTCTGGACTAAACAGCGGGTGTACAGCCCTGACCTTTGCCAGAGCTCAAGGGTCACCAGCCTTCCCGGTTCCTTGTCCACACCTCTCTGCTCTTGAAGACAAGGGGCAGCTTCCGCATGTAATTTAATTTTTAAAGGTCATAAAATGAGTAAAACACACAAAACTCCAAAACTGAATAATTTTTAGAAAACGGAACAGCCCAGTTACGGGTGATGGGGAATGTGCGGGAGGTGCTGGTGGGTCCTGAGATCTCCCCCCAGGACCTGAGTCCAAACGAGCAGGATGAGTGACCCCACGAGTTCACGGGAGATCCCCCAGAAAAGGCCTGGACTGGGGCTCCTCCCTGAAACCCCCACCCCAGTCTGACCATGACCAACACATGTGGCTCTGAGGGCGTGGTCCTGAGCTGGCTGTGGACCCAAAGCCCCTCTCCCACCTGGGCACCCAGCAGGCCAAGTGGCTGCTCGCCTCCCACCCTTCAGCCCCTCTCTAGCTGGGTTACGCCTGCACTGTCCTCAGTCACCTGGCATTGAGGGGCACCCCGTGTCCCCACAGGGAGAGACACCAGTCACCGTGCAGAACGCCCCGGTCAGGAGGACGCGGTCGCCGAGAGCCTGCAGAGGGAGGGCGGTGTGAGCAGGGGGTGTGGGCCCCGTTCCTCAAGGGCCCAGATGGCTTAGGGTCTGGCCGTGATGCCATCAGCCGAAAGCCATCGCCCGCCTTGTCCAGAGGGTAAAGAGGAAAGCACCCCCTATTGTCCCCCCAAAGGGACGCACTGAATAGCGACAAAGACAGCCTTTCTGCAAGGGCTCTCAGCCCCCAATTTGCACAGCGGCCCTGGGACAGCAGAAAACTCAGATGACAGGAGCATTGTGTGCTCGATGCCTGGCCCCACCGAGGCCTCGGCTTTCTGCAGCCGTGACCAACGGGCTCCCATGAGAGCGCTCAGCTGGCCTGCTGATCCCCTGTCTCCCCCCCTCCCCCCACCGGCCCATTCCAGCCACCACCAGGACTCCTGGCACAGCTGGGACAGGGTCAGAGATGGCAAGGCATGCTGCAGAGAGTGACCCCCACAGTGAGTGCCCGGGATCCAATGTGGAGGCCTCGGCCTTCCCCATTTGTCACACCACCAGCTTCAGGGGGTCCCCCCAGCAGGTCATTTCCCCCCCCCTCCAGACCTCAGCCCCTCTCTCCCCTCAGGAACTCCCTCCAAGCAGCACCCGATGGGGAAGGCTCTGTCTGCTTTCTGTGGGCTAATGTGTGGACGCCAGCATGCCCCAGCCTGCGGGGCAACAACGAGGGCACGCAGAAACCACCTAAGAGAATGAATCAAACAAGAAGCACGAAGAACGGAGGCAAGATGGGGTTCCGATCAAGCCTCATTTCTTTATTGAAGTGTAGCTGTTTTTAAAAGCTCGGAAGGGGAGGAACAGGATAAGGGATTGTCATGGGGTGATTGGTTGGGGACTGGGTATCTGTCCTTAGCTGATTGGTCTGGCCTTTGGCGAGCGGGCTTTCTTGGCGTGCGCGGGCTCAATCAGGAAGTAGGGCTGACCAGGAAGTGAGACCGAACTCTTGTTTTTATGGCTCCAGGCACCAGCAGGCCCTCCGGGAGGGCAAATGGGCAACACCCATGCAGGGCCTGCCCCAGGGGGGTCTGCCCTGGGAGAAGTCACAGGACTGACCACCGTGGCCCCGCCCAGCAGGCAGTGCGGGCCTCACAGACTCCGTCCCGGAAGAAGAACCCACACGGGAAGAGCACTGTGTAGGGACCCACTGTCGAGTGATAACAGGCCACAAGTCAACAAGCACAGCAACAACAGATCAGCGCACACATGTGCCAGAACACACACACGCGTGCGTTTGAGGTTTGGAGATGTGCCTCTCGGTACCAGAGAGGATTCAGGGCGAGGATTTGGGGGTTTGGTTTGGGTGCTGTTCTGTGTCTTTCGCGTGTTCTAGGTGCCGTGTCCTGTTTCACAGCCAGCCAGAAGACATTAGTCTCCAAGACCAGGAAAAAGGCATTTGTTCTCAGGGGAATGCTCTGCTTTTGGATGCTGACTGTCACTTTTGCTTGTCCATGGCATTTCTTCCCTGACAACTGCATTTTTACCGACTTTGCCCGTTTTTCTACTGGGTGGTTGGCCTTTGTTGACTAGTGGCAAATAATTTTATATGAAGGATATTAATTATCCCAGCTTTTACACAATGCAATTTAAACAACTTTTCAGAGGTCCAATCCGTGCAGGTTTTCTCTTAGTTTCTGAGATTTGAGAGTGCGTTTAAAAAGGATTTCCTCACCTCAAGACTTAAAAATATATTTATCTAGAATTGCTTTTAACCTTCATGGTTCTATGAATGACCCTAAAACATATGTATGTTTTTTAATCCTCACCCGAGGATATGCTTACTGATTTTATGCGGTGTAAGTTTCATCTCAATGACAAAGTTACCATCCTAATTTTCTTCTTTATTTTGCAAAAGTCAGGCATGGTCACCGTTCACTAAAGCAATCATAAAAGACAGTAGCCTGAGATGAGGAATGCACCGTTCAAAGTCTCCTTCAGGGAGCGAGGTCTGTGGGGACAACGTTGTTTTTTGGGTTTTTTTAAATATATTTTATAGACTTTTTATAGAGAGGAAGGGAGAGGAATAGAGAGTTAGAAATATCTATGAGAGAGAAACATCGACCAGCTGCCTCTTGCACACCCCACACTGGGGATGTGCCCGCAACCAAGGTACATGCTCTTGACCGGAATCGAACCTGGGACCCTTCAGTCCGAAGGCCGACGCTCCATCTGCTGAGCCAAACTGGTTTTGAAGACAACATTGTTTTTATGCAACTACTGAGGGAAGCAATGACAGCCAATAAGAATGGTCCTCCTGATAGGAACGTGCCTCCATCACATCCCTCCCCTGCTACAAACCTTGCTGTGGCTCCCAAGTACCTTTGAGGTGAACCACACTTCTCCCCCCACTTACCCCTGCTTCAGCCATGCCAGGCGCCCGGAGGCTGCATCCCACTCCAGGGCCTTTGCGCTTGCTCTTTCTTCTGCCCAGATGCTCATCCTCACCAAGAACATGGCTTCTCTCCCTTCTGGTTTCAGCTCAAATGACATCTCTCCTCCTCTGTCTCCCACCTGCTGCATGACCTCTGGCCTTCCTGTGTCCTCTCTGGACCCATGGCCTCTCCATCCAATGCTGTTTCTGCTCCATCTCATAGAACTTCTTCAGGAAAAGAAGGGGATGGAACCATTTCAGGGGTGGGCAAAGGCCAGGACCTACACAACCCCTACTCACTGAGGAACGGAGGGGACATGGGTCATCAGGCCTCCCCAGGCATTCCCGAGCAGAGCAGGGCAGCTTCCAAGGGGCAACCTTGTACCCGCCACCTGCCTCCACCTGCCCTGGTGCCCCCGATGTAGGGGACGGAGACCTGCCTTTGCTTTGGGCTTCAGTAGGCATTACACTTGTGTGAGGGTTTGATGCCCAACAGGAGGCCCGATGGAAGGTTTTCTCCCAGAATGATTCTCTTCATAAACCCCAAAAGAGGGGAAACAACCAATTCCTCTCCCTGGAGGAATGGTCACACACAGTGTCCATCCACACCATAGACGATTACTCGGCCAGGAAAAGGCGTGAAGCTCTGACACTTGCTACAGCACGGATGGTACGTGAACACATGCCAGTCAGTGAGAGAAGCCGGGCCCGAAAGGCCACACAGTGTGCGGTTCCATTTGTGTGAAATGTCCAGGACAGGCACATCCACAGGGACAGGAAGTGGGTTCGTGGTTGCCGGGGCTGGGAAAGGTGAGGCCTGACAGTTGTTGGGGACAGAGTTTCTTTTGAGGAGGCTGAAAACAGTCTAGAGTCGAGGGCATTGATGGACACATAACTCTGTGAATACACTAAGACAAATGAATTGTACACTTTAAATGGGCAAACTGTAAGGTATGCGAGCAGTTCAATTAAGCTGTTTAAAAACATGGCAGTCCCTCCTGCCTCGGTCAGCTTTCCTCCCAGACTTTGGAAGTCCACACCCAGATAAGCCATAAGTTCACATTCCTCTGAGGCCACACCCGAGGAAGCCTTCTCTGGAAGCCAAGATAGTGAGCTTCCCATCTTCGGAGGCATGCAAGCCAGAGCTTCAAGCCATGGGTGAGGCATGGCTTCTGACTCTCAGACCCAGTTCTGAAAATCCAGAAACTATATATTTATTTATTTAAATACTAATTTTATTTTATTTATTTATTTTTTAAATATATTTTATTGATTTTTCTCAGAGAGGAAGAGAGAGGGATAGAGAGCTAGAAACATCGATGAGAGAGAATCATCGATCAGCTGCCTCCTGCACACCCCCCACTGGGGATGTGCCCGCAACCAAGGCACATGCCCTTGACAAGAATCGAACCTGGGACCCTTCAGTCCACAGGCCGACGCTCTATCCACTGAGCCAAACAGGTCAGGGCCAGAAACTTTAAAAACGGAAACATTGATTTGTGGTTCCACTTATTTATGTATGCATTCACTGGTTGATTCTTGTGTGTGCCCTGACAGAGGACCGAACCGGCTTGGTGTAATTGGGATGACACTCTCGCCAACTGAGCTACCGAGCCAGGAACAGAAACTTTTTTGCTGAGAAAACATTCTGTATCTCAGACTCTCCTGCCAAGGTGGCACCGTGGGACCTGTGGGGCCTCAGCCTCAGGCAGAGCCCTGCATACACCCGTATGCTCACATGCACCTGTATAACTGTTTGGGGATCCCCCCCCCCCCTCTTTTCTTCAAGTCACGGGGCCTGTCATGGACTTGGGGCACTGGTGACACTGTTGATTTCACGGTACTTTTATCATCGCAGCTAGGCACACAAAGGCCCCTCGAAGCCCTTTGCACTGCATTCTCTATGTGGAAGCCTCTTCATTTCCTATTAACTTCAAAAGTCCCAATCCTGTTAAAGCAGGGACAGAGAAACAACGGAATGGAAGAGGCTGGGTGGGTAGGGGCCCTGGGGACCCTCATTAGGCTGGCGCTGTTCCCGCAGGTCTCAGGGTGTCTGGCAACCACCCTCCCCAACTCGCTGCCAGCCCAGAAGCAACAGTAGAGTCTCTGAGCCACCAGAAAGGGCCTCTGGACAGGAATGCCAGCGAGGCAGTGGGGTCTGGTCATCCGGGGTCTGGCATCACTTCACGTGGCTGCGAACAGCACTCACCCATCTTACAGCTCAGCCCCGGAGCCTACGTTTCCGTACCCAGAAAATGTCCCGCTCTGCCCTCTTCCCCCGCTCTCATGTCTCCTATCCCTGGGAGAAGGAGCACCCCATGTCTTCGTCCTTCTGAGAATCTTCCAGCCTCATCATGTAGCCCACAGAGAGGTCTGGCCACGCCCCTAGATTCATACTCACCTTGAGGGTGATGGGGAGCCATAAGGGGCTGCAGAAAGGGGTGGGTCCTGGTCTCATTTTGGTTTTGAACTTTTCCCCGGGTTGCTCCAGGAAGGAGGGATCTTGGAGCAATGAACCAGGCCTGGCCCAGAGCGGAGGCTGGGGTGAGGGGAGTGGGCAGATGCCATGTATGTGGTGCAGGGTGGGGGCAGATGGGGAATCAGGGAGAAGGTGGCTCCGATACGGGAAAAGTGGCCAGACGCAGGGTCTAAGGGCAGAGTGGGACAGCTGGCCCGGAGGGAGGAAGGGGAAAACCCCGCTGTCTACAGGCAATGTTCACACATGTCCCCTCAGGACCCTGATGCTGGCCCTGACCGATACGGAGAAAAGAACAGGAAAAAAACAAACAGTGGAAATATCCACATGGTGGAGTATTACTCGGCCATGAAAAGGAGTGAAGCACTGACACTCACTACAACATGAATGAACCCTGAACACATGATGCTCAGTGAGAGAAGCCGACACAAAACTACACAGTTTCCATTTATGTGAAATGCCCAGAACAGGCACATCCATAGACAGACAGCAGATTCATGGCTGACGTGGGGTTAGGGAGGAGGACAGGGAGCGGCTGCTGATGGAGATGGGATTTCTTTGGAGTAATGGAATGTTCTAGAGTTAGATAGTAGTTGCATGACTCTGCAAAGGTAATAAAAACCACTGAATGGTAGACTTTAAGTGGGTGAACGTCATGGTACTTGAATTATATCTGAAAAAATAAAAAATAAAAAACTCACAGCTCTCTGGGTAATTTATTCTATTCCATTTTTTAAGAACATTTGTCTCCTGTCCTCAATTGTGACTTTCCAGAAGGAAGGGACTGCACCTCGTTCACCTAAGGTGCACAATACCTGACCCATTTGTGATAAACATTGTTGAACTGAAAATAAAAATCTGTATCAGCAGGTGAGGGGGTGCGTGGTCACAGGTGGGCAGCAGGTCGGCGGTGCTGGCCGATCAAAGGAGAAGGAAATGGTCAGTGCACAGGCCCTGCGGCAAGAAAAAGATTGATTTGTTTCCAAGAAGCACGAGGTGGCTGGGTTGTAAGGAGCAAGGGGGGAGGGGGGAGGATGCAGGGCCAGATTTGTGACTCTTGGTGCCTTGAACCCATATGGGGAAATACTTCCAAACTCTTTTGATAAGCCTAGCATTATCCTAATTCCAAAACCGGATAAAGACACTAGAAACTTACAGGCCAACATCCCTGATGAATATAGGTGCTAAAATCCTCAACAAAATATTAGCAGACCAGATCCAGCAACACATTAAAAAGATCATACACCATGACCAAGTAGAATTCATTTGGGGGCTGCAAGGCTGGTACGATATTCACAAATCAATAAATGTAAGTAAAATGAAAAATAAAACATCACATGATCTTGTCAATAGACTCAGAAAAAGCATTCAACAAAATCTAGCACCCATTTATGATAACAACTCTCAGCAAAGTGGGAATAGAGGAATCATACCTCAATATAGCAAAGACCATAGGTGACAAACCTATAGCCAACATCATACTCAATGGGCAAAAACTAAAAGCTTTTCCTTTAAGATCAGAAACAAGATAGGGATGTCCACTTTCAGCACTCTTATTCAGCATAGTCCTGGAAGTCCTAGCCATAGTGATCAGAGAAGAAGAAAAAATAAAGGTCATCCATTGAAAAGGAGGAAATAAAACTCATTATTCACAGATGACATGATATTATACATAGAAAATCCTAAAGACTACACACACACACACAAAAACCTGCTAGATTTAATAAATAAATTTGGTAAAGTAGTAGGATACAAAATTAATATCCAGAAATTGAAGGCATTTTTAAAAATTATACTTTATAGGTAATAGAATTTAAAAAAAAATCCTCACCTGAGTATATTTTTCCATTGATATTTATGTGTTTTTTTAATATATATATTTTATTGATTTTCCACAGAAAGGAAGGGAGAGGGATAGAGAGCTAGAAATGTCAGTGAGAGAGAAACATCAACCAGCTGCCTCCTGCACACCCCCTACCAGGGATGTGCCTGCAGCCAAGGTATATGCCCTTGACCGGAATCGAACCTGGGACCTTTCTATCCACTGAGCCTACGCTCTATCCACTGAGCCAAACCGGTTTCGGCTCCATTGATATTTAGAGAGAGGGAAAGACAGATGTGATGTGAGAGAAACACATCAATTGGTTGCCTCCTGCATGAGCCCGACCAGGGCCCAGGCCTGTAATCGAGGTACATGTCCTTGACCGGAATCAAACCTGGGACCCTTCGGTCCACAGGCTGATGCTCTATACACTGAGGCAAACTGGCCAGGGTTCAATGGCACTTTTATACACCAATAATAAACTCTTAGAAAAACAAAACAAAAAAATCCCTTTTACCATTGCTGCAACAACAAAAAATACCTAGGGATAAACTTATCCAAGGAGATTTAAAAAAAAACAAAACAAAACACCTCTATTAGGAAAAAACCTGTATAGGACATAGAAAAAAGAAATAGAGGAACACACAAAACAAGTGCAAGTGTGTAGGGGGCAGTTATAGGGTTAAGCCTCGGACTGACCTGTTGGTAAAGCCAAAATCAAGTCCCAGCTTAGAGGGAACAGCCCTCTTAGCATAATTAACCTTGACCTTATCCCTAGATCTTTCCTGAGTAGCTAATGGGCTGTGGGAGGTGCAGCAAGTGCTACCAAAACAAGTGAAACTCACAAGAACACTGTAACTATGGTGACCACTACCTTGTTTACCTCTGACTATACAATAAAGGTTCAGCTTGCTGTCTGGGTCTGTTCTGTGGCCTCACCCAGGCACAGAAGATCCACCTAGATCAGCTTATTCTCTTTGCCTGTCTTTTCTTCATCCTTCGCCGGCCCTCCCTCAGGCTCGCCAAACCCTTGGCTGTGCTGGCGTGGACACAAGCATATACCATGTTACTGGATTGGAGGAATTAACATCATTAAAACATCCATACTACCCAACAATATAAAGATTAAATGCAATCCCTGTTAAAATACCAATGGTATATTTCAAGATCTAGAACAATTTTTCCAAAATTTAGACCACAAATATCCTCAGCAATCTTGAGAAAGAACAAAGTTGGAGGCATCACAATACCGGATATCAAACTATATTACAAAGCCATTGTAATCAAAATAGCCTGGTACTGGCACAAGAATAGGCATATAGACCAATGGAACAGAACAAAGACCCCAGAAATGAACCCATGTCATTCTGGTCAATTAATACTTGATAAAGGAGGCAAGAGCATATAATGGAGTAAAGACAGTCTCTTCAAAATATGGTGTTGGAGGAGAAGAACCAAGATGGCGGCCTAGGCAGTCTCCTACGCTGCCGCCTCATCAACAATTTAATTAAAAAAACAACTAAAGTCAAAAAGGACTTCACCAAAACCTCAGGAAAGTTGGCGGAGTGGAATATCTACAACTAGAAAGAAAGAGAGAGGCTCACGGATTGGACTGGAAGCTGCAAAGCTCTGAGGTAGGGAGACGCTCGCACACGGAGAGGAAGTGCGGCCGCTGAATGCCTGCCTGGCGGGAGGGGAGGAATTCCCCGATTGCACAGAACCCTTTCCGACTGTACTGAACCCCAACTCCGGCCGAAATTCCGTGGTCCCTGGCTCATACGGGTGGAGTCTGGACTGTAGAGAAAGGCACCCAGAGACTCAGAGACTGGGAGTCCGGGGACCGGGAGCCGCAGCCAGCAGGGTCTACAGTCGTGCACGCGCACATGAGAACGCGCTGAGGTCTGACCGCAGCCTCTCTCCGTAGCGGAAGGAGTCAGAAGCTCCAGGTCTGACCGCGGAGGCTGCTGCTGCCTCTCTGTGCAAGGTGGCAGCCTCTCTGTAGCGGAAGGAGTCAGAAGCTCCAGACTACAGAGACCAGCCCAACTCCGGGCGAGCCCCTGGGGCACCCACGCTCTTGCTTGGGGAAACTGGGACGGTCAGGCGGAAACTCAGGCAAGTGCACAAGGGCAGGGCGGAAGCCAAGACTGTCAGTTCAGCCCTGAGACTCCGCCCCATCCAAGCTGAGCAGAGGCTTCTGCAGTTTTTCAAGTCTGATCCTATAAGACTGTCTCCAATACAGAAGTTATCCCAGAGTAGACACAGCTGATACCCACATCCAATTGGCCTGAAGGTCAATTCACAACAATAAAGACTTAGCTACAACAAGGCTGTGCACGCAGTCCACAAAGGGGATCACCAAGAGTGTCTACCTCAGGTAACTGAGGAGGCTGACCCACTGGGCCATATAGGACACCAAACACACAAAGCCATCCTACCAACTCTGAAAAATAGTGATAATGCCGAGACAAGGAAATAGATCTCAAACAAAAGAGATGGAGGATATAGAGTTCAGAACTACGGTTCTAAGGTTATGCAAGAATATCCTAGAAAAGCTCGATAAACTTCATGAGAACCAACTAAAAAACATACATAAACTGACTAAATTGGAAAATATTATGCAGAGATCCAACAGCAGAATGGAAGAACACAAGAATCAGGTCAAAGAGCCAAAAGACACTCCTTTGGAGAAGGAAGAAGAAAAGAGGATCCAGAAAGTTGAAGATAGTGTAAGGAGCCTCTGGGACAACTGCAAGCGCACCAACATCAGAATTATGGGGGTGCCAGAAGAAGAGGGAGTGCAAACTACTGAAAACATATTTGAAGAAATAATATCAGAAAACTTCCCTCACCTGGTGAAAGAAATAGACTTACAAGTACAGGAAGCATACAGAACCCCAAACAAGAGGAATCCAAAAAGAAATACTCTGAGGCACATCATCATCAATATGCCAAGGGTAAAAGACAAAAAGAAGATCTTACAAGCAGCAAGAGAAAAGCAGTTGGTTACCTATAAGGGAGCATCCATACGACTATCAGCTGATTTCTCAACAGAAACCATGCAGGCCAGAAGGGAGTGGCAAGAAATATTCAAAGTGATGAATAGCGAGAACCTACAACCAAGATTACTGTATCCAGCAAAGTTATCATTCAGAATTGAAGGGCAGATAAAGAGCTTCACAGATAAGAAAAAGCTAAAGGAGTTCATCACCACCAAACCAGTATTATATGAAATGCTGAAAGGTATTACTTAAGAAGAGGAAGAAGATCAAGTGAATTAAAAATCTGAGGAATAGAATAAACTGGTGAATATAATAGGATTAGGGGCAAAGAAAGGGAGTGGATAGATAATTATCAGGGTGAAAGGGGTGTGGGGTGCAGAAAGAGACTGGATTAAAATTGTATAACCTATGGATGAGGACAATAGTGGGGGGAGGGGGTAAGGGCAGAGGGTGGGGTGGGAATCAGGTGGAAGGGAGCTATGGGGGAGAAAAAGGAGAAACAATTGTAATAATCTGAGCAATAAAGATTTATTTTTTAAAAAAAAGGAGAAAAAAAACAAAAACAAAATATGGTGTTGGATAGTTTGTTCTAGGTCTGTGAAATATTCTGTTGGTATCTTAATGGGGATTACACTGAATCTATAGATTGCTTTGGGTAGTATGGACATTTTAATTATGTTGATTCTACCAATCCATGAACATGGTATATTCTCCCATTTGTTTATATCTTCTTCTATGTCTTTTTTTCAATGTCCTGTAGTTTTCTGAGTACAGGTCTTTTACCTCCTTAGTTAAGTTTATTCCTAGGTACCTTAATTTTTTTGGGTGCAAAAGTAAATGGGATTGTTCTTTTTAGTTTCTTTGAGTTCATTATTGGTGTATAATAAAGGCCCTATGTGGACACAAGATGGCCACCACAAGATGGCCAGCAGGGAGGGAAGTTGGGAAGGACCAGGCCTGCAAGGGAGGGCAGTTATGGGTGATCAGGCAAGTAGGGGAGGGCAGTTGGGAGGCACCAGGCCTGCAAGGTAGGACAGTTGAAGATAATCAACCCTCCAGGGGAGGGCAGTTAGGGATGACCAGGCTGGCAGAGGAGGGAAGTTGGGGGCAAACGGGCTGGCAGGGGAGCAGTTAGACATCAATCAGGCTGGCATGGGAGTGGTTAGGGGGTGATCAGGCAGCAGGCAGAAGCGGTTAGGGGCAATCAGGAAGGCAGGCAGGTGAGCAGTTGGGAGCCAGCAGTCCTGGGTTGTGAGAGGCCCATTTTGGGCCTAAACGGGCAGTCGGCCATCCCTCAAAGGGTCCCAGATTGGAGAGGGTGCAGGCTGGGCTTAGGGACACCACCCTCCAACCCCCGTGCATGAATTTCATGCACCAGGCCTCTAGTGCGGCTATAAAAAGAAGGATCTCTTACCCTTTGTGACAGCACAGACGGACCTAGAGATTATTATGCTAAGCAAAACAAGCCATTCAGGGAAAGACAAATATCACATGACCTCACTTACATGTGGAATCTAATAAACAATATAAGCTGTGGAACAAAATAGGTCCTGAGGCATGGAAGCATGGAACAGACTGACAGATCTCAGAGGGGAGGAGTTGTGTGGGGCTCGAAGAGATTAGCCAAAGAGCATGTATGCAGAGCACAAGGACAGATGATACTCTGGGGAAGGCCTGGGGTGGGAAGCACCAGTTGTGGCCAGACAGATGTGAACCAGAAGCCCAAAGGCTGGTGGTGCCCAAAGCACCTGAGCTGCACACAACTATGACCTTGACCCCCAACCTCTGACCCTGCTGCTGCACCCGAGATGCCCATGTGGAGTTCAGAATCTCCACCTCCTGATGCCTGTCCATATAGTCTGGCACCTGGGCCTATGGGCAGCGGGGGAAACTGAGGCTGGATGCCTGGCCAGCGGGTGTGAGCCGTGAGCACACTTTGAGTCAGGGCGCGGTTGAGGCTACGGGAGAGTTCTGAGTCTGAGGACAACCCCCCTCCCGCAGGCAAGGACTCCATGACCCGGAGACAAGTAGGCTTCTCTGAGGAGGCAACGGCCCCGCTTAAATCTGAAGCATGAGAAGTGCTGGGCAGGGGTGAGCACAGCAGGGACAGTTTGCTGTGGCCCCAAGGCAGGGTCCAGCATGCTTTGGGAAATGGAGGCCAGGTACAGGTGGGTCAGGGCCAGCCCCTCTCCCAGCCTGTACAGGCCTGTTGGGGGACTTGAGTTTTTTGCAGAGGGTGCTGGGGAGCCATGGTGAGTGAGAGCAGGGGTGACATAATCTAATCACTTTGTTTCTCTGCTCCCCGAGGCTGTCTGGCCACAACTGGTGCTTCCCTCCACGGGCCACTGCCTGTCGGGCAGGAGGCTGGAGCTTGCTGGTGTCTGAGGCATCCACCCAGCAGTGGCTCTGCTCGTGCTGGGTCTCCACTGGCCTCCTCACTCCACCTAGTGGTGGCTGGAGCTGGGGGGGGGGGGGGGGTTGATGGGGATGGGAGGGGAGGGGCGGGGCAGAGAGCATAGGACCCCCTGAGCAAACACACAGTGAGACTGAGGCCCAGAAAGGTCTTGGGGTGTAGGGACACACAGTGGGGATGGGACCCAGAGAGGGTGCAGGGCACAGGGGTTCGATGAAGGGCTCAGGGTTCAAAGGACACAGTGGGGATCAGGAGCCAGAAAAGGCACGGGACCGCACAGCTGTGTTGGGTCCAAGGAGGAGGCAAAGGGCCACAAGGTGCACAGCAGAATTCACCCCCACAAAGCACAGTGAGAGTTGGGGCCTGAATAGGGATATGGGGGTACACAGCAGGGCTGGGCCCAGAGAGGGTGTGAGGCCTCATCCCTCCCCGCTGCTCACCTCTCTGAGAGAGAAGTGTCTCTTGTGACCGGCTAGGAATCCGGCACAGAGGGGCAGGCCTGCCCCGAGGTCACAGAGGAGGGCAGGTGCGTCCAAACCAAACTCCGGGCATCGGAACCTATAGACGTCCTTCCTCCTCACCCCGTGGACACGGAGCAGGGCCTGAGTCATGGAGTGGAGTTGGGGGGAAACAGGGGGACATGGGTGGTGAGGGCAGTGGCTGAGGGTCTGCTGCTAAGGAAGGGACCGCTGTCATGCTCGAAATCCAGGACCGAACCCCAGGTGTCTCTGCTGGGCACCTGCTCAGTAACCTTAACCGCGACCTCCCCTCCGTGGCCTCAGTTTCCTGTCTGTAAGATGAGTATACTTACAGGGTAGTTGTAGGGTTCCGGGGAGATGGGGCAGGTAAAACCACAGGTCGGTGATTGGTACATAGTAGGCTCTATCTAATAAGTATTGAGAGTTAACACTGGCCGAAACCGGTTTGGCTCAGTGGATAGAGCATCGGTCTGTGGACTGAAAGGTCCCGGGTTCGAGTCCGGCCAAGGGCATGTACATTGGTTGCGGGCACATCCCCAGTGGGGGGTGTGCAGGAGGCAGCTGGTCGATATTTCTCTCTCATTGACATTTCTAGCTCTCTATCTCTCTCCCTTCCTCTCTGTAAAATATCAATAAAATACATTTTTTTAAAAAGAAGAGAGTTAACTCTGAGTGATATTGCCACCAAGGCTCCCCACCCTCCACCTGCTCCTGTCTCCTTTTCTGCTCCCACCACGAGGGCTCCTTGTGTTCCTCCATCATGAGCTCCCTGCTGCCTCAGGGCCTTTGCACTGGCTCTTCCCCCTCCAGGGCATTCCTTACCCCTTACCCTGATTAACTCCAACTCAGGTTGGTCTACTTCGGTTCCCCCTGAGTCCCTGGCATCCAACATAGGATAGGCACCCAGTGGGCACTCAAGAAAAGTTAGAAGCTGGATGAAAACAGGGTTGGCCCCAGACTTCCCTTCCTTACCGCCTCACCCCATCCCTGAGGGAGCAGGTCCGGAAAGGGGGAGCCACAGCAGGCCCCTCTTGTTACCAGATGCAGGTCTCAGGGCATGGTGGGGTCGGCTGCAGCTGTGAGAGCCGCCGCCTCCCCCCGAACTCCAAACCCAGCCTCCAAGGAGCGTCACGCTGCAGAGGCAGAGAGCAGGCCAATTTGAAATCGATCATGGGGAACAGCTCGGCAGGGTGGAACAGACACTCGGCCTCCAGGGAACCCAGGGGCGCCCAGGCGTGAGAACACATCCCGGCCATTGAGGGAGAACAGTTTAATCTTCAGTGGAAGCTTCTAGCATCAGCCTCCAAGGAGCTGGAAGGCAAGAGGCTAAGTCACCACAGCCAGCAGAGTGAGAACTCCTCCTCCCTCCGTCCCTCCCTTCTTTACTCATTGTGTGTGTGTGTGTGTGTGTGTGTGTGTGTGTGTGTGTGTATGTGTGTGTGTGTGTGTGTGTGTGTGTGTGTGTGTATAAAATTGATTTTTTACAGAGAGGGAGAGAGATAGAGAGTTAGAAACATCGATGAGAGAGAACCATCCATCAGCCGCCTCCTGCACACCCCCTACTGGGGATGTGCCCGCAACCAAGGTACATGCCCTTGACTGGAATTGAACCTGGAATCCTTCAGTCTGCAGGCCGACGCTCTATCCACTGAGCCAAACCGGCCAGGGCCCTTTACTCATCCCTTCATCCACTCACCCCTTTCTTCCTGGAGCATTTATCAGGCAATATCACCGGGTGCCAGCCCTGATGTTAATTGTCTTAGCAACTCCTCAGCTAGCCTGCTGGTTGGTGGCAGGTCTCGTGCATGGCGGCCCAGGGTGAGGGCTGAGGCCCAGCACCTCCCTGAGTTGCATGTACCGGGCGCCTGCTCTATGCCCGGCCCTGGGCTCAGCCTGCTTACTGGGGTCCCCCACTTCATGCTTGAAACAGCCCTGGCGTCAACATCCTCCTTGCCCACTGGGAGGCCCCGAGGAAAGACGGCTCCCCCGAGGGAGCGGGAGCTGAGATTTGAATTCAGCTCATGAGGCTCCGTGGTCAGAACTTTTACCACCGTCTCTGTGGTCCAGGTCAGAAAAACCGCCTCAAAGACAGTGGAAGCGAGGGAGGGGTGTATCGCAGGGGAGGGCAGCCAGCTCCGAAAGCTGCTCCCCACACTGCAGGCGCGGGGGCCCCTGGGCCAGGTGTCCCCTTAGATACCCCCCGACGCAGAGGGGTGCGCGGAGGCACAAAGCCGGTTAGAAGCAGACGTCCCGCGTGGCTGTGGGCCGACTTCCAAGCCAGGCCCGACTTCCTATGAGCTTCCTGTCCCGAGGCCCGGAGAGGGAGGCTGCTGCCGGGGGCTGGCAGGGCCTAATCCTGCGCTGGGCCTGGGCTTCCGGGGCCCTGCCTGCCCTCCGTTTCTTCAGGGCGGTGAGAGGCACGTGGCCAGTGGGGCAGCTGTGTTCCCCCAAGCCCTGCATCCCCGACCTGGAAGCCCCCCTCTACACCTGGGGCAGGGCCACCCCCCAGCCACCTCCCAGGGCCCCTTCCCTGAGAGGGTCTTTTTTTTTCTTTCCCAGCGAGGGTCTTAACTGGGATTAGGGGACCTAGGTCAGGGGTCAACAGCATTTGCCTCTGCTCATTTCATGCCATGAGCAGATCCGTTCTCCCTGCCACATCCAATTTCCTGGACAAAAGCTCAGCAGAAGGCGCGGGCAGAGGACCAGCCAAGCACCCCTGGGAAAGTCCTGGGAGTTTCTCTCCCCGCGCGCCCCCCGCCCCCGCCCCCACCCCCAACCTCTGCTCACACAGCTTCCATTCAGTCCCCAAAGGACCAGCAGGAGCCACCACAGGCCTGCCCCTGCTACAGAGGGGGAAAGTGAGGCAGGGCACCGGGGCATCTCCGCGGAGGGTCCACTGGCTTTTTGTGCCAGTCTCAGCCAGGCAGGGCCCACAGCTGCGTGGCCAGGACGGAGGCTGTGCTATACAGCTCCGGAGGGGTGCCCGTGAGGGCGAGAGGGCGGGGGCCCCAGCAGCGGCCCAAGGTGAGCAGGCCGGGCCGGTGGGGCCTTCCACTGGTCGGCGTCAGTTCCACTTGAGTCCACCCTGGACAGCCCCCTGCCACAGCTGCTGGGCTGTGGCGACGTGAAGCGGCCCAGCAGGCCTGACTGGCAGGCGGCAGGGGGTCCCCCAGAGCCCCCGTCTCTCCCCTCCGCAGCACCGAGCCATCGCTGGGAATGCCGATGAGCGCGTCCACTCACCGGGAGGCACACACACCCTTTTGTTTTTAAAAAATATATATATTTTATTGATATTTTACAGAGAGGAAGGGAGAGAGATAGAGAGCTAGAAACGTAGATGAGAGAGAAACATCGACCAGCTGCCTCTTGCACACCCCCTACCGGGGATGTGCCTGCAACCAAGGTACATGCCCTTGACCGGAATCGAACCCGGGACCTTTCAGTCCGCAGGCCGACGCTCTATCCACTGAGCCAAACCGGTTTTGGCCACACACACCCTTAAAGGCACACACACAGCCAGGTCTGGCAGCCTACCAGGCCCCGGTCCCCGTGGCCACACAGCCTCACCGGGACCTGAGGAGTCTGGGGCCGGGCCCGGCGGAGTCGTGGGAACCACTCGGGACTGGTTCTCAGCACCCGGGGGGCAGGTACACATGACCGTGCCCGGGGCCTGGGGTCTACGGAAACGGCTGTCGGCAGCTGCCCAGCCTTCCTGCTGGCAGGGCCACGCTGCAGGGCGGTCCTGAGCCCGCGGTGGGGTGTGCGGGGCACGTCTCCCCCCTCCTCCCCGTGCGCCTAACTGGAGCCGGCGGGAGGCTTTCCACAGGGCACGGGGTGGGAGAATGGCACCCGGAGGAGGGAACAGCTTACCCGGGACCCGGTGGCAGGACCGAGAAGCGGGTGGGGGCCGAGCTGGGGGAGGTAAGCTCCAGAGGAAGGTGATCTTAGGGTCAATGTTCCCTCAGTGGATCCTGGGGGGGAAGCCAGGGCCACTTGGGCTAAAACCCCACCCAGAGCCCCCGCTGCCCTCAGGAGAAAATAAGATCCCCTCTGCTCGCCTCCTCCCGCCCCAGCCTCTGCCTCCTCCCGCTGACCACCAAGCCGTGGCTCAGGCAGGTGCCTCTCTCTGCCTGGCGTGTCTGCCGGGTGAAGGGTGTGGGCCTGTCCGTGGCGACTTCGGCTGGGACCCTGACATCCTAGCCCGGGGTTCCTACGCCGCCCCGGAGGGATCCCGCCTCACCGGCTGGGACCGGGGCTCACTAGCACCTGTCAGGACAAAGACCCCCATCTCTGGCCCCCCAATCTTTCAGACCCACTGAAGCCATGGGAAAATCCACCATGATATGGAGAGGAGGGTAGGGGGGAATAGCAGTGAACAGCACCCCTGCTCACCTTTGGATGAGGGTCTGAGGTACCCTGGGAGGGGCCCCTTTATTCTGGGTCTGGACCTCAGTTTCCCCAACTATAAAATGGGTGCTGGTTGCCCTAGTGGTTTGGCTCAGTGGGTAGTGTCGGCCTGCAGACCGAAGTCAAGGGCACATACCTGGGTTGTCGGCTCGGTCCAATGTGCAGGAGGCAGCCAATCAATGATTCCCTCTCATCACTGATGTTTCTGTCTCTCCCTTCCTCTCTGAAATCAATAAAAATATTTTTTAAATTAAAATTAAAAATAAAATAAAATGGGTGCTGGCCTCTACGGAGGAAGACCTCTCTTCCTCTGCCCCAACCCCTAGGGGCCACTTACCCCGACCCTCCAGGGGC